>CM060613.1:6029979-6722479 GCA_030578255.1 Tiaroga cobitis
CAAAGAACAAAGTCTTACTTCAATGTTAGCCTTCAAAGACAGTAATTAGCACTAAAAACCGCACATCACGTACATCATATTATGACTTAAATAAACTTTTACAAGAGGGTTACAGCCTTCCTCAAACTCCTGCATGGAATTAATCTTCAAAATTAGTTATCGGCCCTTCAAGAGACTCAATTAGCGTTCGGGCTAACTAAGTAATATCTCTAAAACCCCAATGTCCATCTTCTGTTTCAACAGATCGAAGGTGAGTATGAGGTCTGCTCTGAGGTGGTTTCGATCAGCTCATCGACTGTACCGAGGGAGCATATCTAAAGACTGGAATACAACACAAGACTTCAGAACAGATTTTAAAACATACACTTGCCGAATTGTAAGTGGTCAGAGAAAAAGAGGGCATCAAATCCCAGTCCCAGACTTAAATGCTTGTTTGAGCTGTTTTAACTGAAAGTAACTTGCAGAGACATATCTTAAAATATGTCAGAGACATTGTTTTGTTTCAAGATGCACACCAGTAATGTTTTTTTTTTATAAAAGCTACACATTTATAAAAGCTACTTAAATGTCCTAATTGAACTTAAGTCTAATCCTGGCTTAATCTAATCTTAGTCTGTGAAACCGGGACTTAATGTCTAAAGGATCAGACTCTAGACTTAAAGGGCAATGATTTTCACAAACACTTTTTATTATACTGGTTGAAACTCTCTTCACATCCTGATCAATAACAGAGGTGGTCTAAATATTAATAAATGTACGTATATCTTCTGTGGCAGTCTCAGGACCAAACAATGTCCGTCTAAATATTGCATTCAATCCGAAGTGGTTTAAAAGAGTCATTTGTTTCTGAATCAGACTATACGGTTCGCTCTGCATGTTTTTGATTCAATAAAAAGACTTGTTTTTGAATCAGACTATGCTGGCTGCGTTTGAAAACTTCGTTTGAGGTTCCTCACGAAACAGATTTCGGGCCGACAACACAACGGTTTAATGATCTACAGCAAAATAGAGCAAGCTTTGGTGATAACTAAGTGAATATGCAATTTCTCGCTAGAAATGACATAAGAAGTGGTCAAAAAATGTACAGTTACAAACAAACTGACCACCAATCGCACTTTTCAGTTCTTTATTTTTTAGCTTAAATATCACAGAATGGAACGCACAGGATTGTGGGATATCAAAGGCGGCGAAGGATACATCAATGCTGCCTTCAAAAATCGATCAGATGAAGGTATCTCAGGAACAAGTGAAGGCAACATTGGATTCGCATGTGCTCTTCTGGAGTGCAGCCTCCGGAGGCAGCATTTACAAGCTTTTGAACGCAGCCGGTGTTTGTGTTTTCTGTTTTTGATTCATTAATACGATTTACAAGAATCAATTGTTGGTTAATCAGACTTGCGCTGCATGCTTTTGATTCAATATAAAGAACCGCTTTAAACGAGTCATTTGTTCGTTAATTGAACTCTACTGTTTGGTATACTTTTGTTTCGCTAAAGAAAACAATAGCCTATGTGTTCTGTTTGATATGATCAGACCGGATAGAATCATAACAGTTTGAAGCTTAAAAAAAAAAATCAGAGGAAGCCCTTTTTTTTATTTTATTATTTGTACTCTTCTTTGTCCTCCAACCTCCCCAGATTAGTTATTATTGCTATTATTATTACCATTCTTACTTTTATTAATTTTTTTTTATAAGATTATATTATCATATCTTCCTCATCCTCCGGTTAATACCTTTTTTCTTTTTCTTTTTTTCCTTCTATTACTATTTAATTCATTTTTATCATGTCTGTGGTATCTGTAAGATGTTCCTCTTTTAAGTTATTTCCACTCACACACCCAGTAATACATGCACACACGCACACACACACACACACACACACACACACACAGACTTTATGTTCATGTTTAAGTGTTGATGTTTATGTATGTGGCCTTGATGTGTTTTTGTTGTATCAGTCACCTGTAAGTATTGGATTGCATAATAAAAATAAATAAAACAATTTTTTTTTTTTAATCAGAGCCTGTGCCCATCATACACAACATGACTTTCTGAAAATCTGGGTGCGTCTCAATCAGCTCCCTAGCTCGTGAATAAGTATGTGGTGTTAATTCAGGCACTGGTAAAGACCTGGCTCACTACACCTCGGGACACTGATGACTCTATTTCCGGCAATGTGACAACGTCCTCATTGTACAATATCACTACTGGTACAGTATTTATTAACAACAGCAGAACTGTTATCTTTCTGACATTATTTTTTTAATGTTACTTAAAGGTGAACTATGTAACTTTTTTACCTTAACCGAACAGCTTCGTAATCATTGGAAGGGTTATATTACTCTTTTCGGGTTGAATGGTGGTCGTCTCGCACCCCCCTGGTGCCTGTGAGCCGCAAAACCACCCTTGCAACTTTGGGCCGGCGGGCATCAAGAGTGTCGCGTGATATCAGGCCTCGCGATGTAGCGAATTGCTTTATGGCAAAAAAAATCGGATAAAATTCTGATAAAATAAGCACCAAACAGAAATAACCCGGCGCCGTATACATGTGGTGTTCGAGGCGCACATACAATACAGACTGCCGACAGTTAAACAGGGCGTGCGCAGCTCTTAAAGGGGCCACACCTTATTTCAACTCGTTACAGCTTCCATCCTACTGAACAGGTACCGGTGTACAGGGGGAGGGGATCAGGCCGTGAGTGCAGAGCCATCTCTGCGTGAGTGCTATTTACGACAGTAGAAGTACTCCACAGCGACTCTAGGGGTCGCCGTTTGACAAAAACGGAATTCCTGCATAGTGCACCTTTAAAGTACATTATGATGAAAACTTTGCTTGTTACATATACGTGCAAGATTATGTTTCGAGCTTCAGAACTTCCATTAAAGTCCCCCTGTAGTCAATAATTGTATCCCTTAAAACTCATCTTTGATCACCAAAAAGACATATTTAAACGTTTTATCCATGAAAAAAAATCTTCATGCCTTAAAAAAAGCTTGAATGTAACTCTACACCCTTGCCTCTATTAGTATACACGGTGCAATGAATATGCAAATGATCCCCGCCTCCACTCACTCACTCAGCTCAGAGATCCACTCGTTGACGATCACACGTTGACCTGATTGGTTACAAGGTAGTTTGTGACGTCAGAAACACCAGCGATTTCAAACCGTGTGTCTTTGGTTCACTGCAGTTTTAAGAAGAAAAAACTCAGCAATGGTGTTGACTTATGAATTTACACATGGTTTGTCTTAAAGCATATTAAAAACACCACATATACATATAAACTACATTAAAAGCTTGATTTTGACCACAGGGGGACTTTAAGGGAACATAGTGAGCTTTGATGCTCCCTGGTTATGACGGTGTATTGTGAGACTTTTTAGGAAGCGAACGTTTCAGTGCCCTAGAAGGTTTTTGCGATTGAGACAGCCCTTAAAATGGCCGACTCCCTGATCTGTGCCCTGACTACTGAACTAGGGAGCTGATTGAGACACATCCTCTGTCAACTATGACTGCTGAAAATCTGCAGACTGGCTCTGACTTTTGGCAACTAACGTTAGCGTCGATGCGTCCAGACTAAAATCGGTGCGAAAATCTGAGCAAAAATCGAGTAGACTATAATTCCAGTCTTAGTTCAGTAATTTTACACTCCCGCTGAGGTTTGGGTTTAAGCTGTGTTGTGCTGATAGCGGGCTGGATAACCTGGAAGGAGCCCAGACACAGCTCGATGCAAAGCCGCAGGCTCACGCTGAAGTAGTCTGGGAGAAAGCTGAAGACCATGTAATGAGTGCCGAAGAGAGGGATGAGGAGGAGGGTGGACTTGGTCAGTCGCCTGAGGGAAGGAGAGATAAAGCATGGAGAGGAGGAAGGGTAAGAGGTTATTGGGTAGAGCTGGGTGCTTCTGCTGAGTGGATATTATGGATTCAAACGAGTAACAGCATAATATTGCATGACTTCAAACAACACCTTTAAAGGAATACTTCATGCAAATAGGACAATTATGTCAACATTTACTCACAATGACTCGTCCCTTAACCTGAAAGATGAATGGGGACAGATGCTGGGAAAGCTCCAAAATGGACCAGAAAGAATAATAAAAGAAACATGAAAGTAATCTGTACTTGTAGGCCAGCGGTCGGGAACCTATGGCTCGCGAGCCATACCTGGCTCTTTGGCAAAAATCATGTGGCTCGCGAGGTCTCTCACCCTTTACCAACAAACGAGCGAAACAAAAAAATAAGACACATCAATAGAGATCGGCTCTCTGCAGAAAAATCTGCCAGTTAAAATTCCCTTGTAGCACAGTCTACCGAAGTTAGTTAAACGTTTATGATAATAAGTATATTCATGTTGTACCGGCAAAAGAGCGTATTCAGTGCTGGTCGCGCTCGCGAGTGTTACGAGTCATCAGAGCAATCAATTGTCTCTGTGATAACCTACAGCTCCTGCACTGGGATTCAAGCAGCTGCAGCTTGTTTAAGGTAGGCCTAATGGCGAAAAGCAGCAAAAAAACGTAAAAGAAGGCTGTAAACTTTAATACTTTCACTTTTGCCGCTGAAACCCTTTATGACACATGATAAATGGGTCGTATTTTTGATAATCCACGCAGATTTCAGTTAAAGATTCTGTTTTAATTTATTAATAACAAAAATTGAAGGAATGAAAAAAAGAGCAGGATGTGCTTTATATTGAAAAGAAATATTAAAAGCGCGATAAGTCGCGAAAGAGAACGGAATTACTGGATGCTGTGTGCGCGCGCCGAGCGCAACACGGAAAAGCATAGCCTTTGTCTTCGGTTGCGCACCTAAACGGCCAAATAAATACAGAAATACATAAAAATGGCAAGTCGAGTATTCACGTAAACACAGTAAATGTAAGTACTGTGTTTTCTCTCTCTCTCTCTCTCTCTCTCTCTCATGCAGACAGAGAGGATTTATGCTCATCAGTTGACAACTCAACCTCACAGTGAAAGCCCTTCACTAATATTGAAACTTTGCTAAATATTTGTTTGTTTTTAGCCTAATGCTGTTGAAATTTTATTGAAAAAAAGCACGTCTTTAATAATAATATTATATAATTATTTTACTGTGGCTCTTTTGGAAAAATGGATTAACCAAAAATGAAAAAATGTCTCTTTGGTCAAAAAAGGTTCCCGACCCCTGTTGTAGGCTATATTTTGAGCCCCATATGAGAGATTCGTGTGAAAGAAATCTAGCGTGTCACTTTAGGTCATGATGTATGAGAGAAACCATGTAGTTTTATTATCAATGCACACTGATGTGAATATTCTTAAGTGCATTATAAATACTGTTAGACATGTAGTGTTATAGAGTTATGTTATAGCTCTATAAATATGCATGAATGAAAACATATGTGCAATGATGATTATAATTGCTCTGCTAATTTATAAAACACAAATGTAAAACGTATTATTTATAGGAGAATTAAGCCATCATTTCTGAGCTTAAAGGGACAGTTCACCCAAAAATGAAAATATATGTATACTCGCACTCATTTTCTTTCTTTCATGAAATAAGAAAAGAGAAGTTTAGTTGTCCAAGAAAAGTAGTCCATATAAATGGTGCAATCTATTAGAAGTTTTCTGAAGACATACAATAGCTTTGTGTGACATTGAAAGTTTATTCACTGAAATATAATGGCATTTTTTAATAGTGATTGAACTATTCTTTAACTATAAATGTAGATGAGGTCCCTCAGTGTGAAACATATTAAAATTTCACTCACAGATCAATGAATCCGTGGTGTTTTACTATGATTGCACCACTGCACACAGTGAAATGTGTTTTAATGCAAAACTGTCAAGTAGTCTGGCAGAAACGCTTAAAACCACCGGTTCTGGAGAGCATAGCTGTCATTCGCAGGCTTGTGTGAAATCTGCATATTCAACAGCAGCACACACTCATTTATGGCAAAACAGACAGAGTCTCTTCATGATAACAGCATTAACAGGACACATACACACACACACACACACACACACACACACACACACATCTCTCTGCAGAGAATCAGGTCAGTGCTCCTAAACATGCATGAGCAGAAATTTCGTGGAAATTATCTTGATACGTGGATATAAAAAGAGTAGAAATTTGATTATGTTGCTTGGCAACAGCCTACATTTTGGCCAATTTACTAAAAGAATTGTTTGTGATTATTGTTAATGTTTCAATTGATTTACCATTATCATATACCAAGGTACTTCAAAGAACACCACAGTAATACAGGCCCCAAAAACACATTACCACCACAGTTACATTTCCCAAAAGATGTACCATGTTTCTGTTTTATTGTATTGTTAATACTTAAAAACTACCAAAAAGTATAGTATTTTGCACATTGTGAGCTAAGAGGTTGTTAATCGATAGTATTTACTTTTGAAACTGTCGGCCCGCATTATTTTATCTTTTTTTTTTAAATAATAGTGTTTAACAGCTGAATTCCTGGTGAAAAACTACATTACCCATGATGCTGTACAGAAAATTACACCAATCACCAATCTCTCAACGCTTTCAAAATACTTGATATATTTTACGTTTATTGCAAAATATGCGTACACACACACACACACACACACAAACACATACATATATATATATATATATATATATATATATATACACACACAAACATTTGTTTTTATATATACATGATTCAACATTTGTAAATGAGTAGTTTTATATTTCTCCAATGTTTTTAATTTGATTATGCTGTTTGCAGTGCTTCATGGGATTGTAGTTCTTTCCCTCACTAAAGCCGTTAAGTACAGTCTTTACCTTTATATTTTTGTCTGATTTTCAAATACTTTTTTGCTTCAAATCAAGGTTTGTAATGTTGTGATTCACCTCGTAGCTGGTTGGCTTTGTTCAAGGCTTATAACGCTTTGACAAAAACTTTTTTTAAATCCCTATGAGAGAAATGAATGGAGAAAAAAAATAAAAACGGGTTATTCGGTTATACGCCACTGATGGTATTATAATATAACAACACATTATGGTAATGCCATGTTTTTTTTAGTGAATGCACCATACAGCCTTTTTACACATACCATGGTATTTATAGGGTACAACACAAGGTATTCAAAATAATACCATGGTATTAACCCTCTGATTATCTTCATTTGTGTCTACACTCATTATCTTTGGGGTCTCAAGGGAACCCAGACAATAACATTTAATTTTGTAACAGAATAATATATATATATTTTTTACAAATGTAATTTTAGTCTGTTTATTAATGTTTTTACTCAACATTTGTGCAGTTTTTGGAGCATTTTTGATATCTTTTAGATTTCTATAAATAAATAAATAAATATTTATTTAAATAGGCCTTTTTACAAAAAACTGCATTTTATGTCAAATTTACTTTATAAAAGATCCAGATTTCTAACTTTCATTTATGGGGACAACATGGATCATTTTAAATTATTTAATGTAAGATTTTTGCCCGTTTTTTTGGAAAATGCAGTTTTAAAATAAAAAAAAACTCACTTTAACCACTAGATGGCCATAGACCTCCACTATAAGCTATTTGCTATGTGATTAACCAAACTACATATCTTTTCACAAGTTTTTTCAGTTGGATTCATATCTAAATATTATAAAATCCCAATTATAACACACAAAAATTTTTTTTTGTCAAAGTTTAGCATTTTTTGTACTGACAAAAGTTTTTCAATAATGTCACATTCTGCTTAGAATCAAACCTGAACAAGACTCCAAATGTTGGAGTCTTTAGATTTTATCATTTATTTCAATCATCTGTTTTGAATATAATTCTACAATTTTAATTCTACAATTTTACTAACTGTAACAGAACAAAAAATTACAGAAATTAACAGTTATATTACATATTGAGTAAAAATGCATGACATGGACATCAAAATGCAATGAACTGAACAGCAATAACAAATGAGCAAATAAAGCAGTAAAAAAAATTAAATTTAGTTAAAAAAAACAGTGAATGGAGAAAAAATCGAACAACTAGGAACAATAATTGGTGGTCATCAAATACAGTCTCGTTTACAGTGCACTGCATAGTATAGCCTTACAAATGTATTACTGTGTGTGTGTGTGTGTGTGTGTGTGTGTGTGTGTGTGTGTGTGTGTGTGTGTGTGCGTGTGTGTGTGTGAGTGTGCATTGTGGATTTTTTTTTCCATTGTTGGAAGTGTGCCACTTTATTTCTGTCTATGTGATCTGCGTTGTTTCTTCGTTGTTTCTGATTTTGATGATGAATTTTGTATATTCACTATGCGGGGTCTCCAGGGACCCCGAAGATAACAAGTTTCTGCATTTTTTTTTCACGCTAACATAAAAACAGATATCATTCCAAATTATTTTTTGTGGTAGATCTAGGCGTAGAAGTTTTCATACCATTTGGACAAAGAGAACATTTTTTAAAAATTCACCAAAAGTCACCATTTGCGGGTCAAAAAGACCCCGAAGATAACCAGAGGGTTAAGATGGTAATTTTGCATTTCCAAAATACATGGTAATGAAATTTGGTTGGTAAACAGTCTCTTGTGGGCAGTGCTGTTATTGTGAAATAAAAGTAAAACTATAACTATTAAAACTAGTTTTCATTAATTGAAATAAAGCTGAAATAAAATACAATTAGATGAAAAACTAAATCTAAATGTTTTTTTAAATGTTGAAGTACTAAAATTAGAACTAAAACATAAACATAAACATAATAAAATTAATTAAGAATTTAATTAAAATTAAATAAATTAAATAGAAATAACAAAAATGACAAAAGCACATAACATAACTACTAAACCTTAAACTAAAATGAAAACTGAACATTTTAAAATAAAAGCTAACTCAAAAAATATGATTAGTATCCCAAAATATATCTGCCTGTGTGTTATATTAAAATACCTAAAACTGCAATAGCTATTGTATTGCCAGTGACTCTCTGCCGGTCTCTACAGGGGGAAGTACAGTAGAGATGCGGGAGAGGCTGAAAGAACAAAGGCACACTTAAAAACCTTCAAAAGGATCCTAGCAGTGATGATGATGCGTACTGGGAACACGATTCTATTTCCTGTCAGCATGCGAGGTTTGCTTCAGCTTTAAATCTGTGGTGCTTATCCAAGGATTTCAAAGTCTCGCTCCATGCATTTCATTAGCACATCCCTGGAGTTCATGTGTGTTTATAGCCTGGTAATACAAAACTCTGCTACTTCGCTTTGCTTCGTAGACAGAGTCTGGAATGGCATAATTGAAAAGTGTTTTCTTTCTCGCGGGGGGGTGCGCTTGTCTGAAGTATAAAATCATTGGTTACCCGTAAGCCAATCACATAACGCAATCACCTCTCTCTCCAACTTAAACATCACCTCCATTCAAAATGTTTAAAGTCCCCATGAACCGGAAGTTGCAAACGACTTTTCTCCAGCGTTGTGACGTATTTCCGAGAGAAACAGAATACTAAATGAGGCAAAATAGTGGGCGTGGCTTTTTTCCAACTAGCACCTGATTGGATCTAGAAAAGTAGGTGTTTTCATTCCCCCTGTCTACTGTCAGTTGGAGGGGCGTGGTTACAGATGTTAAGCAGACACCCAAACCGTCAAACCTACGTCATCAGGGAAGGTCCTCCAATGCAGAGGGGAGGGGACATTTCAGATTTTGATTAAATATTACGAAGCCCAAAAATTTTTTTGTGTGGATTGACTTGCATGGATCAATTGTTCACCACAAAACGATCAATTTAGGCAAACAAAGTAAGTATGGTCAATTTTGAATTCATGGGGACTTTAACAAACACTCTTCTTGTTCGGGCTTCAGTTTGCAAATGCCGGGTATATTCTCCACAACAGAGCGAATTGCATCCCGTGTCTCCATATCC
Source organism: Tiaroga cobitis (assembly GCA_030578255.1). Taxonomy (NCBI): domain Eukaryota; kingdom Metazoa; phylum Chordata; class Actinopteri; order Cypriniformes; family Leuciscidae; genus Tiaroga; species Tiaroga cobitis. Next base: position 6,039,847 of record CM060613.1, read on the forward strand.
ACGGCCTTTTTCGATTTCCCTAACCTAAAATACAATCTTAAACTCGGCGCTTAGAGTCTACGTCACGGCTCTCAGCCCGCCCTCTTTTCGTTGATTGGCCGGCTGTTTTCAGGCCGGAGGAAAACTGAGAGATAGGTCGCTATCTCAGACTGAGTACAGAAGCGAACTGAAATTGAGCGGAAGTACGAAGTCTGACATAGGCAGGCTGCGAATTTTTTTTTTGCAGGGCGGTAGGGGAAGACTCATTAATATTCATTGGGGAACTCATCCCTGATTGGTCTTAACCCCAGTGACGGGTAGGTTTAGGGGCGGGGTTACGGGTAGGTCATCAGACCAATCAGGGATGAGTTCCCCAATGAATATTAATGAGTCTTCCCCTACCGCCCTGCAAAAAAAAAATTCGCAGTCAGGCTAGTGTGTTTACGTGATTTAAAAGAGCAACTTTTGCGAAACATCCGGTCTACTAAGACAGCCTCGCCTGGTTCATATTTCACAATAGTATCCTCAACTGCCTATGATATCCCACAATTCTGTGCATTATTGCTACATAATTTCAAAATATTCTGACCCTTACATTGATTTTCATTGGCCATTCAGTCATATTAAATTATATGTATCACTTGAATGCAACCAGTTAATATAAATGTTACTATATAAGTTTTAAGATACCTGACAAAATATTTATTTACAGCGCAGTTCTGCAGTTGATGGAAAAATAAAGTTGTTAAAAGATGTGGGTTTCAACTTTATCCTCTGAGAAATAAACATTGCAATTATTATTAAGCATTTGCTGTTTTCGATCAATAGACAAAAAAAAAAAAACAGTAAAACAAAACAGTAACTTCACAATAAGGTTGTATATACTAACATTGGTTACATGAACTAACAACAAATTATATTTTTGCAGCATTTATTAATCTAGGTTAAAGTTAACATCCAAAAATGCTGCTATATTACTGATGTGTGTTAACTAAAAATACAACTATTAAAAACCTTTAGCAGTAATTGAAATAAAATATTACATGAAAATGTTAAAAATAAATATATATTGGAAATGAATATTAGAAATGTTGCCTTGGCAACTAACCAAAATAAATAAGTTTAAGTACTAAAATGACTGAAACTGAAATAAAAAATAAAGCTAAATAGAAATATTTTTGTTTTATATTTTTTGTGGAAATGGTGATACTTTTTCAGGATTCGATGTTGAACAGAAAGTATAATGAAGAGCATTTATTTACATTTATTAAAGTATTTATTAAACAGAAATCTGTTGAAAAAGTCTTCACTGTCACTGTTGATCAATTGAATGCATCCTTGATGAATAAAAGTTGTAAAATTCTCTCAATTTTTATCTTACCACAAATGTTTGAATAGTATCACTGTTTCCACAAAATTATGAAGCAGCACAACTGTTTAAAACATTGATAATAGCCACAAATGTTTCTTGAGCAACAAATCAGCATATTAGAATGATTAGTTCACAGTAGAAAATGCATTTACTAAAGTTGTTGTATAGAACCCAATAAATTGTTAGGCTTATTGTAAAGCTCTCACCGCTATCAATCCCACAATCCTGCAAACCTGCCGCTCATCTCCCATAGAGAGTGAATTTAAAACACCCACTCATCTCCACACATGCAGCTAGTGTCCCTTCAGTGTGTGTGTGTGTGTGTGTACCTGTACTGAGACGAATTGTTGAACTGGATCAAGCGAGGGTTCAGTTTCTGCACCAGAATCCTGATAATGTTCATGAAGAGAAGGAAGTTCACCTGGTTGGGCAAACATGAAACAAACATGAAAATAACTGTGTGTGAGTCCCTTCATTCATACATCCATGTCCTCATGCATTATCTTACCCCTATGGATACTACAATGGGACCCTTGATGATCCACCAATAAGGAGAATCTTCATTTATGTCCCAGCACCTGAACAAAAAAACAACAAAAAAAAACACAGGTTCCTAGATAGAAAACATTTTATTGAAATTTATTGAAAAGATTTCTGGTACAGGATATGCAATCCTCTATTCCAGACTTTAAAAAACGCAAACAAATATATTTATATACATATAATTTCACATTTTAACCTTTTATAATTAACAGATTAATTTCATAAATTAAAGTTTTCCAAACAATCCTAAATAAATTACATAAAATTAATTACTGGCAAGCTTTATAATTATGACACCTTTTGACACGCAAAATGCATCCAACCTGTTCTTAAAGGAATTATTAGAAGGGGAACACACAACTTCTTCTGGAAGTTCATTCCATGATTTTACCGCACGGAGTGTAAAAAAGCTCTTTCTCTTTTCAGACAGGCATGTTCTAGGGTAAAGTTTTAAACAATTCCCTCGTGCCTCATACCTATTGTTCCAAAACTGAAAGATAGGTTCAACTGTTACATCGTATATTCCCTGTACAAGTGTATATACCTGAATCATATCTCCTATATCTAGTTGGTAAACGTAAATTCCCTCAATCTATCTTCATACGTCATATTTTCAATTCCTGGAATTAATTTAGTAGCTCTTCTCTGGATCCTTTCAATTTTCTCCACATATTTTAATTTATATGGACACCAGACTGAGCTTGCATATTCAAGATGTGATCTTACCGGGGACTTGTACAATGGTAAAAATATATCCTTACTTCAACATCAATGTCTTAACCAGGTAAGATGCAATGAAGCAGTAATTGATAAAACACATTGCTTTATAATAAGTGCATCATTCATCATCTGTGACTGGCTGTAGATCGAAAACATCAACGGCGGTGAGATTGAGTCTTAAAGTGTGCGTTTGGCATCGGGGGCTTGTTCAAATCCCTCACGAGAACCACTACTTAAAGGTAGAGAACAAACGTGCAATTACTCTGTGTCCTCAAAATACACTCTGGAGCAGATCCAGAGGACGATGCAGACCAGCGGAACACCTGGAGAAAAGACCAAAGAGAGACAAAAAGATTATGGTGTTGGGAAAAGGGAATCTCACAGAGAGTGTTCAATGCAACGCTGTAAAAAAGCATGGATTATATACCTAGAAGCTATTACTTTTTAATGAAATGAGGAGGGACGCTAAACTGGTTCAAATTGAGAATTCCTCTGGGTTTAAACATTGTTGGAAACATTTGAGATAATATACTCAATGTATAACACTGTGCTAATGGTATAATGGTGATGGTACTGCAATATTAAGTGCCTTTTAGTTAAATTACCAAAATCCCAAAATTACCATATATTCCCAAAATTAACAATTTAAGCGATTATGAAATTAGATTATAGAAATTAGACAGCATGCATGAAAGTATTAAACATGTTTGCACACGAAAAGGCCATTTTCAACTCCATATTTCTAAAACAGACAATTAGCAAATCTCCTAAATATCATCATGAAGTTTGGAATCCATTTAACTTTCCTAATGTGATGCAACACAGGATATTCAATGAGGAAAAATAAAAATGTTAGACGGGACTTGATTTAATACTTCAGGAATTGATTGTAAAAAGATTGATATAGAGGGTTGTTACGGGGTGTGTACGCAGGAAGCACGAGGAGATCAGGATTTCCAAAAACAATATACTTTACTAATAAATCAAACTGGTACAGGTAGGAAAACAGACAGAGGATACACACATCTTACATAAACGAGAACCGACCAGGAGTGAGGGAGAACACAGGGTTTACATACACAGAGAACAGATTAGGGAAACAAGGCACAGCTGGGGCAAATGAACTAGACACAGGTGAATAAACTAAACACTAACGAGGAGCGGGAAACTGGAAACAGGACTGAACCAAATACACAAAGAACAGGGGAAACACAGGACATACATGTAACAAGGGTATGCGCATGACGTCACCGTCGGCCGGAGTGAATGCGGTCACGCCCACAAGTGGCAAAAAGACTGAGCGGCAGCATTTGTTTTCAGCGTGAATGCCGTGAAAAACACACAAAACGCATCTAAAACTGGAAAGAGCTTTGCGATTGACTGTACAACTAGATTTGACCAGAAATCTGAGGTACTGTATATTTTTACAGACTGCAAAAAGCTACAGAACAGACTATATTCTGCATAATTGGATGTTTTTAAATAAACACTGACAAAAAACTATACAAGTTTTAGGGCTGGACGATATGATGATATACAGTATAACATTAATGTAAGTGATCACTCGGATTTAGACCTATCTATATTCTATTTATATAAAACGTTTACAGGCAAATTCTCTTTAATTTATTTCCCGGGCGTCGAAATCGGGCACATATAAATGTCAGGAAACACGATTCCTGGCTGCATGTCAATATCCATGGATCACTGGATCTTTGATAAGTTGTAAGGAACACTATATCGAGTCCAACGTTTAGTTTAAACTGATAATAGTTTGTTTTACTCGCGTTTTCGCAGTTTCCCCTATTAACTCCAGTCACGCAGCAGCTCTTTTGCCACTCAGTCCGGCTGAGGGGGGCGTGTTCCAGTGGGAAAGTGACGTTAATGCATTCCCTCTATACCAGAATGTAACTCTGCTTTGATTCTTTAGAATAGCATGCTCTGATGCATCATTCGCAATAAGACCAGGAACGTGTATAAGAACGAGAACATGGATTTGTACATGTTAGATTCACTCTATGCATCTCTACTGCTTCTACAATGTCATTTGAACTGTTTGTTCGTTCAATTGTCTGCTGAAATCAAAGACGACGGAGGTGCCAATCACGAGAGATGTTCTGACACTTCTCAGCGCTCCCAGGGTCCCACACACCAGAGGGGAGCGAGGCAGACAGAATATAAATGGAAATTGAGAAAAAGGAACAACAGAAGGATCGTGCTGTACTTCACTGATTGGAGTCGCGGAGAATATATAATAGCTGCTAACATGAGAAAAATAATAGACTTCAGAACCATAAATGATGATAGATCAGAGTAAGTAGCCAAGAAATAAGGATCATAATGTGCAGTCAGTTGGTCATTACCGAAAAAGAAAAAAAAATGCCAGACATAGTGAATGAATTAATCTCTACATACACACCATTCAAAAGTTTGGGGTTGGTAAGATTTCTTTTATGTTTTTGAAATAAGTCTCTTATGCAAGGCTGCATTTATTAGATAAGCAATATTGTAAAATATTATTACAATTTAAAACAACTGTTTTCTGTTTGAATATATTTTAAAATGTAATTTATTCCTGTGATCAAAGCTGAATTTTCAGGATCATTACTCCAGTCTTCAGTGTCACATGATCCTTCAGAAATTAGACATTTCTTTTTATTATTAATGTTGAAAGCAGTGCTTAATATTTTTGTGGAAACCGACGTTTTTTTTTAATGGATAAAAAGTTCAAAAGAACAACATTTATGTGAAATATAAATCTTTTTTTTATAAATGTCTTTACTGTCACTTTTGATCAATTGAATGCATCCTGGTACTCAATAATAATATAATAACAACAAAAAAAATCTTTCTGATGCCAAACTTTTTAATGGTAGTGTCCCTTTCTATGCATTAATGCAAAAGGTTTTCTGTATTGTGTTTTGTTTTCTGACCTGCATTCTTTCTTCTGTGAAACAAAAAAGAAGATATTCTGAGGCAAAAACAAAATTGGACCTCATTGACTTTCATTGTATACATTTTTTCAAAATATATTCTTTTGAACTCTTTGAACTCTTTTCCACCGATGAGTGACAGACATTATTCATAAACGCTTTGAAGCGTCAAGAGCTTTGGGTGAATGGACTTTCAATGGAGCGACAGAATTCATTGGAAATGAATTACATTGGAATTTCATTGGAAATATCTTCATCTGTGTTCTGAAAATGAATGAAAGTCTTACAGGTTTGGAATGACATGAAGCTGTGTAAATGATGGCAGAGTTTTCATTTTTGGGTTAACTATGAATTACTTCATATTAAAGTGTTAAAAAAATATCTAGACAAACCTAACCTAATTTCTCCGTTTCCCTTCTGTTCCTTTAACATAGTCAACACTTATAAGATAAAAGTCATCTGTGATGGCCAGAGGCAGGAGTGTGTGTGTGTGAGAGGACAGGGACAGAGATATGAGAGTCTCACCCCAGCCCAGCAGAGCGAAACTCCACAGACAGCGGCGGCTGCGCAGGAAAGCAGAGACCAGCAGTGAGTTCAGATACACGGCTTCAACCAGCAGCCAGAAGAAATTAGTCATGACGCAAAAATGACAAAACACCACAGATGCCTTACAGGCCGCCTGCAGAGAGAGAGAGAGAGAGAGAGAGAGAGAGAGAGAGAGAGAGAGACACTCTGAGAATGATAAAAAGGGCATGGCGGCAAAAAACTGGAGAGGACGGAGATGAGCAGAGGGAGAAAGTATGAACTCAGCAGGAAGTAGAGGAAGATGAATATTTCTACTTTTTAAAAATGAATCCAGCTATGGAGGACTTTTCCATGAATAAAGTACAAAACAGGGTCTAAAACTCTTGTAAAACTTGAAATTATTTCATCGTTCTTTAAAGGTGCTTCAGTAAGAAGAGGTCAGTGAGATTGTTTTGGACAACGCCAACGGAATGTGTTTATTCAATAAGGATGCATTAAATTGACCAAAAGTGAGAGTAAAGACATTAATAATGTTAGAAAAATGTATGTTTCAAATAAAAGCTCCTGAATCCTGAAAAAAGCATCACAGTTTCCACAAAAATATGAAGCAGCACAACAGTTTTCAACATGGATAATAATCAGAAATGTTTCTTTTGCAGCATATTAGAATGATTAGAAGGATTATGTCCTTCAAGGTTACTAGCCACTCAGCATTTTCCCTGGCCACAATTTTGACATTGATACCATGGGGAAAAACTGCCGTATAGATATTTTTAATATTATCTCATAATTTGGCAGCAGGTATATTAGGCTCCTGTCACTTTAAGACCTGACACACAGATCCATTATACTGTTACACATGCCTTTTCTTTCTCAACTGTAAACGTTCACTTAAAACATAACCGACTGTGTTTGCGTGAATATTCGTTAAGACCAGCATTTTTTCATTATTTTGTGTGTATTTGACTGTTTAAGTAGCCTGACTCTAGTCAGAATGTGAGTCTGATTCTGCTCCGTTGGGCTGTGATTATGGGGCGTGTTACAACCGAACCATGAAAGAAAATGCCTCTGCACTCAATTGGATCGACAAATGCCTTGATCGCGGTTCTCTGCTCCTCTTTTAAAATGAATGCGCTGTCGATATCTTCTATAACAGACGCGATGGCTGAATCTACACATCTCAATTCTCCAGCGGCAGACATTCTTTGTGGTAAACGAATTCAACCCAAGCGCTCTTTGGTGACGTGGATGATTACGTTGCGGTTGATCAGCTGTCCATCATCGTATAAAGCCCGCCCTGACAATTTGATTGGTCCGAACAGCTTTGGTTCGGGCATACTTGCTTCATGTTGCTTCAAATGTTGTGGGCGGGGCTAAGTTCGCCTGGCATCCAGGCTACTGTTTAAGTGCAATAAGCATCAAAAAAATTACTTGATTTAGTACTGAGAGGACGCTTTATGTGCCGCACTTTGAGTGTGAGCACAAAATTTGCGGGAATGAGTCAAATTATGCACAATCACATGCCGAAATTCAAGCCCTGTAACACCACAATATTCATTCAGAGCAAATGAAATGAGTGGGTGAAGAAAGGAGGGTTTGTGTGTAACTCGTCAGAGAGAGAGAGAGAGATATCTTGTATCTACTATTCTGCAGAAAATCAGTATTGGAAGCGTTTCAGATATTTCAGTATTGATATGTATCGAAAAATCTATATTTTTGACAACAGTACATTGCACTTAGTTTATTATTTCAGATGCCTTTTTAAAAGACTAAAATTAAAAAAATGTATATATACAGTTTTATACATAATATTCAACCCGCCAAAGTGGCTAATATGAGTGCCTGCGTTACACGCCACTGCTGAAATGCACCGCATTTGGTGAGTGTTAATTCCTGAATATTTTTATACAGTATAAGAAATGTTAAAGGGGTCATATAATGCCATTTTTGTACAAGCTAATATGATTCTTTAGGGTCTAAATTAAAAGTTTGTAATATACTTTAATTAAAAATTCTCATTAGTATTGTAAGAAAACACTTATTTTACCTGGTAAAAAACAACTGTTTTCAGCACGCCGTTTCAGTGCATATGACTTTAAATGATAATGAGCTTTGCTGACTCCGCCTCTCTGTTCTGTGCGTACACCATTTGTAACTCAATAACACAATAACCATAACGCGTTGTTCAGTATAAACGTGGGATTATGCATTATATTGAGAACGTCATACATAGAAAACATGCCGTAATGTACCCTGAGTGTAAACCTTAGCTGCATTCATTGTGAAGCGTGCAGCTAGCGATTTACAAGGATTAATATAAATATTAATATAAAGTTTAATAAAACGTTACACTCACTTCAGTTCTTTTGGAGGTTCAGCAGGAACACGAATAGTTGGTACCGATCCTTTTTTCAGGAGGAGCTTCTTAGTAAAACCAGCTGATCCTCGTTTATAAAGCAGTCTGGTGTGTGAAAGGATTCGCGCAAACATGAGAGCATTGACGTTTCTCGTGGGGAATATTCCCTTCGAAAACAAACTCAGCCACTGCGTCTTCGGCGGTTCGGATTTAGGAACATTAAAATGACTGCTGTGTTCGTTATTACACCCAAGAACAGAACACCACAATCGCTTAGACGCCATTCTGCTCATAGACAGTGCTCCAGCATATCAACAATGACCGCGCCGGTCCGCGCGGAGTATGATTGACAGCTCGCTCACGAGCGAGGGCGGGTCTGTGTTGAAACGCTGCTGTCAATCAACAATCGAGGGAGGGGCGTGCGAGCCTGTGACGTCACGGGCTCGAACGGCTCAATTTCAGGCAGTTGAAAACATATAAGGAGATTAAAACAAAACCACTGGATGGATTTTTATCATTATATGATGGTTGTGTACAGGCACTGCCAACACACATTTCAGTACAATCAACTTGTAAAAGTGCATGTACCATTATATGAACCCTTTAAGAAATACACTAAGAAATATTATCAGTAAAGCATTGCAAAAAATATTGTCTATCATTGATGGTGTGACAGACTCACCGTAGAGAGTGTGCAGTGATCCGTGTCGTCACTGGAGAACAGCGTAGCATCTTTGATAAAAACAGCCACAGATTTTAGGATGAAGGTGAAAAACAGCTGCATGTGGATGTAGTTTCGAGCACAGTGTAATCGCCTATAACACAAACAGCATTATTTTAAATATAAAATTGTAAAGAATACAACCTTCTTCTAATGTTGCAGTAACTACTTTGAGACTAGTTTCCAGGCTACAGGCTGATTTAAAGTTGAGTTAAGTTTATGTGGAAAAAGTAGCTAGATATATGCTAAAAGTTACTCACAAAAGAGACTAGCTATATAATAAAGCAATATTTTTGCAGTACTGACTAATCAGTGGCGGGTTTGAGGTTTATTTCAGTCCACCAAGCACAGTACCTGAAGAGCAGCAGTATTATCACAGCAACAGAGAGAGAGAGCAGCGACGCTCCATAACCAACAGTGTAGATCAGTTTCACGGTGGCAAAATACAACTCCTAAGGGACAAATGAGCAAAAATCAATTACATCTACATGTATTTTCAACTAAATTACATTTTCAGTTTACAGAGTCTGTTTAAATTGAATGAGTGAGTGAGTGAGTGAGTGAGTGAGTGAGTGAGTGAGTGCATTAATGCATGCATTAATGAATGAATGAATTAATTAATTAATGAATGATCTGAATTATCAGTTAAGACAGACACATAAGTGTAAAAGCCTAAAGCCTGTTTATTTCGAAAATTTTAAATAAATGTACTAAAATGTAATATATATTGTATAGACACAGTGTGTGTGTGTGTGTGTGTTCACACTCACCGGCCACTTTATTAGGCACACCTTGCTAGTACCAGGTTGGACCCCATTTTGCCTTCAGAACTGCCTTTAATTCTTCTTGGCAGAGATTCAACGAGGTGCTGGAAACATTCCTCAGAGATTTTGGTCCATATTGTCATGAGAGCATCAGTTGTTGCAGATTTATCAGCTGCACATCTATAATGCGAATCTCCCGTTCCTCCACATCCCAAATCTGCTCTATTGGATTGAGATCTGGAGACTGGAGGCCGTTTGAGTTCAGTGAACTCACTGCCATGGTCAAGACACCAGTTTGAGATGATTTGAGCTTTATGATATGGTGTGTTATCCTGCTGGATGTATCCATCAGAATATGATACACTGTGATCATAAAGGGATGGACATGATCAGCTACAATACTCAGGCTGTGGAGTTTAATCAGTGATCAATTGGTACTAAGAGACCCAAAGTGTGCAAGAAAATATCCCACCACCATTACACCACCAGCAGCCTGAAGCGCTGATACAAGGCAGGATGGATTCATGCTTTCATGTTGTTTACGCCAAATTCTGACCCGACCATCTGAACGCTGAAGCAGAAATGGAGAATCATCAGACCAGGCAACGTTCTTCCAATCTTCTATTGTCTAGTTTTGTTGAGCCGTGTGAATTATAGCTTCAGTTTCTGATCTCATCTGACAGGAGTTTCACCGGTGTGTTTCTTTTTATGCTGGAGCTCTTCTGCCTCAAGGTTTGATGTGTTGTGTGTTCAGAGATGCTCTTCTGCTTCAAGGTTTGATGTGTTGTGTGTTCAGAGATGCTCTTCTGCCTCAAGGTTTGATGTGTTGTGTTCAGAGATGCTCTTCTGCTTCAAGGTTTGGTGTGTTGTGTGTTCAGAGATGCTCTTCTGCTTCAAGGTTTGATGTGTTGTGTTCAGAGATGCTCTTCTGCTTCAAGGTTTGGTGTGTTGTGTGTTCAGAGATGATCTTCTGCTTCAAGGTTTGATGTGTTGTGTGTTCAGAGATGCTCTTCTGCCTCAAGGTTTGGTGTGTTGTGTGTTCAGAGATGCTCTTCTGCTTCAAGGTTTGATGTGTTGTGTGTTCAGAGATGCTCTTCTGCTTCAAGGTTTGGTGTGTTGTGTGTTCAGAGATGCTCTTCTGCTTCAAGGTTTGATGTGTTGTGTGTTCAGAGATGCTCTTCTGCTTCAAGGTTTGATGTGTTGTGTGTTCAGAGATGCTCTTCTGCTTCAAGGTTTGGTGTGTTGTGTGTTCAGAGATGCTCTTCTGCTTCAAGGTTTGGTGTGTTGTGTTCAGAGATGCTCTTCTGCTTCAAGGTTTGATGTGTTGTGTGTTCAGATATGCTCTTCTGCTTCAAGGTTTGATGTGTTGTGTGTTCAGAGATGCTCTTCTGCTTCAAGGTTTGATGTGTTGTGTGTTCAGATATGCTCTTCTGCTTCAAGGTTTGGTGTGTTGTGTGTTCAGAGATGCTCTTCTGCTTCAAGGTTTGATGTGTTGTGTGTTCAGAGATGCTCTTCTGCTTCAAGGTTTGATGTGTTGTGTGTTCAGTTCAGAGATGATCTTCTGCTTCAAGGTTTGATGTGTTGTGTGTTCAGAGATGCTCTTCTGCTTCAAGGTTTGGTGTGTTGTGTGTTCAGAGATGCTCTTCTGCTTCAAGGTTTGGTGTGTTGTGTGTTCAGAGATGCTCTTCTGCTTCAAGGTTTGGTGTGTTGTGTGTTCAGAGATGCTCTTCTGCTTCAAGGTTTGATGTGTTGTGTGTTCAGAGATGCTCTTCTGCTTCAAGGTTTGATGTGTTGTGTGTTCAGAGATTCTCTTATGCTTCAAGGTTTGATGTGTTGTGTGATCAGATATGCTCTTCTGCTTCAAGGTTTGATGTGTTGTGTGTTCAGATATGCTCTTCTGCTTCAAGGTTTGATGTGTTGTGTGTTCAGATATGCTCTTCTGCTTCAAGGTTTGATGTGTTGTGTGTTCAGAGATGCTCTTCTGCTTCAAGGTTTGATGTGTTGTGTGTTCAGTTCAGAGATGATCTTCTGCTTCAAGGTTTGATGTGTTGTGTGTTCAGAGATGCTCTTCTGCTTCAAGGTTTGGTGTGTTGTGTGTTCAGAGATGCTCTTCTGCTTCAAGGTTTGGTGTGTTGTGTGTTCAGAGATGCTCTTCTGCTTCAAGGTTTGGTGTGTTGTGTGTTCAGAGATGCTCTTCTGCTTCAAGGTTTGGTGTGTTGTGTGTTCAGAGATTCTCTTATGCTTCAAGGTTTGATGTGTTGTGTGTTCAGATATGCTCTTCTGCTTCAAGGTTTGATGTGTTGTGTGTTCAGAGATGCTCTTCTGCTTCAAGGTTTGGTGTGTTGTGTGTTCAGATATGCTCTTCTGCTTCAAGGTTTGATGTGTTGTGTGTTCAGATATGCTCTTCTGCTTCAAGGTTTGATGTGTTGTGTGTTCAGATATGCTCTTCTGCTTCAAGGTTTGATGTGTTGTGTGTTCAGATATGCTCTTCTGCTTCTGCTAATGAGTTACTGTTGTTTTTCTATCAGCTCTACCAATCTGGTCATTCTCCTCTAACCTCTGGCATCAACCAGGCATTTTCTCCCACAGAACTGCTGCTCACTGGATATTTTCTCTTTCTCTCTGATAATTCTCTATAAACCCTAGAAATGGTTTTGCGTGAAAATCCCAGTAGATCAGCAGTTTTTGAAATACTCAGACCAGCCCGTCTGGCACCAACAACCATGCCACGTTCAAAGTCACTAAAATCAACTTTCCTCCTCGTTCTGATGTTCAGCTTGAACTTCAGCAGATCGTCTTGATCATGTCTACATGCCTGAATGCATTGAGTTGCTGCCATGTGATTGGCTGATTAAATATTTGTGTTAACGTGCAATTGAACTGGTGTAATAAAGTGGCCAGTGAGTGTGTGTATAGTGTATATACTGTATACTGTTGTTGACCTACATTAAGAGTATAGAGCTATTAAAAGTTCGTGTTAACAGCAGCTCAGATCTCAGAGTTCATACTGAGACAAATCTGAGACTTTATTGAGATCTCTTCTGTAATTTTAGAAGAGTGTATGAATAAATGGAAAATGTTTATCAAATACAAGTGAGTATGAATTGCAGAACATGTCAGTGACCTCTGGGATGTCGTCCTCAACACTGCAGGCCTCGTGATATGGAGGGAACGGCCGTGACCAGCCTCCAGCGCTGCAGTTACGACTCACTATACCTAGAGTAACCAATCAAGGTCAAAGGTCAATGACAATTAAGCAAGGCAATCTCTGCAAGCTTTAAAAAACATGCTTATACATTCACTAGCAACTTTGATGTCATTTCATGAGGATTTCATTGAGTTTTTTTAATATCTTTTTCTCTGGAGACAAGATGCAATGCATGTAATTAGTTTGTGCTAAAGCTGGATGTGAAATGAGATCTGAATCCTTTTCTACACAAGTCAGCGACGGAGTGACACTTTACTCGTCATCAGGTGAAACTGCAGCAGCACAATTGTATTTGTGGTCTTTCAGATTTGACTGTAGTGTTGGTTGGCCGGTTTAGACTGGGTTTAGTTTGTTATACAGGTGGATATGTGGAGATTTGAGACGTTATTGCAGTGGCAAATAGAAAACCTGCCCTTTTTTTGCTCAAGCTTATGAAGCCTTGAAATTGGGGCCGTGCATTTTACCATTTGAGTTTTCAGCTTATATTCTCAAGGTAGATGTGTCTATTGTTAAAGCCCACAGAGTGAAACCAACGCGTTTGCTTCATGGTTTGCTTGCAGAAGCTGTTAATATGGAAATGCATGTGTGAACCAAGGTTGGGCAAACTCAGAGCTCTTTTAATTCATTAGATAGAAACATTTTCTGTTTCTCGAGTCAAACGAGCAAACCCCTAAGTCTCTTTGGCATTCTAATACACACATTTTGTGGTACTACATTAATGCCTGGCCCTAATACATACATTTGCATAATAACTTATTCTAATATGTGTATTGAATAAAGTGGTTAAAAAGTTAACAAAGCCATCTGAAAAGGTTTTAATTTTGCCACACAATTTTATGCATCTTGTTTTCCAGCTTTAGCTCATTCAGGTACTGAACTGCATTCTCAATTCATTTTTGAATTGTGCACAACCCTGAAGTGGACGTATAGTGTTTGTGTGTCATACCTGTGTTGTTCTTGAAGAGAGAGAAAACAGCGGGACAGGGAGTGTGGACGGTCTCACCCACTGCAGCTCTGGGCCAACACACTACAGAGTCCCATACTGGTGGGCAACCTTCACACACATATACACACATATAAATAGCATGACCTTATAAATACTCATGCACTCAAGCACCAAACATCAAGAAAGCAATGTTTCTGAAAGGCTTTCCATGGCACATCACAGCTAGAATTATTACAGTCCAGTTTTCTGTGTTGGATCGGCACAAGAACATCTGTGAATTTCCAGCAAAGCCATTGCAAAACATGCTGGGAAATGCAAACGCAAGGCGCTGCATTACAATGAGTGTGATCTCGTATTAACCTCTGTCTATGAATGTCACCACGGACCGCTTATGGCAGTGTAAAATGCTGTGCAGATGTGATTCATTTTAAATGTCATCTAATGGGTTTGTGACCTGTTTTTGTATGTCATTTAAAATAAAAAAAAGAAATGAAGTATAGTCATTAAAAGTCAATGTAAAAGTTCAAATACTTGACAGGAGACATTATTGATATGTTATGGCCACAGTACAAAGTATATATTTTTTAAAGTAGCAGCAGAATATTTTCTAATGTTCTCTCTTTTATGTAGAATAAATTAATATTTTATTTCTAAAATGTGAATAGTACACACTACCATTCAAAAGTTAAGGGTCAGGAAGATTTCTTTTTTTAAAATGAATAAATATTATTATTCAGCAATGATGCATTAAATTGATCAAAAGTTAAAAATGTTACAAAAGATTTATATTTTAAATAAATGCTTTTCTTTTGAGCTTTCTATTAATCAAAGAATCCAGAAAAAATAAATATCACATTTACAACAAAAATATGAAGCAGCGCAGCTATTTTTTTGTCCGAAAAATGTTTTTTGAGCATCAGATCAACATATTAGAATGATTTCTGAAGGATCATGTGACGCTGAAGACTGGTCACAGTCAGCACAATTCAGCTTTGATCACAGGAATAAATTACATTTTACAATATATTTAAATAGAAAACATATTTCCCAATAATACTGTTTTTACTGTATTATTTTTATGATGGTTGTGTGCCGTTTGAATTTTAGTCATTCCGATTCTGCTTATCGATTCCGATTCTTATTGATCGAAAAGTCAAACATTTAGATATCAAACGTTTTGATATATTTTTGCAAAACCTTTAGTTGCAGCTGAATACCATGAACAAAAATCAGCAGCCTAAAGAACAACTAACTAATAAACTAGACCAACATACATTTCAAACATTATTAAAGACAAGTATACACTCAGTAATTAAATAAGAACAAACAAGCAAATTAGCACAAATAAATACAACTGAACAATGCTCAGAAATTGAAAGCAAGTGTAAAATAACACTGCATAGTTTTATTTTTTATAAATAAAATATAGATTCATCTTTTTTAAAGAAACAAAAGTTATTCAGTCAAGATCAGTGAGTGATTTTCTTTTATTAACAGTAATGACACAGACGGCAGCAGGTTTATTAGGCTGCTGTCACTTTAAGACTCAATGAACAAGTCACATGCATAATATTGTTACACGTGCGTTTTCTTTCTCAACTGTTTACATTCACTCAAGACATAACCGACTGTGTTAACGAGGATATTTTGACATAATTTTCTGTGTGTTTGTCCGTTCAAGTGCAAGACGACGTATGCAGGAACTCAATCAGGTATTCGGGCACTATATGAGAGGCGGCGTTTTGTGCACATCTTCTTGCGCTTGAAGGGTTTAAAACCACAATAAAATGTGCACACAGGAATCAAGAAGCGGAATCAAGATCTTACTTTTATAGCATGTATTCGATTCCTGACCTTAAGTATCCGATTCCAGAATTAGAATTGATTTTCGATTCCCAACCCTAATTATTGATTTTAAAAAATGCAGCGCAGAAGAGACTTCTTTCAAAATCATTAATAGCCTAAGGCCCGGTTTCACAGACAGTTTTTAGATTAAGCCAGGATTAGACCTTAGTTCAATTAGGATATTTAAGTAGCTTTTATAAACATGCCTTAGAAAACACATTACTGATGTGCATCTTGAGACAAAACAATGGCTCTGACATATTTTAAGATATACCAGTGCAACTTACTTTTAGCTAAAACAGCATTTTAGTCAAAGACTGTGAAACCGGGGGATAATCTTACCAACCCTGAATTATGAACGGTAGTATCGCTCATATAATTTAGTCTCGAATACATCTGAGAAATATTTGAGTTCATATTGAGATCTCAGACTTTTGATTGCAGACTTCGGTGTCTCAGTAATTCAGAGTGCAGATTGAGACTCGCACATGAGTACTAGGATCTTTTTCTGAAGAGAAAAATCTGAGATGCGGGATGCCTAAGAAAAGGTCTCCGCTTGATCTTAATGTAATCTCAGTGTTTAGCATGTGTCTCGTGTCCTGTGGACGACAAACCCCTTCAACATCCCATCAGGAGCTTCGGTTTATTTACCTGAGGAGCTGCTGAGGTTCCCAGGTTCTGTGATCTCTCGCAGACACCGCTGTTCATCTCTTGCCAACTGAAAAATATATTCACACTCAGGATGCAAACTACACAACACCTGCAGAGAGAGAGAGAATGGAGTGAGTCAGTTATGCATAGAAATGCACGTCTCATTTATAACACAACTCATACATCCATTTTCAGACACTCGCACTCTAAAACAAAAACTACAATCAATTGCGGATGCTGTCCTGACCCACTTTACAGACAGAGAGAGCATGTGCATATGTGTGCATGCTGAAATAGAGTGAGAAATGTAATAATAGTACCAGTACAGTAAAACGTGACTTCAGATTGCATTAGCACAAAGGTGACATTTCTTCTTTTACAATGGACGGTCAACTATGCCATTTTGTGGTTATTGAAAACTGACGCTGAGAAGAATTCATTGCAATTTTAAAAAATATACTGCGTTTCATTTCAACTCTGTGTTTCCTCTGGCTGTTAATGAAGTAGCAGTTGTCAAGAACCATTTCAACATACGTATGCACACAAATATGTATATATGCATGCCACAAATATGTATATATGCATGCAAGAGCATTTAACCTGTTAAGTGGTTGTAATTAAAGAATGCTTTGGAATATAGACGTAAGATTGGTCTCGACTTTTGGCAGATTTTTTTAGAAGTGAAATAAATTAAGAAAGAGAAACAGAAAAAAAGTTATTGAAGTTTGAGTTTATGAAAATGTACAATGTAAAAAATGTAATTATTCATATTTTATATAAAATATACATTTTTAAAACCTGGGTGACACTAAAACTGCAAAAAAATCAAAGCCAAAAAATCTGAACAAGTTGTGTTTCAAATTTTAGGTTGATATCTCAAAAAATGAGCTTTCAGTATAAGATTTTGTTTGGGCGCAGTACCACACTTTTTCACTAGATGACTCCATTACTGCCCATATAAGGGGGCCTCCATTTTCTTTTGTGTTTTGAGTGATATGAACCATTATTTCCACAATTTTCATACAATTTATGAAGTAGACATCCTATTCAGAAATAATATGAGAAGTTTGGCAGTTTTGGATATGAATTCAACCTCTAAGAAACACATAAAAAGAACACGTATGTGTGTTATAGCTCGCTGCCACATCACAAATGGTGAATCTATCTTTTTTTTATATATATTTAAAAAAAATTCAGACCTTTTTATCTAAAATAATTGAATGGATGCTATCTTTTGAACTCTTGGCATAAAAACAAACTGATGTTTCTACCCTTCTTTCATGATTTTTCATGTTCATCACTATTTCAAAATAAAGGTCTAAACACGCCTTAGGAATATAAAAATATTCTTGTTGCAAATTGAAAAATTACGGCTCCTCTGTAATTTATTTTGAAAATTAAAATGTATCACCAAATATGGAAACTAGAGATTGTTAGCTTTCAAATGATATATAGTTATGTCAAGATTAGTTTAGGTTTAGTATAGGACATTACTGTTTTAAAAATGTAATGGATTTGGGCCCACCGGTGGGCCGGTGACATGTTAATTATGTGCATGTAATCAAGCGCTGTTTCAGACTGATTGTCTCCAATCAAACACTTCAGTCTGACTGCGCCTCTGCTGTTTAAGATTAAAGACATTAGTATGAGCTGTAGCAGCTTTTGAAAGCATTGCAATCAAAGTCCTATGGGTTATTCTCTGGAAACGCTCCCTATGTGCTAGAAATACTCAGGGACATTTTTATTATTGATCAAAAAGTAAAAAAAAACAAAAAAAAAACAGGCTCAAGTTAACAGGACCAGATATGACAGAACCAGCATAGGGAGATACCCAAATATTCATATTATTATTTAGCAAATGTAAGTGTTTATGATATTTGCAATGTCCCTTTCTTAGAATATATAATATCCCAATAGTAAACGTGGTATATATATACTGTTAAAAATTTGGGCTCAGTAAGATTTTTTTATATCTTTTGAAAGAAGTCTCTTCTGCTCACCAAGGCTGCATTTATTTGATCAAAAACCCTAAACAAACACAGTAATATTGTGAAATGTTATTATAATTTAAAATAACTGTTTTCTATTTTCATATAGTGCCATTTATTCCTGTGATCAAAGCTGAATTTTTAGCATCATTATTACTCCAGTCTTCAGTGTCACATGATCTTTCAGAAATCATTCCAATATGCTGATTTGCTGCTCAAGAAACATTTATTATTATTATCAATGTTGAAAACAGTTTTGCTGCTTCATATTTTTGTGGAAACAGTGATTTTTTTCAGGATTCTTTGAAAGTTAATCCAATAAATCGCAACAAGCTTTGTCACTTTTGATATGAAACATCTCAGCTTTCAAATTCTGTCAATTTTATTATGAAATTCAAACATTAAATAGCGTTTTGGCACTCTTTAATGTAGCGTCTCAGTTCAAGCAGCACGTCGTGAACTGACCATCTCTTCCTCTTTACTACCAGTTATCACCAAATAAACATGAATTAACATTAGAAGATGTTGAAAGATCTGTATCATGTCTCATGTAATCAGTCAATCAGTGTTTCAAACCTCGGAAAGAAAAACTAGAGAGGAGCATTTAGCAAAATATATATACACACGATTGCATATTCATTGTATTTTAACCTGTTCAATATTCAACTATTCAATATTCAAATATTCTTCAATATGAATAAATCCATCATGTTTTTATGACAGCCATTTAAATGTTTATATTTCAAAGAACGAGTAGAAACATAATTGTCATTTAAAAAATTATTATAAAAACTTTATTTTATGTCATTTAAATGTAAGTAGACTACAAATCAGTTAAAGGATTAGTTCAATTCAAAATGAAAATTTCCTGATAATTTACTCACCCCAGTGCCATCCAAGATGTTCATGTCTTTCTTTCTTCAGTGGAAAAGAAATTACGTTTTTTGAGGAAAACATTTCAGGATTTTTCTCCACACAATGGACTTCAATTGCAACCAACATGTTGAAGTCCAAATCAATGCAGTTTCAAATGGCTATGAAGAGCTTCAAACGGCTCTTAAAAAAAAAAAAAAAAAAACATTTATATACTTTTAACCACAATTGGTCTGCGACCCGCCAGGGATTACGTCATCACGTTGGAAACGTCACGATTATTATTATTTTTTTAATATAAAAATAATACATTAAAACAAAGATGTCAGACGATTTTGACGTTGGATGAGAAAACGGGAGAAAATAAGATGGAATTTTTCGCCCTTCCATGCCTTTTTGAACCGGAGTACACAGACAAATAACTTAGATAGATGACGTGACGCGTGACGTTTACAACGTGATGACAAAAGACGAACAGTTGTGGTTAAAAAGTATAAAATGTTGTTTTGTTTTTTTTAGAAAATGACCGATCGTTTCGCTAGATAAGACCTTATTCCTCAGCTGAGAACGTGCAGAGCCGTTTGAAACTGCATTGATTTGGACTTCAACATGTTGGTTGCAATTGAAGTCCATTGTGTGGAGAAAAATCCTGAAATGTTTTCCTCAAAAAACTTAATTTCTTTTCCAATGAAGAAAGAAAGACATGAACATCTTGGATGGCATTTGGGTGGGTAAATTATTAGGAAATTTTCATTTTGAGGTGAACTAATCCTTTAAATTTATCCTTTATTATTATAGAAATGTACCAACTGGGATTCCCTGTATAGTTCACAGCATTAGTTGAGAGAGATTGTTTTCCTTTAGGATATTTTCCATGTACTGTACCTGATACATACCCCAATTAATCAATATCTAATCGAATCGGAATTTAATTGAGTCACAAGGTAGTGAATCAAAATCGAATGGTAAAATTTGTGTCAATACCCAGCTCTAATAAAAGGATACAACAGCACACAAATGGCACTATTTCCTGAGAATTACTCCCATATCCTCCACATCCTTTGATATGTTTTTTCGCCAATAATGTTTTGAAAAGTTAAAAAAGAGAAGAGAAGAGTTCAAATAAGTTCAGCAATATGCTTCTTCACAGTATTTGTACGTGCTCGAGTAATATAATCTCCAAAGCAGTCGCGTCTCTCTGCTACAGGGGAGCTTTCACTGAATGAAGAATACAGGTCAGAGCTGAGGCAAGGTTTTGTTCATTCAAAGATCTCAGTCTATTTCAGTTGCCTCAAAATAGCAACACGCCAACAATGCGACCAAACACACCTCGTTTTCAGACCAGCAGCCCATGGGTGAACAAATGGGCGCAAATGCATTTCCTATTTAAACAACGTGGCACACGACGTGAAAATGATAACTGCGTCAGGCTGAAACTAGCAAAAAACACTTGCGTCTGACGCTGCATTGCGCCGGGTGTAAGATAGGGTCAATGATCATCTTCTGGACAACTGTCAACTCAGCAGACTTCCCCATGATTGTGGTTAAGAGTACTGAACCGAGAGATACCTGGTATTTATACTGTATGAATGGTAATTTAATCAAGTTTGAAATTAAATATTCAAATATTTTGAGAGCTGTAAGCCGTAAGTATCGACATTAACATAAAAAAGGTTTGAAACATTAGTCTAGAATATATATTTTTTTTCTTTCTTAAATAACTGATAAAAAAATATTGCACTTTTCCACGATATGCAATTTTTTTGAGACACACCTGTATATAAATATCATATATATATATATATATATATATATATATATATATATATATATATATATATATATATATATATATATATATATATATATATATACACACACACACACACACACACACACACAGGGCCTAAAACTAACTTTTTGCCACACCTGCCTATGGACAATGACATAAGACAATGTACAGGCCATAAAAATGTTTGTCAAGCCATGAAAATATTTTTGCAAAAACAGGCAGTAATGACACCAAAATTTTAGATACCCGTAAAGATTCACAATTCTCTATTTCAAGACCACAGCTAAAACTACTAGCCTAACAAAATTTTTAAACATTATTAAGGACAAGTAAACATTAAGTAATAATAAAAAAAATCTAATTACAAGTAAAAGCACAAATAAATACCATATAAAAAAGATATAAATAAAAAAAACAGGGCTTTTCAAGATTTTCAGGGTGTTGACCGTAGTTTTTTAGGTACAGAAGTTTAATAAAGTAAGCAAATGTAAAATAACACTACATAGTCTTCACTGTAAATGAATCATCCTTATTAATAAATCCTTATTAAAGTTACAAAAGTTATTCAGTCAAGAGCAGTCCTTTGTTTGTATTTTGTTGTTTGATTAACATTAAAACACAGACAGCAGCAGGAATATTAGGCTACTGTCACTTTAAGAGCGAATGCACTGATCCAATATACTGATACTGATACACATGCGTTTTTTCTCAACTGTTTTACATTCACTTAAGACATAACTGACTACAGTATGTTTACTAGGATACTCTATTTTTTTACATAATTTTGTGTGAATTTGTCCACTCAAGTGCAAGAAGACGTGAAAGAGCTCAGTTTAGTATTCAGGCACTGTCTGACATGGCTGGTTGGGCTGTTTGGGCACACAAAACTTTCCATACAGCGAAATGAGCTCCCTTTCGTGTCATCTTGTTAAGGTTTAAACTTTCAAACGATGAAGCGCTGGCCAATCTATTGTCCTGAGCGTCATTCACGTTTGTTCTCGTTCATGCATGGTTGGAATTCATACAAATGTTACCAGTCAACTGGTGAGTAACACCGTTTTACACTCACAAACGCCTATTTTTACTCGCATTTGGGGCTTGACGAGTGTTAATTTTAGGCCCTGTACACATACTGTATATAGCGAACAAGAGAGGCAGTGAAATTGTGAACTGACGAAAATAATTATAAAAAATTTAATGAAGCAATCGGAGGAAGACTCTTCCTGAGAGGTCTTCATATGACAGCTTTGGAGCTGTTGAACGGTGACTTCACACCATCTGTCCCGCTTTGAACCAAAGAACCATCAAAAAACCCTTTCCAGGAACATTCATCACAAGGCTGCCCTAAGAACTACAGTACGTCGCGGGCTAATAAATCGAATTCTTTTATTCATCTCTCATGATGAAAAACTACAGAGAGCCCTTCAAAACGATTCAAACCAAAGTGAGATTAAATGAAACTCAATCCTTCAAGCTCTGAATATTTGTCTTCAAAGAAGCTCAGCCAACCCGTATTAGCCACTGCTAAACAACAGCATTGCTAAAATCCTGTGGCACCTAACTGTAAAACAAGTTTGATTTGTCTCATCATATATGAAATATCGCTGTAAAGGCTGTGAAATGTCTACCAACCCCCAAATCTCATGATGCAATCCCATTAAATTAAATAAAATATAATCAATGTAAATCAAAACCTATAGAGGACAGTATTTTTGAAGACTTTTAACCAAAAACCTCACTGAGTTCACGACGATGGAACCGGGAGTGTAAAATGCGAACTCATTTGCAGGTTTTTGGTCTACAAAATATGTCATCCTTGCAGCAACAATGCATTAACTGTCTTCTTTCATTGTCAGTTTTTGCCTGAAGCGCATCGCCTTCTCCTGGTATCCCTTATCCAAAAACCCAAATGAAAATATGCAACACATCTTCAGAATAACCTGCAGTCATCATCCGCATGTTTCTGAGCTGGCATCTGAATGGCTCTGTTGCTCTGTGTCTCGTGGAAACACTCAATCATTTGAGTCAGTGCATGGGTTTAATATCACCAGATATCTTCTGCTAGTAAGGAAAGGTGAGAAGAAAGTGTAAAGGTGATGTATCATTAATGCTTACGAAAGCAGGTCAAGCTGAACTCACTATCCACCTCTTTAGTTTCACCTCTTTAGCTGCCCAAAAAGCCCAAACTCTCCTCTGATAGCAGTAATCCAGATAGACCTCTGTAACCATCATACGCTTTACTCTATTTTTAGAAAGTAAGACTATAGGAGGAAGATCCCAAAATGCCCTGGACTAGAATTGAGTTTGTTAGACAGGCCTCCCCTGAGTGTTTTTATATGAGTGTTACTTCAAGTTGTTGCTTCAAGGTTACATTATCCATCGGGAAACCTCAGAATTAAGTTACTTACTGGGTAAATCTCATGAACACTGTTTGGGTCATATTTCACCTGAAAATCAAAAGAAAAAACAATAAATGGTGTTTTATGTATATAACTGTGGACCACTTGTGCATGTTTATATCGATTATGAAACAATTATATAGGCTATTATAAATGTGTGTGCACTAACTGGGTTAAATGCAGAGGACAAATTCCGAGTATTCATTTATGCATGACCACAAAATGAATCAAACCTCGATCCATGGTTTTCTTTATAATAACAGAGTGTAAGCAGTGATTTAAGCAGTGCTGACTCTGAGTTCGTAAAATCTTTCCGAGTAAGTGTTGATTTGTAAATATTCAGCCTCTCTTCATTCATAAAGTCTCAAACGCACGTCATTACACAAAAGAAATACCACTACCACCATGTTCCACGCTCATTTACATCTAATATTGGCAGTTACTAAGCTTGACCCGTACGCTTTGACATGTTCAGAGCCGCAAACGGTTTGATTAGTGTAAAAATCAAAGAAGAGAGCCAGTGCTTTTATCAGTAATGATTTTGATTCTCTAGACATGAAGTAAAAAGAGTCCATAATGCATTCATGCCGTTACTAAGACATCACTCACAACTGGACTCAGTAGATTTCAGAGCTGCAAGCTGTGGATATCTTCTGTCCCCGCTTTTCTTTCTCCAGCTATTCAAGCATGTGTTTCAAATAAAGCAATTAAAATACTAGTGGCTATTAGTGGCTATTAGTGAATATTAGTGGCTTTTACTCTGTATATTTCTGTACTTTTGATGCTGAGCTGCTTAACTGTACGTTAACACCGCCGCCGACTTGAGCTTCCAAAGCGGCCGGAAGTCATTCATTTTCAATGGAAGCTGGCTTTTCTCAGCTGCAAGGAGCGTCAAATCCATCGGCGTCGCGTTTTGGGCATTTTGAGCGTCAATCAGAAAGTTGAAAGAAGCTCAACTTTATGGTAATGAGCTATGACGCGGTTCAGCGGCAAGCAGCGGCAAAACACCAGCAACCAATCGGAATATAGATGTCCTTCGCGCTGGCTGATTCCGGAGCAGTGTTGCCAGACGTACGATAATTATCGTATTTGTACAATAATTTTGACCTCTGTACGATGTAAGATCAATAATGAAAAAAATCCCATAATGTACGATAATTTCAGAATTGTGTGACACTTCAAATGATGGCCGTTATAGTCATAGGGCTTCTAGCTGTGGATTCTACGTCTACCGTGAGAAGAACGTGAACGTGGTGTTACGCATGTCTTCCATCTCATCTCACGTTATGTCTTCTCGGCCAATCATTGTGGAGATTGAATAACTCTCATGAGCACAAGTTAATGTTCTTTTTGTGTATACAAAGTTGTATATCACATGTCATCTCTGTATGTTTTGCAAGAAGAAAAGTAAAAAATGAAAATAATAAAAAGTTAACGTTGCTTCCGCGGCGCTTAGGTCAGTTTTTTCCAAGCTGAGGTCGATATTTTAGCAACAAAGTCATTTTCATGTCGTGTCGAAAAGTTGGTGGTCAATAAATAGCTGTATTCTGTACGTTTGACTCGTGTACGATAATTTTCTTCCAAATACGATAATTTTGAGCTTCTGGTACGATACTTGGACATTTCCAATCTGGCAACACTGTTCCGGAGAAACATACAATGTAAACTTTCGTTCCTACCAAAACATTAGTTCCGAGAAAATGTAAGAGAAGCTAATAATCGCCGTTGCTGGGTTTCCTACAGGTTTCCTATCATTTATGACATGACGTTGTTTGCTTATAGGGACCGCATGAGCGCAACTTTTATTTGAAATATTTACGAACGCTCGTTTTAAAGCGGGAATGCAATTCATTTGCTCAAGGTGAAACCGATTTGAACTATTGCAATTATAGCCTAATGCAAATAATAATAATAATAATAGCTAACTATTCTTTTTTTCCCGACCAAATGTGACCAAAATGGTTAAAAAAATGCTGTCATTATAAAAGGTTTCTTCAATGTATTGCTTGTTTAACGCGCATGTGAACGCCATCAGCGTTTATCACAGGTTCAGTTTAAAGTCTATTCAGAGAGAACGGCGTCGTCTTAGCGCTATAAAGCCAAAACAATCTCTGTTACCTTAAATTATGTTTATCTCTGTAAAGCTGCTTTGAAACAATCTACATTGTTAAAAGCGCTATATAAATGAAGATGACTTGACTTGACACTGTGGCAGTCGTAATGCAATATTTTAAAAATGTACTCTTGTACTCTTGATACTCAAGTACCTTTAAAAACAAGTACTTCAGTACTTTTACTTAAGTAGACATCTGACTGTAGTACTTTTACTTGTACTTGAGTAAAATTTAGCAAGGGGTATCTGTACTTTTACTCAAGTAACGAAGCTGTGTACTCTGTCCGCCTCTGCCTGTCACTCACATGACATCACAGCAATAGCAAACCACAACCATCCAATCAAATCCCCATGGACAAAATCAAACCCCGCCCCACATTTTCTCTTGTTCAAAAGGCCGTTTCACTTGGATATACGTCACAATAGAGAAGAAAAGACTAATCGCAACTTCCGTTTCATGCCGAATTCAATGCATCCTCGCAGAATAAAAAACAGTTCCTGACCCTTGCTTCAGTCTGCACAGTTATTTTTAGAAATATATCTTGAACCAAACCTTGTATTATGAATGCAAAAACTAATATAAAAATGACACGCCAACCGAACCACTGATTCCATTGATGAATTCCAAAGGGCTGAAATGTTAATGTACTTCTGCGAAGAACATGCTTATTCGTATGGGCACTTAAATGAACACCTGCGCCATATCAAACCACCAGTCTCGCTTACAGAGAGACCATTATACTGCTCATCCTCCCTGGAAAACATTAATCTCCATTCTACAGGATAGCACACAGATCCATTAACTGCCCTGTTTCTAAGAAGGGTCCCCCCAAGTTCAGATGGCACTTTTGCATCCACGTTTACTTCATATAGATGGGTTTCAGTGCAGTTGCCAAGCAAATGGGCACACAAGTGCACAAGCAATCGCACCAGAGGAAAGTTGCAGCGCGCACTTTTTGACGCCGAGATCATTTTGAAGCCTTCTCTTCATTCTGAGACGAAATCCTCATACACCTGCATTTTCACCAGCTACAGGGGACACAATGGAGGGTTTAGAAACTAAAAGTCATTTTGAAACAACAAGAAGGAGCCAAAATCTCCAACACACCGAAAGATGAGCTGACAACCTTCTTTGAGAGAGAGTTATTAGGTAAAATTAGATAGGCTAGTTGTCCAAATAGGCCTATATCTGTATCTGATGTAATTTTCACTTGCTCTCGAATCCACATTGACAAAGGAGAATTTAACACTCCACAAAAGTGTTTTTTTTTTCTCTTTCTTAGATACAGCAAATTGCACACTCATCGACCTCATACAACCTTGACATCAGAAGTGTTGCAATTTCTTTTTTCCATCAGTGCTGGAGTTTAGAGTGGCTAAAACATGGGTGACGGAGAAAGAACATTAGTTGCCAGCGGTGGGACACAAGGAAGCATGTTCTGGTCATAAGCGCCTCAAAAACACACTTAACAATGATACTTTGTAAGAACTGATTACATCTCCCTACTCCATTGCTAAATAAAATCCAAGACTTGTTTCTTATTTTTGAGGTGCTGATTCCAAAAAAAAAACAGTGTTTTGCTCCAGCACTTCACTTTCTCATATGATGTGCATTTCAGCATTTTTGCTTTCGACAACCATTTGTAAGAAGTCTTGTATTATCCTTTAATTACCAGAATGACAGCCACAAAGGTCAGGTAACAACTCTCTGTTCAATTCTCAGCCGTTTTTCGCATGACGTTATTTATTGCCTATGTCTGATTTCAAGGTTAGAATTATAGTCAGTGACAAAAGAAAAATGCAAACATGACCTTTTCTGCTACATCTGTGGGTGTTTTACTACATCAAAACATTAAATTAATAAGGTTAACTAAAATGTGCAGTATATAAAGTGTGCTGCACTGGAAACTGGGATGTTTTTCGCCTACAATATAGCCTAGGCTATACGCAAATGTTATATAGGGATGTATGCTACCAACGAGACGCTTTAGCCTATAATTTAACATAGCGCGAGCCTCATGACAGAGCTCTATTTAATTCACACAACAATTAATAATTAGGCTAGCCTACTATATATTAAGATCATATTCTCAAACAATATATAAACAGGATATAAAGGCCTATATCAGGCCCTATAGGCCTATATATAAAATAAAATCAAATAAAATACATAAAATGATTGGCAGGTAAAAAGATGATTTATGCTTGTCCAGGTGTTTTAATTGACCCCGACTCTTTTTCATGGAGATCCAGATGTGAAAAATCGCCTTTTCCACCTTTAAAGCAGCGCATTAACGTGCACTAATGAACTGAATGCACATTGATTGCGATCACATTCTCGCGGAGCTCAAAATAATATTGAGTAAAACAATGCCAAGTTAAGTTAATACAGGAGATAAAACACAACAGGCCTAGAAGAGCGTGGATTAATTTAAGTAGCTGGCTGGACCTCAAACTACACAAATGAAAGTCTTTCCGTATAAAGATACGTCTAACACATGTGCAATGTAAAAAAGTTGGCCTATGCAAGCATTAAAAAAAAACAATGCCGTGAGTTTATAAATGAAATGCATCCCATTAGTTGCATAGGCTAATAAAGCACTAATAAAGCACAATGGTGTAATTTCCTAATAAAGCACAATGGTGAATAGATTAGGTTGTAGGCTACTCACAGTTGTTAGTGATGTAAAGCACAGGATCCCACGAACACACGAACGCATGACTCCAGCCGTGTCCCCAGCGCACGCTGACAGCTGTAGTTGAATCAAATGCTTTATAGACCGAGTCTGACCAATGGGAAGAGAGAGAGAGAGAGTGAGAGAGGAGAGGAGCGTACATCATTCATTCAAGGACTGCACGGGCGCCGTGAAAACCTTTGCGTTTCTACTGCAGGGAATTGCAACAAATGCTTTTTTTACAGCTCAGTTTACTTTCCTCACACCAATGAACCTGTTTTTGAATTAGCTACTGTATTTATATTCCTCAAACACTAGCGTTTGTTCCAAATATATAAAACTGCTTAATGTGCATGTGCAGACTCGCTTGTGGAGATTATTTCATTTTTAGTTGCACTGCAGCATCCATTTATGTATTCGTGTAAATGCACTTTTTGAAAATACTTATATGTATGTTTCTGGCATTTAAAGGCACACTATGTAACTTTTGGCCCCGGTTAAAAAACAAAACTGTCTACATTTTGC
Source organism: Tiaroga cobitis (assembly GCA_030578255.1). Classification (NCBI taxonomy): domain Eukaryota; kingdom Metazoa; phylum Chordata; class Actinopteri; order Cypriniformes; family Leuciscidae; genus Tiaroga; species Tiaroga cobitis. The sequence continues at coordinate 6,068,775 of CM060613.1, forward strand.
AGAAGAAAGTTGTTTTGATTGTGCTTCGGCTCTGCGTGACTGTGTTCAGCAATTTCCCGCGAAAACCATCTCGTCTTTCGGTCTTAAAAAAGGCTTACCAGAAATCAGGGTACAAAAACGTGGGAAGAAGGAGTGATGTATTGACTCATTATTTAAACCTGAAAAAAAAAGTAGTGTAGCTTTAAAAATGTATTAGTGTAACCTACAGTAAGTACACTTACATGAGATGAAGAAGTCATATCACTCTTCCAGAAAAAGCTGTTTTATTCTACATAAAGGTCAACCCCTCATGTCGACATCACATGACCAGCAATGTCATGTTAACCACTAATGGTGCGTTCACGTGCTATGGAAAATATGATATTTTCCACTTGTGAACTGGTATTTACCAGTGTGTTGTCCAGTGTGTTGCGTTCACGTGCTTTTGTTGCCGTAATGTGGTAAAAAGATGGAGATCCAGACCTGTTATTTAGCTAAAACTATTTTAGACTGCTTAAGTCATCTGCAACAGCAAGAAAATGATTTATCAAAACTCAAACGGTAAATAATATGCTGTATATTTTCTAGATCATGAATAGTACATATTTTTATCCTTAACGACTCTCGCGTTGCTCTCTGCCATTTTGCAAAGGTCAAAGGTTATCTCATCTCGGCAACTCGTGCATCAAAATATTCTACGAGCTGCCCAGTGGAAAATACCACATGAGGGGGTGTTCATGTGCATGTTCCACGTCGGCTTTTGGCATTTACCATAATTACCATAGCACGTGAACGCAGCATAAGTTACTAGCAGAAGAATGGGTCACACACCACATAGTGGCATTCAGTGGTGAGTTTTAGTTTTTTTAGTTTTCAGAAATGAGTTTTAGTTTTTTGTTAATAAAACAAATGTAAATTCATGTCAGTGTTACACTTCATGTTAGTGTTACACTTCATGTTGTCACATGACAATTTTTCTATTTTATTTTTGTAAATTGAACCTCATCTGTTCTTTATTAGTCAATTTATTTTAGGATTTCCAGTCATCAAGCTCGGTAAACACAGGTCACAGACACGAAAATGTACCTTTAATTTCCCAAAGCTGATTGCACACTAAACCACATCATATTTTCAGGCCATTTCAAGATTAATTTTGATGTGACAAAGCGTGGTATCTAAGTGGCTGAGCTGTTTACTTACTTAATTAGAATTCCCATTAGCCATCATTTTGTTCATTCAGACTGATTTGCGAACACAAAACGAATGAAAACAAGAGGGGGGATTTATCGCACGAAACAATCATATCCAGTCCTAGCGTGATTGAGGAACTGCCTCCTCTCACGTGACATTTCCACATTCATTCTCAATTACCCCCCACTAAACCCAGCATACGCTAGGGGGTCTGTTAAAAGTCAAGGGGCTCAGGGGAGGCAAGAGAAATGCGGACTCCCGCTGTAACTTTACCTTCTGGTGTCGCTGTGTCGACTGTACAAATGCATGTGTTATACAAAAACTTTTGCACTGGTGCTGAACTGATAAAACTTTATTACATTTGAATAGTTCTGCAAATTGTAAACTTTGCACAGTGATTGCATAGATCCACAAATACCATAATTTAAATCAGTGACATTTATGAATTATTCACAATTTCCTGAACAACGGCTTTTAAAAAGTACGTCAAAATAATCAATTTATTTAAAATACCATTACTCTCGTAAAAGAACAAGACCTATTAAGAAAATATTTTGAATTGCACATAGTTCAAAAAGGAGCTTGAGATGTAATATAAATATATAAACAAATCTTCTTAAAAGCAGCAGTCTATTTAGCTTTGTCACCAGGATAATTATACGTGAACCTTACACCTGAATAAATGTGTGTGTCTTGCATATTTGCTTTCAAAGTCATTTTAAAAAGCGAGGCAGTTCATTAAATGCACATTTAACACACTTAGTGTTCATATTACTAATGTTTGATGACCTACCAGGATAATGATTCAGAAATACATATTAGAGTAAACAGAAAGGAGGCATTAATATTGAACATGTCAAAAACTATGTGAGTATCAGTGAACCAATATATTAGATTAAAAAATCTAATTATAGAGCCTTATATTTGCAAAATTATACTCTGTGCAAGTGCTAAATTAGTACAAAGTATGTGCCATTTCATTCAATGTATTCTAAGCAAAATTACTGCATAGAGTTGACTAATAAAAAAGTGCCATATTTGCATGTACTTGTATGCATTGTGCATATTTAACTTTATGGTATTTTTATAGTAAATAGTTCAATTGCTGTCATACCAGTGTCAATTTGACCTAGTTGGTGGGGTCTACAAAATAAAGTGACACTGATATACTTTTAAAGGGCTTTGTCATGACACAACATCTCATATTATCCAGCTTTGAGTAAAAAAAAGCCTGTTACATATCAGACGCGTATTGCTTTTTTCTTGAACCATACAGTTTCACCCTGTATGAAATTCTAATAATGGTTTCAAATTGTTATAAAGAGACAAAATACGACAAAACATTTTTGTGTGTACTTGATAAACTCAAGAGCATATAGTACCATGTGTTGGACATCTGTAGTGGAAATGCTGTGATATCTTTGCAAACAGCAGCCATTTTTGGATACCTCTAAGTCTTATATCCAAAAAAAAAGGAGAAATTCTCACATTGCATTAATAAACAGCAAGAAATAAAAATGACTTGTCTGAATTGGCCATTTTTAAAGCTGAATTTTTGAGTTATTATTATCTTTGCATGTTTACCCATGTGTGCTTCAACTCACGGTTTCACTGATGCTTTGAATTCATCTGTAGTGTTTGTAAAATCATTTTAAAATACTGAATGCACAAGTAAAATAAAACACAAAAAAGCCACATCACCAGCAAATAATCCTCTTCCAAATGAATACATGTGCTTTTGAAACCCCCCCAAAACACTTAACACGGGGCACGACAGATATCCTCTGTGCTATCAGCGGTAAAACATAAAAACTTATACTATACTAACCCATACAACTCAAAACAGAAACCCTTGGCACACAGGAACAGGTCTGAAATGATTAAGGATAAAAATAAAACGCTAACAGTTCACACGAGGACGCCACACACCACAGTCACTTTTAAGGGAAGTCGCTTCCATCATAGATGATTGGCTTCTCAATGGTCAGCTGGTAGTTGACCTTTTTGGAGAGAAATCTGTTGAAAAGAAAACAGAGAATTGCTTCACTTCAAACAATAACTAAAGAGATCACAAATGAAACAATTAGGTGACAGATTTGGAACATGTTCATATGCAGCAACTTGACAAATATTTAATGATAATAGTGTCTGGAATGTTGCTAAGCTAATTACACACACACACACACACACACACACAAAACATTAAACAAACAAACATTTGAACAATAGTGTAGGTATAGTTGATATTTTTCTCGCAACTCTTTTATCTTTGATTATTGTTTATACTGAGATTGTTCCAGTGCATTCTGCCTTATCTGATACATGCAATGCCTTAGAATTGTGTCCAAATAACATCTTAGTAGGCAGCATAATTTTGCCACCTTTGTGTCAATGGTGTGCCTATGATGCTATAAAACAAGGTCTAGCTAGGCAACATATAGGCAGCATATTAAATGCAGAAAATCGCAAAAATGCATTGCACAGAGGTTAGTAAAATAATCAGTTTGACACTATAATAAACATCAGCAAAATCATATCAGTTAGAGTCCCCCTGTGGTGAAAATCCTGCTTTTAATGTTGTTTATATGACAAACCATTGTGTTAATTCATGTCCTTACCATTGCTGAGTATTTTCTCTTTAGAAACTGCAGTGAACCAAAGACAGTCTCAAAAACACGGTTTGAAATCGCTGGTGTTTTTGACGTCACAATCAGGTCAACGTGTGATCGTCAACGAGTGGATCTCTGAGCTGCTGTGAGTGAGTGGAGGCGGGGCTCATTTGCATATTCATAGAACCGCGTATACTAAACGAGGCAAGGGTGTAGAGTTACATTCAAGATATTTTAAAGCATGAAGAATTTATTTTCACGGAAAAAAACATAGACAGTAAAACAAATATGGACGTAGTGTCCGTGACGTCACCCGTAGGTTTCTGAAGAGCATTTTTGAAGCCCAATGTGGGCGGAGCCGGCCGTCGCCATCTTGGTAGCGCGTCACTCCCGGATAACCGAAAATGAGAAAAGAGGCGGGATTAGCTGAGGTGACGTGACGGCTAACAGACAGCAGACAAACGGCTCTCCCTCTCACAGTTGTCAATGAAGGGCTAAATTAGCTTTATAAACCAAACCCACTTTTTGTACCAGACTGTAAACATTTTTTCTGCTGTAAAGTTGGGCATTTTTACATGGGGAGTCTATGGGATTGACTCTCTTTTGGAGCCTGTCCAGTCGATGAACTGCAGTTTAAGTCACTTAAACAGAAACCGGAAGGTTGGCGCTTGGAAAAACACTTAAATGTTCTTTTGCCCAGTGATCGAAGATGAGCTTTAAGGGATAAAATTATTGACTACAGGGGGACTTTAAAAGAGTAGATTTTTTTTCTGAGAAGGACAAGTTCTGAAAGGTTTCCCGGAGTGTGCAAATGTCACCTGTGTGTTACTGTACCTGGAAAATGAGTTATCAAAGATGAGTGTGTAGACTCCTGGGTTGCGGACTTTGAGTTGTCCCTGTATGGTCTCTTTGTGCGAGTTACAGCGTGTGAGAGGAATCAGAACCTGAACCACAGGGACACAAAGATTTAGCACCGTAGCCTAGAATCAATGGTAAGAGTGCTACGATTGATCAGGCACAGATCAACATCGGCCGATAATAGCTTTATACATTTTGATCGGTGTGTCTCTAGAGAATGTGAAGCTGACATTAACCTGTGTTGAGTTCTGGGCAGTTGTCTTGTATAGACGCCATATTAGAAGGATCACGCTGCATTTTTGCTTGTGAGTTTAATGCAGTGTTTTGATTTTCTGTTGTGATGGTTAAAAATGTTGCCATTGCAGGTCATTCATGCTGCGTCGAAAATTGCCGTAGTAACTCACATCAGGCTGAACCCTGAGACACACTCAGACTGATATATATATATATATATATATATATATATATATATATATATATATATATATATACACTGTAGTATATATTAAAACAAAAACTAATAAATTACTAAAAAATTTAAATTAAATTCAAATGAAAACTGAAAATATAAAAAATAAAAGCAAATTCACAATATTAATAAATAATATAACAGTATATAAATAATAATAAAATAAGTAAGTTATCAAACAAAAAACAGCTAACTTTATTCATGCTATTTAATCAGGCAATACTGTTCTCACAGATTTAATATTGTAATATATATTATTATTTAACTTGCAGAAAAACACTAAACATCTCAATCATGGTGAAATCATCAAGCATGCAGACATAAAATAGAACTAAATGCAACTAAATAATAATAATAAAAACACCATTATAATTTTAATAAATTATTTACAAACAGAGCCATAAACAACTATATTTAACTAAATATTATTTCGCTATAAAAAAAATCAATAAAAAAAGACAATGTACAGCGACTTCTGAGAACACACATTTTCGTCTTTTCCATTTAAAATGTCCTTCTTTTCCACAGAGGAAAGTCAGAGTAAATAATAACAATTAGAATATTAGAATATTTCTTTAAATTTATTTGTTATTCCCCAACACTAAAAGTGAGGCCATATTTAGAGTTGTGATCTGAGCTTTGATAAATCACACACAAAGACACTTATTAACAAATTATACCTGTAATGAGACTCTTTGCTCGTACAACAGCATTTTTTCATGAACTATTAGCATCTCACTAACTAGGCCATATTTTACAGCAAGCAACTTTAGTGATGGTCGATCTTTGCATGCTCATCTGGTGTTGAAGCGCATGAATGTGTGTGTTTGTTACCTTGGCTTGCTCAATAGGTGTGTCAAGTGTCTCTTTGTACACCACAGTGAAGGAGATACTCTTTGGCTCGGAAGAGAAAACCCAGCTGATGATGGGCCCGTGGTCGCCCACGGTGATGGGAATGGCGCTATAGCAACTGGACTTAACAAAGAGCTCTCGGGAACCATCGCCGAAATGAGAAATCTCCTCTATATCCAGAGGCATAGAGGTACTACAGAAAGACATTTACAGGATGAGTGTGTGTGTGTGTGTCTGTGTGTGTGTGTGTGTGTGTGTGTGTGTGTGTGTGTGTGTGTGTGGATATACTAACGTGAGTTCTCCTGACTTGAGGAGGGTGATTTCTGCATCCTGTACAGTAGAGATCATCTCTTCCTGTTCATCAGGCGTCACATCACTTGATATGCTACTGTAAAAGACAATAATCACAATAAACCATAAATTGAGGGGATTTTTTCCTCATTTTTTTAAAGATTTTTTTGAAGAATGTTCTGATCTTTAGATATGACTTACTTTAATGTACATCTATGGGATATGTTCACCCATTTTTTGGGATAAATCATAATCGTATCATCTGAAACAGTGATATTTTAGTATGATTGATATACTATTATAGTTTTTGTTAAAGTTTTGAATTAGATTTTATTTGTATTTTTTCTGTTTTCACTTTAATTTTAAAGTTTTCATTTACTTTTTTTGTCATATTTATTTTTTCAAATGTTTCTATATAGCATTTATTCATTAGCTTTAGTCATTTTTGTACTATTTTAGTGCTTTGGCAGCTAGCTGAAATAAAATAAGTTTGAAGATTTTTATATTTTATTTCAGTTAAAGTATATTTCAAGCAACAAATATGTTTTTATTTAATGGTTTGGTTAACGATAATAACGCTGGTCTGAAGCACAAATCGTGTGAAAGATTTGTTTGCTCAAATCTTTAACCCCAGTTATAAGCTATTGTGTTGGTGATGCTTGTCTTAGCAAACAGAATTAAAAAAGCTAAATTTGTGTGCTAAAGCTAGATGCTTATTCATGAAGACATTTTGTAGGCTTTTTAAATTAATCTTAGAGCAACGACAAGCAATTGAGTTCCTTCTTTAGTGTAACCTGTCTAAAACTCTTTTTAATTTTAATTGAACTATACGTTTTTTAAATAACAGTTCTCTGTACAATAAAAACCTACTGTCACTTGCAGATCTCAAAACTTCCCAATACAAAAACTAAGCTTCAAAAATAATAATAAACAATAATAGTTTGGAACTTGTACAGCTGTATTATATAAAATAATACAGATGAATACATTTAAAAACATTTACACTACAGTTCGAAAGTTTGGGGTCGCTTATGCTCACTGCATAAAAAATACTGTACAAGATAGTAATATTGTGAAATATTATTATAATTTAAAATAACTGTTTTCTATTTTAATACATTAATAATCTATAACTTGATCCTGTGATCAAAGCTGAATTTTCTTTGATTCTTTGATGAATATAAAGATCAAAAGAACAGCGTTTATGTGAAACAGAAATCTTTTGTAACATTATAAATGCCTTCACTGTCACTGTCACACTGATATGACATTTTTGATCATATTTTTGTTTTGATCTTTATATAAATTGGTCACAATCTAACGCAGCATTGCAGAAACTGTTACTGAAGGACCCGGCAGCAAACCTGCAAGAACCATTCATGTATACATTATGACTTTATTAGGACTTTATTCAGCATTGTATTGTCTTCCGGTTCTGTTGTGGATCCGCGTTCAGTGACGCCGCTGACGTAAGACGCTGCTGACGTGTGTCTGGTGCGCCCGAGCTTCGTTCACAGTCTGAGGGAGACGCACGCTGGAAACAAAACAATCTTCTCAAACATGTCTAAGGATTTCCACACAGAGGAAGACTTGCATTTTTTTGCCCAGCCATATTTATTTGAACCCGAATACACGGACACACCAGACACACGTCAGCAGCGTCTTACGTCAGCGGCGTCACTGAACGCGGATCCACAACAGAACCGGAAGACAATACAATGCTGAATAAAGTCGTAGTTTTTGTTATTTTTGGACCAAAATGTATTTTCGATGCTTCAAAACATTGTAACTAACCCACTGATGTCACATGGACTACTTTGATGATGTCTTTATTTCCTTTCTGGACAAGGACAGTATACCGTACATACATTTACAATGGAGGGACAGAAAGCTCTCGGACTAAATCTAAAATATCTTAAACTGTGTCCCGAAGATGAACGGAGGTCTTACGGGCTTGGAACGACATTAGGGTGAGTCATTAATAACATCATTTAAATTTTTGGGTGAACTAACCCTTTAAGCTCTTAAATGCACAGCCGCAAAAGAAAAAAAGCTGATTAATGTGCATGCATATTATGATATGTTTGACGCAAAAAAAACTTTGATAGACATAAAATAAATGCGAAATGCAAAAAATGAATAAATAAATCGCAAACAAAATGTTGTTCCATCAAAACTCTCTCCTTTCCTGGAGAGTGCGTCTCTAATTATGGAAACTCGCTCACCCACAGGAAGCATTTGGGGCTGCTATTGAAATTATATGCCAGGCAGGTGCTCATCTCAGAGGGACAAATGTTAGAAAATGTACCCAAGATGGCATAAAATGCATAAATTGACAGTCATCATCCCCTTCACAATCAATCTCACGGCAGGGCTTCCTGTCTGTCTGTAACACTTATTTAGTGAAGCATCACAGCACAATCTTCTAAACAGAGACCTGGTGATGCAGCCGGGAGCATCTTGATAATTCTGCTACAAATTGGACCATTCGGAGTGTGATTGTGAGTACATGGGAATGTTTTAGCGCATCCATTGTCTCTACTTCGTTTCTGCACACTTCCTATGAACAATTCTGGTTCAGATTTCACTTAATAAATGTGGTTCCTTCATGATTCCTTTAGTAATTGTGAAGTTAAAAGAATAAAAACTGTCTTGAAATGAAAATGTGCGTCTAGCATCTTCTCTTACTTTATTGCAATAAGTCTAAAAGCTAAAAGCTTCACATCTTGAGCAGCATTTACCACAAAAGTGTGCTTTCACACAGACTGAAATACTGATTGTTGCATAAATGTATTTTTATTAACATTTACATTTATTTATTTGGCAGATGGCAGAAGGAACATCACAAGCACTTTATTATAAGAGCCAACCATATTTGCAGTGTACCATGCCAGGTTTTCTATTTTCTATTTGACTATATTATAAAATGTAATTTATTCCTGTGATCAAAGTTGGAATCAAATGTAGGGGTTAATAATTTGTATTTTGTTTATGATCAAGAAAAATAGATGTAGACGTATCTTATGTTCATCAAGGCTGCCTTTATTTGATTAAAAATACAGTAAAAACAGTAATATTGTGAAATATTATTAGCATTTAAAATAACGTTTTTCTGTGTGAAGATATTGTAAAATGTAATTTATTCCTGTGATCAAAGCTGAATTTTCATCATTACATTTACATTTACATTTATTCATTTAGCAGACGCTTTTATCCAAAGCGACTTACAAATGAGAACAATAGAAGCAGTTAAACTAACAGTAGGACAACAATACGTAAGTGCTATAACCCCTCTCAGTTTAATTTTAGTGCAGTTTTTTTTTTTTTTTTTTTTTTTTTTTTATAGAATAGAAGAGAAGAGAAAGTGTTAATTCTACTGAATCAAGTGCTGCCGAAAAAGATATGTCTTCAGCAGTTTCTTGAAAGTGGCTACTGACTCAGAAGCTCTGGTTGAGTTAGGCAGATCATTCCACCAACAGGGAACAGCCATTGTAAAGGTCCGAGAAAGAGATTTTGTGCCTCTTTGAGATGGTACCACAAGACGACATTCGCTAGCAGAGCGCAGGTTTCTGGATGGCACATAAGTCTGAAGTAATGAGTTTAGGTAAGAGGGAGCAGTGCCAGTGGTTGTTCTGTAGGCAAACGTCAGTGCCTTGAATTTAATGCGAGCGTCAACTGGCAACTGGCAACCAGTGCAATTGTTTGAGGAGAGGAGTGACGTGTGACGTCAAGAAATCATAATTCCTCCAGTCTTCAGTGTCACATGATCCTTCAGAAATCATTCTAATATGGTGATTTGCTGCTCAAGAAACATTTATTATTATCAATGTTGAATACTCTGATGAATAGAAAGCATGTATTTGTAATAGAAACCTTGTGTAACATTATAAACGTCTCTACTGTCACTTTTGATCAATATAAAGCATCCTTGGTAAATAAAAGTATGAATTCCTGGAAGGGTAAAACTGACCCCAAACTTTTTAATGGTAGCGTATTATTTATAGGTGGTGTTGTTTTCAATTATTTGTGTGTGTTTGCGTGTTTACGATCTTACATGTCTCCAGTTTGCCCTCCTTCTCCTTCTTCTTCCTGTGATCCAGAGGTGGTACGCGAGTCGCTGTCATAGACCCCGTTCACTTCCTCCTCCGTTATGATGTCAAACACCCAATCATCCGGTTTCTCACCAGGATCTGTAACTGCATGTCAGGACACGGGAAGTTATAAACTTTGACATCAACCCATAAGAAATGTAAAAAGTGAGTAGAAAGACAATTAGCATGACGCAAAGGTCCTAAAAAACGGGCAGGACTTAAAAATAACAACACTAGATCCATCATATGATAACAACCTTAAACAACTTAAGTAAAAGTAAATGTAAAAACGAATAAGTAAAACAGACTAAACTAAAAACAAATTAAAGCTAAACAGAAATATTTTTTTTTAAATGACAAAAGAACAAAACAAAATGACAAAAAAATCTAAATAAAAGCTCATTTAAAATATTAATGAGTAGTGTGTTGTAGCACTCAAGACCAGTCTTCTTGAGACCACTTTTTGAAGGCCTTGGTCTTGTCTTGACTCAGGATTTTATTTCAAGACCAGTCAAGACCAGAACTGCGGGGATACGACCTGGACTTGGTTTAGGTAATCTTGACTACAACACTATTGATAAGTACTATAATAGTATATAAATAATACAAAAATAAAACTGTATAGATCTAAATTCAGTGGGGGGGGGTTTATTCAGTGCCTACTGAATTGTTAGTATCGTTTCTGAATTGTTTGTAAGTTTCTAAGTATCATTATTTAATTGTAAATTACTGATAATGTATTGATGGTAATGTCACATGGTATGTGTTACTTTCCTCAGTGAAGGCCAGGATGGACCAATCACAGTCTGTGATGACTCTATATAATTTGACTTGCATGTCAGGAATCTTAATTTAAACAAATTGCAAATTTTTCTGTAAAAATATCTGCAATACAATAAAAAATCCTGACATTTGAGCATGCCTGATGGAGTATCTGGTTTTTGAGCCATTAAGCGCCCCCTTGAAGAAGATATTTCATGTATGTCATAATGGAAACCTTTACTAACAAGCAATATTTGCTATACAATCAATGATAGGACTGCTTGTGAAGACCAATTCATCAGTCAATTACAATGACGCATGTTATACAAACTGCTCTGTAACAAAATCCTGATACTTTAGCATTCTACAATGGGCTTCTTGGCCATTAAATGTATTCATAAAGACAGTCTTCAAACACAAAAGATGCATGCCAGGCAGAACAATGTATTCAAGCACTTGAAGGTTCTCTCAATTCATACATGCCACTGTATTCACATACTCAAAATGAAAAACCACGACGTTGACAGCACCTTTCTTTTTTAGCCCTTAAAGGAAAGAAAAGATTATAGGAAAGAAAAATTAACTTCTATGCATGCCAAGTAAGTTTTAGGGTGCTCTTCATGGGAAAAAGTTGGCAGAATTTAAAACTCACTTTAAAAAATAACAACTCAAACCTCCTGGGAAGTTCCTACATGCAAGACAGACACTACGATATAATAAAGAATAAAATGGGCAATTTTACGCATATTACGCTTTTTTACTATGAGGAGAAGCTTTTTAGCACTAATGCAACACAATGAAGAGCAAAGGATGCAAATTCGGTGTGTTTTTCATACTCTCAAAGGGAATGATGGGAAATACAAGTTGATTGCACAAGCCTGTCCTCATGAATTAGCTAAATAAGTAGTCTTTTATGGCTATTCTTCATCAACAAAATGCATACAAACTAAACTACACAGTTAAAACAATTACAATTTTAGGTTGGCATTCATGTGCAATCAACTCATGAACACAATCATTCCAACATGACATGAAGGGTGTGTTTCCTGCTGTGTGTATCTGTACCTGTAACTCTTGGTGTGGGTATATAGGGTGGTGGTGGTGGTGATTGACCGGCAGCGTTTGTGTGGGGTGGTGGTTGATTTTCTGAAGAGTTGTTGAGTTCAGCCTTCGTAAATCTTTCCACCACAGCGCCGTGCTGCGTGTAGCAATCTCGACAGCAGCGCTCCTTCTTTGCGTTTTTTGTCATTACGTAATTGTTGCTGCAGTAGTAACAGAAGATACGGCCACACAACCTGCCAGGAAACACAGAATAACCATAAGTCCAAATATTCGGCGCAAAAAAACACGCAATATTTTTAAACCAAACAAAGCATCATATAAAGTTATTTATATTGAGTCTGAAATACTTCAGCGTATTCACATTCGGTTCTCTTGGTTCTTTTGGTCCAGACGAAAAAAAGAAAATTATACATTTAGTCCTGATTCGCTTTTGATTTTTAAGACCAAGCTTAAAGATACAAAATAAAAAAAACAGCTATTATGACATATATTTAAAACAATGCTGTGTGCTGAGATAAATGCGCTCACTGTATGTGAGTACATATGATGGTATATGATGGAGCTGAAAACTCGTGAATAAAAATTATAAAATGTATGAAGAGTCAAACCGGCAGCAGGAATCCCTCCATCACACACACAAACAAAGATCTGCTGCAAGGAAATGCCATTTCCTACACTTGTACTGAACTGTAATGGGCAATGTAGCTCCTATGATGAGAAAAAACAGGTGTACTTGAGCATTCTGTCGTTTTTAGGGTCGCATCCCGTGACATCACATCCTGTTTTTGGTTCTTTTAGATGTCTTTGGTCCATGTTGCGTTCATATTTCAGTCGAACCGTTCGTTTGGAAGTGAACAGAGACCCATCTTTTTTCCGCTCTCGTTCCACTTGTTTGGTTCACACCAGGGTTCAGATGGCAGCGTTTACACTTATTCAAATGAACCACACTAGCTGAGCAATTGCACCAGGATTCGCTTTAATCGAACCAAAACTGACAAGTGTGAACACTCCCTAAGTGACTAATTCGTTCAGGCACCAAACATTTTTTGTTGAGTTTGTCGCAAAAAACTGTTGTCAGATAATTCAACAGGTCTTAAAATATCATAAAATGTAATATAATCATAAGTCCTGATAACAGTGCACTATTTTAATGTACCCAAATAATTGCTATAAAAACTCAGTATGTGTCTAACAGTCTAGAGGGGAGGATTGACTAAGAACAAACTGTGCTCAGTGACAGTTGTTTATTTGCATGCGTTATCTGAATTGTTTCAGCCAGGTTGACTAAAGTACTTATGCAGATCAGGAAACCGAAGCAAACACAGTCGAAAAATGCATTGTGTTGGCTGAGAAAAGAATGACAATTATTTAATTTAAACGTGCCCAGGGCTAAATCTGCGCATACAGATGAAACAAAAAATTAGTTGGACACTTAAATCTCACTTAAATAAAAAAAATGTATGAATATATTTGCATTATTTCACAATTTAATTCAATGTTAATGTGTATGGAACTTTTCACAACACATATAGTTCCAAATGATATGAAGAGAAGAAATAATAGCACTTTTCCAGTTTTTACTAACGTTTTTCTTTTAGAGCCTTTCCTCAACAAATGTGTACAATACTTTAAAGGTGCAGTAAGCAATTTCTGACAAACGCTATTGAAAATTTAAATCAAGACCAAATCAAACAAATTGTGAATATTTGCTAATGTCTGTCCTGTGTGTGTGCTGAAAAAAAATTAGTGTTTGTACATAGTCCTAGGACCGATCAGACCGAGCAGCCCAACAATCTTGTAGCCAATCAGCAGTAGGGGACGTGTCCACTTATGATGGGGGAGGAGAGAGAGTGAGCAAGCCAGACATTTGTAGAAAGATTGTAGAAAGAGAGATGGCTGAGATATTAACAAAGAGGAAAAGTCAATATTATTGGAAGAAGAAGAGTTACAATCAGGCAAGAGCTAGGACCCGCGGCAATACTGCTTTTCAGCTTTTGGAAAAGCTTTTCAGCACTGGAGAGACGTTAGAGATGCCAAGGTTGCTTTGTGTCTGCTCGATACGTGAGTAACATTAGTTTCACAGAACAAAGATATGCTGTTGTTTCAATATTAGCTATAGTAACATGACAGTTTTGAGTGTTATTGTTTGCCTGCAGCTGGTGTGCTGGTGATTATCATAGAAGTCTTGCTTGAATATACTCCTGTGTCACCTTGCTTGTTTGTTGATTGTGCTTGCTGTCAGCTATGATAAAGACACATGCATTTCCACGCTTTATAAGCTTAGAGTGTTTAACGCCAGCTGTTAGTCATTGCCTGTGTTGCATAGCAAGTTCATTATTTTGGGGGCGGAGCAATGAAGGGGGGCATATTTTTGTTTAGGTGTCGATTTCAAATATCAAGAGTGTTTCTTAGAAACCGCTTACCTCACATTTAAATTACCTTAGCTTTTTAAAATCCATAAATTAATTTTCTGCTGTTCTTTTGCATTTCACTCCACCTCTACCAAGAGATCAGAGCAGGTGTTCGCGAGATTGCCCACCTGCAGTGATGGCGTCGCAGCCACCACGTGAACTGGCCCTGGCAGCCCAGGCAGTGTGTAGCCTCTTTATCCACCAGCCACCACTGCTCCTCTGCTCTCAGCTTCTGCTCGAACTCAAGCGCATCCGATTTCTGCCACAGAGCATCCTTATCCCTGAAAAACAGAGAGAGCAGGAGATGAGAAATGAAGAAAGACTCCAAAGTTTTCTTGTGTCCTTAATGTCTAAAAGCGCTTTTCATGGTTCAGCCATTTCATGTCAAGAGGAAAGTTTTATCACATCTGCAGCTGTTTGATTATATCATTTTATCCACACCAAACTGTAGATTTTATCAAACAGGTGTTTATGCACATCCAGAATATCTTTGTGGCAGCAGCACCCTTATATCTTTTCTCTTGTGTTTTCTGCTCAGCATTCTGGCTCAGTAGATATTTGAGTTTTAATCTTGTTTTGCTTAGAGAATTAAAGTACCTTAAAAACCATAAGAATGTAATAATCTACAAAGTGACTGAATTAAACAGAGATATACAGCAAAAAAATAAAAAACAGATAAGAACACGCTCTTGACCTGCTTTTCGGCTCATCGGTTATTTTTTTGTAGTTTCTCTCCCCTGAAGTATGACCTGACCTTTTTGTGAGACCAAAGTTGTAAAAGAAACTGAGGGGCTTCCATCATTGTTAAGGGAAATAAAATAAAAAACGTTCTAGATTTAATTATATATATATATATATAATTTTAATACGTTTTATCATTTAAAAACATAAAAATAATACATATATAATAAAAATGTTCTAAGAATGAGCAAAGCTAGTAAAGGACTATTGCCACCAAGAGAAAACAGACAAAGCAAAATGAATTTCCAATTATTCCAAAAATTCCCTATTATTATCAACTATTGACTAACTAATTTTCAAAATGACAAAGTAAAATTAATCATCCAGCAATTTTCTAACCAAAACTATATACACAAAGATTGAAATGAATCATTCTCAGTGTGAGATAGTCACACCCATAAACACATTTACTTATTATTAACAGAAAGAGAGGAAAGAGAAGTTAACCCTTCTAGGCGATATACAGACCTAATAAGTTCGATGAGCCGTTCCTCAAGGTTTACTTTGGTTTGGCTCAGATCCTCCAGCTCAGCAGACATCCGGAGATGCTGGTTCTGAGTCTCTGTCAACATCTGATCCAATTTCTGCTTCAATTCTTCCCTCTCCTTCTGTACGTCACTAAGAGCCTCTTTGGTGCTAAGGCAGAGAGAAAAAGCAGATAGAATTGAATAATAATGCATAAAACCTAAACAATAATTACTAAAACAGAATCTCTTCAAGGGTCCAGGAAATCCTTATCATAAGGATCCATTTGGAAATCCATTAGATGGCTTTTATTCATGCAGATCCATTATCTGTGCTGCATTAAACCCTTTTATTGTGTTTTTGAACACGCTCACCTTGATACACCTTCTTGCAGTTGTTGCGTCTCACACTCTCTCTCATGTATCAGAGCCTCACAATCAGTGATGTGAGAATCCTTCTCCTCAATCAGACGAGAGTATTCTATATTCACTCCCTAAATATAAACACAATGCATGAACACAATCTGGACACACAAACATCAAACATTCACATACATTGACAATGTTCTGTACAGTTATTTTGTCTCAGTTTGTTTTATTTTATCTTGATTTTCATCTTATCCAAGGAACATAAAAAAGTGGTGATTTGATTACCTCGTACTGTAATATTGAAACAACAGCATTTAATCCTTTAGCATTAACAAAAATGTACAATAACTAACCCTAACTAGGTTTTTGGACATGTACAATGGCAACACTTACAAAAAAACATACTATGGTACTATCATGGTTGTTTAGACATAGTAGTACCAAAGTATTACCATGGTATTTTCGACATGTACTGTACCATGGCAGTATTATGGTATACTTGAAAGTACCATGTAAATCCATGCATTTCACTTCCATGTTCTACAAGTACCACAGTATTACCATCTGATATCATTTGTATACCATGGTACCGCCAAAGTACTTTTTGTAAAAGAATGCCATGTTTTGTTGTATTCTTTAAAGTATATTGAGTACCATGAATATGGTATGAATATGGCATAATTCAGCACCATGACGGTATTACCATCAAATACCGTCACTGTACCATTGTACTGCCACAATACCATTTTCCAAAGGTAATTGTAAATATATATTTTAACTCAATAGCTATGCAAAGAAAAAAAATAGTAGAGAAAAAACAACAACAGTATAGGTTTTACTGTTGCAAAAAGCTGAAAAATTAGAAGAATATTATTATAGAAGCTAATTACAGTGGCACTTGTACTCTAATTGACAAATATCTGCCAGAAACAGTATGCACTGTTCCTAATTATAGACTTAATGAGAAGCAAATTATTCATCACTGTCTGGCAATTAACCCCAATCTCTTGTCGTCTATTTCACCGTCTCGCACAGTGGGTCTCCAATGAACAAGAACAAAAGGAGCAGCAAGAGATCAGACATTCATCACCTACTAATATCAGTGTTATCAGCCAACAGAGATGAATAATAATGATTCACATGCTGGTATGCAAAAAGTATCTGATGATCATGTAGATCATTAAAATGAAAGTATTAAAAGTGATGCTGTAAGTCAGTCCCTACTCATAGTCACACCTGGCTCAAAACATTTACATACCTCTGACTCTGATAATTTGGCCTCCAGCTCAGATGTCTTCTTCAACTCTATGTCTAGCTGAGTTTTCAATCCCTCAATCTCTTCATTAAGATTCTAGTTTGAAAAGTAATAATTATATAAATAAATAATACATAAAGTACTAGAAAATATTCAAAATTATTTGAATGCAAAAATTTCATTTTACATAAAATGTGCTTGGATTTGTCTCAATCACAAAGTAAATCAGATAAAACCACTCAAAAAATTCAAAAAATTTTCATTCATGTCATGTCAGAATTACTGTAATTACGGGTTTCTGACTTGCAGTGCGAGTTCACACTGCTGAACTTAAATTATTTTTCTCACTTAACTGCTGTGACATGTAAAAACAGCCAAAAAGGCTGCAAGAGGTACATGTATATGTACGGCACATGCTTGTATTGATATTCCTTTTCCAATTTTACTATTAGTAATGAACAATACTGTAAAAACTAATAAATAACAACAAAAAACACTGCATATATAAAATGCACATCAACAGCAAAGTGCAATACATTTGATACATTTTGGCATTACGAGATTTGCCATTGAAACAAATTATTTCAGAGAGTTGTCATCTTGTAATTGCTATAAATCTACAATGACATGAACATGTAAGTATGTGACAAAAGGGATTTAAAGTGATAATGAAGATTGTGAGATTATTTTACCTTTATCTGGTTCTTGAAAGTCATGCTCTCCGTGCTCATCTGAAATTTCCCTGCAGCGATCTCTTCTCGTGCAGTGTCCCGCTCGCCCTCTGTTTTGTCCAGCAGATCTTTTAGTTCCAGCACAGTTTCTGAAAGCTTCTCCGTCTGCTGGAGCTCTTCATGTAGACTAGAGTTTTCTTGGTGAAGAGCCACCAGGCTGGCATTGAGCCGCTCAGTTTCCTTCACTCCTTGCTGTTGCATGTCTTGTATCCGAGCAGCTTCGGCAGCCCATCGTTCCCGTGCCTCTTCCCGCTCTGCGGTGAGTTGGCAAATTGTTATTCCCAGCTCTGCCATTTCTGTGTTGACTCGGTGGAGACACTCTCTGGTCTCAGCATTCTCCAGGACCAGCCGTTCATTCTGGGACTTGAGCTCTACCAGCTCCTCTTGGGCTGAAGCAATCTCAGCAGTTGTTTTCTTATGTGCAGATGTCTCCTGGTTCAATTGCGACGTTAAGGCTTCAACACGTTCGCTAGACTGCAGGAGTTCATTCACATGCAGTCGATTCTGCTCCTCTACCTGTTTCTTCAATTGCTCAGTCAAGATCCGCAGTTCTGCACAGGAAGCCTCAGTGACATCCAGCTTTGCTTGAGTCTTGTCCTTCTCTTCTATAGCACTCTGAAGTTTAGCCCTAAAATCGACCACTTCCTCTTGAAGCCTAGAAACTTCTTTCACACTCAATTCCAGCTGATCTTCCAGGAGAGTAACTTTTAAAGCAATCCCTTGGGTTTCTTTAGCCTGACATGCGCTCTGCTCAAGTTGGACCTTCTCTGCAACCTTCCTCTTGGCCTCAAGACTATCAATCATCTCTGTTTGTTTAACAAAAGCTCTTTCTGCCTTTGTCTTCTCCATTTCCAAATCCCTCTCCCGACCTTCAAGTTCTTCCACCCTTCCCTGGAGCTCCTCACAGAGCTTCTCCCGGTCCTCCAGTTGGGAATCCTTATCTGTAAGCTGTGCGGTCAGGTTTGCCTCATTGCAATTCGCAGCTCCAAGACTCTTCTCAAGTTCAGCAATCTGGCTGTTGATGCTGCGTATCTCCTCCTGCATAGATGTGAGGGCCGCTTTAAGAGTGACCTGAACCTCCATGAGGTCCTTATTCTTCAGCTCCAGTTGGCGAAATGAACTCTCGGATTCCTCCAACTGCATGTTGGCCTTATGCAGCCTCTCATCCAGACTCCTGTTCTCCTCTCTCATTCGCTGCTCTCGTTCATCCACTGTCACTTTCCCGTCATCAATTTGCGCTCGCAACTGCTTCTCCGAGGCCCTCAATCCGGCCAGCTCACTTTCCAGGGAAGATTTATTTTTAAGCAACTCCTTCTTGGTGTCCTCAGTCTTGTTCATCATCTGGAGGAGCTCACTGTTTTGCTCCATAAGCATGGCACAGCTATCTTTGTATTCGTCAATCTTCTTGGCCTGCTCTTTGGTGCTGTTCTCCAGTTCAGATACGGTTACCATCAGATTCTGTTTCTCCCTATTAAGCTTTTCTGATTCCTTCTCCAGAATCTGGACTGTCTTGGTACTGGAGAGGAGATCAGATTCTTTAGCCTTTAGCTGTGTCCGCAGATGCCCTTCCAGACCACTCATCTTCTTCTCAAGCTCTTCTTTATCATCTTGCATTCCCTTCCTCTCCACCTTGGCCTGTTTTTCCATAGTTTCCAGAGAGTGCTGGAGATCTAGCAGTTGCCTCTGAAGGTTGCTGGTCTCTTTCTCTCTTACTGCAAGAGCCCCTTGGAGTTTGTCCATGACATTACGGTGCTCTTCTGCCCTGGTCTGTAGTTGTTTACCCTTCTCCATCCAAGCTGCCATTTTTACCTCAGCCTCTTTGAGTGCCACATCCTTCATTCGGACTTTCTCAGCTAGTTGTTCTGCCTGCCTTCTCCTCTCTTCTCCTTCTGCAAGAGCATCTATTCTCCCCTTCTCAGCATCTTTCAATTCATTTAACAACTCGTGAATCTTCTGGGCAGAGTTGAAGTCACTGGTCGCTCTCTGGCCTTTCTCATCCAATACTCCATCTAGCCTTGCCATCAATTCCTCATTTTTACGCTCTGCTGCTGCCAACATGTCCTGGAGGTCCTTGTGGGAGGCCTCTCGGATGGTCTCGCGTCCCCTCAAGACCTCCAGCTCATGGGATAGGGCTCTTTCGCTCTCAGCTAGCATCTCCAGGTTCTGCTGGAGCTCCTGATGGTTACCTTGGGCAGCTAAAGAGACATCCAGCTGCCTTTGAAGCTCCACCACAACCCCACGAAGTTCACCCGCCTCGGCGCTTAACTGCTGCACCTGGTCGAGGAACTCTCTTTGCTTTAATTCAGACTGGTCCAGCTCCAGGCGGAGATCGTCTATAGCACTGATGGAAGAATCATTCAGTCCACAGGAGTTTTGCACAGACATGTCTGATAGAAGCCCAGGTCCAAAGTCTGGACTCCCAGGGAACTCGTGTGCCTGCTGTAAGGTTTGGGATAAAGAGAGAAAATAAACTGAGAGAGGAGATAAACATAATCAGTAAGAGAAAGAGAGATTGCTTCAAGTTAAATAGATCTGAGAAAGTTGAAAATCAGTAGATTTGAGACATTTTGAGACAATATAAACAGGAAAGAGGCCGCACTATGCATAAATTGGATCGAACGCGTTTGTGCAAATAAAACAATTTATGCATAGTGCGGCCTTTTTCCTGTTTAAGTGTAATTATTGAGTGAAGCCTGCTCCTATCTCCATTCACACATTTTGAGACGAACAATGCCATCTACTGGATAAAAACAGTGGTGTGAATGTATGTAAGTTTAGAATGATACATGACACATAATAAATATGTAATACATGTAATATACTTAATATTAATAAATATTTTTAAATGGTTACACTTTATTTTAAGGTATCATTGTTACAGTTTAATTATATATTTAAATACTGAGTAATATTAATTAACAACATGAACTTACTATAGGGTTAGGGTAAGATTAGGGTTTGGTTGAGGGTTAGTTGCATGTAATTTTGCATAATTTACTGTTGTTACTATGGTAAGTACATGTAACATATAACAATGACTGATTGTTATATGTTTTATAACTGAATTACTGATAATACTGATAATAATATTCGTAATTAATAGAATTAATATATTTGTATAATGCATGAATTTTAAAAACAACTTTACCTACTTTTATTTAAAGCTACAGGGACATCCTATTGATGTGCTGGTACCTGTGAGTATGTGCTTGCCAGACTGTTGATGCTGGAACTACGACTCGGTGGTTTCCACATGTGACTGGGAGAGCTAGTCATTCCCAGTGTCCTCCTGTGACACATTTTTTAGTCAACTTTAAATTAACTGAAATGAACATCAATCAGATTATTAAAACACATTCATAAACATATTATTTCCAGTCATGGCAAATGGACCATAAATACCACATGGCAAATGGACTATAAATTAGTAGCATTATATGTTTGCCAGCGTGTTTGTGTTAGTCTACTGTTGATGTTATATTTATACAATAAATTGCAAAATTACAGTGTGCTCTTACCTTGCAAAAGTGGGCCATTGTGAATCAAGGTCATGACCCCTGGATGCCACATCAAATTGAACATCATTGAGCTCATAGAGGTAATTAATTATGTCCACACTGAGATGGGGTTTGAGAAATGGACTCCGGGAATTATACCAGTCACTGCAGAAAAACACCATTTAAAAAAAAAGCTTTAGAAAACCATGTCCAACTCAAGTCTAACATACTACATGGCATGAGCAATAAGAATTGTGGTATCCCAAATCATATTACATTGGAAATAGAAAGATGCTTGGATGGTTCACTATTCAAAGTAGAAAATGCACATTCTTGTATGTATTTATAGCTATTACCCGACCTTGTGCACAACAGATGCATAGTAGATTATGACAGTTCTCAGTTGACTTTTTGCTAGATCTTAGTACCTGACATGCAAATGCAAACAGCGTGCAAATAAGAGGTCTGTTTGAAAAATTCATGTTGTCAAAAATGTACATGTTGTCATACTAATAAAGTATGTATCACCAGCATAGTACATACTTTTAAGTGCAACGTAGACACATTTGAACTGGAATGCAGCCTTAATCATTGATCCCCAAGGAGGAATGCAATGGAAAGAAGTCTGTCACATCACAATATCTACAGGTTTAGTGCAAACTTTTAAGCTTGCAAAAATGACATTGTACTGGCCATATTAATTCAGTCACGCCATGGGCTATCGTGCCATTTGCTCATGACAAATGCTGCATAGTCTGAAAATGAATCAATCTGTATTCAAAATAAGGAAGCTCACAATAAGCAGGCATACACATGTATGGAACACACCTATTTACCCAGAGTAAATGTAATATTGTTTCTTAAAACAGGGAAGCTAATTTTAAGAAGTAAAACTATGTGGGAAGCGCTTTCAGTATTGTTTCTACTGAATTAATCTGTGTCATTTAAATAGTACTTGTAACTAGAACAAGCGGAAATTAGTTTTTGCCTTTTTTGGTTTAGATTGTGAACCTGCCATATTTAACTATATACGTAACACGCCTCTACACTGAAGCCCCAACAAATCTTTACATAATCACTAAAATGCTGCATGAAAACTTTGTGTTTTTGCTCAATTTTAGCATTCAAATGTTTGATACGGGGAGCTGAATTCTGGACAATTAAGGCCATTTGATCAATTTTTTCTTACTTCCATGCAGAATATACATTTTCAAATGTCCATTTTAATAAATTATAAAGTAACAGATTTAATTTACTATACATTGAATTAATTATTATATATAAACAATGTGCATACACATTTAAGTATTTTTATTTTTTGCATGCTTTTGTATGTCATTAGTTTATAATGTTTGTAGTATTAAAATTGCTTTTACTATTTTAAGCAATCTGATCTACTTTTAATGTCACAGTATAAAATAAAGGCTATTATTAATTATTTGTTTATTAGTTATTATTTATTATTATTATAATTAATATGACTTTTTTTACTTGATAAAAAATAAATCTGTAAAATAAACAGATGTATTCTTTTAAGAAGACTGCAACTTCTTAATTAATTATATAAAATAAAATATGATTATAATTTTATATAAAATATAAAATATGATATAACAGTATTACAGCTATTATATCATATTTTATACAAATAAAGAAATGGTTAAAAATATGAATAAAAAGGAAGTAAACTTCTCAACAGTGCAATCTGTGTGCACCGGGAATAATATTTTTTGACAGCTGAACTCTGTCCGCATCTGATTCGCACAGCGTACACGCATTTTTAAACAGGCTACAAAAGCACTCTTCACACGATCTCACAGCTACATTTACCAAAATTTGCAACTTGTTTGAATTATATAAATGCATACTCGCTGAATGCTGGTGGTAGATCAAGTTTTAAAGCTTACGAAGAATGGGAGCTCGCATGCTCAGGCGCTGACGTTCTCAGCGTTTTTTTTTTTTTAATAAAAGTCCTGCTTTTGACACATCAGCCAAACAGAAAAACGTATTGGCCGATAACACTGGTCTGCAGCCAAAAAAATGCTTCTGAAATAAGTGTTAACGTGTTAAGATATGCTATTGGGTCAGTATAGGACCTTTGACATGGGAATGACAGAGAATAAGTGAGTAATAAAGGGAAGGCATCTCAATTTAAACCAGAAATGATTTAAATACATCTATGAATAAATCTATGACTGGGTTTGGACCGTACTTACTTTTAGGCAAAACAATGAATGAAGAAATTATGCTGGTATTGCATCACACATGATATTAATTGCATCATATTATTTCTAGATACAATCATAACAAATCTAACATTACCCTGCTGAATGAATTGCCCTATGTCAACCCTAGAAATCATACAGCAGGGGTGCAAAACTCAATTCCTGGATGGCCACAGCCCTGAAGAGTTTATTTCCAACCCTGCTCCAACACACATACAGTACCTGTAGTTTTCAAAGAAGCCTGAAAGACTTGATGAGCTGGATAAATAGGGTTGAAGCTAAACTCTGCAGGGCTGTGGCCCTCCAGGAATTGAGTTTGACACCCTTGTCATACAGTGCTGTGCTCTCAGTGTCAGTGTTTGTGCGAGTCAAGTTACTGGTATTTTCACCATTAATTACAGCCCAAAATAAGCATGTCTTAAACCAGACACTGATTTCCGCTGCTCTTGGTAGATTGTGTTGGTCATTGTGGAAATGATCCGGCTGGATCAGCGCTCTTTAATTTGCGTGCCTTCAGTAGATCACGCGCAGAACTTAACACTCCCATCAACGCTTTTTTGGAATTGCGCTTTTACACTAATTTGCCTTGTATTTTAAAAAGGCCAAAT
This sequence comes from Tiaroga cobitis, assembly GCA_030578255.1. Taxonomy (NCBI): domain Eukaryota; kingdom Metazoa; phylum Chordata; class Actinopteri; order Cypriniformes; family Leuciscidae; genus Tiaroga; species Tiaroga cobitis. The sequence goes on from CM060613.1 coordinate 6,093,240, forward strand.
ATTGGCACTGGCGATATATTGTTTGACCACTATTTTATTATAGGATTCATATTTATATTTTTAATACACTTACATGCAGAAATATTGCACAGAGAATGCGTTTCATTTTTCTTCAGGAAAGAAAAACCAAACGTTTTTAAACTAAATCATTTGATAATATCAAAATTTCAATGTAAGATTTGCAGTTCAAAACAATCAAATGATTGATTAAGGCCCTGTTTACACTAGTGCGTTTTCTTTTAACACAGGGTTATAAAATGAAAACGATCCCCGTCCATACTGGTGTTTCCCCTGTGTTTCAGAAAAGATCTCCATCCACACTAAATAACCGAAAACGCATGTCACATGACCATTCATGCACACTGGGCATGTGTGTAGTGTAAACAGGTGCCGATTGCTCTAATAATAGCTTGCCTCTTGTGCATGTAAGCAGCTGCGTATTATAAAATGCAGAGTTTAACTGCACAATGGCTGCTTTAAAGGACAGCAAAGTCAGCAAAGCTTGCAGTTCTGTCTCCATGTTATTGAATACACGGTCGAAGCTAGTCTCAAAGAGAGAGACGGCTCTGGTCTGTTATTGTCATGTTCCGGTAGCACAATGGTCATATGATAGGGTCTTGACGAATCAGGGAAGGATATACACAGTGATCCAGAAGACCCAATCAGGGAGCGATTATGGGCAGCCACTCAAAGTCTCCGTTTTGGTCCGTTTACACTGAAACGCAACCCCGGAAAAGCCTAAGAGTCTAAATACTAAATTTCATTGCTGCGTCTCAATTCGCCTACTTATACTACGCCCTAAAAGTAGGTACTCTTTTTGTGAAGAAAAAGTAGGCTAGATACTTTTGAGTGTGTAGCATTGGGACATAGTATTACGTCATACAATTGCGTCTTTAACGGTTGCTTTCTGTCGCATCCTGTAAACTGGCCTGTCAATCATCTTGTCACAGTAAAATCCTCAACATTTCATTTAATTTAATTTCCTCCCGTATCGGAGACAAATGCAGAAGCATGTTGATCTGCAGTCGTGGGTCTTTAATGCGGAGACTCTCCTCATATTAATGCATAATGATGCATTTAAAAGTTAATGGCCAAACGGATCTTTATAAAAGTCCAGTTGTTCTGAACTGGATCCTCTTGCAAAGCGCAATGGGTTGTGGGCAATATTAGCTGTTATAGTGTGCAAGGATCCACACTTCGAAAATAGTAGGCCATCCGGGAACTTCTGGCATACTCTTTTCAACATGATATGCTTTGGGATTGGGACACACTTATTTTAATCTCACATGCTGTTTAGGATGGATAGAATGGACCTTGAGACGCAGGGCATGTCTGTGAAGAAAGATGACAGGTGAGGTGACAGTGAAGTGTTACCTGGTGACCCTGAGGTTCATGAGGCACTGCTGGAGTGTGTCAGCCAGCCGCTGATGCACGAGTGAGTAACGGATAAACGCTCTGCCCTTACCCAGAGACGTCTTCAGCTGAGACACAAAAAGAACAAAGCTTTCACCATCACTCAAGTATCAAGTGGCCCAAAAACATATCTGACACCATTCGACACTTTTAGGAGTGGACATTAGACTGAAGAAAACATCAGTGATGTTGCCCATACCAAACTCACAATTATAATGCAAGGATGTTCAAAGTGGTTGCCAAGAGTTTGCAAGGATGTTTTGGGTGATTTTGAGGTGATTGCGTATATTTAAGGCATTAAAGGTGCTATATGTAAGTTTTAGCGGCCTCTATCGGTGATGTTTCAGATTGCAACCATTTTTTACAAGAGCGCTCGTGCTCTTGCGCGTGCTCGAAGTCGAACACAGGTGCGAGCACTCATGGTACCGGCCACACTGAGACTTTCAACACACCGGAGAAAGCATCACACAACATGCTGGAAACTCATGTAAACTCCCACTGCAACGTTACAACAATAGGCTACTTTTATCAGCTTGACGTTGAACTAATGCTCCATGCTCGTACCATGATAACGTTACATTGACTGCATTTAGCCGACATGTGGTGTTTCACTAACTATTCGTGTATCTTTCACAAACAATCAGCAATGTCAACATAGGTGAATGTATAGTATGATAACGAAAACGGTTAGTGAACTAGACTGAACAATTTCAGTGTAACAGTAAGATCGAAGGAAGTAACATTACTGTACTGAACGTGTCTGGAAATGTGTATTATAAACAATATGATAGTAGTGGGATGAGTGACGTTAGACAGTAGATCTAGTAGTACATAAAACAAAAGTTACATCCTAAAAGACCTACTTTTTGTTATCCTGGAACAGTCTTTTGTATTCATTTCATGTCTCATGTATGTTGTAGTTTACCTTGCTATTTCATTACAGTTTACCATTATTTCAGCATATCTGAAAACTTATCACAATAAAAATAGCGGAGGTCTCTCCATAATTCAAACGCTCTGCCGACGTTGATCCGTGTTTTCGTCCTAAGTCGATCCGATTCACGTTTGGCCTGACGAGCTTCAGCAGATACATTTTTGTTTTGTTTTTTATGTTTATGTGGAGTTTGTGTTGGAGTGTGTGTTGTGCTGGAGGCAGGTCGTTTTTTGGTGTTATCAGACTCTATGTCGTCAGCTGCTGTGCCGTCGCATAGACTGTACATAAAAAGGAGAGAGGCTCGGGAGCGCGCATGCACGTCACATCCGATGGATTTCGCAGAAAATCCGACCCGGAGACTTCACATAGAAATAGGAATACTGGCCTTCAGAGGTAATAGCAAAACCAGACAAGTGGATCATTGCAATGTGTGATTATAACCCCTTCACACACAGGCAATAAAAAAAGGATTCATTTTGGAAGAAAATTTACATATAGCACCTTTAATTGTTGCTTTTCGAATGACATTATTTTCATCACATAAACTGATGGATGTTTGTCTTTCTGTGTAGCATTATTAAATATTATAACATGCAACCACACAGACTATAACCAGTAACTTGGACAAAGCTGAATAATTCACCCACTTACTGTTACATCGAATCTGAGTCAGAAAATGTAGCTATTCTGCCAACGAAACTAACCACAACACAAGAGGAAGAAGCTGGTCAACTCTGTGGCCGAGTTCAGAGTTAAGACAATACAGGTGAATCTGACTGAGGACAATATCATTCAGCAGTCACACGGAAGTGGTACTATTATAAAGAACATGGCATTTGGATAAGCATATCTTACGGGCAAACAAAGAAGAACCTAATCAATAGCATCACTAAAATGTCTTATATATAAAACAGAACTGTACAAAGCCGATAGGAAGCTTAGTTTAAACAAAAGGTGTGTACAGCCATGCTTCTACAACACACAATAAAAACGGCACAGTTAACCGATGACATTGACATTTAACACTTCATTATTTTTTTTTAAATGTATGCATATGCAAGCAAGTGTATATTTTAGATGTTATAAAGTTAGTCACTTTTTTGTGTGAAATGAATCAATTGAATAACTTCCAGTTGACTACAAGAAAGTCATATGGTGTGACAAATTATTTATTAACAGTACAAATATTTAATGTAGTCTCTCAATTAATTTGAGATTACATTAATTTGAGATTAATTTATTTCTAATTATAAATAAGTAATTATTATTTAATAATTAACAATTGTTTAATATAATAGTAATAAAAATAAATAACATTAATAATTATTATTATTATTATTGCTGTTGTTGTCAATATTCATCTTAATTCATTACTTATAAAACCAAAAAATAGAAGTAAAAAACTGAAATTATATAAAAAAAAATGTAGATGCAATATAGCATATCATGCAGATTAATGCTGCTCAAATGCTTGTCAAAAGTGAATGAGACAGATGTTTACCTCTGGAATTGATTTGACAAAGCGGATTCCATCATTTGCTCCTTTGATTTTGGCCAGGCAGTCGCTGAAATACTCCCAGTAGTCTTTTCTGGATCCCAGAAATGTTGTTTTCTCCTTCTGGTCAAACTGAGCAAAATAATAATAGCAAAACACTTCAGATAAATGACAGAGAAACACTTTAAAAACAGACTCAAAGAAGTTGAAATGGAAAAATGTTATCTGAGATCTCATCTAGCTGGAGTAGGGCCTCTGAGTATATCCACATGGGCCGCTTCACACCCGGGATTAAAGCAACACTAAGTAAGATTTTTTTACCTTAAACTAATGTTTCCAAAATCGTTTCAGTGGTTTATTAGGTCGTAACAGGGTGAAAGGCACTTCTGGATTCGCTTTGCGGTCCTGTATCTGCTATAACCACGCTATGTAAGATTGCCGGATCGGGTCGCGTTTCTGTAGTTCTAAAGAGACATAAGAAAACTACAAATTTGACTTGCTTTACGTCAAGCGTTACAATAGTCATTCTTTTGTTTTTCTTCGTTTCTGATGTCGCAATACATCATACTTTCATGAAATCATACAACATACTCTACCTTGTCTGTGGACAACGTTCATTCCAAAGCCGGTGCTGGAGAAACCACGAGTGTGCGTGCGACAGTAGGCTGCGCTAGGCTAAATTATTTACGACAGCGGTAACGGACAATTCCGCTTCCAACCTGTAGGGCGACCGCAGAGGAAAAGTTACTTGGTGTTGCTTTAACATCAGTTGTGGGCAGTGGTGGAATGTAACGAAGTACAAATACTTAAGTACACTTTTTCACATATCTTTACTTTACTTAAGTAGAATCAATAGTGCATACTTATTACTTTTACTTCGTTACATTTTGCAGCAATTATTATACTTTCTACTCCACTACATTTCTACAACGTTCTGTTACATTTTCGTTACATTTTATGATCAGTTTTCCCCTGGCAAAACGTCATCCTGGCCGTCCGTTCGTCGCAGGTTTGTCTCACCAGTGAAGTTTGGTTGCCATATCAACCCGGTCACACTAAATGCGTCTCTATAGCACGCAGTGTGTTTATCGTGCAATTTATACGCGGAAATTTGTTTTTACGTGCATAGGATACGCATGGGTAGGTTTAGTAGTGGTGTGGGGTGCGTGTGTAGCCTATTATACGTTTGGTTAGGATTAGTATGGCAAGCCAAGAGGTTCAGAATTACGCCATAAATTAATCGCGTTTACAGCCAAACCCCGTCAAATTAAGCTTGATGTGTATATTGCTTAATTGCAAGCTTGTTCAGAAATGGTGACAAAAGCTTAAAAAATAACGGCTTTTCTATCATTATTGAACATCATTATAGGATTATTAGGTTGAATGAGTTAGGATTAACTGTTTTATTAATCATTAGAATAAAGACATTAAGAGAATAAATTGTTATGCAAGTACTTTTACTTTTAATACTTAAAGTACATTTAAAATCAGGTACTTTTTACTTAAGTAGGGTTGTCATTGTGGTACTTCTACTTTCACTAAAGTAAATATGTCTCTGGTTATTTGTACTTTTACTTAAGTACTGAGACTCAGTACTTCCTCCACCACTGGTTGTGGGTGATCAGATCACAAGTGATCAGGAGAAACAATTGCTATTTACACCTGATATTAACATGCATCACCTGTGATCACTTGTGTTTGGGTTTAATCAAAGTGAGAGTTTCTGATTGCATGTCTAAATACAGTCTGTCACTGCATGCTGCACCAGAAAGTCACACAAAGTCACATCGCCCTACAATCCATCGCGCTCTTTAAGATCACTAAATTCGAGGCTTCAGGTCATTCCTAGGATATCCAGATCCACCAAAGGAGGGAGAGCATTTTCACATTTAGCTCCGAAGCTCTGGAATAGCCTTCCTGATATTGTTCGTTGCTCAGACTCGCTCTCCCAGTTTAAAACTAGACTGAAGACGCATCTATTTAGCCAGGCATTCAAATAAATGTTTCATCTTACAGTTACTGTAAATTCGGCCACTAGTTCATAAACGCCAGAGGAGAACTGGCCCCCGACTGAGCCTGGGTTCTCCCAAGGTTTTTTTTTCTCCATTGGGTCATCTGATGGTGTGCTAGGACACCTTTAGGTCACTGGATGGAGTTTTTCGGTTCCTTGCCACTGTTGCCTTTGGCTTGCTCAGTTGGGGATATTCAAATTAATTAACCAATCATACCATTGATCAGCTCTACCAAACTTGGATGTCTTTTTTTTCCAGTAATAAACAAACATTGTTAAGTTGTTTTGATTGATACTGTGAAGCAGCTTTGATACAATCTGTATTGTGAAAAGCGCTATATAAATATATTTGACTTGACTTGACTTGACTTTTGGTGCCAACTTGACTTCAATCTCACTACAAAAGCATGATTTCAGTGCACAATTCTGCAAACTGTACAATTATGACTGACAAGGTTTTTATTTATTTTTTATCCACACATAACATAAGTTATAAACCCTTATTTTAGCACAATAATTGATTAGCAGGGGAGTATGTGGTCCTTTTTTGTTGATCTGACAAAACTAACTGATTTGAGCTGAATGATGACACCAATGTTTTTTGCAGAGCTGCTTTATAGCAAATTTGACAAATTTCGCAACATCGACACTTACAGTATTGAATGGAATCAACATTGAACTGACTCATGAATAACGGCACTATTGTCTTCTGTAAAGGCTGCTTATAGCTGAATTGTAGTTGTTTCATAATTGATGACCTTTACACAGTCATGGAACTTAAAGGAACAGTTCACCCAAAAATTTGAATTATCCCATAATTCATTGGTCTTTGCGCCATTATTTAAAGCCCCCAAAAAAGCATGTCTTAAACCAGACGCTACTCTTGGTAGATTGCCATCCTAGATGTATATGACTTTCTTATTTTTTTCCTGATAAAAATCACAATCATGTTAATATTAAATAATATCCTGGCTCTTCTCAGCTTTATAATGGCATTGAATAGTTTTTGAAGCTCCAACAAGCGCATCCATCCATCATGAAAGTTTTCCATACAACTCCAGTGGGTTAATAAAGGCCTTCTGAAGTGAAGTGATGCGTTACTATAAGATAAATATCCATATTTAAAACATTATAAACTATATTCACAGGCTTCCGGCAATGGATGTGCGCGCGTTCACGAGAGAGTTGAGTTCCTGTGGAAGGGTGACCTCTGACCTCTTATTTTCCCACTTCAAACTGTTTTTTATGTTTTTGTACTGTATTGATCTGTCCACCTAAAATACATTTTTGGTGAAAAGGATGAGGATGAAAGAGGAAGGGAGGAAATGGCTGAATGACAGGATTTTGTTTGTATAAGAAATGAATGTATGAAATCCAAATTGTATTTTTTATATATATATATATATATATATATATATATATATATATATATATATATATATATATATATATATATATCTGTGTGTGAAGTAGTTAATATGGTTTATTTATTTAATTATTTTTGGCTAGTAGAACCCTGGCGCTATATATAGACATAAATAGACCTGAGAATTTAGACAGCGAGGGCCAAATTTAAGCAAAATAAGCAACTGGTTTAAGACGTGCTTTTTTGGGGCAGTAAATTCGGAACCGTTTGCCACTGAAACTGCATATTAACGCACCATTGGCGCTCGACAGCCTTAAGTCAAACGGGTTGGTGCGTATGGTTGGGCTGCGGAGAGATTGTGAGATTGTGGTTAGGTCTCAGCAGCAGGAGGGACGTAGAGGTCAGTAAGCTGGGCTGAGTTGAGTGGGGGACGGAAGGGGGGCGACTCTGGGACGCAAGAGTCACTGTCTTCATGTTTTTATCATCTACGCTCGTGTTATGGAAATCATTATGAACAGCAGCTATGCTAATTATTTTCCCTTTTTGCTTTTCTGGTGTTATCTGGGGACGCGAGTCCCGAGGAAAATGGCGTTTGTCAGCTCCAGTTTGTATCCAGCCTCTCACGGAGACTTCAGATGCCCCAATCACAAAGCCTGTGAAGAGACGACTCAACGCCGGCGATATCGACCCTCTATGGTGGACGGCACTGATCCTCAACAACTCGTCTCAATACCAGCGTGATTACTTGGACTTCCAAAAAGATGGAAATGGATGAATACTCTAAATGTTCCGATCCAATCTGACTTGTAATGCTGCCCGAATCATGCACTGTTCCTTCGTTGGCCAGAGGAGAACTGGCCCCCGACTGAGTCACTGTTGCCACTGTTGCCTTGGCTTTTGGCTTGCTTAGTTGGGGACATTTAATATTCAATGATATTATTGATCTGCCTTACTTAAGGTGGACGTTGACGCAATTTTCTTTTAGAAACAAACTTTGTTGTAGTATTTTCATGTTATCACTGTGAAGCTGCTTTGATACAATCTGTATTGTAAAAAGCGCTATATAAATAAAGGTGACTTGACTTGACTTAAATAATGGTGCAAATACCAGTAAACTGACAAGCGCAAACCTAAGTAAATCAACTTTCAGGATTCATTTAAATTCTCTCCTTCCATAAATTCTGCGTCTGAAAGGGAAACTCCTACAACTGCATAAAATATGGTCAGCCACAAAAATAAATGTCCACGCCTTTTCAGTTTCAGCGTGGATTTTTCACTGTGCGTCTTTAGTAAATCCTGACAGTTTTTTAACAACAAAAGAGTGTTTGCGCTGGCGCAAGCTGTAAGTAAATCTGGCCCCAAATGCTATGTGGCCTCATACACTTCGGACTACTTTGAGCGATCGGTTAGGGAGCTCGTTTACACTCGTTTGCTGCGTCTATATGTCTCTGACCTGAAGCAGGTACTCCAGTTTGTAGGAAAACTTGTGCAGGTTGGAGCTGTCATCTGTAATGGGCTCGCCATTCTCTTTATACTCCTTTGCCAGTTCTGACACAGCATCTATAAGAAAAGACCATTTAACAAGTATGATGACCAAATTACATAGAGAAATTTTTAAACAATTACAGAGCAATACACTGTCACTAACAATGATCACAAACAGCAAACCCCCCATTTTATAGTCATTTTACAAAGGTTTAAGAACAGTTTTTTCTCCTTCTTAAGTCCCTTTTGGTTATATTTACTCCACGCGCCTTTCATCCACCTCAGGAACTGAAACGACACACATGAGGGATGAACTCTGATTTGCAGGTCTCTCTCGTTTTGCATTTCTCTCCCCGTGTTGAAAGCCAGCGCCCTGTAAATCGCAATTGCACGTGCTCCACCATGGACCACCGTTTTACTCTCTAAACAATAGATCTGCCTCTTTCATGAAGGCAAACACACATCCGTACCGTGCAGATCTCTGATAATCCTTTGGATCTGACCCTCCCCGACTGCAGCACCAGCGGCCATGGTCTGACTAGCTTCCTGACAACGGGTTCAAGGGGTCATCTGTAGTCCGCTGACTAAAAGAATCACAGTGACAAAGGATAACTAGCATTTGACATGCACGTTATATTTATTTAAACATGATATATCGATCATATCAGTGGTGTTTACTAAGTCAAGCATCACTACCAGTGTGATTATACTGTTGATGGCCAAAGCTGTAGAATACACATAATTATTGTTAATGCCAAAATTTCTCTTATTAAAATTAAGAAATGTACAATATCGTGAAGAGTGATAGCAATCAAAAGGTGTGTCTAGTCTACAGCCATGCTTCTACAACACATAATAAAAAAGGCACAGTTAACCGATGACATTGACATTTAACACTTAAAAAAAAAAAACAACAAAAAAACATTTTTATGCATATGCAACCAAAAGTGTATGTAAGATGTTATAAAGTTAATCACTTTTTTGTGTGAACTGAATTACGTTCAGTCGACTACAAAAGGTCAAATGGAGTGACAAATTATTTATTAACAGTACAAATATTTAATGTAGTCTCTCAATTAGTTTGAGATTAAATTAATTTGAGATTATTTTATTCTAATTATAAATGAGTAATTATTAAATGAACAATATCGTTTAGAAGAGTCAAGAAATTTACTATAAACGCTCAAATACAGAAGCATCTATCAGCTCTCCTGAATATACAGTTTATGGTAAACAATATAAATATAAAAAGGGTCAAGTTTGCCAAACAAAGCTTTTCAATAAAGGAACTACTACAAGCTAAAAACAATTTATACGTCAAACCTACTTCTCTAATCTATATATTAACAGCTGATTTAAATAGTAATTTGGTTGAAGATTCTGAGGAACAAAATAATAAGAATAACAGCAATTACCAAACTTTCCAGACATTTATACTTAGACAGTATATGTGTGTGTGTGTGTGTGTGTGTGTACTGCATAGTATATGACCAGAATTATAAATTCAATTATTTTTAGGAAGGTGACGATATAAAGTTACAAAATCATCACACAAGAAACTTAACCCCTCAGAGTGGATTAGATAAAAGACCTTCCAGAGGAACAAGAACATGTATATTTACTATAAAGTATTGTGCGATTATACAATAACAACAACAACACTAGAAACAACTGCTTTTGAAATGTAAACAAGCATTAGTGTTCGCGTTCTTTCACACATTCCTTAACTTACACTGTATTGTTTTACTTCAAATCAAAGGACTTTGGAACAGCGTCTTTTGTTGCCATAGAAACTAGACATTTAAAAAAAAGCGAACAGAAGTTTTAAAAAGTTCAGTCAACAATTCCAAGGCGTCAACAACAGCCAGTCACGCGCGTATATGTCAGAACATTTATTCCGAGTAAAAGCTGCTTCAGACTGAAGTCAACCTGTATGCATTACAGCTGGAAGTTTGGTAAATCTGTGATGAAAGTCTTGAAAGTGATAAAAGGAGCTGACATACTTGGGCTTTTGTGAGAATCCGGGAAGATCATATCCACTTGTTATTATAATACAACCTAGTATGCTAGTCTTTAGATTGACAGACCTTTCCGCCACTGAGAGCAGGATTCAGAGCCGAGATAATTTTTGATTGGACCACTGGCTATAGCCCCGCCCACAGGTTAGGTTAAGCGACAAAGAGTTTTAGTTTTAACTAAAAAGAGTGAAGGCTATTATTATTATTATTATTATTAATATTTGCATTAGGCTATTATTTGCATTAGTGCAATTGGTCAAATCGTTGTCACCGTGAGCAAATGAATTGTATTCCCGCTTAAAACGAGCGTTCGTAAAAATTTCAAATAAAAGTTGCGCTCATTCTCAAATGTGTATCACTGGATCATTATGGAAAATCGCGAAGTTGTTGTGTTTGGTGCTGCTTTACTGTATTTGCGGAGAAGACGTCGGACTCGGAGATTTTGGGTTCATGACATGCCTCGTTCTTTTGTAACTGGTCCCTGTAAGCAAACAACGTCATATCATACATGTTGATAGGAAACCCAGCAACAGCGATTATCAGCTTCTCCTCCATTTTCTCGGAACTAATGTTTTGGTAGGAACGAAAGTTCACATCGTATGTTTCTCCGGAATCAGCCAGAGTGAAGGACGTCTTTATTCTGATTGGTTGCTGGCGTTTTGCCCTATGGTTTTGCCGCTGCTTGCCGCTGAACCGCGTCATAGCTCATTACCATAAAGTTGAGCTTCTTTCAACTTTCTGATTGACGCTCAAAACGCTCAAAACGCCCAAAACGCGACGCCGAGGGATTTGACGCTCCTTGCAGCTGAGAGAAGCCACCTTCCATTGAAAATGAATGACTTCCGGCCGCTTTGGAAGCTCAAGTCGGCGGCGGTGTGAACGTACAGTTCCCTTTCAAGGCGGTCACTTCGACATTACGTCATACTGACGTATATGGGAACTCCTCCCTTCTCCATTTTCACTGAAATCTTATAGGATAACGCCAGCTGGAGACAGCTGGCCAATTGACGCAAAACATGCAAATGCTGACCGGTCCGCGGGCAGTATAAATAGCATGGACGCGACAATTACGTCAGAATCTCTTTCTTCACGCTAGAAGTCTTATCTGAAGTCATCGTGGAAGTTGCAATAGAGGTTACTCACCACGTTTCCTCCCCGCATCCGATGGCTGCTACATGCCAGATATGTGCGGTATTGACTCGCTCTACCCAAACAAGGATCTACCGAGGCCGCACTCGCCGACGACAGGCATGTGCCGGTCTACCAGTGCGCGCCCTCATAAACCCGGGCATCAGCTGGGATGAGGCCCACTGCCGCCAGCGGCCGCTGGTGGGCCCTCTCACGCCCAAAGAAGAGTTGACTAGCCCGGTATCTAAAAACAACCAGGCTACTTCAAGAAAGATTCCGTCTTCACGACGTCCTATGGTAAGTCATGCGAAAGACGCACCCAGAGAGACGAGGCAAGGCCATGGCTCTGTGTCTAAAGGCGCGAAAGTGGGCATTTCCCCCTGTGTCTCAGTGGCGAAACCCAAAGCCGTCGCACGGGAGACCCGTGTTCGATCCCAGCTCTCGCAGCATATAAAATTTAGTCTCGCCGCGGCCAGACTTTACACCGAAACTTTTGATCTCTATACGGTCCAGCCTTCCTCGATGTCTCTCTTCGTCGGCACCTCGTCCCGCCTAATTCGGCTACAGCCGCCAAAACGGTTCGAACCCGAACGAACCGGATCTTCACCGTTGGCAGAGGGCGGGACCGGTAATGTGGCGACACAGGCCACGGAGAGCGCCGCGCCAGGACGCCCCGCTCTGGTAATGGAGGTGCACAGCTACAGCTTATGTCGTCAGGCTGCCCTGTATCCTTCAGTGCAACTGGCCATTCTGATTTAACCACGTATCCACAGTTGTTGTCGCTACGCCACTGACGCTGTGTTTATGTTCACACTGCTCACTGATATGTGCTGTAATTTGTGCCGTTATATATTGTTATATCATTATATATTGCCCTGTATCCCTCAGTGCAACTGGCCATTCTATTAACGACGTATTCACAGTTGTTGTCGCTATGCCACTGACGCTGTGTTTATGTACACACTGCACACTGATATGTGCTATGATTTAACTGTTATGCCCTTATATGTTGCCCTGTATCCCTCAGTGCAACTGGCCATTCTGATTTAACCACGTATTCACAGTGTTGTCGCTACGCCACTGACGCTGTGTTTATGTTCACACTGCACACTGATATGTGCTATGATTGAACTGTTATGCCCTTATATATTGCCCTGTATCCCTCAGTGCAACTGGCCATTCTATTAACGAAGTATTCACAGTTGTTGTCGCTACGCCACTGACGCTGTGTTTATGTACACACTGCACACTGATATGTGCTATGATTTAACTGTTATGCCCTTATATATTGCCCTGTATCCCTCAGTGCAACTGGCCATTCTGATTTAACCACGTATTCACAGTGTTGTCGCTACGCCACTGACGCTGTGTTTATGTTCACACTGCACACTGATATGTGCTAAGATTCGTGCCGTTATATGCTGCCCTGTTTCTTCAGTGCAAATGGCTATTCTGATTACCACGTATTCACAGTTGTTGTACGATGAAATGACGCTGTGTTTACGTGCACTCTACAAACCGTTATGTGTTCATGATTCATGCCGCTAAAAATTGCCCTGTATCCTTCAGTGCAACTGGCTATTCTGATTCACAGTTGTGCGATGCCACTGACGCTGTGTTTATGTACACTGATATGTGTGTGTGTTATGGTTATGCCATGATATTGCCCTGTACCCTTCAGTGCAACTGGCTATTCTGATTACTACGTATTCACAGTTGTTGCGATGCAACGGACGCTGTGTTACGTACACACTACGCACTGTTATGTGTATGATTTATGCCATTATATTTTGCCCTGTTCCTGTATCCTTCAGTGCAAATGGCTATTCCGATTACTACGTATTCACAGTCGTGCGATGCAACTGACGCTGTGTTACGTACACACGGTACACTGCGTTATGAATTTTGCCGTTGTTGTCCTATATCCTTCAGTGCAAATGGCTATTCTGATTACTACGTATTCACAGTTGTTGTGCGATGCAACTGGCGCTGTTACGTACATACTACACAGCGTTATGCGTTGGGATTTATGCCATTATATATTGCCCTGTAATTTTCAGTGCAAATGGCTATTCTGATTACTATGCAGTATGTATTCACAGTTGTTTTGCGATGCAGCTGACGCTGTGTTTATGTACACACTACACACTGTGTTATGAATTTTGCTGTTGTATATTGCCCTGTATCCTTCAGTGCAAATAACTATTCTGATTACTACGTATTCACAGTGTGGCGCGATGCAACTGACACTGTGTTACGTACATACAACTCACTGTGTAATGGTTTATGCCATTATATATTGCCCTGTGTCCTTCAGTGCAAATGGCTATTCTGATTACTACGCAGTGCATATTCACAGTTGTCGTGTGATGCAACTGACGCCGTGTCTATGTACACTCTACACACTGAATGTGTTATGATGTATGCCGTTATACATTGCCCTGTATCCTTCAGTGCAAATGGCTATTCTGATTGAGTACACAGTTGTTGTGCGGTGCAACTGACGCTGTGTACACGCTACACACTGATGTGCTATGTTTACGCCGCTAAATATTGCCCTGTATCATCAGTGCAACCGGCTATTCTGACTTACTATGTATTCACAGTCGATGTCGCGATGCCTCTGACGCTGTGTTTTTGTACGTACTAATGTGACTATGCTATCGCGTTGCCCTGTATCCTTCAGTGCACATAGCTATCCTATCTACTGTGCATAGTCACAGTTTGTCGCTACGGCGACTTGCGCTGCATCTGTGTCCACACTGAAGCGCTATGCAGTTATGTTGCTAACGTAACTGACCATTATGTGAACTGTGCATATTCATGCAGTTTCGGTCGCTTCGTCGACTTGCACCGCATTATACACTCAGATGTTTGAAATGTGCACACTGATGGGTAATGCTGTTATGTTGCCCTCTATCCTTCAGTGCAACATCCAGCTATCCTATCTAACTGCATATTCTGTTCTGTCGCTATGGTGACTACACGGCACGTACAAGGACGTGTTTTTGCTATTTTGTTGCCCTGTTTCCTTCAGTGCAAAACTAGCTATCCTAATCTAACCGTGCATATTCGCAGTTCTGGATGTATGTACGTAAACGGATGTGTTATGCTGTAATGCTGCCCTGTTTCCTTCAGTGCTGCTGGCCATCCTAATCTAACTATGCATCTTAGTTTCTGTCTCTACACAGTTTCTGTTGCTACAGCGTCTTACGCTGCGTTATGTACATGCAAGGATGCGCTATTCCTTACTTACTTGTGTTATGCTGCCATGTTGCCCTGTATTTTCAGTGCAACTAGCTATCCCAGTCAAACTGTGCATATTCACAGTCTCCGTCGATACGGCGACATGCGCTGCATTTATTTACAAATGGATGTGTTCATGCAGCCCCGTATCCTTCAGTGCCTAAATACTGAGCTAACTGCGTGTATTAAGTTGGGGCTACAGCGACCTATGCTGTGCGTGCATGTGCTGCGCTGTTATATTGCCCCGTTCCTATCAGGGCAACTGGTTTTTCTGTGCATATATTCACAGTTGTAGCTACAGTTACGACTGTGTTTGTGTGCTTACTGAGGTGCTATGCTATTATGGGGCTATTTTCTAACTGCGTATATTCACAGTTGTTGTCGCTACGGCCACTGGCACTGTGTTTATGTACATTCAGTTATGTGTTGATGTGCACTTCTGTACATTGGCTATAGAACATCGGCTATGTTCTACAAGGTGGCACCCCAGCCCCAAGCTGTGGAACCTTCTTGTGTGTCCGCTGCTGGGTCCTTAGTTGAGCAAGACACTTCACACTGACAAGTGCTGAGACGGAGCTCTCCCTGAGATGGCCTTACCACCGGCTCTCGCCCCAGCGAAGCACTTGGAGACTTACGCTCATTCTAGTGAATAGTGTCGCATTGTCTCGGACCTGATGACTGCAGCGTCACTCTCAGTCCGATACCAAGCTACGTTCCGAAGTCGCTTACACCGTTCAGAGCACAGGTTGATCCCTGACCGCCTTATCTGCTGAGTTCAGCCTCGCATGATGCCGATGCTCAGAGTGATGTTGGCCCTGTAAGGGATTTGTGGATGTACGTGGATCACTAGGCAGCAGTCTTCAAGCTGTTTGTGTGCTTGGTGGATGGTACTAGGGACGTGATGTTTTATACAGAGACTTTCTCTCTGAATTCGACGCTTTAAATGGTTGCTATAATGCCTACGGGATTTAGGGATGCTGGCCGTCTTCTCAGAACACATTCGCCATGGTTCCAAGTTTGATGCACCACCTTAGCGTCGTGGGTTCGGTGAGTTTTATCAATGTACTCATGAAACTGTTACCACCAGCTGTGCAGTAGTCTGTATTGCAGAGTTACCATTGCTGCTAACTCTGTGTTATGACTATAAGGTTACATAGCTGTTTCCACATTACGCAGTAGTTTCCATTGTACTGTTAAATGCGTGTGGCTTAAGGTTATGCAGCTGTCACCGCTATGCCGTCGACACTGTGTTAGCTCTTGTGCTCGAGTGCTTATGGTGTTGTGCTGCCCTGTCCAGTGCAGCCTTCGCCTCATTGCAGTGGATGCGCAACTTGGTAAAGCCGGAGCAGACGTTGGTCTAGTTTCGCCTATCAGTTTTGAGTGCTCCTAGCGGCGCTGCTGGCTTAGAACTGTGTTTCCTGTGGGAGTGTAGCTTGACCCCGTTCAGGGCTTATCTTCACTGCGCTCACGGCGGGATTCTATACAGTTCCCATATACGTCAGTATGACGTAATGTCGAAGTGACCGCCTTGAAAGGGAACGTCTCCGGTTACTATCGTAACCTCGGTTCCCTGAGAGGCGGGAACGAGACATTACGTCAACCGCCGTGCTCGCCGTTTGATCAGCTGTGCTAGCGTTCAGTCTTGATTCTGACGTAATTGTCGCGTCCATGCTATTTATACTGCCCGCGGACCGGTCAGCATTTGCATGTTTTGCGTCAATTGGCCAGCTGTCTCCAGCTGGCGTTATCCTATAAGATTTCAGTGAAAATGGAGAAGGGAGGAGTTCCCATATACGTCAGTATGACGTAATGTCTCGTTCCCGCCTCTCAGGGAACCGAGGTTACGATAGTAACCGGAGACGTTATACCTCACTTTCAACCCAGGAAGTCCCTACAGGACATTTAAGCATTTAAGGAACACCCAGGTTCAGTCATGTGACAATGTGTGCATTTTTGTTGCCATGGTAACATTTCCAAAATGGTGGCCTGTCTTGTTTGCACATGTTGCAGTGACTGCAATTTTTAAAAACACTTGTTTTTGTTATTAAAGGTATGTTTCAACCCATGCAACAATTCTATTAATGTTTTAATAACATATCCTAGATTACACTTGACCTGATTTTAAAACATGTCTCGTACAAATTGATATAAAACAAGTTTGGAAAATGTTGTGGTGACATGTGTGTCACATCGGGCTGTTAACCTTAAAACAGTAGGTGGAATTTTGATGTGACGTATGTGTCACATTAAGAAAAATGGTAATGAGCTGCTCAAATAATTTAGCTGATTCAATCATTTTAGTGTTATATATATTCCCATGCTCAGTTCAAAGCATATTTTAACAAATGTAAACAAAACAAAATGTCAAATTAATAACATTGTTAAAGGGTAAGTAAACCCCTGGTCAGAGCCTGACTCCACCCACTGGCAATATTTGAAAAAATGCTGTAAAAGTGGGCAGTGGGCAGAGGCCAGCGGGGGGAGGGGGAGGGGGGGGGGGGGGGGGGTGCACCTGAGACAGGTCTCTCTGGCCCTGTCCCAAATGGCGCACTTCATGCGGACTTTCGGTCTCGTGGACTTAAATTGCGCGTGCTCGCCGATACGAGTCCGTAGGCCGTCCCATTTAGCATTTTAACGCTCTGAAGTGTGCTCAGCAGCGCCCCCTTTGTACCCTTGAAGCGGTCTTCCGCGAAGCCCGCATAGATGCAGGCTCCACGCACTTTCACTACCCAGGAATCCTTGCGAAAGGCCAATCAGACGACGGAGAGTAGGAGATTTCGCTCACGGACAATTGTTAACATGGCTGAGAAGAAAATATTTAAGTGTAATTATCATTACGGTTTTATGACAAGTTTATACAAACATTATGACCATCGACCAGTGGTTGATGTCTCAAACATAGGCTAATAATATCGAGCTGAATAATACGATCGCATTATGATTCATTAAATAAATAGAACAGAATGTCAGGACTTTACTGAGTCATATGTAAACACAACAACAATAGGCAGCATATTTCCCCGAACCTGTAGCTCCTGTCCATAACAACAATCAGACCGTCTTCCTGTTTCCGGGGTGACGATCGAGTCTGTCCCAAAAATACCTCTCAATGCGCCCTTGCGGACTCGCGCTAAGGGCCCTATAGGTCTGCACTACATGACGTCACCGAAGTGTGGACTTTGAGGAAGTCCACAAGTCCGGAGTGTGCCATTTGGGACAGGGCCTCTGTAGGCAGGACAGGGTGTGGTTAGCTTGTGCCTGCTTACATCAAAGGGCACAACAACTTCCAATAGGAAAATTCAACTGCAGTAGCCACCGTTCAACCTGAAGAGGGCAGCACTCAGACGTTTTTACACCATATATTGTAATATTAAAACACTTTATACCCAAATGTCCCAAAAATTCAATGAACATAATAAAGCCCCAGTCTTACAGATCATTAACTAAAAAAAGTTGGTTTAGGGTTTACCCTTTAATGAAATGTTTTTTGAAAATATTTTGCATTACTGTAACTAAAACAGGTATGCAACATAAGGTATAAAACACCATATTTATTTTTATTCAGTTTGCACATTTTCGAGTTGTGAAAAAAATAATCTAAAAAATTATTTCTGATTAAACCGTATACCTGAAAAGGTCACAGTTAGGGTCACAGTTATGTGGTTTTGAAATATGTGGCAAAGCAAATAAAATGCAAAAACTATTACTTCTGAAAAAGTTTTTTTTTTTTTATCTTCCCAGAAAAGTTATCATTTTGAAAATGTTGTGGAAAAGAAAATAAACAGAAAAAACTGTTATTTAGCAAGAAAACTGAAAAAACACCCAATGTGACATATATGTAACATTACAGATCGTTGACAAGGAGTGGTTGTATTTAAAAAAACAACAGCAGAAACATGTTTTAAGTGGTCCATTTAGTCTGTTTTATATGCCCCATAATTTTCCTATAAGGGGAAATTGGTCCGGGTTCTTATGGGTTAAAGAAAGAGGAAGTTGGGGAGATCAACCCGGACCATTAGCAACCTATAAATTCAGAAAAGGTACACCTCTTCCACATTTGATCTCCTCAGCTGTCTTGACGATATGCTCACAAAAAATAAAGGAATAAAGGGGACAATGCTTTTATTTCCTATCAAATAAGTTTGATTCCATTTAGTTGGAGAAGAGACAGTGGAAAGAGCAGGTAAGGACTAAATGTCAGGCTGTATTTAGTATTTTCTCACTGGAATAAATGTAGCTAAACTGATTCATGTGATTCTTGTGTTCTTTTGTCCTAATGAAAAGACATATTTCATTCATATTTGAGTGTATTTTCCTCAGAAAACAGTAAAGACCTGAACCTGGACAAATCTGATCTGACTGAAGAAGTTTGTGATTTTGCAGAACAACATGACTGAAGAGGAAACAATGCCCCCTGACTACTATGATAAAGACTACGGAGACGAGATGTGTCGCAAAGATGAAGTGGTGAAAGTTGGATCCATTATTATTCCAGTCTTTTTCTCATTAGTGGTTGTGTTAAGCTGCATTGGTAACATCCTTGTTCTGGTCATTCTGGCACTTTATGAGAGTCTCAAATCCCTGACGAACGTGTTCATCCTCAATTTGGCTCTGTCAGATCTGCTGTTCACTTTTGGACTTCCATTCTGGGCCTCGTACTTCATCTGGGGTTGGACGTTTGGAGAGATTGGCTGTAAAGCGGTGAAGTTTCTGTTCTATGTTGGCTTTTACAGCAGCGTGTTGTTCTTAACTCTCATGACCATTCAGCGTTACATGGCAGTGGTTCATCCTCTGTCTGACTGGGAGAAATGCAGAGGCTTTTCAGTCGCTCCCTTTATCGTTTGGATCCTGAGCGGAGCGCTTTCACTGCTCGGATCATTTAATAGCAAAGTTATACCACATTTAAATAGTACATACTGTGAATATGGCAGTGTTGAAATTAAATCTGGCATTGCTTATTTTCAAAATGCTTTTTTCTTCTTTGCATTTCTAATCATGGGTTTTTGCTATGGCAGAATGCTTCGGACAATAACAAAATCTCGGACCAATAAGAGACACAAGACCGTTAGACTAATATTCTGCATTGCACTGGTGTTTTTTATTGGTTGGGCTCCATATAACATTGTTATGTTCTTAAAATCTTTGACCGATCAGAAAATCCATCCATTCACAGTCTGTGTAGTAAGCATTAGACTCGACTATGCATATTATGCTTGCCGAATGTTAGCTTTTACACACTGTTGCTTGAACCCTGTGTTTTACGTTTTTATTGGCGTAAAGTTCAGGAATCATCTAAAATTGATTCTGCAGAAGGTCTTTAAAAAAAAAAAAAAACTCGATTTCGGTCAAGCCAGATTGGCAAAAAATCTATCACAGGGTTCAATGTACTAAGAGAAAACTCAAGTACTTTTAGCGAATGCTATGAACCAACAATGAGTTCTAAGATGCTGTGAATGTGAGAATGTACACGCACTCTTAAAAATAAAAGGTACTAACAGGAGATGCCATTGCGCAGATGCCATAGAGTGTAAAGATTCATTGCACAGCTATTGCCAAAATGTTGCCACATTGCAGGAAAATTCCTCTATCAAGCAGCAAAAGCATTCAGTTTTGAGAAAATCATGTTTTAAATTCTGTTCTTCCTTTTTGTGGTGTAAGTTCTCATTTCATTCAAGGTCTTAAAAATATTGGAACTGGAAGTACGTAATGGAAGTCATTAACGCAGAAAATATTTTCACATGAAATTTAAATATATCTATATACCTTTTATTTACTGTATGTGTTAACATTACATCATTTCTTTCATGTTTTTGTGACTGCTTGTATGGTATAAATTAAATGAATAATGTACAGTAAAAGTACCGAATGAGCATAAAGCATGAGTCTAGGTTGCATCTGCCCCTCACTCTTAAAAATAAAAGTCCTTTATTGGCATCTATAGTGACACGAACCTTTCCATTATACAAAAGATTCTTTATAGTGGAAAAGTTTAGACTTTTAAAATGTTCTTAACAATCGTAAAAAAAAAAAAAATGCAACAAGTTTCACATCCACACTCAGGTTCATTACCTCAAATTCTGTTTATTTAACATGTTGTTTCTCTTCACCAGCAAAGAAATAATGCTGTTAGTTTCACAGGTTGGTTCCACAAAACAAGTTGTGGATCTGTTACCAGCAGTTTATTAATCTAAATAAAACTAAAACAAAACCCTCTGGCACAGAACTATACAAAAGCAACAAACCAAACTTAACATTGAAGACAGACAAACAACTGAACAGAGGGTTTAAATACAAAGACCAAACAAAGGAGCTAAATGAAAAACACAATGGGTTGCTAAGGAAACAAATGATCATACATTAGGAAACTGTCAAGTTTTAGTGTTCCCTGTCCCCAGGGCCGTAGCTAGAGGATGGCATGGAGGCCCACATATAACAGAAGATAGTGATGTTGTTGTAAAACCTTTATTTTAAAAGTTAAATGTTTATATAAAAATTACAACTAATAAAAACTAACAAAGTGTTATGCGGATAGCAGATGAACCCAAGCGCAGAGGGCATGCAAACACACAACGTTTATTATAACAGAAAAACAGGGGAAAGCAAAACCCACGAGGGGGCAAAACAGTACAAGATAAAGTAAACGACTAACCACGCCAGACAAAGACTTAGACAATAAACTATACAGGAACAAGACAGGCTTTTACAAGATCGAAACTCTTAGACAAAACACTCACCAAGGTACTCACTGGGTATTGACATGGCACGTAAGGCAATGAACCGGCACAGGACAGCAAACACAAGGAGATTATAAAAGGAACACTAATGATCAACAGGTGATACAGATAAGGTGATAAGGACAGAACGAGGATAACAAGGGGGGCGGGGCAAGGGAACGAGACAACACAAGCACATGGCCAAAACACAAGACCATGTGCTTGCACACAAAACATGATTCTGTCATGATCCTGCCTCAAGACCAGTGAAAATCAAGGACATGAGGGCAGAATCATGACACAAAGAGCAAAAAATGGTTAAATAATAATAAAATCCATTTAAAAAAAGTAATTTTTCCCCCATCAGTCTGTTATAATTCATAAATGAAAAAGTAAACATTTAGAAATTGACAAGAATGCAGTCTAATTAAAAAGATAAAAACCATTTATTGTCTTATTTTTTAATAAAGATAATATGGAACTGGTAATATTATGAAATAAAGCGAATACATTTATTCATCCAAGTGCAGTGTATTGTGTATTGTTTTCTCGATGTATTAAATATCATCAGCCAGCAGGTCAGATGCATAATGCAATGCGTCGTGACTTGTGTAATTTTTTTTAAACTCTATTTACAATCGTGTAAAAAGACAGGAATTTAGACCACGTAATCATTCGGTCGATTGTGGCGCGCACCGATAATAAAAAATGACTGTACACGGCAGACTGTGGATGGACGTTTTCTAATTCCCAGAGAAATAACAATACATAACCGGTCTTTAAGAACGTCTTGATCGACTGGGATACAACCACTCTCCTGGCCTCACTCTCCGTCTTTTCGTGGCGTTTCTGGTACCTGATTTATGTTTTCTTTTCCCCAACATTTTTTAGTCAGTCAGTCTCCTGCTCTTCCACCAAGTTCATCGTTAACTTCAGGCTTTGCCGCCTCAACTCTGATTGGTTCTGTTCACGAGCTGGGGTGGGACTTACAATTTTATTGGGTCCATCTGATGTTTTTCAGTGACTCTTGACTGAATAATTAATAAATACTTTAGGTCGGACTAAACCATTTTTATGGAGGTAAGAGAAGCAGGTATTTGTTAAAATATTTAACCAAATTGCACGTTTTTGTGGTTTTCATTTAAATCTCAGGCATACAACTAATATAAATATTAGAATTATTCATACAACAGGGGCCTAAATAGTATAACAGCTGGATTTTGTGGGGCCCCCTAGGCAGCGGGGGGCCCCTATAATTGTCACCACCTTTCACCCCACTAGCAACGGCCCTGTCTGTCCTTGTTTAGTTTAAACATAGGGACAAGGAACACTAAAACTAAACCAAAAATAAAACAACCGTCCCACTACTCCCCCTACCAAAAGGTCCCTCCTGATGCTGTAAACCGAAACAACAAGGTATTGTTGGCAGGAAGAAGAAAACAGAAAAAAAAGTTCCACAGGAACATAGGCAGGAGGAGGAGTCCACTTGGGAATGGGAGGAAGAGTCCATGGGAGAATGGGAGGAGGAAGAGTCCATGGGAGAATGGGAGGAAGAGTCCATGGGGGAATGGGAGGAGGAAGAGTCCACGGGAGAATGGGAGGAAGAGTCCATGGGGGAATGGGATGAAGAGTCCACAGGGGAATGGGAGGAAGAGTCCACGAGGGAATGGGAGGAACAGTCCATAGGGGAATGGGAGGAAGAGTCCACAGGAGAATGGGAAGGAGAGTCCACGAGGGAATTAGAGAAAGAGTCCACAGGGGAATGGGAGGAAGAGTCCATGGGGGAATGTGAGGAAGAGTCCACAGGGGAATGGGAGGAAAAGTCCACAGGAGAATGGGAGGGAGAGTCCACGAGGGAATTAGAGAAAGAGTCCACGGGGGAATGGGAGGAAGAGTCCATGGGGGAATGGGAGGAAGAGTCCACAGGGGAATGAGAGGAAGAGTCTATGGGGGAATGGGAGGAAGAGTCCATGGGGGAATGGGATGAAGAGTCCACAGGAAAATGGGAGGGATAGTCCACAGGGGAATGGGAGGGAGAGTCCACGAGGGAATGGGAGGAAGAGCTTACATGGGAATGGGAGAAAGAGTCCATGGGGGAATGGGAGGAAGGGTCCACAGGGGAATTGGAGGAATGGT
Organism: Tiaroga cobitis; assembly: GCA_030578255.1. Taxonomy (NCBI): domain Eukaryota; kingdom Metazoa; phylum Chordata; class Actinopteri; order Cypriniformes; family Leuciscidae; genus Tiaroga; species Tiaroga cobitis. Next base: position 6,117,185 of record CM060613.1, read on the forward strand.
CCATGGAGAAATGGGAGGAAGATTCCACAGGGGAATGGAAGGAAGAGTCCACGGGGGAATGAAAGGAAGAGTCTATGGGAGAATGGGAGGATGAGTCCATGGGTAATGAGAGGAAGAGTGCATGGGGGAATGGGATGAAGAGTCCATGGGGGAATGGGATGAAGAGTCCATGGGGGAATGGGATGGAGAGTCCACGAGGGAATGGGAGGAAGAGTCCATGGGGGAATGGGAGGAAGATTCTGTGGCGGAATGGGAGGGAGAGTCTATGGGAGAATAGGAGGAAGAGTTTACAGTGGAATGGGAGGAAGAGTCCACAAGGGAATGGGAGGGAGAGTCCATGGGGGAATGGGAGGAAGGGTCCACAGGGGGAATGGAAGGAAGAGTCCATGGGGGAATGAAAGGAAGAGTCTATGGGAGTCCACGGGGGAATGGGAGGAAGAGTCCACAGGAGAATGGGAGGAAGAGGCCTTGGGGGGAATGGGAGGAAGAGTCTATGGGGAATGGGAGAAAGAGTCCATGGGTGAATGGGAGGAAGAATCTATGGGAGAATGGGAGGAAGAGTCCACGAGGGAATGGGAGGAATAGTCCAAGGGGGAATGGGAGGAAGAATCCATGGTGGAATAGGAGGATGAGTCTATGGGGAAATGGGAGGATGAGTCCATGGGGAATGGGAGGAAGGGTCCATAGGGGAATGGGATGAAGAGTCCACAGGGGAATAGAGGGAGAGTCCACGAGGAAATAGGACGAAGAGTCCATGGTGTAATGGGAGGAAGAGTCTATAGGAGAATAGGAGGAAGAGTTTACAGTGGAATGGGAGGAAGAGTCCACGAGGGAGTGGGAGGGAGAGTCCATGGGGGAATGGGAGGAAGAGTCCACAGGGGAATGGGAGGAAGAGTCCATGGGGGAATGGGAGGAAGAATTCATGGGGCAATGAGAGGAAGGGTCAAGCACATAGTCCATAAGGGGTGTGGCTTAAGGTTGGCTGAGCTTTGGGTCCAATGTGGGTTAGAGGTCAGCATTAGGGCTGGGTATCGTTCAAAAATTTCCGATACCGATACCGATACCATGACTTCGAATACCAGTTCCTGAACGATACTTTTTCCGATATCAATTTTATGAACAGACAATGTTATAGCAGAGGCTGTAACATTAATGTGAAGAGAGGAAAAAAAACAAGAAAGCTAAACTGTTAATGCAGTCAACCTTAAGTATAGGCACACTTTAAAGATACCTAATTTAATGTGAGTTAACACAGCATTTGGCTGCCGACAGCATTTTTCGCTTGATATTTGCATAAAGTCGAGAACTGCCCAACCTTTTGACGCTCTCAATGCTTTCTCCGGTCCGCTGTCAATCCCAAAATCCACTGCGTGAGCTTGAAGCTCGACTTTCATAGGAATTCATTGAAAACGCTCGCTCCGTGTCAGTGGACAAGCAACTTAAATTGTGCCGGAGTTTATGCTGGATTTAGTGCGTAAATCATTTTGTTTACAAATTAGACGGTCTGCAGTTGTTATGTTAAATATTTCATTTTGGATGTGTTCATTGTGATTACTGGCTGGTTTTAACCTTGCCTTTTATAAGGCTTTCATAAGGCTGCTGTGCACCTTATAAAAGTTTGTAAATGTTTGCTTGGAACTTTTATTACAATCACAACCGAAAACAAAAATACCATCCAATCTTCTGGCACTATTTTAACTATCTAAGCGCATGGTCTTAAGCGCACAGTGCAAGCGCACTTAGGTCGTGTCCGAAACTTTTGCCCCACTTTTGCTAGTTTAACGATGGTCGGCTCACCCGGTGCATGGTCTAAAAGGCTTGTCCCTATTCTCTTAATGAGTAATGGGCGTGTTTTGGGCGTAATGTGCAAAAAACCAATCAGAGTCTATCTCCCATTCCCTTTAAAAGCCAGTTGCGCTCACGACATGGCAGATTGGCTATTTACACGGTGGAATTTGCAAATGGAAAGACTGAACGCGTCTCCAGAGAGGAAACAGATCTGCTCGTGATCAAGGTTAAAGCGGGCAAGCAGACCAACTACGGGACTAGCCGGATTCCACCATATCTTTATTTACACAATAATAAACTTTTACATTGTAATTTTTTACATTGTCAACATTTTTAATATGTGGCATGTGAAGATCTTTCCCTATGAAATGGGACACCACTATATGCAAATTAGCGTAGCGAACGTGGTCACCTACCTCACGTGCAGCGTCAACGTGTCTACCGGTAGTAGCCTACTACTATTTTCATTCAGGAATATGCCGGTCCCAGCGGTTGTGCTGCTGTGTTTTTTTTTTCTAAATGTCTATTAACTTAATTCTATGTTGGACAACATGTTGGTGATGGTTTATTTTATAATGATCTAGACATGCAATTAGCGTATTGGTATGATTGGTCAAAAACCTTTAACAATCACATTTTCTTTGACCCATGAATAGGTTTATTCAAAAGGTGTACTGATCAAAGAATGAACATTTAGCACAAAACAATTAACAATTTAAATAACAAAAACAGTGTTGAACACTTACCAGACAGAAAGCCAACATTGAATAAATATTGATTTTCCATCTGAATCATCATTATGGTTGATATTGAAATTTCAATGCAAAATCAATGTTGAATCACCATTACCATATCGCTAAAACCCAGACGTTATTAATGTTGATGGCAACAACATTGGAACAAAATTGATCTATAGTTATCTTTATGATTGATTAAGCATTGATATTTGGTTTACTGGGCGATTGCCAAATGTGTTGAAAAGTCAATGATTTAGAGTTGACCTGAGAAACAACCTGTTGTTGAAAAGTCATTGATATATAGTTGACTGGGAAATATGATTGATAATGCATTGATATATAGTTGACCAGGAAATGTGATTGACAATCCATCGATTTTTGGTTGACCGGGAGATCAACGGGTGGTAGACCAAACAAACTGCACCGGACACAGCTTATTTCTGGACCCTTGGGACCCATACAATCAGGTAAGCTTGCTTAATGAATTGTACCAAATCAAATACTGTTAGCCTACTCGTTAACATGATGGTTAGTGTAGTAACCGACGTAGTGCTGCAGTCATTGAAATATATTTTGTTAAACCAATGTCAAAATCTGCCAAATTAATGTAACTTTGTGCTGATGGTTATCGTGGTTCGCTTCTAACAGGTTACAAAGTTAGCAAAACCTCCGAGTCCAGTCTATTTTTTTGATAGCTAGCTCAAAATACATGTCTGTACCAATTACTAAACAGGCAGATACATTAGGGGAAGATGTAGCCTATGTGGTGAAATCTATTTAAGTATCTTCACTATAAATCAGACTACTGCATGAATAGAGTTGAATTGAATACTATTCTAATACTATAGTTATCAGCACTCTGCTCATTTTCATATCCTCAATCTGTTGTCATCACACGCTTCCCGCTTCATCCTCGTCGCCAAAAATGTAGTATCTTCGCTATAAATCAGACTACTACATGAATAGAGTTGAAGTTAATACTTTACTTTGTGTTTGCAACAGACAAACACACTCCATACCTCCTGCATGGCACATCTTCTTCAACTGACTTTTTCAGGATAGAACACAACACTTGTAATATAATGACACCTAGTGGTTACTCCAGGATACTACATCCCCTCCTTCTTAAGCTAAATACCAATAACATTACTTACAGAATATAACATTGTAACAACCACATTCTTAATATTTTAATGATAGGCATTTTTTTTTTTCAGAAGAACTCTTCAACAACTATATCAGTTATATTGTATGGATTGTCTTTTACTGACTTGACTTATGCAACATAGTCTTTCAAGTGAGCCGGAGAACGTCTCTCTCTTGCAGACCTTCTCATGTTTATAGGTTGGTTAGTCTCTTTTTCAACAACAGTCACTTCTAGCGATTGTCCTTTCTCAAGGGAAGGCATCTCTTTCTCTGCAAGAGGATTGACAACATCCGCAATAGGCAATGCAGAAGTGTCACCATACTGTTCATTTTATGTGGGTAGTACAGTCTCAAGCATCTCATCTGTACTGTGATTTCTTATTTGGTCCACATGTCTTTTCACAGTTTATCCATGCCCTAGAGCAGTCTTGTATGAAAGAGGTCCTGTACAACACTACTCCACTACTGCAGGAATCCATTTGGGTCCACCACCGTAGTTCCTCACATACACTGAATCTCCAACTTCAAAACTTCTGAGTTTGCAGCTTTTGTCATGGCCTTCTTTTTGTTTCTGCTGTTTTTTCAGAATTTTGGACTTCACATCAGGAATGAGTAAGTCAAATGTGGATCTCAACTTCCGTAACATTAGCATTTGAGCAGGTGACAACCCAGTTGGAGGGCTGTAGTCAAGACCACCTTTGTCGAGTCCAAGACAAGTCCAAGACCAGGACTAGTCGAGTCCAAGTCAAGACCGAGTCCAAAGAGGTTCGAGTCCAAGACAAGACCGAGTCCAAAAAGGTTTGAGTCCGAGTCAAGACCGAGTCCAGGACAGGAAAAAAAAAGTCTTATGCATGACATTATCAAGACAGTAATTTTGGGGTTATTATTTGTTGATCTAAAAGCAAAAGTGTCACAACACCCAGGATTTTTAAGTAGTAGCTAGTAAGATAGTAACTATAGTAACAGCAAGAGAAGACGCGTGCCATTGTAGTGAGCACTTGGTCGGTTCATTTTGGCATTTTCTAAGTTAACGTTACCCTAAAAGGCTAATAAATGAACACACATACAAAAATGTCTTTCGTTCTGTAGGCGTCCTGGAGAATATTTCTGTTCGTCCTGAACACATTTTCTATTGTCAATTTAAAACTGAAGAAATCATCCCTGATGTCAGATAACATTAACGTTACCCAAATTAACCACCTTTAACGCATATGACACACACACCCACACAGCTAGCTACTACCACCATACGTAATCGAACTTATAACTTTATGATGTTAGGCTGATGCAAAGTTTACAAATGCAAAATTAACGGGCATGCAGACGCAGAGCGTGACGTGCGAGGATAATCTAGTGTGATTGGTTATTAGGTGGCCAGTGTTTCACTTTTCCTTCAATATTATTAACATAATAGAAATACACCTGGCCTCGGTCGTGACCAAAAGCCATATTTGGCAAGACCAGTGGCCGAGACCGAGACAAGTCCGAGTCCGAATACCAGCGAGTCCGAGACAAGTCCGAGACCATAGAAAAACGGTCTCGAGTCCGGACTCGAGTCCAAGACCGGACTCGAGTACTACAGCCCTACCCAGTTGTTGCATGGAGAGTGATTCTATAATTAAACAAGAATCTTGCTACTCTTGTCTCCACAGTGTCACCTTTCATCTTTTTCATCCCCTCCTTGAAAGTTTGAACAGCACGTTCAGTTAGGCCGTTTGAAGAAGGATGATAAGGAGCTGACGTTATGCTGAATGCCATTCCTCTTCATGAAAGTTTCAAACTCGTTATGTTCTGTTCTCTGATACTAACATTTTGGGTAAACTATGTGTACTGAAACACATTCTCAGTTTCTCAATTGTAATATGGGAAGTGGCATGTGTGACAGGATAAACTTCCATCCACTTGGAATGAGAATCTACCAGAATTAGGAACATTCTTCCTAAGAAGGGCCCTGCATAGTCTACATGAAATCTTTCACTGGGTGAGCCGGGCCACTCCCACAGGTGCAAAGGAGCAGGTGCCTTTCTGAAACTTTGACACACCTCACAATTCTGAACCACTCTCTCTATATCCTGATCCATACTAGGCCACCACATGTATGATCGGGCCAATCCCTTGATTCTTGACATGCCCGAATGAGTCTGATGTAACTGTTTCAATACAGCCACTCGACCTTGTGATGGAATGATGATTCTCACTCCCCAAGTCACACATCCATCTTTGACCCTCAGAGCATCTCTCCTGCGATGGTACGGTAACACCTGAGGCTCTACCTTCTCAGGCCAATCCTTTAATATGTACTCATGTACCGTGGAGAGTGTTATGTCGTGTGACGTCCACTTCCGAATTTGTGTTGCACTTACAGGCGAGTCATCTATTAAGTCCATCATCAGCACTTGATCATTAGTGTCATCAGGTTCTCCCTCACCTAGCACTGGGCATCTACTCAGAGCATCAGCACTTTGGTGGTACTTTCCTGGCTTGTACACAATGTTGTACTGATGTGCTTGTAACATCACAGCCCACCTTTGCACTCTGGGTGATCCCATTTGAGGATTTCCCTTTGTTTCATTGAACAAATGGATCAAGGGCTTATGATCAGTGCAAATTGTGAATGCATGACCATACAAGTACCTATGAAATCTTTGGATGCCACAGCTAAGCCTTCTTTGTCCAACTGTGAATAACGCTTCACTGCAGACGTTAGTGTTCTTGACATGAACCCAAGGGGTTTCTCCACACTCTCTCCTTTTCTACGCTGCGAGAGCACTGCACCAACCCCGTATGGAGAGGCGTCACAAGCCAGAACCAGTTCGGAATCTGATGAGTAATGAACTAGCCCCTCTGCTGATCTTAGTAGAGCTTTAGATTTCTTAAAAGCTTCTTGTTGTGGCTTTTTCCACATCCACTGAACATCTTTTCTCAGCAGCAGATGTAGGGGGGCTAGCAGCATTGCTAGGTTTGGAGGGAACTTATTATAATAGTTCAGCAACCCCAGGTATGCTTTAAGTTCTGTGACATTCCTTGGTTCTGGTGCTTCTTAAATAGCTTTCACTTTAATTCCCATAGGATGTAGGCCCTGAACATCTACTCTGTGGCCTAAATATTCCACCTTATCTGCCAGGGACACGCATTTTCCCCGTTTCAGTCGCAAACCAGCTTCTTTCAGTCTCGACAGCACTTCATCCAGTGTCATCAAGTGACTTTCTTGGTTTACGCCAGTCACCAATATTTCATCCAGATAAACAACTACTACAGGAATACCTTGCAGAAATCCCTCCATTGTTCTCTGGAAGATAGCAGGAGCTGAAGCAACTCCGAAGGGCAAACGATTATATGTGAATAACCCTTTTTGTGTATTCACTGTCAAGTATTTCTTGGAGCTTTCATCCATGATTATTTGTTGGTATGCGTGACTCATGTCCAGTTTTGTGAACTGTTTTCCTCCATCCAATAGAGCAAAAAGATCTTCCACCCTTGGTTTTGGATACTGTTCCAATGTTGACACTCTGTTGACTGTGAGTTTGTAGTCACCACATAATCTTATACTGCCATCTGCTTTCAAGATCGGAACAACAGGAGCTGTCCACTCTGAATACTTAACAGGTGAGATGAATTTGTCCCCCAGCAGTCGATTAATCTCTTCCTCCACCTTTGTTTTCAGGGCATATGGCACAGATCTAGGTCTGAAAAACCTTGGTGTGACATCAGTCGGCACATGAAGAGTCGCAGTAGTGCCCCTTAATGTCCCAAGCTCCTCCTTGAACACTTCCTCATACTGGGATAGCACCTGTTGCAACGTCATCTCCGACTGTACCAGCTTTATCTCACTCCATTGCAGTTGGATTTCTTCAAGCCTAGTAAGCATGGTCCTGTTCCTTTCACTATAACTAGTGGCATTTTCTTTTCCTGCTGCTGGTATTTTACTTGTACCTCAGCCACATCCACTATCTCTAATGGCTCTCCTGTATACGTTCTCAACTTGATTTTTGTGAGTCTCAGTTTGGGAGCTTCTGAGTCTTTCCAGATGTCCTTGTACATTCCCTCATTCATAAGGCTGACACTACATCCGGTATCAATCTCAAAGTTTACAAGTCTACCATTAACATGTAACTCAACAGTGAGGGGTTTCACTTTCTTCAATGCATCCGTTTTTACACATGCCAAAGTGAATGTTTCTTCAGATTCATCACTCTCATTATTTTCACTTACACTGAATGCTCGATGCGGACACACTCCTTTTCCACTTTTTCCAGTTATTGCGTGTCCACTCTGTTTGCTTTTGTTGCGACAGGCCCTGGCGATATGACCTATTTTTTCCTGCACACATAACATTTGTCCTTCTTAAATCTGCAGTCGTTGGCTTTGTGGTTTTTCCCACTGCATCTGTAGCATTCTCTGATTTCTTTGTTTAGCATCGTCACCAGTTGCTGATAAGTCTTTTCACTTGGTTTTGTTGGGCTAATAAGATTTTGCATCACACTGTAAGTTTGTGGTCCCACAACACTTATGAGAATAGCTCTTTGCTTACCCTCATCTTCGATTCCATTAGCCACAGAAAATTGCTCCAGTATTTCAGAATACTCTTCCCATGTTTGAGCTTCTGCATCAAATGCTGCAAGGTAGCCAATAGTTCCTGTAGCCCACAACTAGTTATCAGCACTCTGCTCATTTTCATATCCTCAATCTGATGTCATCACGCGCTTCCCTCTTCATCCTCGTCGCCAAAAATGTAGTATCTTCGCTATAAATCAGACTACTACAGGAATAGAGTTGAAGTTAATACTTTACTTTGTTTTTGCAACACACATACACACTCCATGCTTCCCGAATGGCACATCTTTTTCAGGATAGAACACAACACTTTTAATACAATGACACCTAGTGGTTACTCCAGGATACTACATCTATTAACACAGCACCGCTATTTCTTCTGACCCCCGGTGAACACCGGCACCAACGCTAGCATAGTGCTGCACCTAGTGCCGATGTTACCGCGGCGGACCAGAATTACACCGAAAACCTGATTTACCTTACTTTATTCAATGCAGAAGTTACACTCACAGGACACTGGACATATTCACAATCACAAAAGTTTATTATTTGCTCGTGCTTTAAAGCTTTGCTGGTTAGACATTTCATTGGTGTTCTGTTCTGACATGATGCGCGCACTGTCAAACAGCGCCTGATAACTGGACTTTATCTTTTGCGTCTGAATGTGCAAATATGTGGGTGTTCTGTTTAGGTTTGAAATATTTTCTAACATTAGTGTTCAAAACTCAACAGTCCATTGGATGTCTATCAAACTAACATATTCCAACATATTTCGAAATTTTAACAAGCTTATTTGCGAAAATATACTTACAATTTAATTGTTCCAGTGGGCTCGCTGATTTTGCAAGGTATCCTGGGTAATTTCATCTCCCACTTCGTTTTAAGCAAGGGGGTAATCCATCAGCCGGAAACTGAAGCTTCCCTTGGGGGCCGCCATTGTAGCAGACCATCACCTGCTGTTAGCATTCCATTGACTCCCATTCATTTTGGCGTCATTTTGACAGCGAATAACTTTACATCTGAGGCGTCCAAAGACCATTTGTCCATTATTTATTTCTAAAGAAACATGACAATGTATAAAAGGCTCCATTAATTTGAATCTTACGTTGGCCCCATAAGAAGCCATTTTGTAAAAATAGGCTAACGATTGCATCATAACAACTCGACTCTCTGTCCCACAGTAGAGAAATTACCGTACAGACAGAAGTAGAAGCTCACGGGCAATCGGGGGGACGTGGAGGCATAAACTCAAGGGAGAAGCCCATAGAGAGTAATAAAGTTGCTCCTGCTGCGAGCTCATGGACAGCTCCTGATCACGCACTCCGTCTCTGCAAGATTCGGAAGGGAATGATTCAGATTTCTCTCGGCACAGCTACTAGAAGACGTACAACTGTCAGACAGGTTGCTCACGTCACATCTACTTCGTCAAGCTCAGTTTGAGCCTGCGCAGTCGCTCGGCCATCAGGAAGTGAGTGCGTCTAATTGGCTTCACTTTACTCCGATGAAATCTATGGGGTCGCTCTGTCCATTTCTTTTACTGTCTATGGTTTTAAGCCTGCATCGGACCTCACTATGTTTTGAGGGTTGATTTTAAGGGAAGAATAGCACTCACCCTAGCCAGTGGCGCAAAAAGTGGGTATGCGCTATATGCGACCAAAGCGATGGTAAAATAAATAAATAAATTAATTAATTAAAATGTAATAAAAAAAATATATATATATATATTGTATTTTCTATATGTAGCTGCTGTTGTGCGTTTCTAAATCATTTCTGCATTTCTTAAACGTTATATAAAATTTTAGAGGACTAAAAGGCTAGGCGCCCTCATGGAGAAGGGGGGCGGGGTAATATTGCGTCATTCGCGTGCGGGCGGGGGCGCCGTGAGCGCTGAGCGTGCAGGTACGAGTTAGTGAGTGAGTTGTCGTCGAAAAAGATGGATAAAACAAAATGCTGGGGGGCTAAAAATAGAAAAAGAAAGAGGGAAAAGGAGATGGCATGTCAATTGATGCGACAGCAGCTAAATAAGTGCATGCTGAAAGCCAACAGGTAGGATTTAAAGTGTGACATCCAGGCATGTATGCTCTCTATATATCTGAGATTCCCGGTGGACCGACGTGCTTTTTCGGCCGATACTCTAAATTTCTCCCTAAAGTTTTGGGACACCCACGAGAACGTGTGAAAATGGGGGTTAGGGCAAAAATCTAGGGGAAGGGGAGGTATTGGGACAGGCCCTAAGTTTTTTATCCCCTTCCCTCGGTAACTTCCCTCCATCTCGTTCACTCGGATGTACGTCATTGCTTATGTTGCACGAGTGCTCACTACTGGCGGAACCCTTGCAATGTGTTTAAATGGAAAGCCATTGATCACTTGGAATCTGCTATGGAGTTGATTTATTCTTTAGTTTTTTCCTCTTATGAATTAGTTTTACGCACCATTCTATAGGTCTGTCTGTATTTGGGCTGTTGGAGAAAATATAACAAAAATTACACAAATGAAAATTATAATAAAAACAGGCACATTCAGCTTAAGGTAGCTACAAGTATTTTGCGCTTAAATGTGGTGTGAGGGTTAATTAAGCGCAATCTGCTGTGATGCCACACAATCATGTTGCATTGCGGACCATGGATCTGAATGAAGTGTACATATTGAGTCGACTTGCTCTATCAATAAAAAACGAGGGGTCGAGGATCTGTCCAAATAAACTTCCCTATAGCCAACTTGGCAGAGTTGAATGCACTTTCTTAGGGAAGTTCACGAGTGAATGTCTAAAAGTGCAATACAGTTAAACACAGCCTTTATAAGTGAGTCGTTGGATCGTTCATTAGACCGATTCATTCAGTGATGAAACATTACTGTGTTACTCAAAGACGTGGCGCTACTGTGGATTTGTTGGCAAAATAGAGCAAAAACAGACAATATTCTGAGTCTAAAATGTGAGTCACTTAATATCAGCTTTTTTTTATTGACCTGTTGTCTACATTTGCAAACGTACTGATATTCAGGAAAACATCACTCTTGCTCGCATGGTATTGCTTAAATATTATCAACAAGAACTCATAGGAAACTCAAGGGATTTTTTTTGCCCCATATCTTAAAATTTAAGGGTTTATAAATTCATTTTGGTGGCAGGGGGCAGACTCTTTTTTTTTCGAGCTCAAGCAGAGCTTATGTTGCGAGGCCCGTTTCAAGTGAATAGTAGGCCTGAGCAGGACATACTGACAGTCAGAAAGTGTATTGGCCTCCAGCGTCACAAATAGACTCAACAAAACTAAGAAACAAGTTTTACATCCGCACACTCAGGTTTATATCCTCATAAAATCTGATATTTTCTGTTTTCTTGAGCTAAATATTAAGCAAACAATATAACGTGATGCCTTAACTAATGGCAAATGAAGTCTCAAACCAAATGATTGCAAAATTGTATTTCTTGGAAAATTTGAGCAGAGCGTGTGACTTTGCTGAACTCTCTTATACAGTTATATGAGATTCAACTTGATTTTTTAAGTCAGTTTAATATAGTTTAAGTTGAAATGACTTGGACAGGCCAATTTGATTATGCTTAAAAATTTGATGTAGCAACTGACTTTTAAGTTAATCTGAAGAAGGTGGAAATCTTATAGCGTACATCACTTCAGTGATTTATATTTCCTATGGTATCTGTTGCATGTCTCGTCTGTCATTACGGGTTCAAGCTGAAAGGTTACTTCAGATGTAAAGATCACAAAGCCACTTGAGCTTCCTCTGTATATGAGATGAAAGGATCTAGAGGCGGAGGTTTGAGGGAGGATGTATGTCGACAACAGAACAATCATGCTGCTCTTTTTAATACACTGATTAGATATAGTACATTCTTCTAACTTGGTTATTTTAGGTGATCTAATGAACATTTCACATCACAATCATCACATGATGATATACACGTCTTGAGAAAACAGCAACTGCTTCATGTGACCATGGATGTACAAAGTCCATGAAATTCCAGTTAATTTTATACTATAGAGATTGTTGTGGTCATCTGCAGCGGTCGGTTATGTGCTGTTCTGATCATCATTGTGCACTACAAGGTCCATATCACAAAGAATTCAGGTAAGTCATGCGTCGTTTTAGCATTTGACTAGGTTCCTCGAGTTAAACTGACGTTTATAACTTCTCTTTTTCCCCTTATGAAAACGCAGAGATTGCATTAATGACTCTTCATACACATCCTCTACTGTAAAAAAGAAAAAAAAAATCAGTGTGACGCCATTTCTTTGCAATTATTTCTAAAATTTACGTGAAATTTCTTGCGTAAAAATATTTAAGTATTTTTTATTTATTTTTTTTGCATACAACGGGCAAAAAAAATTAACCTTGACAAATTGGATCTTGTCAGTTTGTGATTGCAGAACGAACATGACTGATGAGAATACAACGGACAGTGACTACTATGATAAAGACTACGGAGACGAGATGTGTCGCAAAGATGAAGTGGTGAAAGTTGGATCCATTCTCATTCCGCTCTTTTTCTCATTAGTGGTTGTGTTAAGCTGCATTGGTAACATCCTTGTTCTGGTCATTCTGGCGCTCTACAAGAACATCAAATCCCTGACCAACGTGTTCATCCTCAATTTGGCTCTGTCAAATCTGCTGTTCACTTTTGGACTTCCATTCTGGGCCTCGTACTTCATCTGGGGTTGGACGTTTGGAGAGATTGGCTGTAAAGCGGTGAAGTTTCTGTTCTATGTTGGCTTTTACAGCAGCGTGTTGTTCTTAACTCTCATGACCATTCAGCGTTACATGGCAGTGGTTCATCCTCTGTCTGACTGGGAGAAACGCAGAGGCTTTTCAGTCGCTCCCTTTATCGTTTGGATCCTGAGCGGAGCGCTTTCGCTGCTCGGATCATTTAATAGCAAAGTTATACCACATTTTAATAATACATACTGTGAATATGGCAGTGTTGAAATTAAATCTGGCATTGCATATTTTCAAAATGCTTTCTTCTGCATTGCATTTCTAATCATGGGTTTTTGCTATGGCAGAATGCTTCGGACAATAATAAAATCTCGGACCAATAAGAGACACAAGACTGTTAGACTAATATTCTGCATTGCACTGGTGTTTTTTATTGGTTGGGCTCCATATAACATTGTTATGTTCTTAAAATCTTTGACCGATCAGAATATCCATCCATTCACAGTCTGTGCAGTAAGCATTAGACTCGACTATGCATATTATGCTTGCCGAATGTTAGCTTTTACACACTGTTGCTTAAGCCCAGCCTTTTTATTTTTTGTAGATGCAAGGTTCCGTAATAACTTGCGAGCAACTCCAAGGAGGGTCTTATGTAAAGATTTAAGTCTATGAATAATGCGCTTTGTTTTACTTGGCAAGATAATACTTGAGTCGTCAGAAAACAAGCATTGAAGAAGATTGAAGAATCTGGCTACAGATTGGATCAAATCATCATTATCGTTATGAAACATTAAACAAAACCTTGGAATGCTATTTTTGTGTAAAAGCAAGTTTTGAGTTCATGTCAGCTTGAATACACAAAAGAAAAATATGTTCTGAATAAAGTGTTTATGAATTTCTCAATTACTCGCAAGTGAAATTACTGTAAAAGGAACCGCATGAGAACTGTCTGTGAAAATGCAGATTACGCAGTTTACTGTAGTTTTTGTGCAATGAAATTAGCAAACCGTTATGACTGGAAAGTGACATTTTCTTCTTTCATGTGACAAAGTGTAAATGTGGTCTGTGGAAGGAAGCACAGCATCATCATTGACCTACATACACAGGAAAAGGGAAGATTTGAGAACTAATTTTTTATGCATTTACTTTTTGATGTTAATAACAAAACAGTATTACAGCCTATACACTTTACATGAGATCCCTACGACCATCATCTTCATAAAAACAACATAGGCCTACTTCTAAATTAACATAATCATGACATAAACCCATGGTTTGAAAAACACTTACAAAAAAGCAGCTGTCAGGCATTTTTATCATCTATTTACTGACATTAATCATGCAAATTCAGTCCTGCTGTTGATTCAAAAGCCAGAGCTAACTATATGCAGCCTTTGAATTATGCCGTTTACTTCTTAACATGGAAACAAAGTGAATAATACGAACACCATTATTAACCAACAGTTTGGAAACGCCCATTAACTGGCAACTACCCTAAAATCTGTTACTAAGGAATTTCTGCAACACAAAAAAAAACATTTAACTTTCGTTGTGAAAGTGATACTTTCATTTCATGTTTGGGGTAAAGAGGAATATTTAACCCTCCCATTCATCGTAATAACACTCAAATATCCCCGTCCAGTAGCCAGGAGTCACAAAATTAAGGTAAGAACTATTATTATAATAAGATAAGATTATTCTTTATTCTATCTTGTATCTTTTTTTTTATAGGCAAGTATACAATGAATTCTAACAATTTTAAAGGGATAGTTCACCCCAAAAATGAAAACTCTGTCAGTAATTATTCGCCCTCATGTTGTTCCAACCCCATAAGACTTTCGTTCATCTTCGGAAACACAAATGAAGATATTTTTGATTAAATCTGAGAGCTGGATCATTCCTCCATAGGCTTCTTAAGGGATCGAAACTGGCCGGCCCAAAAGTTATGAAAGACATCGTTAAAATAGTCTGAGTGACTACAGTGGCTCAATCTTAAGTTTATCAAGCGACGAGAATACTTTTTGTGCGCAAAAATCAAACAAAAATAACGACTTTATTCAACAATTCATTTCCTTCTCTGTGGGCCGTAAGATTTCACGTAGTGAAACTAGGCAAAGCTTCTAGGTTGTACGTCACACGCATCACACACATGACCAGCGTCGGCCAATAGTGAGCCTGCGTGTGACGTGCAACCCAGAAGCTTTGCGCAATATCACTACGTGAAATCTCAATCTGATTGTTTTTCACCAACTGTTTGCTATTCATTTTAATGTACATTTATAGCCTATTGACAACTTTGACTAAATTTGTTTACGACGGAGCCGTTGTTTATGCTCACTGGGAAACGCGAAGCTAACGTTATCTTGCTATTATTGCGTCCTTGTATGGGAGCTAAAGTTATAACCTCAGGGGGCGAAACGTTTTATCGTGTGTTTCGAGATATATCCAGCTGCAGACCCGCAGCACCACCAGTTTCAGAACCCCAGCGCCAGAACCGGAAGTGAGGGAGGGGCGGAATTACCGGTATTGACAATGACACAAGCATGGTTATTTTTGCAAGTATTTAAAAATATTTAAAATGGTTGCATCTTGTAAATAATATTTAGGGTATTTTTTTATTACACAGTGAGTCTATAGGACTACCAGACTTACATTTCACTGCTCGTTGCATGAGCTATAACTGGTATGTGATGTGACAAATAAAGAGCAAGACAGCGCTCGTGTTGTTTGAAGACGTGAGAGTGCGCGCGCGCGGCCGGGGCTCTCTCTCTCTGCTCGTTAAGCGCCCTGTCATGCGCAGCAGTCATTCTATTCTACATCACTCACCGATCAAAATTGTAGTATCAGGTTAACTACTGGGGTAGGAACCTTGTGTAGGGGGTTGTTGAAAGGGGGGGAAGAATAAAGCCGTGGGTTAAATGGACGTACTGTTGTTATCCTTGTGTTGAGCCTCCTTATAATGTACGTATAACCCACATAACATGGTGTCAGAAGCAAAAACGTAATAATAACGGACGTCGAACAAATAAGAGATAACACAGGACGCAGGCTAGTTGTTTATTTGTTTTCTCTCTGCCGATTACCGAAAGTTTGTGGCTAACGCTAATGCTAGCGAGTTCACGGACGGCAAAATGAATCAGTTTCAAGTTTCCCCACCAGAGAGGTTCACATTTAAAGCCGAAGACTGGACTAAATGGATTAAACGCTTCGACAGATTCCGCATCGCATCTGGATTGGAGACACAAGCGGACGAAAATCAAGTGAATGCACTGATTTACACAATGGGGGAGGAGGCGGAGGATATACTGGTTTCCCTGCACCTTAGCCCAGAGGAAGGGAGTGAGTACGACACAGTTAAGAGAAAGCTGGATGCTCACTTTGTAACACGCAGAAATGTGATCTTCGAGAGGGCAAAGTTTAACCAGAGGTAGTCTCGCGTAGCCAGACCTTCAGACTGACGGCTGAAGGACTGGAATTCATAGCAGCTTTCTTTGGCCAAGGCCCGCCCATAAGGCCGTTTGACCGACATGTAAAGCAACCAATTACAGTTCGTTTCGTTCAGCGTCACGTTTCGGTGCGTGGAAATGTCCCCACAACAACAGACCTGCGTGCAACAAGTCAGTCAGCATAGAAAATCAAAGAAGGAGAAGAAAACTTCAAGAGTCTTTCCCGTGAACCTCGCATACTTTTGAGAATTCTACGTTTAGCTGATCTTGATAAATGCTCATTGTCACTCATGTAAACACAACAGTTTTTCTTCAGCAATCACACGTCTGCGCTTTGTTTCCCGGCGGACCGAAAATAAACGCGACACTCGCGCCCCCCGGAAATCCGATAAAATTCAACCAATCAGATGACGACTTCGACATTCCTGAAGTGTTTCCAGTTAAATGTACCATATGCATCAGACGTTTAGCCAACGTTCCGTGGGCGTGACGTCTGAGGCTGAGACTAAACCAGAGGCAGCAAGAAATGGGCGAGTCGGCTGACAGCTTTCACACAGCGCTGCACTGTCTAGCAGAGCACTGCGGATACGGGGCTCTGCATGACGAAATGGTGAGAGATAGACTTGTTGTGGGTCTGAGAGATAGAAGATTGTCAGAACAGCTACAACTCGATCCCGAACTGACTTTAGAGAAAGCAATTAACAGAGCTAGACAAAGCGAGCAGGTGAAGAACCAACAGGAAATGCTAAAAATGAACTTCAAAGCAGATATCTCTAACGCTCAGCTTGAAAAGCGTGCACGCGCGACAGCGCAACGGCGCACGCGCAAAACAACCCCCTACACAAGGTTCCTACCCGCGCAAAACAACCCATACCAAAACAACCCAAGCCACAATACAAGCAAACAGAAGTAAAAAAAAAACAGAAGGAAAGACAGTCACAATGCAGCAGATGTGGTGATTCAAGATGGCATAGCCAACAACAATGTCCAGCTAAAGAGGTAATATGCAATAACTGCAGAAAAAAAGGACATGACGCCAGAGTGTGCAAAACCAAAAGAATGTGTGAAATGCATGTAGCTACAGTGGTTGAGGACACTGGTGAGGAAGTTGCATTTCTGGGTTCACTGTCAGCGGACGCAAATGACAGCCCATGGATGACAGACATACGTATGGAGAATCTGAATGCACGCTTTAAAATTGACACTGGCGCAGACGTCACCGCTATATCTGAAATGCTGTATAACCAGGGCCAGTTCAGCAGGCTGGAGAAGTCAACGAGGGTTCTGCTGGGGCCAGGAGGGACTCGTCTGAATGTAAAAGGCAAGTTCACCGCCACTCTCAGAAAAAACAGTAAAAGTACTAAAGAGGAAATTTACGTTGTGGAGGGGCTGTGCACACCACTGCTAGGCGGGCTTGCTGCAGTGGCACTGCAGTTGGTCGCCAGAATAAATAACGTCAGCCTGGACTCCAAAGAGACAGTAAAAAGGGAGTTCCCAAAGCTTTTCTGTGGACTAGGTAAAATGGAGGGCGAGTACAACATAGTACTGAAACCAGGCGCTCAGCCTTTCTCCCTCTCAACTCCCAGGCGCATCTCCCTCCCACTCCTGCCAAAGGTCAGAGAGGAGCTGGACCGTATGGAGCAGCAGGGAGTTATCTCAAAGGTGGAGGGGCCCACTGAATGGTGTGCGCCTATGGTGGTGGTGCCAAAACGCACGGGCAAGGTGAGAATATGCACCGATCTCACACAGCTGAACAAATCAGTTATGAGAGAGAAGCACCCCCTCCCCTCAGTTGAACACACTTTAGGACAGCTCGCTGGGGCCAAAGTGTTTTCAAAGCTAGACGCCAACGCAGGCTTTTGGCAGATTCCACTGTCCAAGGAGTCAACTCTGCTAACCACTTTCATAACTCCGTTCGGGCGGTATTGTTACAATCGCCTCTGCTTTGGGATCTCGTTAGCACCCGAACATTTCCAAAAGCGCATGTCACGCATCTTGGAGGGCCTAGTGGGTGTTCTGTGTCAGATGGATGACGTGCTCATTTGGGGAGCCACACAGACGGAGCATGATGAGAGATTGTGGAGAGTACTGTCTCGACTGCAGGAGGCGGGAGTGACGCTCAACGACAAGTGTGAGTTTTCTAAGAGCAGGATCAAATTCCTGGGGCAGGTCATCGAGGCATCAGGCGTCAGTGCTGACCCTGATAAAGTGAGTGCTGTAAAAGCTATGCCAGCACCCAGTAATGTCAGCGAGGTAAGACGCTTCCTGGGAATGACAAACCACCTGGGGAAGTTCCTGCCTCACTTGGCTGAGAGAACACGACCACTCAGAGACCTGCTGAAAAAGTCCAGCATGTGGGCCTGGGGGCCGCAACAACAACAGGCTTTTGATAACATAAAAAAAGAACTGACGACACCCCCAGGGCTTGCATTGTATGACCCGAATGCTGAAACGCTTATCTCCGCCGACTCTTCCTCATATGGGATGGGCGCCGTTCTTCTCCAGCGGCACACAGACACAGAGTGGAAACCTGTGGCGTATGCCTCGAGAGCCCTCAGCAGCACTGAGCAGCGTTACGCCCAGATCGAGAAAGAGGCGCTAGCATCAACATGGGCCTGTGAGAGGTTTTCAGAGTTCCTCATTGGAAAGAGTTTTCATATTGAGACAGACCACAAACCCCTAATTCCTCTACTAGGCTCAAAGAGCTTAGATGAACTTCCTCCACGCATACAGCGTCTGCGCATGCGACTAATGCGTTTTGCCTACACCATATCACATGTGGCCGCCAAAGACATTGCAACTGCGGATGTGCTGTCCCGAGCTCCCATCAGTCACACAGCAGAAGGATTGCAAGAGGAGGAAATCAACCTCTATGTTGACTCTGTTGTAGTGAATCTCCAAGCTACAGAAAAGAGGTTAAGAGAAATTCAGAGACACCAGGACGACGACTCCACACTCAAGCACTTGAAGAAATTCTGTGTCGAAGGATGGCCAGATAAATTTTCAATTAACAGAGTGTTTCAGCCATATCTGCAATTTTCAGGTGAGCTCACAAATCCAAGATGGTCTACTGTTGTATGGCAGCAGGATAGTCATCCCAGCATCACTCAGGGCGGACATTCTGTCAAAGCTGCACAAGGGGCATCTGGGAATAACAAAATGCAGAGAGCGAGCTAAGTATTCAGTGTGGTGGCCAGGGCTCAGCAGAGAGCTGACAAACATGATAGAGAAATGTGATGTGTGTAGCCGTGAAAGAGTCAATTTCAAAGAAAAGATGATGTCTACTGAGTTTCCGCCAAGACCATGGTCCACTGTAGGAGCGGATTTATTCCAGATAGACAACAAACAATACCTGGTCATCGTGGACTATTTCTCCAGATATTTTGAAGTAGCCAAACTGACATCTACAACATCTGGAGCTGTGATTGATCACGTCAAGTCTATCTTTGCTCGTCATGGTATACTTGAAGTGGTCCGCTCAGACAATGGCCCACAGTTTGCATCTGAGATTTTCAGACAGTTCGCACAGGATTGGGGTTTTAGTCATGTGACATCCAGTCCCCATTTCCCACAGAGCAACGGGGAGGCGGAGCGTGCTGTGAGGACAATCAAAAGTCTTCTCAAGAAATCCAGCGACCCTTATCTCGCCCTGATGGCCTATCGAGCTGCTCCCCTGGCGAATGGATACAGTCCGACTGAACTTCTGATGGGGAGGAAAATAAGAACGCCCGTTCCCGTCATTCCATCCAAGCTCAACCCAGGGTGCGCAGACATGGATAACCTGAAAAGGACAGAGCAAACGTACAGACAAAAAGTGCGACAGAATTATGACCAAAGACATAGAGCACGCGACATGCCGCACCTTCAACCCAGTGATCACGTGTGGGTTAAAGATACAGTGGAAAGAGGCACGGTGGTGTCTACTGCCGGCACGCCGAGGTCATACATCATTCAGACGCCTGGGGGCATTCTGAGAAGGAACAGATACCATCTTTCACCAACCCCTGTGGCTCCTGGGGAACCTGCTAACTTAATTGAACCAGCACCCGAGAGCACAGTTCCAGACACACACACTCCTGTCACACCCGGAGCACAGTGTGTAGCCCGTCAGCAGTCTCCTGTGTGTGAAAGACGTTTCCCAGCCCGATTAAGGAATCCTCCATCTTACTTGAAAGACTTTGTTCGTTCTTAGGAATGGCACCTGAGAGGTGGGGGAGGGCAGGGAGTAGTTGATTGTCGCTAATTTATGTTGTTGATAAAGTGTTTACAGAAGAACATGTTCATAGTACTTCACAGCCAAACGTAAGAAAAAAAAAAGAACCGTAAATGTGTGTTACGGCTGTTACTGATCTTGATCGTCATTTTAGTGATGGTATGGTTTATATTTCCAGTATAAGTAATCGGAAGAGCCTTCTGTTAAAGCTTAGAAATGCTCTTAATGTTATTTCTGTTTCTGCATCTGCACATAGTTTATCCTTTGCTTAGAAAGGGGGATGTAGTATCAGGTTAACTACTGGGGTAGGAACCTTGTGTAGGGGGTTGTTGAAAGGGGGGGAAGAATAAAGCCGTGGGTTAAATGGACGTACTGTTGTTATCCTTGTGTTGAGCCTCCTTATAATGTACGTATAACCCACATAACAAAAATAGGCTTTGGCGGGACACAAATTTGCTTTGGCGGCCGCCAAAAAGCGGGCGATCTGACGGGTTTTAGAAGATTAAATACAACCTGAAACTAAAAAAACAGACCCGACCTCTATTTGAGCCCGGCCTTTATTTACCCAAACCTGCAGCCACACCAGGCGTGTAAAAGAGACAATCGTCTATTTGGGACTCGGCTATTATTTGAGGTTTTACGGTACATTTTTATTGTTTCTTTTAAAACAATGCCGAATTTTCTCTCTTTTTTAGATTTTTGACATTGTTTTACATAAAGAAAAATGCATGCTGCACATGTTCTTGTGAAATAAAGTATATTTTATATAAAATGCCCATAAGTTTCAAGCATTATTTTTCACCATCATGATCAGGAAGTAACTCTCATAATACAATGAAACGGATAACTATATACAATTATATTACACAAAATTAATGTTTTAAAATGCGTATTATACTATACCTTAATGTATCATTATAATACGTATAAAGTATGACGTTTCGTGTGTAATAATGCCGTTTCGTGTCTAAGCAAATTACGCTCCAAAACGTTAGGTGGCGTTACTCGGTTTAGAACGTAAGCTCCGCTCCTCACTTCTGGTCCTGGCGCTGGTGTTAGAACGTAAGCTCCGCCTCTTACTTCCGGTTCTGACGCTGGGGTTCTGAAACCTGTAGTATCCAGCTGCAGACCCGCAGCACCACCAGTTTCAGAACCCCAGCGCCAGAACCGGAAGTAAGAGGCGGAGCTTACGTTCTAACACCAGCGCCAGGTGTTAGACACGAAACGGCATTATTACACACGAAACGTCATACTTTATACGTATTATAATAAGGCATTAAGGTATAGTACAATACGCATTTTAAAACATTAATTTTGTGTAATATAATTGTATATAGTTATCCGTTTCATTGTATTATGAGAGTTACTTCCTGATCATGATGGTGAAAAATAATGCTTGAAACTTATGGGCATTTTATATAAAATATACTTTATTTCACAAGAACATGTGCAGCATGCATTTTTCTTTATGTAAAATAATGTCAAAAATCTAAAAAAGAGAGAAAATTCGGCATTGTTTTAAAAGATACAATAAAAATGTAGGCTACCGTAAAACTTCAAATAATAGCCGAGTCCCAAATAGACGATTGTCTCTTTTATACGCCTGGTGTGGCTGCAGGTTTGGGTAAATAAAGGCCGGTCTCAAATAGAGGTCGGGTCTGTTTTTTAGTTTCAGGTTGTATTTAATCTTCTAAAACCCGTCAGATCGTCCGCTTTTTGGCGTCCGCCAAAGCAAATTTGTGTCCCGCCAAAGCCTATTTTGATCGGTGAGTGATGTAGAATAGAATGACTGCTGCGCATGACAGGGCGCTTAACGAGCAGAAAGAGAGAGAGAGAGCCCATAGACAGTAAAAGAAATGGACAGAGCGATCTCATTGGAACTCAGTTGAGACAGTTGAAGCCCACTTTTAGCGATTTTTGAGCACTTCCGTTCCTGACGCGCAGACTCAGACCGACTCAAACTAAGCTTGATGACGTGAGCAATCTGTCTGACAGACGTTAATCTTCTAGTAGCTGTGCGTGAAAATTGCCAACGTTAATCTTGCAGAGACGGGGAACTTGAGCAAAGAGTTCTTTGGCGTGAGTGAGCAGGAGTAAGTATTCCGTTGCTTTTATGGACTCATTATCTATGGGCTTCTCCCTTGACGGGACGTCCCCCCGATTGCCTGCGAGCTTCTCCTCCTGTCTGTACGGTAATTTCTGTACAGCGCGACAGAGAGTCGAGTGGTTATGACACAATCGTTAGCCTATTTTTACCAAAACTGTTTCTACGGGGGCATAATGTAACATAGAAGGTAATGGAGCCCTTTATACATTGTCGTGTTTCTTTAGAAATAAATAATGGACAAATGGAGTCTTTAAACGCCTCAGATGTAAAGTTATTCGCTGTCAAAGTGACGCCAAAATGAATGGGAGTCAATGGAAATGCTAACGCAAGTGAAGTTCTGCTACAAGATGGCGGCACCCGGCCGACTTCAACTTCCGGTCGATGGATTACCCCCTTGAGAGAGCCCCGGCATAGCCCCGGCCGCGCGCGCGCACTCTCACGTCTTCAAACAACACGAGCGCTGTCTTGCTCTTTATTTGTCACATCACATACCAGTTATAGTTCATACAACGAGCAGTGAAATGTAAGTCTGGTATTCCTATAGACTCACTGTGTAATAAAAAATACCCTAAATATTATTTAAAAGATGCAACAATTTTAAATATTTTTAAATACTTGCAAAAATAACCATGCTTGTGTCATGGTCAATACCGGTAATTCCGCCCCTCCCTCACTTCCGGTTCTGGCGCTGGGGTTCTGAAACTGGTGGTGCTGCGGGTCTGCAGCTGGATATATCTCGTTTCTGGTAATGTTTCTCTTTTTCTGCATTCTGTTCTGCATTATATGAAAGCATTGTCTACTTGGCGACATTACACCTTGAATGAATAGGGGGAAGGGAGAAAGAGCTGTTCGTCGTAAATGTGCTTTTTAAAACTAAAACTAAAAACAGACTAATTATAATATATATAAACAGATTAATTATAATATATTTTTTAATTCATCTGTTTTTGATTTTAAACAAGCACATTTCCACAACGATCAGCTCTCTCTCTCTCTCTTTCTCTCTCTCTATATTTATATATATATTATTTTAGTTGATTATAATATAACATAATGTTATAATGTGAAATTTGAGTGAACATTTCTTCTGTTCTATTTTTTTTTTAAAGAAAGAGGAAGTCTTCCCATAACCTATAAATTTAGAAAAGGTAAACACCTCTTCCACATTTGATCTGCTCAGCTGTCTTGATGATATACTCAACACAAAAAATAAAGGGGACAATGCTTTTATTTCCTATCAAATAAGTTTGATGCCATTTAGTTAGAGAAGAGACAGTGGAAAGAGCAGGTAAGGACTAAATGTCAGGCTGTATTTAATATTTTCTCACTGGAATACATTTAGCTAAACTGATTCATGTGATTTTCTTCTGTTCTTTTGTCCTAATAAAAAGACATGAATATTTTATTAATGTTTGAGTGTATTTTCCTCAGAAAACGGTAAAGACCTGAACCTGGACAAATCTGATCTGACTGAAGAAGTTTGTGATTTTACAGAACAACATGACTGAAGAGGAAACAACTACTGACTACTATGATAAAGACTACGGAGACGAGATGTGTCGCAAAGATGAAGTGGTGAAAGTTGGATCCATTATTATTCCAGTCTTTTTCTCATTAGTGGTTGTGTTAAGCTGCATTGGTAACATCCTTGTTCTGGTCATTCTGGCACTTTATGAGAGTCTCAAATCCCTGACCAACGTGTTCATCCTCAATTTGGCTCTGTCAGATCTGCTGTTCACTTTTGGACTTCCATTCTGGGCCTCGTACTTCATCTGGGGTTGGACGTTTGGAGAGATTGGCTGTAAAGCGGTGAAGTTTCTGTTCTATGTTGGCTTTTACAGCAGCGTGTTGTTCTTAACTCTCATGACCATTCAGCGTTACATGGCAGTGGTTCATCCTCTGTCTGACTGGGAGAAATGCAGAGGCTTTTCAGTCGCTCCCTTTATCGTTTGGATCCTGAGCGGAGCGCTTTCACTGCTCGGATCATTTAATAGCAAAGTTATACCACATTTAAATAGTACATACTGTGAATATGGCAGTGTTGAAATTAAATCTGGCATTGCTTATTTTCAAAATGCTTTCTTCTGCATTGCATTTCTAATCATGGGTTTTTGCTATGGCAGAATGCTTCGGACAATAACAAAATCTCGGACCAATAAGAGACACAAGACCGTTAGACTAATATTCTGCATTGCACTGGTGTTTTTTATTGGTTGGGCTCCATATAACATTGTTATGTTCTTAAAATCTTTGACCGATCAGAAAATCCAACCATTCACAGTCTGTGTAGTAAGCATTAGACTCGACTATGCATATTATGCTTGCCGAATGTTAGCTTTTACACACTGTTGCTTGAACCCTGTGCTTTACGTTTTTATTGGCGTAAAGTTCAGGAATCATCTAAAATTGATTCTGCAGAAGATCTTTAAAAAAAAAAAAAAACTCGATTCCAGTCAAGCCAGATTGGCAAAAAATGTATCCCAGGGTTCAATGTACTAAGAGGAAACTCAAGTACTTTTAGCGAATGCTATAAACCAACAATGAGTTCTAAGATGCTGTGAATGTGTGAATGATGTAAATGCACTCTTAAAAAAAAGTTTCTAACAGTAGGTTTTTGCGCAGATGCCATAGAAGAACCACTTTCGGTTCCCCAAAATACCTTTCAGTGATCAGTACCTCCAAGAACCTATTTCTCTTAGTCTGAAGAATGTTTTAGTAACAAAGAACCTTTTTCCATTATAATGAACCTTTCAATGGAAAGGTTCCATTGATTTTAAAGGTTCTTCATGGAACCGATAAAAAAACTATTTTTTTTAAGAGTGTAAAGATTCACTGCAAAGCTACTGCCAATATCATTACAAATGTTTAATATGCACGATTAAAATTCAAAAAATGAATTAAATGTTGCCACTTAGCAGGAAAATTCCTCTCTCTATCAAGCAGCAAAAGCATTAAGTTTTGAGAAAATCATGTTTTAAATTCTCTGTTCTTCTTCATTCAAGGTATTATAAAAATATAACTGGAAGTACGTAATTGAAGAACCAATGACAAATGTTCAATTTTCCTTCAAGTGTCGTCATTAAAGCAGAAATT
Source organism: Tiaroga cobitis (assembly GCA_030578255.1). Taxonomy (NCBI): domain Eukaryota; kingdom Metazoa; phylum Chordata; class Actinopteri; order Cypriniformes; family Leuciscidae; genus Tiaroga; species Tiaroga cobitis. The sequence continues at coordinate 6,142,940 of CM060613.1, forward strand.
ATTTTCATATGAAATTAACATATCTATATATACCTTTTATTTACTGTATGTGTTTACATCATTTTTTTACTGTATTTGTGTTTACATAATTTCTTTAATGTTTATTCATTGCTTGTATGGTATAAATTAAATGAATCATGTACAGTAAAAGTACAAAATGAGCAAAACGCATGAGTCCAGTTTGTGAAGCATCTTCCCCTCACTCTTAAAAATAAAGGTCCTTTATTGGCATCTATAGTGACATGAAACCTTTCCATTACACATTCTTTATAGTTGAAAAAGGTTTTTTATACTTTTAACATGTTCTTAACACCGTGAAAAAACGAACTGTTCACTGAAAGGTTCTTCGAGGAACCAAAAATGGTCTTCTATGGATAAAAAAAATATTTTCAACAGTTTCAATATGGACAGTTTCAATCATTGGTTTGTTCCAATGATTATTTATCATTGGAACAAACCATTTTCACTTGTAGCAGGACAAATTGACAGTCAGAAAGTGAATTACTGTCAAATTATGCACAGCAAAAAAATATGCAACAAGGTTCACATCCACATTCAGGTTCATTGCCTCAAATTCTGTTTATTAAACAAGTTTTTCTCCTCTCCAGCAAAGAAATAATAGGAACAATATGTCTAAAATGTAAAATAAAGCATGCTGTTAGTTTCACGGGTTGGTTCCACAATGAGAAAAGTAGTGGATCTGTTAGCAGCAGTCTTATTTTTTTAATCTAAATAAAAATCAAACAAAACACTCTGGCACAGAAGAACTAAAAGAAACATAACATTGAAGACAGACAAACAACTGAACAGAGGGTTTAAATACAAAGACCAAAAAAAAGGAGCTAAATAAGTGACAAGTGAAAACAAATGCTCACACATTAGGAAACTGAAGTTTTAGTGTTCCATGTCCCTGTTTAGTTTAAACATATGGACTAGGAACACTAAAACTAAACCAAAAATAAAACAAACGTCCCAATTACTACAAAAGTTGCCTCCTGATGCCGTAAACAGAAACTACAATGCACATGGGGTAATGGGAGAAAGAGACCACTGGGGAATGGAAGGAAGAGTCCACGGTGGAATGGGAGGAAGAGTACACGGTGGAATGGAAGAAAGAGTACACGGGGGAATGGAAGGAAGAGTCCATGAGGGAATAGAAGGAAGAGTCCATGAGGGAAATGGGAGGAAGAGTCCATGAGGGAATGGAAGGAAGAGTACACGGGGCAATGGGAGAAAGAGTCCACTGGGGAATGGGAGGAAGAGTACACGGGGCAATGGGAGAAAGAGACCACTGGGGAATGGAAGGAAGAGTCCACGGTGGAATGGGAGGAAGAGTACACGGTGGAATGGAAGAAAGAGTACACGGGGGAATGGAAGGAAGAGTCCATGAGGGAATAGAAGGAAGAGTCCATGAGGGAAATGGGAGGAAGAGTCCATGAGGGAATGGAAGGAAGAGTACACGGGGCAATGGGAGAAAGAGTACATGGGGCAATGGGAGTAAGAGTACACGGGGCAATGGGAGAAAGAGTACACAGGGGAATGGAAGGAAGAGTACACGGGGGAATGGGAGAAAGAGTACACGGTGGAATGGGAGGAAGAGTACACGGTGGAATGTGAGAAAGAGTCCACTGGGGAATGGAAGGAAGAGTCCATGAGGGAATAGAAGGAAGAGTACACGGGGAAATGGGAGGAAGAGTACATGGGGCAATGGGAGAAAGAGTCCACTGGGGAATGGGAGGAAGAGTACACGGGGCAATGGGAGAAAGAGTACATGGGGCAATGGGAGGAAGAGTACACGGGGCAATGGGAGAAAGAGTACACAGGGGAATGGAAGGAAGAGTTCACGGGGGAATGGGAGAAAGAGTACACAGGGGAATGGAAGGAAGAGTACACGGGGAAATGGGAGGAAGAGTACATGGGGCAATGGGAGAAAGAGTCCATGAGGGAATGGAAGGAAGAGTCCACGGTGGAATGGGAGGAAGAATACACGGTGGAATGGGAGAAAGAGTCCATGAGGGAATAGAAGGAAGAGTACACAGGGAAATGGGAGGAAGAGTACATGGGGCAATGGGAGAAAGAGTCCACTGGGGAATGGGAGGAAGAGTACACGGGGCAATGGGAGAAAGAGTACATGGGGCAATGGGAGGAAGAGTCCATGAGGGAATGGAAGGAAGAGTACACGGGGCAATGGGAGAAAGAGTCCACTGGGGAATGGGAGGAAGAGTACACGGGGAAATGGGAGAAAGAGTACATGGGGCAATGGGAGGAAGAGTACACGGGGCAATGGGAGAAAGAGTACATGGGGCAATGGGAGGAAGAGTACACAGGGGAATGGAAGGAAGAGTACATGAGGGAATGGAAGGAAGAGTACATGGGGCAATGGGAGAAAGAGTACACAGGGGAATGGGAGAAAAAGTACATGGGGGAATGGGAGGAAGAGTCCATGAGGGAATAGAAGGAAGAGTACACGGGGAAATGGGAGGAAGAGTACATGGGGCAATGGGAGAAAGAGTCCACTGGGGAATGGGAGGAAGAGTACTCGGGGCAATGGGAGAAAGAGTACATGGGGCAATGGGAGGAAGAGTCCATGAGGGAATGTAAGGAAGAGTACACGGGGCAATGGGAGAAAGAGTCCACTGGGGAATGGGAGGAAGAGTACACGGGGAAATGGGAGAAAGAGTACATGGGGCAATGGGAGGAAGAGTACACGGGGCAATGGGAGAAAGAGTACATGGGGCAATGGGAGGAAGAGTACACAGGGGAATGGAAGGAAGAGTACATGAGGGAATGGAAGGAAGAGTACATGGGGCAATGGGAGAAAGAGTACACAGGGGAATGGGAGAAAACGTACATGGGGGAATGGGAGGAAGAGTACACAGGGGAATGGAAGGAAGAGTACATGGGGGAATGGAAGGAAGAGTCCATGAGGGAATGGAAGGAAGAGTACATGGGGCAATGGGAGAAAGAGTCCACTGGGGAATGGGAGGAAGAGTACACGGGGCAATGGGAGAAAGAGTCCACTGGGGAATGGGAGGAAGAGTACACGGGGGAATGGGAGAAAGAGTACATGGGACAATGGGAGAAAGAGTACATGGGGGAATGGGAGGAAGACCATCATGGGACCAAGGTGGAGAAGGGGGCAGACCAGGGTGGAGCCAGTGGGATTGAGGACAATGGTGGAGCCTGAGGGAATAGCATATAGTCATATAGTTCGTAAGGGCTGTGGTTGAAGGCTGGCTGAGCAATAGGTCTAATGTGGGCTCGAGGTGAGCATGGACCTTTTGAGCAGAAAGGCATAGAGGATGTATTGGTCCAGGGTGCAGTTGCCTGTTTTCCATTGCATCAGAGAATACAGGGGTTCATCTAAACTAAATGGTAAAAATGGACTGCATTTATATAGCGCTTTCACGGACCCAATGGCCACCAAAGCGCTTTACATATTGCCTCACATTCACCCATTCACTCACTCATTTATACACCGACGGATGAAAACTAACATGAAAACAGTCAATTAACGCCACCTCGTTAAACTCAACCTTCGAATAAAGTTTGCAGAATACCCATCCATAGCAGCAGCTGGTTGGGAGAGAGGAATGCTGCATGATCCATTCTTTCTTTAAAGGTCTAGTGTTCTGTCACAGGTTTAATGTCATAATATCATAAAGGTTTAAATTCCTTTAATTGATTATTAAATAGTTTAAGGTTTATACAAGCTAGTTTCCACGACAAAGTTCAAGGTAAACCTTTTCTTCAGGACCTGACAGTTTTGTACAAAAGGCCCGGACGTCCTTAAATGTCCTGGACGTTTTAGACCAATCACAGCGTGCGATGTTGCTATAGTGACATTCGTGTTGAGGTGAACTGTGCGGGAGAGAAAAGATGCATCGCAAATGTTAATCGATAGTGCTCGACAGTTTGTATATAGTAAATTTGTAGTGTTCGACGGTCATTCAGCTGGTATACATGTACATTGAGTCGCCGTGTGCGTTCATACCAAGTAAGTTCATATTTCTATGTTTTGTTCCGTTGATATTCAGTAACTGGTAGTCTATGTTCGTCAGCGCGAGCACCAGCCGATTAGTATGAATATGCTGTATTACTTTCTATTCAGTATCATTTCAGAGTTTCTATATGTTACTAATATAATGTATTAGATATTATGTTATTATTGGTTGTACGATTACTTTGGAGATGATTGTTATCACGGGGTGAACAGCGTTCTATCATGATTATATGGCATGTCTAGTGGAACGCATTTACGTGCTATCAGCGCCTTCTTGTGGCGATGTTTAGTATAATTATTCTGTCTAATAATACTTCTTTATGGGATTGTATATGGCCTGAATGCTGATAATGTTTATGTTATGTATAATGTTTATGTATCCTAATGTTTATCTCTTTGTTTGATTTGTTATAGAACCACACACATACATACCCATATGCAAATCTACCAGCTCTTCAGTAAAGAATAGAGGGTATGCGCATGACGTCACCGTCGGCCGGAGTGAATGCGGTCACGCCCACAAGTGGCAAAAAGACTGAGCGGCAGCACTTGTTTTCAGCGTGAATGCCGTGAAAATCACACAAAACACATCAAAAACGGGAAAGAGCTTTGCGATTGACTGTACAACTAGATTTGACCAGAAATCTGAGGTACTGTATATTTTTACAGACTGCAAAAAGCTACAGAACAGACTATATTCTGCATAATTGGATGTTTTTAAATAAACACTGACAAAAAACTATACAAGTTTTAGGGCTGGACGATATGATGATATACAGTATAACATTAATGTAAGTGATCACTCGGATTTAGACCTATCTATATTGTATTTATATAAAACGTTTACAGGCAAATTTTCTTCATTTATTTCCCCGGCGTCGAAATCAGGCACAAATAAATGTCAGGAAACAGGATTCCTGGCTGCATGTCAATATCCATGGATCACTGGATCTTTGATAAGTTGTAAGGAACACTATATCGAGTCCAACTTTTAGTTTAAACTGATAATAGTTTGTTTTACTCGCGTTAACGCAGTTTCCCCTATTAACTCCAGTCACGCAGCAGCTCTTCTGCCACTCAGTCCCGCTGAGGGGGGCGTGTTCCGGCGGGGAAGTGACGTTAATGCATTCCCTCTATTGAAACTTGACCCTGCCTAGTGTGTCTGTTCAACTAAGCGTCAGCTCATACAGTTCTGACCGACTGCCTGCTGCGTTTCACATCCATTAAGATTAGTCTACAATTGAACCTCTTCATTTCAAGTTTGCTAAGTTTGTAATTATTATTAGGGGTGAAGAAAGGGTTCTATATAGAACCTTAAACTAAAGGGTTCTGTCAGGCGATTCATATAGAACATTTTAGTGGTTCCCATCATGGGATCATTTTATGGAAATAGTTTATTAATTCATTTTATTAATTCGTTCAGTTTGTGTGTTTTTTTTTTTCATTTAAATTTTCTGAATTAACCAGCTTGTAAACACTATCACAAAAAAAACCCCTCATTAATAATGAAAGTATCATGCAATCATCCTTATATAAAACCTTTTTGGCATAAAGGGTTCTTTTAAAACATATATAGAATCCTGATGAACCGAGTGCACATGAGGATAAATATCTTAAATAATCTCATAATATTTTAAAGTATGTTTATGCGCGGTTTAATAGATAAAACTTAAAGGGTTAGTTCACCCAAAAATGAAAATTAAGTCATTAATTACTCACCCCCATGCTGTACCAACCCCGTAAGACCTTCGTTCGTCTTCGGAACACAAATGAAGTTATTTATGATTAAATCTGAGAGGTTTATGACTGCTACATAGGCTCCCTAAGGGAATGACACCGGACGGCCCAGAGAGTCATTAAAGAAAATGTTTAAATATTCCATGTCACAACAGTGGCTCAACTATAAGTTTATCAAGCGACGAGAATACTTTTTGTGCGAAAAAACAAACAAAAATAACGACTTTATTCGACTATTCCTTTTCTTCCTTGTAGGCCTGAAACGAGACTTCAAGAGATTTCCACGACGCATGCGCGAGAATTGCGATCTCCTTCAACTACTTCAGTTCAGTTCTCGCGCGCGTGCGTCGTGGAAATCTCTTGAAGTCTCGTTTCAGGCCTACAAGGAAGAAAAGGAATAGTCGAATAAAGTCGTTATTTTTGTTTGTTTTTTCGCACAAAAAGTATTCTCATCGCTTGATAAACTTATAGTTGAGCCACTGTTGTGACATGGAATATTTAAACATTTTCTTTAATGACTTTCTGGGCCGTCCGGTGTCATTCCCTTAGGGAGCCTATGTAGCAGTCATAAACCTCTCAGATTTAATCATAAATATCTTCATTTGTGTTCCGAAGACGAACGAAGGCCTTACGGGGTTGGTACAGCATGGGGGTGAGTAATTAATGACTTAATTTTCATTTTTGGGTGAACTAACCCTTTAAAACAAGAAAATAAAATAAAACATATGGATGAATTAAAATTAGCAGTCAAATTCCGTGATGGGAACTCCTAAAAGGTTTTATATATGAAGTGTCTGACAGAAGCCTGCTTTGCTTCTGACTGTATTATATTTGTTGCATGCCTATAATTTCAAATGGGTTTAAGTGGAACGGTTATCAGTGGAAAAGATCACAAAGCCACATCAGTTTCCTCTTTGCATGTGAGACGAAAGGACCTATAGAGACTGAGGTTTGAGGGAGGATACATGTCAAATACCCATCATACAAACATCGCTCACAATCATGCTGCTCTTTTAAAACATTGATACAATTCAATCTTCAAACTTAGTCATTCTAGCTAGTTGATCAAAGTGATCCAAGTCTGTTCTGATCACAATTGTGCTGTACAAGGACAATATCATCAAGAATTTAGGCAAATCATGTACTGTTTTAGCAAAGTTCTACATGTCACGTAGCAGGCCGATAAAGATGAGAAGAGTTGGATCTTGTTGTAGCGTTAATACTTTAATTACAAAAAAGAAAAAAGATATTCAAATATAGAGAAAGAACGATTTTATTAATGTTTTAGTAGATTCTCCAGGTCAGGTCAGGTCACCTTTGTTTATACAGTGCTTTTTACAATACAGATTGTTTCAAAGACATTCCACAGAAAAACATCTACAAATAGTAAAGAACTGAACCTGGACAAATCTGATCTCTGACGCCCGTTTCACACATAGCCTACTCCGTTTGCAGTGCGTATTTTTTTCCGTACCCATGTTAACAGGTTAGAGCTTTCACACTGCACGCGGATGCAGTCCGTCGACCCGTTCCAGGTGCGGTGCGTATACAGCAGTGCAGAGATCGTTTACGCACCGAGTCTATTTTTGCTGTGCTGCAAACGATGAATTAAAGTGACAGCGCACGGTTCGTGGTGAAAATGAACACAGATTGACCTAATCTCACCATAAATGTATTTAATTGAATACTATGTTTCATCTTTTTACTTTAAGACAGGGGTTTTAAAGCTGCAGTAGGGAGTTTGGAGAAAACGTTGACTTAGCCTGAAAATTTGAACAAGTACAACTTCCAGGTCCCACCCCCTTGCTCTCTGCTGCGCTACAGCCCTCCCTCCACAGCTCGTCCTCCACAGCGGAGCCTGTCGTGAACGCGCAGGCTAGTAAACAGGCCCACCGATGACGGCGGATAAAAAGTTATATGGCACATTCACTAATAGGGACTAAACGTCAATAATATGCTTTACATTGACTATGGCCTGCCCATACTTTGACTACAAACTTGGTCCTCAAATCATTATGTATTTTCCAATAGCCTACATGTAACTTTATAACGTTGCACTCTTTCTATAAGTTATAAATAGCTAGTAAGATAACGTTAATATAACGGTAACTAACGTTACAGTATGTAAGTAATTATTCTAGCGATATATAATGCTAGATAAGGTGTGCTAGTACATTATTTCAGCAACATGACAAGCCAGTGAATTAGCAGGTTTCAATTGTTGCTTAGCAGAGTGCGTGACATTTTATCTACATGTTAGTTTTGACACCGAGTCAATGGGCTCTGTGTAATTCTTTCTTTTTCGCTTGTTTATCGTCATCAGTCTTTTTCCTTTTACCTCTTTGTTTTATGAGCAGGTGTCACTGGAGAATTGGCAGTATAGGTTGTTTCTCCGTCATAAGCACAGCTGCAGTACGCCGGCAATCTTGAGTTTGAACGACGGCTCGCGCTCCGGCGCTCGCGCTGTGCAAGAGAGGGGTGTGATCAGCGCGTACACGAGCGTGATTGACAGTGCTAAGACACTCCTCCTGGCTCTGATTGGTTGTTTCTGACCGGGAGCGTGTATTTCTTGCAAATGGCAATAGGACCACTGGGAGGAGCCAGAGGAGCTTGATTTTTACACAGATGATCTATCTCATATTCTACTGTCAGGACATAATGACAGTTTTAACAAATACATGTTTTCAAAAGTTACCAACTGGAGCTTTAAGCAAGGACAACGAGAATTTACCTCAACAAGGACATAATGAACGACACTCGTCTCATTCGTGGAGGTGGAAAAACAAGTTATTTGTGACATGCAAGATGTATTGTATTAAAATTTAAATGCAAAAGAAAAGGAATGAGAGTCGGCTGTTTTTGTCAATTTTAAGTTTTAATTTAAAATGTTTGCGATTTTAATATAAGTAGCATAGGCCTACATGGTTAAATATTTGACCACTTGCTTAAGCAACATATATATATATATATATATTATAAGTAATGCATTATAGGGCTATGTTGTTTAAATTGTGTTTAAACGTACGTCCATTCAAGTTTGTAGCCTATATGTGTACAAAGAGAATCGCAATGCTGACCAAACATTTTTTTTGAATAAAAGTTGCTGCATAACTTGTGGATTTGAAATAAAAATAATGAGTATTTGTGGTACAGCCGCGGATCAGTTACGCACTGCAAACGCAGCATATGTGAAAGCACTATAGCCCGTGCTACTCCTGTACCGCACACGCACCGCATACGGAGTATGTGTGAAACGGGTGTGAAAGAACAACATGACTGATGAGGAAACAATGGACCCTGACTACTATGAAAACTCTGAGACAAAAATTGACTCAGAATACGATGAGATGTGTCTCAAAGATGAAGTGGTGAAAGTTGGATCCATTATTATTCCAGTCTTTTTCTCATTAGTGGTTGTGTTAAGCTGCATTGGTAACATCCTTGTTCTGGTCATTCTGGCACTTTATGAGAGTCTCAAATCCCTGACCAACGTGTTCATCCTCAATTTGGCTCTGTCAGATCTGCTGTTCACTTTTGGACTTCCATTCTGGGCCTCGTACTTCATCTGGGGTTGGACGTTTGGAGAGATTGGCTGTAAAGCGGTGAAGTTTCTGTTCTATGTTGGCTTTTACAGCAGCGTGTTGTTCTTAACTCTCATGACCATTCAGCGTTACATGGCAGTGGTTCATCCTCTGTCTGACTGGGAGAAATGCAGAGGCTTTTCAGTCGCTCCCTTTATCGTTTGGATCCTGAGCGGAGCGCTTTCACTGCTTCGTTCACTACATAACAAAGTTATACCATATTTTAATTATTTTAATTTAAATGTTGAAATGAAATCTAGCATCGCTTATTTTCAAAGTGCTTTCTTCTGCATTGCATTTCTAATCATGGGTTTTTGCTATGGCAGAATGCTTTGGACGATAACAAAATCAACATTTCATACATAGATTGAATAACTTATAGATCATAGAATTGATTAAATGTAAAACATTTGATTGTGATTTCAAGCATAGCTCTCTACAATAATCTAAAAAGATATAGGCATAATCTAATACCCCATATGATCTTAATGGAATATTCCACATTAAACAAAAGCTTGATAGACATCATCTGTGGCATTTTATTTGATAGCCACTGAAAATTTCCAGATCCCCGTTTTAGGGGGAAAACCCCTGAAAGCATGTTTATCTTAACAAGTAAACCTCAGAAAGATCATCAGCTTCACACTGGAACCATATAAAACACTGGTGGATCTAAACATCACGTCGTTCCACATGCAAAAGTTTAATCTAGGCCAGCAAAATGTTAGAATCATACAACCGCAGCCCTAATTTACTGTGACAACTTAATTTGTAACAGACACATGCACACTAGGAACACAAAGCAGTCTTAAGTCATGTCCAGATAAAAAGTTTTATTGATTTTCATCATTTGTACATGCATATAGATCGACTTGGTAGGGAGAAAACGCTTCAGTTTTTTAAAGTGGTACTCAGTGCTGTTGATTAGGTCTAGGGCACATGGGTGCTTTATGAGAAGTGCTCTATAAATAAATCTACACTGACAAATCTGTCCCTGACGTCTCAGTAAACAAGTTGTGCTTGTTTTAAACCTTCACCCACCATTCAACAGATTTTGTGCAACATAGTTTTTTAGTGTTTGCATATCAAGATTGACAGTTTCTTCATTTCAAGATATTTAATTGATCCCTGCTTCTTTCTTTTTTTTGCTGCATGGTGTCCACTGATCATCCACTGATACTGATCACAACAAAAACAGAGATAGTCTTTTGTTGTTTACAAGAGAAATCGCTTCATAATGTGTCCTATATAGGATACTTGGTTTTCCATGAGCCCTGTGACATATTGATTACTTGTATCTCATAGGGCTGGGATGGAAACAGCAGCACTTACAGGGCTGTACCGACAGCATGTGTTACGAGCCTATTGATGAACAGAGGATTTTTCAAAAAAACTAAAACAAATCAGCCCTTTAACAACAGCTCTACAAACAAATCCTCAAAACTTCACTTCATCTGATAAGGCAGAGGAAAGACATAGGTAGCAGCATTTCAGATTTAAAGAGATTCTGCTTATTTATTACGTTATGATTACATTCGAAAGATCTCTTGATTTTAAAGATTAGCTTGTATGGGTTCTACCGATTAAATAGACGTAACCTCTCATATACGCGCAAGTCTCTATATTACAAATTGCTTTCGGGGGTCTGTGATTAATGCTACACAAAACAACATGGCAAGCAAACCATCATCTGGGTGAATCTCACAAAAACACATCCAGGTCACATTTCAACCTAAAATCTAATGGGGGGGGGGGGGGGGGGGGGGGGAAGTAATACAATTTGTTTTATTTAAATCAGTATTGATTAAAGGCAGTAGAACAATTATAAATACTTCACAATTTACAGATGTTTTGCATAATTACTATAATGAAAAATTGTGAGGATTTGCTTAATTTGAACGAAATATGAAAAAATGACCTTTTTTCTCCATTTAATTTTAAGTTAAATATATCATGGATATGTTCCTGATAAGTTGCATGAGATTCAAAATCACCCAACCACGTTAGGAAGAAAATAAAAATCAAGGATGAAAGCTTCGCTTTGCTCGGACTGTTGGAGTGGAATAAGACGTAATTCAAGAGGCAAAAATCTGTTCAAGCTTTACAAAGAGGGCAGAAAATAAGTTCTCTTCATTTGAAAATTAATTATAAAACTAAGCAGAGAGTTCAGCCGCTCAATTGCTGGCATAACGAGAGCAAAACTACGAGGTTTCGCCATAACTCTAGGCAAACACAAACATCATTCTCTTGTCACACATTCCTTATGGTTTTCACTTCACAGGAGCTTCCACGACAGCGGCGACACTTTTCTTCAAGTACTAAATGTGCCTTCACAGTCACCACGACTCCCCAAATGACGGAAGATGTGGTTCCTGGAGCGTACCACTTCAGTTTGGGGAGACAGGAACTGATTACAGGAAGGAGAAGCCAAGAGACCAGTCTCAGCTCGTTTTCATAAATTCTCTTTGCCATTTTAGGTGTCTAAGTGTCAGATGAAGGGAAGTGCAGTGAGGGGTCTCCCTCTGACTCTATTTCCTGTGTTGCAGGTTGCACTTCCACAATTATAAATGTTCATATATCTATAAAGAAGGGAAAAATCAAAATAAGGTAAAGGGGACATGGTATGTCACCCAAATAAAAAATAAAAAAACATCAGTGTTGTGTCCAGACTGACTGACCTGAGAGTAGTGTTTACTGTGCCGGGTGTTCCTCCAGTCCACTCACGTTATGCATGCTGCCATTCTCTCTAAAAGCCAATATGGGAACCTTCCTCTTCTCCTCCTCTTCCTCTCCATCTCCATCTTGACGGGACAGTTTGTTCGCCATGGGAAGCTCTATGACCTCCTCGAAGGCTTCTGTGACAGCGCCGTTTTCTCTGAGTTGGGCAGTCACACTTGCAGTGAAGAAAAGAGTCACAGATTACAAACTATTTTTTTTTTATAGATCAAGTTCAAGTTTCTCTGATTAAGCATATTGTTGAATTAACTGCTTCTGCTTGTATTCTCATTTGTAAGTAGCTTTGGATAAAAGTGTTTACTTAAGGAATAAATGCAAACAGTTTTCATACTGTCTATTAATAAATTATTAATAATAATCGTAATCGAATCAAATTGTGAGGGCAGTGCCAATGCACACCCCTAGTTCCAAATCACGTTAACTACCAGGCCTCGGCTTTTCATGTTTGTTGTTCTGAATAATTATGAAAAGATCTCACCTGTGACCTGATGTGGGCAGTATGGGTGTGATGAAGCTGGGGTCCGAGTGTCCGTTACTGTCACTGCGTCCGGTCTCAGGGGTCTCCGGAGCCTGAGGGGTCGTCACTGAGGGACTGCTGGATATTGAAATCACTAACGGACAAGAGAGAGGGACATTAATAATGTCAGATTAATGACAAACTCATGAATCAGAGGAAAGGGTAAGGTCAGAGAACACTATGGTGCACATGGAAATGCAAAAATCACAATTCACCTGAATCCTGTACGCTCTGCTGGCTGACATCGCCATTTCTCTGTGGGGTGGCTTTCTTCAAAACACAAAATGTGTAAAACAGAAAGTGTGTTAGAGAAAAAGCCAGCACTTCGAATGAAAGACAACAATGCCGAAAAAGCAGCAGCAATTGCTTTACATCTTACCTGATCAGATCGGCGTGTGCGTTTCATAATTTCCTCAAGGCGCTGTGACAGACAAGAACACGATCAGCTAACTGTAAAATCCTGGAATTACCTTAAAAGTCACTCAATAAAATGAATTTGTTTACCTTCTTCCTCTCCATTCTCTCAGCCTCCTCTTTCTGGAAGTGTTTCTCTCTCTCAAGACGTAAACGCTCTGCCTCTTCTCTCTGGCGAGCCTCTTCTTCTTCTTTCTGAACATACAGAGCCACAAAAAACACACTGGCATTTGAAATTTAACGTATACATTATTCAGAATGCATTCACTTCAGGGTTGTCAAACTTAACATGTTTTTGAGATTAAGTTAAAAATGTTGGTTAGTTCACATATTACAAAAAAGTGGCTTTAGAAAGTGCCAATATATTGTTTTTACACATTTAATTTGACTATCTTCAAATGCATTCAGATAATAAATATTATGCATTATATATGTATTTTATATATAAAAAAAATATTAGAGGCAAATTATATACACATATACACTTAGGGATGGGTATCGTTAAGGTTTTAACGGTATTACTACTCTTACCGATACTCCTTATCGGTCCGGTACTTTAACGGTATCCTTATCGGTTCTTTTTGGTGTTTTTTTTTTTTTTACATTCGGGTAATGATTAACATTTGCTTTATATTTTGAAATAAAATAAAATATCTATTTGTTATGCAGCAATGTACAGGCTTTTTTGTTTTATATACATGAGATAGGATACGATAAGCAAAAACAAGTACAAACACATGGTCAACAAAGAATACAATTAAACAAAGACAAATTATATAAACAGTGCTTTAATTTCAGGAAGGTCTACTAAAATTACTTTTCAGGTAAGTGTTTCTGTCTGAAAAGAAATCTAATTTAGTAATCAAATGTAAAATAACACTGCACAGTTTATCATAGATAGATTAATGCTTATTAAAGTTTAAGTTATTCATTCAAGAGCTGTGAGTATTTTCTCTGTCTTTTGTTGTTTGATTCGCATTAATGGCTCAATCGTCACAGGTTTATTAGACTACTGCCCCTTTTAGACCGAGTGCAGATCTGACTAACTGACCAACTATGTACGTCCATTTAAGACATAAACTGTGTTCAGTGAATCTCAGAGCTGGTCATTTTTATGTATATTTGGTAGTTTAGATGCGCACATGAAGCCCAAAGATACTTTTCTTGTCTGGTTGCAGTCCATTTCGGAACACGCGTCGCCTTGTGAAAAGCGTCTTTTGCGCATATTTTTGTGCTTTTAATAGATATTTTAATGATTAAACGCGTCCGCAATTTAGCAACAGTAGAGACTGCATTTTACAACAATCACAGATTGTGCTGATTCTGATACGTTTGGGTTTTAGGTAGAAATGACAGCGCATTGCTGTGAAGGGAAGGAAGTTGCTCTCTAGAAAGAATGCGTATAGTTTGTAATAGTTTCATCTCAAATATCTTCTTTTTATATTTTGAAAGGCGAAATCTAAAATAAAATTAGAATAATATCCCAGATCTAAAGTGTAACCACGTTTGAATGTTTAGTTCTGTCCTCATTGTCACTCATTAACCAGGGCTGTCGTGTTGTCGTGTCGCGCTGTGGCTCCGCGTGAGAGATCGCTCTCTCTCTCTTCTGGACTGCGAATAGCAAAATTGCATCACAGACAAATGGTTTAATATTATTATAGAACTGGCTGGCGAGATAAATATGTTCAAGATTACGTCTTTATAGCAACAATAAATAGTAGAGGTCGACCGATTCATCGGTTTTGCCGATTAATCGGCACCGATAGTTGATTGGTGGAACTATCGTTATCGGCACAAATCCACACCGATAGTTTTTCCGGGTTGCGTCCGTTGCTGGAGCGGCTGAGAAGTGCGCACTGTCATTACACAGCACGAGAGCGCTGGGAAGAGACTGCTGGCATTATACAGAGCGAGAGCAGCCTCTAGAGGACAAATAACCTGAGTTGTTTACGTTAACACGTGAGGCAGCGTGCAGCATGGAGAGAACACGCAGCACAGAGAGCGCTGACACTTCAGACGCGCATTTAAAACACCGACAGCGAAACGGTATGAATACAGAACACTAAAGTACATATTGCCATATCATTATAAAGTAATTCATTTGTTGACTAGATGCTGCATCAGCAGAGAAAGAACAGTAGTTTGCCGTCGAGGCTGTGAGGACTGTAACATTATACCTCAGTCAAGCGGTTTAAACAATTGTGACAAAAACACACGCAGACCTGACCCAAATGTTTTATGGCGCGATTGTTACCATCTATTGCATTATTTTATATCCGGCTGGTCACTTTTATGCATTCATTAGCCGACTAAATTGCATTTTTAAAATTAGTGACGTGATTGCTTTCTCAACATTAATATGTTCATGCAGCCGACAGAAACAAACAAATCAGAAACGCGTTCGATTTAAGATCTTTTTAATCACTACAATACATCTTGTTATTTTGATTAGATAATCATCAAGTGTTCTAAAATAGAAGCAAATAAAGTGAGAGACTATAGGCTATATTACGTATACGTAATACAGGTCTTTATTACATTTTAATGGCCATCTTTAAGAACGACTCTTTGTAATTATATGAAATGGTAACACTTTACAATAAAATTCCTTTTTAGCATGAACGTATATTGCATAATGCATATAGTTCATGAAAGCTAGCTAATACATCCTTGTTTACAAATGATACTTGCAAAGTGTTACCCATGAAATGTATGTATGTTTCTAGGTTATAGCTAACGAAACCTGTAATATTTTAGTGTTTAAATTATTTTCTGTATAGAGTTTTAATATATTCATATTTATTTAATTTAGCACATTTCAGTTCAGCACTGTTTTATTGTGAGTGTTATAGGGGTGTAACGGTACATGTATTCGTATTGAACCGTTTCGGTTCGAGGCTTCCGGTTCGGTACGCATACAAACCGAACGATTCCTTGGACCATTTTTCCTGCCGACAAAATTCGCGCTGGCGCGACCACCACAATGGTGCACAACATCAAATGGCAAGCGTAATGAAAGCGGAACGAAACTGCGCTACTCATTATGTGCTTCACGGATCGTTTATCAGTTCGGGCCAGCAACATCTGTGCAGCGCGAGCCGATCTCGATCAAGCGACACTGTTACAACACAGCGCTAAGAGATCCAGTGAAGAAAACATTTGAATTCGCCACTGAAGTAATAACATCGCTGTGAGATCTAGTGAGAAGCATTCAAATTTCTCCGTTATTAACCGTAGATCTCTATTAGATCAAACAGCGCTGACGTGGAAACCAGGAGAAACTTTGTGCCGTGAATGAACTAATACTTTACGTCCACAGACCAGCAACATTCACCATGGATTTAATATAGTAACACTCACTGTAACCAGTTTGGCTGGAATAGTGAAATGCTTTCAAATACTTCACACATCTTTTTCCAGCACTTCAAAACTCAAATAATATATAAATAAATGTATATATTTAAATGTTATTTTTAATGTGATGACCAAAACATTATTTGTTCATCCTTCAAAGATGACCCCCATTTATAAACCTGAAAGTTTCAAGATGTAGGAAAACTCAGTTATTTACAAATATTTTTTCTTTTAACAAATAGGACATTTCTCTGGCATTTTTTCTTTTTGCTGTATCGAAAACGTACCGAACCGTGACTTTAAAACCGAGGTACGTACCGAACCGTGATTTTTGTGTACCGTTACACCCCTAGAGTGTTATGTTTATTTTTAATCCATTATCCATTAAAAAAAATATCGGTTGAATTATCGGTTATCGGCATGTACGGTCAAACCTAAATATCGGTATCGGTAAAATCCACTATCGGTCGACCTCTAATAAATAGTACGTGTATTTTCTTAATTTCTTCAGTACCGACAGCAGAACCGATAACGTCCAAGCTTATCGATACTGCGGTCTTTCAAAATTCAGCCCCGGGGCCCGTTTAATACCGGGTTTCGGTACACATCCCTATATACACTACTTTTCAAATGTTTGTGGTCGGTAAGTTTCTGTAATGTTTTTGAAAGTCTCTTACGCTCAGAACAGCTGCATTGATTTGATCAAAAACAACAGTAATATTATGAAATATTATTATTACAAATTAAAATAACTCTTTTCAATGTGAATATATTGTAAAATGTAATTTAATCCTGTGAATAAAGTGATTCAGCATCATTACTCCAGTCTACAGTGTCACACGATCCTTCAGAAATCAATTTAGAGCATTAATGGGGTTTTACATTTAAACAAAAAGAGCATTAATTTGAAACAAATGCATTTACGTACTTTTGGTCAATTTAATGTATCTTAAAAAAAAAAAAAAATCTTATTGGCCACCAACATTTGAACAGTAGTGTATATATAAATAAATAAATTCCGCCAAAATCAATCAATGTTGAATCATCTATTTACAGCGCTAATGTTGATATGTTCTCTTAATAAAGCACACATTGAGTGTTATGCATTTATTTATCGGTTTGGTGCGATTGATGAATGAGATTGTTGTGTGTATATGTTTGTGTACCTGTCTCTGCAGGCGTTCAGCTTCCTCTCTCTCCCTCTGTGTCCTCTCCTCCTCTAATCGCTTCTCCTCCTCCTCCTCTCGTCTCTTCTTCTCTTCTGCCTGCCGCTGCGCCTCCTCCTCTCTCTTGGCCCGCTCCTCTGCCTTCCTCTGGGCCATCTCCTCCCTGCTGCGCCTGCACAGGTACATGATCATTCAAAAGATTCTTTCAAAATAAACGAATGTATAGAGCGTTGGTTGTGTTCAGTGTACATTTAGACAACACTATTGATTACACAACCCTGCAACATATTTGCTTAATGAATTATTACTAAAGTTTTGCTCTAGCACATCACAGTTTCCCACAAAATATGATGTGCATTTTATAGCATTTTTGATTTCAACATCCATTTGTATGGTGAAGAAGTCTTGTATTATCCTTTGAAAAACTGCAGAAAAACTGCCACAGATACATCATTCCTCTCTTCCTCTGAGCCAGGTTACAACTATCTAATTTTCTCATGTATGACATTATTTTATGCTTAAAATGACCATCATCGGCAGATATTTATATTACTGCCGATGAGCCTTGCCGATAGGCTGGCGTGTTTCCTATGCGCACGTGACGACCGTGAACGAAGCATGAGCGCCAGTAACTTAAACTTCAACTAGGGGTGTGCAATTATCACAGTTTTTGATCGTGGACGATTAAAATGTCTCCACGATCTGCTTTTGAAGAAAAATCATAGTATCGTGCATTCTATCAGTTCAATTCTGGCGCCTTCATCTCAACATACTGTACAACGCGACGTACATTCACATCACATGTAAACGCAGAGGTAGAGTCACACTCACGGGACACCGCAATTCACAAAAGTTCATTATTTGCATGTGCGTCAAAGTCTTGCTAGTTAAACATGTCATTCACGTGCTGATGCGCTGTTCTAACATGCGCTTTTCTGAGCGCGTTACACCCGACGCTCACAGAAACTAAAAGCCTGTCACAGCGCCTGCATACTGGACCAAGTTATCTTTCGAGTCTTATTGCGCTAATACTGTCAAATACACACAAGGTTTAGATAAACAAAGTTGGTTATGTCTAAAGTGATAGCAAACAGAGAAAATCTGCTTGTCAAATGCGTGTATATTAGACGCAAAGAGACAGTATCTATAATATGCCGCCGCTTGTCCTTAAAGAGATACTGCACCCAGAAATAAAAATTCTGTCATTATTTACTCACTCTAATGTTGTTCCAAACCTGTATTAATTTCTTTCTTGTGCTTAAATATACTATGGAAGTCACTGGAGTACAGCAACTGTTTGGTTAGCCACATTCTTCCAAATAACTTTTATTTTCAACAGAAGAAAGAAATTTAGGGTTTAAAACAACTTGAGAGAGTAAATGATGACAATTTAAATTTTTGGGAGAACTATCCCTTTAAACACGCACTCTTTTTGCTACTGTAGAGAGACTGACAACCCTATATACCGATCTATAGACCGATCTCAAATCTTCCTTTCATAGGCAAGATCATTGAAAAAGTTGTCTTCAATCAGGTGAACAAATTCTTAAGCTTGAATGGATACTTTGACAATTTTCAATCTGGTTTCCGATCGCATCACAGCACAGAGACAGCGCTCAAAGATAATAAACGATATTCGCTTAAATACTGATTCAGGGAAATTATCAGTACTGGTACTACTCGACCTCAGTGCTGCATTTGACACTGTGGATCACGACATCCTTCTTGACAGGCTGGAAAACTGGGTGGGGCTTTCTGGGATAGTCCTAAAATGGTTCAGGTCATACTTAGAAGGGAGAGGTTATTATGTGAGTATAGGAGACCATAAGTCTGAATGGACATCCATGACATGCGGAGTCCCTCAAGGCTCAATTCTTGCGCCACTCCAATTCAACCTGTATATGCTCCCAATGAGCCAAATAATGAGAAAGAACCGAAAAGTACCACAGCCATGCAGACGACACACAGCTCTACTTAGCCCTATCGCCTAACGACTACAGCCCCATTGACTCCCTGTGCCAATGCATTGATGAAGTAAACAGTTGGATGTGCCAAAACTTTCTTCAGTTAAACAAAGACAAAACTGAAGTCATTGCGTTTGGAAACAAAGATGAAGTACCCAAGGTGAATGCATACCTTCACACTAGGGGTCTAACAATTAAAAATCAAGTCAGGAATCTTGGTGTGTCTCTAGAGTCAGACCTTAGTTTCAGTAGTCATGTCAAAGCAATAACTAAATCAGCATACTATCATCTGAAAAATATTGCAAGAATTAGATGCTTTGTTTCAAGTCAAGACTAAGAGAAACTTGTGCATGCTTTCATCACCAGCAGGGTGGATTATTGTAATGGACTCCTCACTGGCCTTCCTAAAAAGACTATAAGACAGTGTCAGCTCATACAGAACGCTGCTGCCAGGATTCGGAGCAGAACCAGAAAATATGAACATATCACACCAGTCCTCAGGTCTTTACACTGGCTCCCAGTTACATTTAGGATTGATTTTAAAGTATTATTATTGGTAGTAGTATATAAATTATTTAATGGGCTAGGACCTCAATATATTGCAGATATGCTCACTGAATATAAACCTAACAGATCACTCAGATCATTAGGATCACTTCAGCTAGAAATACCAAGGGTTCACTCTAAGCACGGAGAGTCTGCTTTTAGCTATTATGCCAGCAGCCGCAGCTGGAACCAGCTTCCAGAGGAGATCAGATGTGCTCCTACAGTAGTCACATTCAAATCCAGACTCAAAACACATCTGTTTAGCTATGCATTTACTGAATGAGCACTGTGCCACTGTTCGTCCGACTGTTTTTACTGTACTTTATTTTTTATTCTAAACTGTTTTAATTATTCTTATTTGTTTTGATTATTTTAATTTCTTCTATGTAAAGCACTTTGAATTACCATTGTGTATGAAATGTGCTATATAAATAAACTTGCCTTGCCTTGCCTTTAATGTTAATAAAACAACAAAACACAAAGAGGAAATCACTCACTGCTCTTGAGTGAGAACTTTAATAGAAGCTTTAATAAGCTTTTTTGCACTTTAAAAAAATACAAATACATCGGTATCGGCATCAGACAAAATTAGTTTGAAAATATCGGCATATCAAATATCGGCATATCGAATATCGGCCAAAATCCAATATCGTGCATCCCTAGGTAATACGATCAGGCTTTTTGTGTGTGCAAATCAGCAGAAATATTTTTCAAAATGCAGGGCTGTTATTGCAACTAGTTTTAGAGTAGCTTCCCCAACAGTGGATATAATAACAGTGCTCATGAAAATCTCTCACACACACACCTTTCAGCCTCTTCCTGCTGTCTCTTCTCCTCCTCTTCTCTTTCTCTCTGTTCTCTGGCCTGCCGTCGTTTCTCAGCCAGCAGACGAGATGCCTCCTCAGGATCTGTTGTGCCTGCAGAGGGCCGTGCTGTTGGAGAACTTCCAGAACCTTCTACAAAGAGAAAGAGCCACAGGAATATAATATATGATGCTAGTTCAATCGAACTTGATGGTTCATGTATGGTTGCGCAGTATTACAGACCAGCAGAAGGCTCTGGTTTAGTTGCAGGAGCCTCTGGTTCAATTTTAGGAGGTTCAACATCCTCTTTTTTGCCCCCCTCTCGTTCTGGGGTAACTCTCGGGCTCTCTGATGTCACTCTGTTGGGCCTGAGATTGCCTGGCAATAAGGAGGGGTTACTAGGAGACAGTGGAATTGATGCAGGGGGAGGAGGAGACCTGGTCTTTTTGGGGTTAAACATCTTCTGAGAGGGTTTAGCAGTGGAGCCCCTGAGGAACAGACAAACAAATAAAAAAAACACTGAATCAGTGAGGGGAAAGTTTTAGTCCTTTTCATTCTGTCCAACAAAACCCACAGCAAAGTTGTGGTCACAAATGTATACCGGTATTTATACTAATAATATATATATATATATATACACACACACACAGACTATTTCTAGATACTATTTCAAGAATAAAATTTATAATTAAATAAATGTAAATATTTCATATTTATTTTAGGCAAGGCAAGGCAAGTTTATTTATATAGCACATTTCATACACAATGGTAATTCAAAGTGCTATACATAGAAGAAATTAAAATAATCAAAACAAATAAGAAAAATTAAAACAGTTCAGAATAAAAAATAAAATAAAGTACAGTAAAAACAGTCGGACGAACAGTGGCACAGTGCTCATTCAGTAAATGCATAGCTAAACAGACGTGTTTTGAGTCTGGATTTGAATGTGACTACTGTAGGAGCACATCTGATCTCCTCTGGAAGCTGGTTCCAGCTGCGGCTGCTGGCATAATAGCTAAAAGCAGACTCTCCGTGCTTAGAGTGAACCCTTGGTAATTCTAGCTGAAGTGATCCTAATGATCTGAGTGATCTGTTGGGTTTATATTCAGTGAGCATATCTGCAATATATTGAGGTTCTAGCCCACTAAATGATTTATATACCAGTAATAATACTTTAAAATCAATCCTAAATGTAACTGGGAGCCAGTGTAAAGACCTGAGGACTGGTGTGAGATGTTCATATTTTCTGGTTCTACTCAGAATCCTAGCAGCAGCGTTCTGTATGAGCTGACACTGTCTTATGGTTTTAATAAAACTTTAATTCAGTCTTTTATTAACACATTTCTATTGTATTGTTATATATTTGAAAGATATTATAGTATACGGTTTAGCAATTATACTTAAAAAATTAGTTTAAGTATAGAATTATTTGAGAATTAGTTGAGAATTATTTACTTATAAATAAAATAAGCATGATCTCTGAACCAGCAAATGGACCTCTAACATCACAGGAAGATTGGTAAATACTGGGGGGGGGGGAAAAAAAAAAAAAAAAAAAAAATATATATATATATATATATATGTATATATGGTAGTAATTATAGAAATCAGAGATTGGTTCTAACATAGGATGATTATTAAGTTTTGTAATTATTTTAGTTTTTCATTTACTAACCCTGGTTGACTGTTTACCCAACAAAACATCTAAATAAGACATATTTGTGAAAATATTTCCACAAATGTTCAGTATAAAACCCCCTCTTGGTTGTGAAAATGAGATGCATCTTCAGACAGAATGACATACTGAATATACTTTTATTGCTCATCTTATAAATGGTGCTTATACCTGTTGGGGGATGGATTGGTGACCCTGCTGCGATGACTGACAGGAGAGGGAGATCTCTTGGGTGTAAACAGGCTCAGACTGGGAGTGGGATATGACAGGTTACTCCATGACTTCCTCACATTGTCCTTATCCTTCCTGTCAATCTATACACAGAGGCATGAAACGCATCTTTCGAGAGTGCTTCCATACTACATTATACAAAGATCAACACGTTGCAATTGTCCTACACAGACTCTTAAGGACACTCTTTCAAGCATAGGGCACTTGCACAGACACAAACAAATTCAAGCACATATTTACACCAATACCATACCAGGATATTCTGGGTGGTCTTTCTGCGAGAGCTGCCGTCCGAAGGGATGCACCCTGCTCTGATTGGTCTCTCAAAATTAAGGCCTGCTTTGATTGGTCGCTCGGCGCTGCGTGACTGGATGGACTTGAAGGACATGGAGCTCATTGGGTGACAGGAGGCTGAGCGAGGACAAACGGGGGTCACTGTACCACGATCAAGTTTAACCAACCAGGGTGTATTATGAGATAATTAAATTGATCCATTATGGACAAGAGGAGCGACAGGGAGGAAGGTGCGCAAAAGAAAAAGGTTAAAAAGGGATGAATGAGTGGTGGAAAAGTGGAAAGGGAAGAAGAAGAAAGTGTGTATTAGTATCTACAAAGCTCTAGACAGAAATTAGGCAATGCTGATCATCACTGATGGAGGACAATCTGAGAGCATGTTCGTAATGGCATACACCCATAAAATTTGTATACTGTTTAATTTGTACATTTACTGTATGCAAAGCATTGCATTTGTCTAAATGTGAACTTAAATTGGAATAAAACTGCAAAATAACATTTTTAATTCCTAAACAAAAACTGGACGTCACACAAATTATTAGGTTGACAACAACGTTGCATACTTTTTGTTTACGCACTGCGAGTTATAAAAACAGCAGGCAGTGAAAAGTATGGCACAGCATGCAGAAGGGTAGTATTTCATTGTGAATGCAGACAATTCAATTCCTCAGTCAAATGATGATGCAGTTGCCCATGTTAGAAGCCTTTAATTTAATCAGTTGAAAACAGAATCCCCAAACAATTAGCAAGAAAAAGACAGAACATATAGATACACACAAGAGATAAGCATCAGCTCTATTTGTGCGCACGCACACGCACACGCACACACACACACACACACACACACACACACACACACACACACACACACACACACACACACACACACACACACACACACACGTAACTGGGCAAAGCTGTTGCAGAGGTGTTTTGTTTTAAGACAGGGGCCTTGCCAGAAACAGCTCACAGTTCTCCGATACTCTCTCTCTGCTCTCTTTCTTTGTAAATGTGTTTTCACACTGAACATCTTGAAGTTTAGCTATAGTATATGTAAAAGCTACTTTGAAAATGCATCTTGTCAAGCTATGAGCTTCTAATACTTTCTAGCTATTCTACAAGTTACTAGTAAACGTTTAGTTAATAACACTGAAGCTATATACGTTTTTTTAGAAGCATAACAGTAACTCAGATGTTGTTGTTTTTTAAAAGTATAGCTTTTATATGACAAAAAACAATGTATTTTATAATATTTTTTCTCTTTTCTAGTCACACCTCATCAAAACTTGTCAGAAGATGGCTTGAAAAGCTATACTATTTTTAAAACATCCGAGTTACTGTTATGCTTCTGAAAAACATGGTTAAATAAGAAACAAATTCTACCTCAACACTGGTCAGGTCTGACTGAACGCTTCACTAGCTAGGGTGTAAAATTAACACTTGCCACCAGACAAATGCAGGCACTTTTTGTGCAGTGTCAGGTCATTTTGCTTATGTACCAACCAACGTGGCAGGAAACCGGCAAGATGTCTCTTAGCTTAACATTTAACAAGAACTTAAAGCAACACATGCACAATTCAATTTCAGGTTTGTAGCATGTTATTTTATACTTTTGAATTGAAAAAAAATTTAAAAGGTTGCTGGTTAAATTGGCCATTCACCAGCTGATAGGCAAAAAAGTTAATTTCCCACCCTATCTGTGACCAAAATGAACATTAAAAAAGTGTATTAGATTGTTTCATGCAGTGCATGTGTTTGTGTTCTACCTGCTTCTCCAGACAAAGACATGGCGCTGCGACTCCTGGCCAGGTAGGAGTGTGTAGGTGTCTGTAGTCGAGTGATCATTGTATTCTCCCATGTGGTAAGAGGCATGCGACGCGTACCTGGACAGCACACACACACATGCACATTCTCAACAAAAGTCCTAAATAAGCAGCTTAAACATGCAAAAGTGAAGCACTTGACACACATGAATCCCCTCACATGCATTCATAACTTCATATGCCCAGAATAGGTTATCCATTTGCATCATCTGCTGGTGACAGTGAATCATGCACGTTTTAAAATGTTTTGAGTTAAGTGAGACCAACCAATAAAGGAAAAACAGAGTTAGTTACCCTAAACATAACCACCAGTGGAAAGACAACATGAAACTGCAAAAACACCCCATTTAATGTCTAAATGAAATAATATTTCAGGATGGGACTTCAATTTATCCATTTTTTTATTTGACTGGATTATGAAAAGTCAGCTATGAAATTAATATTATTTTGACCACCGCACATTGCCAGTCGCGCAGCAAAAAACTTAAAGGGATAGTTCGGCCAAAAATGATATTTAACCCATGCATTACTCACCCTCAAGCCGTTCGAGATGCATCTGTCAATCTTGTTTCAGACGAACACATTTTCAGTTATTTTAGAAAATGTCTTAGACCCTTCAGTGGATATAATGTGAAGCAATGGGGTCCACCTCCTTCAAGTCCCAAAATGTGAATACATCCTTCACAAAAGTAATCCATCCGGCTCCAGGGGGATAAACGAAGGCCTTCTGAGGGTAATCCGTGCGGTTTTGTCCTAAAAATATACATATTTAAACCTTTATAAATGAAAATATCTGACTTCCGGCAACGATCGACGCGAGTGCTTTCGTGTTTTGTTTTGCTCTGCTCTCTGGCTGCGCTGGCGCGTTCGTTCTACGTCACAACAGTTCCTACGCTACGTCTTACCTCGTACGCCGACTTCCATCACCCGTGAACGCGCGTCGATCGTTGCCGGAAGTCAGATATTTTCATTTATAAAGTTTTAAATATGTATATTTTTAGGACAAAACCGCACGGATTACCCTCAGAAGGCCTTCGTTTATCCCCCTGGAGCCGGATGGATTACTTTTGTGAAGGATGTATTCACATTTTGGGACTTGAAGGAGGTGGACCCCATTGCTTCACATTATATCCACTGAAGGGTCTAAGACATTTTCTAAAATAACTGAAAATGTGTTCGTCTGAAACAAGATTGACAGATGCATCTCGAACGGCTTGAGGGTGAGTAATGCATGGGTTAAATATCATTTTTGGCCGAACTATCCCTTTAAGTCAGTTACTACGTAAAATTCCTGAAAACAAATGGTTTCTTTAAAATAACATGCACAGATTAATTGTGCACAGGTTTAGATTAAAGGTGGCAAACTGCTGTAGGAAAAAAACATGCAAGAACTAAATATCAAAAACAATATACAGTCAAATGCCAGTGAAGCCCTCAAATAAAGCATGCAGCAGTGCACACACACACAGTACAACATTTCCCACACTATTTTTATAGCTTAACGATTTCGCTGCTGTATAAACCCTTTAAAACTTACACAAACTTTAACATGCAATAATGCTGGAAGAGACTGCATGACTCAGGGCTCAAGACTAAAAACGACAAATTACAGAATTGCATGATTATAGATTTGCTATTATTTTGTTTAGAAGCACTTGGTCATGCTTACATTGTGTGGATGCAATAAAGTGCAACGTTGAGTAAAAACTCGAACATTTTCTCCACATGAAAAAAGATTTTTAACGATAACTCAAACAAACATTTAAAGCCAGACTTATTATGAGTTCAGAGGTTATTTATCAATGGTATATGCTTTTGTTAAAAGCATACACACATACATATTTTTCAGTACACTTAAATTATATTGTTTCTGTAGGTATCAACAACTTTGAATATTTTTTATATCTCATCATTACTTTTAATTCGATTATATCATTTGCAATTCTTCATGGGATTAAAGTTCTTTCCCTCTTTACAGTTTTATCTTTGCCGTTTTGTCCGAATATCAAATACTTTTTTGCTACAAATTAAAGTTTGTAATGTTATGATTCGCTTCATAGCGAAAAGTGGGCACTATTGCACTCTATGGTAGTGCCTAGATTTAAACAGAATTAACATATGTTTAATTGAAGTCACATTTCAAAAAAAGGTTCTGTAATTTGTCACTAATGATATTCTATTTTTAAACGTTCATTCATGCTTGTCACTTTATTTATGGTCAGTTACTTTGCAGTCTGAAGCCCTGGGTAGCACAGGTTTGAACCCATAAAAGAGCAAAAAAGACTTCTGGATTTCTAAAATCCACCTGCTGGTTTGTCCTGAGGGATCTTCTCTCTGGATATTTGGGATTTAGATAGCGTTTTTTTAATCAAGCAAGATGACGAGAGAGATGTCCGCTTCTGTAAGGCTTGGACGGTACAGCAAAAATCACACAAAAACACATGCACAAAAAAGATCAATTATGGGTAAGTTCAAAAAGGGAATCCTTGGTGAATTATTAACCTAAAAATGGACTTGTTTGGCTATGAGATTGTGTAAAGATTTTTTACCTCTATCTGGGGAATTCAGCAAGGTGGCTGAGGAAGATGACAGGCGTTTGGAAATTACTGGATCTGTGTGTTTGGAGAGATTCATAGTGGAGACTGACCTTCTGTCAGCATCTACAAACACAGACAAAACAATACAACATGAGATGCAAAACTTAATACAACTTAAAGGCGTAATACAGAAAAATGCACTAAAGAAAGATAGAAAATTTATCACAACCTGCCTTCCATATGTGTCCCAAAATGGACACATTTACGACTTTAAAAGAAACAGGACATCTGTGATCTAATATCACCTATATTGATATTACCTGATTTTAAAGGGGTCATATAATGGAAAATACGATGTTTCTTGCTCAAAGCCTTAAAAAGACTTGTCAAAACTAGTCAAAAGTTTGGACACACCTGAAATGTTCCTCAATACAAAAAAAAAAAACAATATATATTTTTTAAAAGTGATCTAAAAGGATTAAGCTTTAATACTAGAAGTTTGTTTTGTATTCAAAATCTTAAAGGTGTAAAAGCAAAAAAAGTTGTTGGTGCAAAAAAGTGGACTATAAGCAAAAAATCTGAAAGAGATACATGTCCCCTTTAAAACAAAAACTACAAAATCGCTATGAGTCATCTAAAATACTACTGTTAAGCAGTTTGTTTATGTTTTTGGCTCCATGCTAACTGCTTACGGGAAAGGAAACTAATAATTTATAGGCAATGCTACAAGTTCTAGCTAATAATGCTAGTCGGCTGCTCTACACTGCCGGTTATATTCACATTTGGAGCGAAACTGCTGCTGAGGCGTGAAGCTGAAAACACCATGATAGTGCTCCAGCCCAGCTAGATCCAATGAAAAGAGAGCAGAATCATCAAAACCTGAGAGAGAGAGAGAGAGAGAGAGAGAGAGAGAGAGAGAGAGGAGGCAGAACCATACATTGAGAGAGAGAGAGATATTGATGGAGCAGAAAATAAAGGAAACAAAGGGGGTGTGCAGTGACCTCATGGCTCTGAGTCAGCAAATGTGAGCAGAGAATAAAATAAATGTGCTGTTCTGCATACATAAACATATTCAATTTATATTTAAACATTATAAAAAGGCACTAATATTAGAACTTCAAAACCTGAAAACCAGCCTAAAGTGAGCTTGCATCAGGGAACCACAATTAATCGTAGTAGGTTTTCTACACATCCAGAATCATTCTGTGCACGTGTGTGTTTACCGCTGTTGTGTGACGTGCTAGCGGAGAGCGTTCCACCCCAGCTCCAGCGGTTCGGCTTCGGCCTGGCTCTCTGACCCCTCTCCGTGGTCCTCCTGATAACAGCCTCATACCGGGCCTGAAACACACAAGGACATTTTCTTTCCAGAGAGCAATTTATTGGATAAACGCATGTTAAACCTGCAGTCTATATTATTGGGATCTTTTTACAAGATGTATGGTTTGCCTTTATTATTTCCTGTAGTATTACCATAATAAGGAAAGGGTATCTGTATACCTTCACAGTGATGACAATGTAATGGTTCTCAAGCACAATTATGCCCTTTTACGAAGTCTTGATTTTGTTTTTGAGGGGTACTAGAATATGCTGTCATCCTTGATTGTTCAAAAAACACATTATTTTTCACATATTGTACAGCACCTCTCTCCCCAGTCTGGCTCGAACACGCTGATTTAGATAAAGCCCGTCCTTCCGAAATATGAAATGTCCTGTGATTGGTTAGCTGGCCAGGTGTGTTGTGATTGGCACAGCTTAGCGTGTGCTGAGGAAATGTCCATAACTCCATAACTGAGTTCTGCTCTAGTGTAAATATTACGGATGGCGGCAATTTCAATCCAATTCGAGCCTGATTCAGACCCCGACAACGTTAATGAACAAGAGGATCGTGCAGAACGGATTTCAAGCACGGATTTCACAGGACAGATTAAACATTGCAATGTGCAGGAACAGAAATTTTAACCACTCTAAGTTGTCTTCAGCCTTAGGAAGATCAAACAAATGAGTTTTGGAAAAGTGGCTGAAAAAAAAAACTATCTCTTTGACATAGCAACAGCTCAACCAGGCCTCGTCCCCTTTTTTGCGTATTCTGTGGGCGGGGATTATTTAAATGAGGAACAAAGGAAAATTGTGAATTCATAAAGTCAAGGAAAAAATCATGTTGTAGTTCTTGGAAAGTGGATTCTGTACATATAAAATATCTCCCTTTGGAGTGGACTTTGAGCTTTGTAACATTAACACTAACTGAAGTTGAAAAAGTGAAAAAGCATAGTAAAAGATAAAAATTGCAATTAAAAAAAAGTTACGTTTATTTTTATTACAACAGAAGTACAGTAGCAGAGGGGCTTAGATACTGTAAGACGGCCTTCAAATATAGTCGTGGTCGAACAGGGGCTTGGAGTCAAAACTGTTGAGAACCACTGATGTAATTGTGCTTTAATAATGACTGATGAGAAATATAAAGATAAATAATGAAAACTAAATGTATAGGGAGTGAATATATATAAACAGCTGAATAAATTCAACTGCCGTGTTCCCTGATGTCCTCACCTTCTCCTCCTCCAGTTTCTGCCGTCGTTTCTCCTCCACAGCGGCTCGTCTCCTCTCCTCTTTCACCCGCTGCTCCTCCATCCTTTTCCTGCGCTCCTCCAGCTGTCTCTCATGAAACTGTCGGGCTCTCTCCTCTCTCTCCAACCACTTGGACCCCCGTGCAGCTGCACACACACACACACACACACAGTGAATTCCCTTAGTCAAGTCGTGGATTTTTTGCTGGCCCTATAACATATACTCCAAATTCAGAAAGACTTATGCATAGTGATTTGTTTATAATTTCAACTCTAACACAACTTTTCCAGTGCAACTTAAGGTCTGGAAATCACAATTTTTAACATTGTCATGACTACCGGAACAATGAAGGAAGGTCTAAATAGGTCTAAATAGCCCAGCTGATATCTAGATGTGGGAATGCCCTACTAAATATGTTCTGTTCCTGAATAAGGATCCCAAAATGAAAGAGGGATCCCTGATAATGTAAGTTCAACCAGTCATATTCGAGATTTGCAAAGAGGCTGTCATTGAAGGACAGGGCAACACAACTATATTGGACCTCAAACCTGTAAGAATTGTTACTAATTTCACAGATATTAGCAGATCAGTCTTTAAAGGGATAGTTCACCCAAAAATGTGAAATCCGTTATCATTTAATCTTGCTGCGGTAGTCGGTCACCACCCCATTGTCATTTAGCTTTTCTTATAGAAATAAAAAACATTTAGTTCAGCATCTGGTGATATTGGCAATACCGGTGTTGTCACAAGTTTATATACCGGTGTGAAAACTTTTTTCACTCTGACATCTCTACTCCAACCCCATAAAACTTAGATATTAATACATTTTAATAAAACCTGAGAGTTTTTGGTCCCTCCACTGAATGTTCGGGTAACCAAAAAGTTCATAAAGACATTGTAAAATGAATCCAATATGAAACAAGTGATTTAATCCAAGTCTTGTGAAAGGATACAACCTCTTTATATGATGAACAGATTTAATTTAGACGAACAAACACACATACAGAGACCACATCACATACAGGGCTTGACACTCACTCTTTTCCCAAGGAGCAAATGTACTAGTTGAAAAATGTAGAAATCACAATTAAAAACTTTAGGGGCGCAATGGAAATGGATCAAATAATGCAACAAAAAAAATGTCTCCTTAATAAGAGATACAAAGAGACATTTACAAGCAACATAATTTCATTTATTAATTTACAAATAGTACAGATTAATGTGCCAACACTAATACAATCTATATACTGAATATGTGTAAATAATGTTTTTAGTCTTTCCATCCTGTGACAGGGCAGCCCAGACAGAAGCTAAGAGTTTACGTTGAATTATTGAATTAAATAACAGATAAAGTTTATTTTGTAACCAATAAAATATGCACTATAACAACCATCTACAACATATTTTTGTCAACAGGATTTGTTGATTACGAACTGCTCTGAAATTGCGAGTTTGTAGAATGCGCTGTATTACGATTCCCGTTTTTCCATCCACAAATTTAAGATCTCTTAAAATGATAATTAAGACATTTGTTAAACCATTTATGAAATTGAATTTGATACAACTGATCTTTTTAAGCACACTCTTGAACTTAATGCATATGAGCCTTTACATATGTTAAACAAAGAAGCTTATGGTACGTCACATGGTAGAACAAACTTCATTGGTTTTCGTGCGTCACGCATGCATTTCCATTGAGCTGGAGCGTGTCAGTGTAAGTAAAAGCCTAAATTAACTTGAATCATATGGATTCATTTTATGATCTTGCTTTTGATCTTCTAAGTTTTGGTTGCCTGGACTTTCAATGGAGGGACAACAATTTCACAGTTTTCATTAAAAATATCTCAATTTGTGTTTCAAAGATTAACCAAAGTCTTATGGGTTTGGAACGACAAGATGGTGAGTAAATGGTGACAGAATGTTTATTTCGGGGGACTATCCCTTTAAATGCAAAGTTTAATGCTAAAGCTGTAAGAGATGGTGGAATAAATAATAAGAAAGTCAGATGTTAATAGTCAACATTGTGGATTAACAATTTCATTTGCAACCAAGCACTCCAGTAATCGAAAGCGAGCGAAATTAATCTGCCAATCCCTCTCTGGCCTCTCTGTCATGGCCTATAACCCCTTACATAAAACTGGGTGTCCTGGTAACAGCAACCTTGCCAAGAGTTTACAAAACAACTGCATCTCGCCAAAGCAACCTGCCCCTTTAAGTTAGTCATGCAGTTACAAACAGGGAAAACAGACAGACACAAGATAGAGCAAAATGTGAATAGAAAAAAAAAAATTATAAAAAAAAAAAAGGCAAGATCAGGAAAAAGTGCAAGAAGGGAACCCCTGAGCTTTACATGGTGAAGAAGGTTTGATTTGACAAATTCACATGATTGACACATTCCAACAACTCACAGAAACAACAAGAACAACACGTGAACATGTAACTGCTTTTATACTAAACTGATCATTCATTATGACTCTCATAAGGACTGAGTGAGTCTCTGATCAAAGTTCAGTTCAACAGTATCCGTGTGTTTGCACAGTAAACCACTGCAACTCTGTTGAAACTCCACCATGAAATCAAAACTTAACCCATGTACATCTTAATAACCGGCCCGTTCTTAGGATGCATTCGCGTCAAGTGAGCAACTGTAATACCTCTGTTAAAGAATATGTCACAAAAGCTAATTGATATTATTAAGTTTTAGCAGTGATCGTTTTGTTTGTTTTTTACATTTTGTGTACTGTAACTGTGAATGAAGCTTTCTAGAAAGCACTACTCATTTATATTATTTATGAGATGACAGTCTTGCATGACTAAACTACACTTCCCATCATTCTCCGATGCAAAACAAGAATTATATAAAACAAAGCATCACTAACATGCCAAACATGCATCCTTTATCATTTGTATCTGTTTTTGTATGTAGTACCTCAAAAAAAAGTGTCTTTGTTAAGTTAAAAAGAGAACAATTAAGATGTCAAAAAAATAATAACAGTAAACAAAGTCTAACATTCAAATGCCAATCAAATCATGATTAAAAATCATCATGATTAAAAAAAAATTATACTTTTTAATCGTTCAAAAAGGCTTTCATGTTTGCTGCACCTTCTACTTGGAATGATCTACAGAAAACACAAACTACATTGTCTAATTTCTTTAAATGATTTTAAAGGCTATGTTAACCCTCTGAGGTCTAAGGATTTTTGGGGTCCTTGAGGTGTTCTGACATGCTCTGACATTTGTGCTTTTTTCAGTTATTTATAAACATGTTAATGGCAAAGGTGTAAATTCACTCAATAAAGCACAAACTGGACTACCGTAACTTCTCAGCAACAATTATGAAACATGTTTGTATTTTTGAGAGAATATTGCTTATGCATGGTTATTGAAAAAACTCAAACTTAAAGTGTCTGAAATAAGGCCACAAAACACATACTAAATATGTGTCCACAAGACTTGTGACTAATCAGTGTTGTTGCCTAGAATTTTTGCTTCAAAATGATCTGAAAATCATCCTGCCTAATCATTTACACAAACACATACACTGATTTAAATTTTATTAGAGACCTTTGGTTTGGAAAGGCAATATGCGTGGAGGCGTGTTCACACCTGAGAAGACAAAGGCCGGATAATGTGCCGCATAATGAGCTGCATATTAATTAGCCCTTTCACACAGGTGTGTCACAGGATCCCAAAGAATGCAAGGACAAAAGAAATGATCTATATAGCCTATACATATTTTACAATTAGAAATTGTAACCAATTACAAATAGGTTACAATTACAACAACAATTACAATTTTAACAATATTTCAAGTGTATTTCTTTGTAAAAACTAATGAATCCTTACCTTTTTTAATACGTATGATAAAATGTATAGTTTGAATATTGGAACAAACACTATAATAACATCTTAGTTGATAATTCAATATACCTACTTTATTTTTGACAAAACATCATACTATAGTATTTAACTATGAGCAGAAATTGGTGAACAAAAGCGTACCTATTTAATGTGACAGTAGTCTTTTTTTACAGTCAAAACTTTATAAGCTATCCAAAACTAATCACAAAATCGTGTCTAAACATTCATATTTAGTCTGTAATATATTGTGTATGATATATTAGTATATACATGTGAATTTGCAGCTTGTTGCTTATACAGACATTTTATTTCAACATATTTCAGTCTATTTTTACTCATACAAACTATATTGCTATAGCCTACTAAGATGTGTTTATGTAAACATAACGTTTACTAATGTAGGTGCGAGAGTGAATGAACAAGGCACAGACACGCGCTGTATAACTGTAAACAAAGCGCGCACGCCTTTGCCGTTCACTCATCATTTAGCCTACACACATACACGCAATTCATATTTAAACAGTCTTTTTGCGGTTTACAGTCCGACACTTCAATATCACGATTAGAACAAAGCACTAGAATAAATGACTTACTACATCAGCTGGATCCGTTGCTCCTCGAAATGAAACTACCAGCACTTCTGGTACATTTTCCAGGGTTAGATTTTCCTCACAGTGAAAGGATACGCTGTGTACACAGCTGTACAAGATACTTACTAAACACGATGTGTTTTATAATCCAGCTGGTGGGCGTTGGCATGTTTGAACGGCTTGTCTAAAATCATTTGCGTTTGAATAGCGCGCGCTCTCCGTGGGCGTGGCACATTAACGCGTAATTAGGTATAATGAGCTGGAAAGAAAAATACTGACATCTCTCTCTTTTCATACAGATTACATAAGCTAAGAATATTTGTTTTTTTATATAAATTAACTCATTTAAAAGAAGAGAGTTCAAGCTTCATTATGGAAAAACACTCGTGCCTGTATGACAAGTATTCGCGGAATTAAAAATAATCTTAGGACGCGTTTCAGAATGGACTTCACTGACAGAGAGAAGGCAGAACGCGCATCATGTTTGTTTTTCTTTATTTGACGAAAAGCACAACACTTTGTTTTTATTGTGAGTATCCACAAAAAAAATAGACACTTATCAGGATCTAATGATGTACAACACTTAATATGTAAGATCAAAATCAACAGAGTATTTTGAGTTTCTTTTGCACTGATAAGAAAAAAGCGAGACTATTGCGCCGGCGCGATAGCCGACCTCAGAGGGTTAAAACTATAGAACATGAGTCCATCCACACGTGCAAATGTTTTAATTAATGGCACTTTTATTTAAATTGAATTGTACTTGAGTTGTCTTTAGCCTCTTTTGCGTTTGTTTTGTGATTGTGTGACCTAATTTTTTCTGCTATCTCGGCCAGGTCTCTCTTGAAAAAGAGATTTTATATCTCAATGCGACAAACCTGGTTAAATAAAGGTTAAATAAAAAATACTGCTTCATTCTGAAATGTGTCACGTTATGCAAGTTAAATGTGTTGCAAAGGCACTCTGACATTGTCTTTAATAACAATGTGTGTGTTTGTCATACCATTCTGCTTCTCCAGCTCCTCCCTCCGTTCACGTGCGAGTCTCTGCCTTTCATCGATCTTCTGCATGAGAGGCTCTGCAAACACAAGCACACATGCTGGATGAGTTCAGGCAGTAAAGCTTGGAGATGATGTTTGCATATATGCAGCTAACAGTAGTGCACAGGCTGTGTGTGTGTGTGAGACCTGGTCTGGTAATGATGTGTGTCTCTGTAGGGCTGGGAATGGTGTAGGTATACTGTCCCGAGGCAGATGAGTCCGGGCGACTCCATGATGACGACTTCTCATCCGCTCTGAGAAGGTAGTCAGAGCCTGAATCACACAGATAGAGGGAAGGGGGGAAACCCCAAACTGTTTATTCATCAGAGAATTGAAAATACAAAGTGCTTTATTTCTTTTTGAAACATCTAGGTATATCGCTGTCAACTGTATTGGTGCTCTTAAGACATCATATAATTAAAAAAGGGGATATAATAGGAATATAAACCATTTATTCATATTAAATATTACATAGATCGTATTACATAATTTTCATCAATAATAAATTATACAAAATAAATTAATTTTAATATTAATAATAATCTTAATGAATATTAAATTCATTTGAATTCATTTTAAAATATTTATATTGTTTTTAGATTTAAAATGATGAAACAAAAAAAATATGAAATGTTTATTATGAAAAATAATACAATATAATTTTATTAAAATAATACAATATTATATATACATATACATACATCAAATATTTTTAAATACTAAATATTTATGATATATATCAGAACAGTAAATTGTAACCAAGAAATGTTTTTACAAATTTCACAAACTGTAAACATACTTTGATTTCATAAAGTTAACATGCCAACCGTAGAGAGAGATCCAATATGTATATACAGGTGTAAACAAACACATACTAGTCTCATATTGTACATAAAATGTATTTTTCATTTGCACAGTGATATACACAAGACATGGTGTTAAAGAAGTTGCAAAAAGTCAAAGTTGCTTGCTCTACATCTTGTTGATTTACTTAAAGACCTGAGATCATTCCCCCTCACACACTCTTTTAGGAAGTGACTAAGAAAGTTGTATGACCTGACAGATCTCAGCTTGAAAATTAAACAATTCCTTGAAAAGAGATGCCAAATAGGCTTATGAATCCATGGGTAAACATAAAATATATGGCTTGAGAGATGTTTAACTGTGTTACTATAATCAGGTCTCTACATCTGCAAGCATCCTGTGATCTGTGACAGATACTGAAGCAAACAGCACATCAGAATCAGCAATCTGGTTAAACGGTTATTGATTCCTGCACTAAAACCAATCAATCTCCTGCTGTGTCATCTCACACACCAATCAATAATAGTTATGTTTTCTTTGTTATACATCATGCTTGTTTAATCTAACTCTAATCAAACTTATAATACAGAAATTGCAGGCACAATGTCCCTCAATTCCGTTGAGGATATGCATTTGAATAATATCCCAAATTATGCTTTTGGAAATGAGGCACAACAAAGCCATTTCTGTAGAAATCGTGAGATAAAAAAAAATCGAACACGTCATCAGACTGCTGTAAAGAAAAAAATAAAAGTATTGCCATCCTTTACATGACATCACCCACATATTAGCATGTATTATGGCTCCCACAAATACTGATCTTTAAAGAGTGCTACCCATAATTCCACTGTGGGGGAGGAGGGGATAAACAAGCTAAGGGCAGATGGTGCGTCTAGACGAGGGGGGAATGGATAAAGGACAAAAACAATCACAAAAAGCAAATACATACGTCACTGCATTTTAGCAAAAGTCATTGACAACTCATGCAAAAATAAAAACACCCTGTTCTACATAATACACAGGAAAACATGAACGGAATTGCAGAGTTTATTGACAAAAATGGAATTTACTGTAGAATGCGGAATGAATGTCACAAAATTTGGCAAATTTTGGATGATTAAATTAAAAGTAGGGTTGAAAAATTAATCGAATCGTGATCTGTGAATATTAAACCGCAAAAAGCTATTTAAAAATGAATGTTGGGTAGGGGTGCAACGATCAGGACCCACGGTTCGGCGAGCATGAGACTCGCGGATTAACTGCTAAGTTTAATCATCATAGATGGTTATCCATCAACTCTATCATTTGCACGTGTTTTGTCTTGCCAATTTACACATTCAAACGATTTTAAATACAGAAGCAGAGGAAAAAATCGGGACTCGCACGCAGAGATAGAGATGCGTTTCAGACAGCGCTCGGACACCAAATTGATTCCTCTTTCACGTTTATTAGCGCGTAAACGGATACATTTGCACAAAATGTTGTCAAAATACCCGTCTCGACATGTATTCTCTCAGTTATGTCATAAGTGAACAGTTGAGAAAGAAACCGGATGTGTCAGTATATTTGGTCAGTGCATTCTGTCTTAAAGTGACAGCAGCCTAATATTCCTGCTGTTGTCTGTGTCATTAATGATAATAAAATAAAATAATATAGCTTTAACAAAGTCAAGTCAAATATATTTATATAGCACTTTTCACAATACAGATTGTCTCAAAGCTGCTTCACAGTATCAATCAAAACAACTTAACAATGTTTGTTTATTACTGGAAAAAAGACATCCAAGTTTGGTAGAGCTGATCAATGGTATGATTGGTTAATTAATTTGAATATCCCCATTCAAAGATGAACCTATATTTCATTTCTACAGTAAACACAGTGTTATTTTACAATTAGGCCTAACTATTAATTTCTGTACCTGAATACTACTGTTAGTAACTTTGTTATATAAGCTTGTAATTTTTGTATTTGTTCGTATTTTATTACTGACTGTTCAGTGTTCACCTGTCTTTAATAATGTTTGAACTTTATTAGTTAGGCTAGTAGTCTTTGCTGTGGTATCAAAGTACTTAAGTGAGCTTTAAGTAATAAATGTAAAGGAAAGTTACATTTGCACCCCCCTTTTTTTTTTTGCTGACCCGAAAAATGATTTGATCCGTAACTCAAAAACCATCAAAATGATCCAAACTGTGAGTTTTGTGATCCGTTGCACCACTAATGTTCGGTGTGTCTCTCTAATGTGTCTCTGAATTCATGAACTGCCAACACAGGAAGCTTGTTATGCGTTGGAACAGAGCTATCGTGATATTATCCGATCTATTTCTGTGTGCGATCCCTGAGGAGGTGACGGCCGTCACTTGCTCTAGAT
The DNA here is from genome assembly GCA_030578255.1 of Tiaroga cobitis. Taxonomy (NCBI): domain Eukaryota; kingdom Metazoa; phylum Chordata; class Actinopteri; order Cypriniformes; family Leuciscidae; genus Tiaroga; species Tiaroga cobitis. The sequence goes on from CM060613.1 coordinate 6,181,553, forward strand.
TTCAGGACAATGTTGCTCCTGATTTATCCCAGGCCAAACTCCATCCGACCCAATTTACCCACTTACCAAAAATGCAGGATATCACCTTTCTGAGACAAACAATGGGCAAGGTCTCAAATGATTACTGAGGGCAATTTCTGAAATCATTATATTCCAGAAAAAGGGACATTGATGAAATGCTTCATTGTTTCATATTTCAGTCAGTCAGAATAACCTCAGTTTCTACCAGCCCTGAACACACACAGACTTCAATACTACAGTAATACAATCTAATCTAGTCGTCAGTTCTCTACTGAGACTTATTAAAATGTAGAATAGAGTATAATTCTTTTTGTATAATATTAGTATAATATAATGTATAATATTTATAAATCCCTAAGAGAATGTAAAGCCAAAACATGAGTCTCTGTGTGTGTGTGTGTGTGTGTGTGTGTGTGTGTGTCTAGCTGCGGCTCATTACTTGTCGGTGAGGGAGACCCAGTGGTGTTTAACCCAGAAAATACCTGACAGTGAATCATAAGCCCAAATGCCCAAGTGATATGGACACTTCATGCTAGGGCTGGGCGATAAAACGATAACGATAATTATCGCGATATCATTTTTCTCGATAAAACGATATCAAGAGGTCGATAAATGTTCGATAATGTTTATGCGCCAAAAAGCGGAACGAAACTCATTTGAACCGCGCGCGCCTCACAGAATGTTTATCCGCTCGGCTCAAAGTCCAAACGGCAGCGCGAGCTCACTAGAGCAGACGCGTTTACTCTGATCGGTCTCGCTCACGAGATCCAGTGTTCAGCGAAGAACACAAATGTCCAGTTTAAACCAGTTTAAAGGCAGATGAAACACCGCTGACAAACAGGAGAAACACTGCGCGCAACGATACAGTCAGAATCTGAATTGATACTGAATCCATTTAGCCTAACGTTACCATGGATTTACTGTAAGGTTAGCCTAGTAATATTAACTGCACCATGAAATGTGGGATATACATATGAATTGTATAATATTATTAATGTAGACAATGTATTAAATGACTAATGGAATATAATTACAGTATTTAATAATGTATTTAACTGTTAGGCTACTGTTTTTCATACAAATACCATAGAAACCATAAAGTTGCAGTTTGCCATGATAGTGAGGTGCTAAGTTATAGGCTATGCCTGGTTTTATCTGTGGTTATCATGATCTAAATGCATGATACTGGATGACCAATGGTTAATTTTAATAAAACTCAAACAGTCAGAATATTACATTTTACCAATAAAAAATGTGGTCGTTACATTTTTTTTAAAACAGATGTTACTGTTTTTATTAATGAACATAAATTTAACAAAGTAGTATTAGCTTGAGTTAGGATGCAGATTTACTGTCAACTCACTGTCAAATATGCATTTCGAGACAAAACATGTAATTTGAATATTGCAGCCAGCACTGCAAACTGTGCTGAAGAAATATTTTTCTATTCAGATATTTATTTTAAGGAAAAATGACAAATGTTTGAATGTTCTACCTCAGATTTGTGAAATTTTCACCTGTTTGGCAAGAGTTTGTCATGATATGTTCTGACAATAAAGAGTAACGTTAGTTTAAAACCACAATTAACGCTCTGGTTTATACAACTTTCACTTAGGAGCAAAAATATGCCTTTAAACTTGAAAGAAATAAAGATTTGACATTTATCGTGATAATTATCGATATCGACTGATATAAAAAAAGTTATCGTGATAATTTTTTTTGGCCATATCGCCCAGCCCTACTTCATGCTCCAGCATATTGTGCTGTGCTACTTGCAAAAGACAATCCTAAACAGAAATCCTACATCTCTGCACCTTAAATGGTTTGATCTTTGTTAAATGCCTATAACGGAAGGCAAACGTGGCTGAAATCATCCGATATGTGCACCATGTAAACAAACCTCAGGCTACTGTGGCGGTGAAACTTTAACATGACACCTGTGGGGTGTGTTTGTGTGAACACCTGATTTTGCCTTCATATAGCTCGCTAGTAAAGGCTTTTCACTTGACCCATAGCATTTACTCAAATGCCCAAGGGGTGCAAAAACAATCAAATCTCAGAACGAAGTCAATGTTATCTAGTCTATACATTCTTTTGAGATGACAAAAGATGCTACATTAGTTACAATACCATCACAGATCTTTCCTCTCGAGATTATACACTAAATGCATGAACTAGCGGCCTCACGTCACTAAGGTCAGATAAATCCCATCACATAGAGCCTCTTTCACCTAGATATCATCATATAGAGACTGTGTCTGTTCCCCGAATTTGGAAATCCAAAAAACGTCAGGTTAAAAATTTAATTGAGTTAACAAATAAAAAACCGATATAATACAGATGAGCAAATGATAAAGCTTGGGTTGCTGAATATTCGATCCCTTACTTCAAAATCTCTCATAGTTAATGATATGATTTCAGATTATAATCTTGATATGCTGTGTTTGACAGAAACCTGGCTAAAACCAAATGATTACATTATTTTAAATGAGTCAACCCCACAAGATTACAGTTATAAACATGAACCTCGTCTGAAAGGCAAAGGGGGAGGAGTTTCTGTAATTTATAGTAATATTTTCAAAACCACTAAGAAATCTAGTTTTAAATATACTTCTTTTGAAGTATTGGTGCTTAATGTAAAAATATATAGTGTAAACGATAAATCACATTTGAGAATTATGCTGGCTACTGTATACAGGCCACCAGGGCACCATAAAGATTTTATCAAAGAATTTGCAGACTTTCTGCAGATAAAGTACTAATTGTTGGTGATTTTAATATACACGTAGATAATGAAAAAGATGCATTGGGATTGGCATTTAAAGACATTGTAAACTGAATTGGAGTTAGACAACACGTGTCAGGACCTACTCATTGTCGTAATCATACTCTAGATCTAATATTATCACATGGAATAGATGTTGATGCCGTTGAAATTCTGCAGCAGAGAGATGACATCTCAGATCATTATCTAGTCTCATGTAAATTAGATTTAGCCAAGGCTGCAAAGCCGACTCCGTGTTATAAATACGTTAGACCTATAACTTCTGCCACTAAAGATTGCTTTATCAATAATCTTCCTAATCAATTTCATCATCTCAGCATCCCGGATAGCTTAGAAGAACTTGATATTGCAACAGAAACTTTTAACTCTCTCTTTTCCAGCACTTTAGACGCAGTTGCTCCGTTGCGCTTAAAGAAGATTAAAGAAAATAGTCCAACGCCGTGGTACAGCGAGCACACCCGGAGAGCACACTTAAGAGAGCAGCCAGAAAAATGGAGCGCAACTGGAAGAAAACTAAACTAAAGGTATTTCGGATTTCGTGGAAAGAGAGCTTGATTGCTTACAGAGGGTTGAAAAATAAGCAGATCTAGCAGCTTTTAAAGTCTCTATTAGAAGAAAATAAACATAAACATAATCCAAGGTATTTATTTGAAACAGTGGCTAAACTAACGAAAAAGAAAGCTTCAAGCTCAGAAGTGTCCAAGCAACACAGCAGTGATGACTTTATGAACTTCTTCACTTATAAGATTGATAATATCAGGGACAAAATTATAACTATGCAGCCGTCTACTACAGTATCGCATCAGGGAGTGCATTGTAGTCTCCCTGAGGAAAAATTTGATTCATTTGTTGCTATAGGAGAGGAAGAATTCTGCAAACTCGTTAGGCTAATTCATCTAAATCGACAACTTGTATGTTAGATCCTATACCGACTAAGTTACTGAAAGAGATGCTTCCAGAGGTTATATATCCTCTTCTTAATATCATTAATTCATCTTTGTCTCTAGGATACGTACCAAAAACCTTTAAACTGGCTATGATAAAACTGCTTGTTAAAAAACCACAACTTGATCCTACAGAATTAGTCAATTACAGGCCGATCTCGAATCTGCCTTTTCTGTCAAAGATATTAGAAAAAGCAGTGTCTTCACAACTATGTTCCTTTCTAGAAAGAAATGATATCTGCGAGGATTTTCAGTCCGGATTTAGACCGTACCATAGTACTGAGACCGCTCTCATTAGAGTCACAAATGATTTGCTCTTATCATCCGATTGTGGTTGTATCTCTCTATTAGTGTTACTCGATCTTAGTGCTGCATTTGACACCATTGACCACAACATTCTTTTAAATAGACTAGAAAACTATGTTGGCATTAGTGGAATTGCACTAGCATGGTTTAAATCATACTTAACTGACCGTTATCAGTTTGTAGCAGTAAATGAAGAGATGTCTTATCGATCACAAGTTCAGTATGGCGTACCACAAGGCTCAGTACTAGGACCGCTGCTGTTCACTCTGTACATGCTACCATTAGGAGATATTAGGAAACATGGAGTTAGCTTTCACTGTTATGCCGATGATACTCAGCTGTATATTTCTTCAAAACCCAACGAAACTTACCAATTCACAAAATTAACGGAATGCATAGCTGATATAAAAAAATTGGATGACTAGTAATTTCCTACTACTAAATTCTGAAAAGACAGAGATTCTAATTATTGGACAAAAAACTTCCACACGTAATAACCTAGAATACTGTCTAACACTTGATGGCTGCACTGTCAAGTCTTCGTCGTCGGTTAGGAACCTGGGTGTGCTCTTTGATACCAACCTTTCTTTTGAAAGTCACGTGTCTAGTATCTGTAAAACTGCATTTTTCCATCTTAAAAATATATCTAAAATACGCCATATGCTCTCATTTGGGAAATGCGGAAAAATTAGTTCATGCGTTCATGACCTCAAGGCTAGATTATTGTAATGCTCTACTGGGTGGTTGCCCTGCACGCTTAATAAATAAACTACAGCTAGTTCAAAACGCCGCAGCTCGAGTTCTTACCAGAACCAGGAAATATGACCATATTAGCCCGGTTCTGTCAACACTGCATTGGCTCCCTATTAAACATCGTATACATTTTAAAATATTATTGATCACTTACAAAGCACTAAATGGTTTAGCTGCGCAGTACTTGAGCGAGCTCTTAACGCATTATAGTCCTTCACGTCTATTGCGATCTCAAAATTCCGGCCAGTTGATAATACCTAGAATATCTAAATCGACTGCAGGCGGGAGATCCTTTTCCTATTTAGCACCAAAACTTTGGAACAGTCTTCCTACCATTGTCTGGGAAGCAGACACACTCTGTCAGTTCAAAGCTAGACTAAAAACACATCTCTTTGACCTAGCATACACATAATACATTATAGACTTCTATAATTCAATGTTAGGCTGCATAGATTAGGTCAGCCGGAACTGGGACTTCCCTTAAATCTTGATGTACTCGTTACATCATAAGTAGAATGGCATCTACTCTAATATTAGTGTCTTTGTTTATCCCGAGGTTTTCCCGCAGCCTGCCGGATCCAGGCCGTGTCCAGATCTGATGAGGGAGATCCGCCTGGACCCGATGACAATGCAGTGCTGAAGTGTCAACTATCCTCTCCCTATGGAGGATCCCTTTCCCACTCTACAGATAAAGCATTGTGAATTTTGGTTCGCGTACCCCGAAGTGATAAAATAAAACAAAATTCTGTATCAAAATTTATAGGCAAGACAAGTAGTTTGTTTAGGCTGGGTTGTATGAACTACAAACCTGCGCACATATTTTCAAAAGCACATAACTATAGAATCAATTCTGAATGAGCATGTGAACGCCGTCAGCGTTAATCACAGGTTCGCGTTTAAAGTCTGATCATTTCGACGGAGACTGAATCAATCAAAATTAACTTTAGCTGGAAATAACATTATTCAAGAACCGCTATAAAGCCAAAACAATCTCTGTTGCCTTAAATGAATATGTTTGTCTCTGTAAAGCTGCTTTGAAACAATCCATTGTTAAAAGCGCTATATAAATGAAGATGACTTGACTTGAACTGATCCCCTTCAAGCAGGTTTTGGACTTTCCTTTTTTGCATTTTCTCTCCATTCCTGCACAGAACCATACCAGCTCATGAAACTTTGGTCTGAGGCCCATGCCTGATTAGCTTCCTAATCTGTGTCCTGAATGCTGGGCTGAACAGGCTGGATGTATTGACGGCAGAACAGAATAAACAGGACGATACACACAGACACCATCTACAGCAGCAAACAGCATTAATGAAATCATCATCTTGAGGTAGTTACACAAACTTTTGAATAATTGTTTAGACCACAAATACGCAGAATGCTAACGATGAACAGGGCTCAAGATATGACGGCATACAGGCTTTTAGGGGTGGTATATTTACATACCGTAATATAAACAATATGCAAAATCTCAAATGCACTAACAACACTTCTTGGACTTTGACTAGGCTTTGTTTAGCTAGTTAGTATCTTGGCGGTTAGATAATATATATATATATATATATATATACACACACACACACACAAAGTAACAGCCTAATTATTCACATTTATTAAAAAAAAATCCATAGTGTGCTGAAATGTAGACTATGTAGTAGGAGGAGGATTTAAGGAAACGTTCTCCATTCGGGCTCTCTGATAATCAAATAAGAAGAAAACGATAGCTATGCAAACTAAAACACAAATACAGGAACACATCCGGTGTGACACTCAATAGTCTTATTTTCTACTCCTGTCAATGTTGTTCATCTTGGCTCTTCTGTGAGCGGTTTCCATGCCAGTGTGTGGAGTGAAGCAGAACTGCTAAAGTCAGAGTGAAGCTGAGGTCTGAAGACAAAGCATCAGATAAATACTATGTAAATCAGGAGCCTGCTTTTGTTACACAAGATAATATATGAGGGGAGGAAGAGAAAGAAATACCTGTTAAAACCAAATGCTTGTTTACCAGCTTACTACACAATGTTGTATGTGCTGCAAAATTACATGGAAAACATCCCAATTTGCACACAATCCATCCGAAACAATATCTGAGATTAGGATTAATGCATCACAAATAACAGTGTGCTGAACGTAGCATTGCAAAGGAATACGGCGTCCAGGAGCGTTTCCCAGGTGTTAGATGATACGACTTTAAGGTCAAAGGTCAGAGTTGAGCCTAGTGTTGCTGAACTTGAGTTCACTTGTTTGTGAGCAGAGCAGACAGACTCTGAAATCAAATGCAACCATTAACATGTCTTCTAGTCGGCACATATTTAATCCGGGTAAATGGCAAACATTTTCATGTTTTAGCTAAATTTAAATATTTTACTTAAATATGAATAATTTCAAATTATATCATAAATAATTATAGGGCTGGCCGATATGGCCAAAAAATCATATCTCTGTATTTTCTAAATTTTCTACTTTGATTAAAGAACATATTTTATTTTTTTATTTCACTTACTGCCCAATGTTGTCCAACAAACAATGTTCATATTGAAGGCTATGAAAACAAATATAGTAAACCATAGGCTCTGGTATATTATGCGCAAAAATCATATTACATGATAACATTGTAACATTACAATCTTAAAACAAAAATAATGATTTCATTTGTAAATTCACTACATTAAAAATAAATACAATCAAAAGCAAAATTAACCTACATTTGATTACACCATTACAATAGTCACCTTAGAGTTATTGCTATCATAAAAATACACTTACTTGTAGGTTTAAAATTCAACATATGGCACATTTATTGTCCAATAACAAATATTTTAGCAATATGTATATTTTATGAATTATATATGAATTATTTTGCTCCTAATGTATTGCGCTCCGTCTGTTTGGCGCGCACACATGTATCTGTCAGAGCATCTGACGGGGCAAGCCGCTTTAAAGGGTTAGTTCACCCAAAAATGAAAATGAAGTCATTAATTACTCACCCCCATGCTGTACCAACCCCGTAAGACCTTCGTTCGTCTTCGGAACACAAATGAAGATATTTATGATTAAATCTGAGAGGTTTATGACTGCTACATAGGCTCCCTAAGGGAATGAATCCTGACGGCCCAGAAAGTCATTAAAGAAAATGTTTAAATATTCCATGTCACAACAGTGGCTCAACTATAAGTTTATCAAGCGATGAGAATACTTTTTGTGCGAAAAAACAAACAAAAATAACGACTTTATTCGACTATTCCTTTTCTTCCTTGTAGGCCTGAAAAGAGACTTCAAGAGATTTCCACGACGCATGCGCGAGAATTGCGATCTCCTTCAACTACCTAATGACTTTCTGGGCCGTCAGGATTCATTCCCTTAGGGAGCCTATGTAGCAGTCATGAACCTCTCAGATTTAATCATAAATATCTTCATTTGTGTTCCGAAGACGAACGAAGGTCTTACGGGGTTGGTACAGCATGGGGGTGAGTAATTAATGACTTAATTTTCATTTTTGGGTGAACTAACCCTTTAAACTATACGCGCGGCGTTATATCTTACTAGTTATTTTAAAGCCCTTAATATAAAGCATGGCTCATGTTTAGGACAAATTGGATGATGCACTTTCCCCGCATCAGCTATTTTTTCAGATGCGCTGTGTATAGTAAGGACACAGTAGAGGACGTTTCAGCCTCGACTCTCTATCATCATTAGCATGTTAAAAGTTGTAAAGAGTACCAAATTTAACAAAACAATATAAATGCAGAATTAGAATTCATGAATATGTAACGGTATTCACGGTATAGCAAAATCCATATCATGGCACAAATAGTCAAAGTCATACCGATATAGCGCCCACCCCTATTTAATTGTATTAAGAGGCATAATTTCAGTAAGGCTGAAAAAAGCTTTTGGCTCGTCTCCTGAGGCCACAAAGAGGGTGCAATGAGCAAAATATTAATGCACCGCATTAAACAGTTAATGCAAAGTTGCTGCAACTAATGATTATTTTGATAATAGATCAGTTGGCCGATTAGTCGAAGATTAATCGGATGAAAAAAAAAAAAACATTTTATTTATTTTATTTTTTGACAAAACACACTATTCCACATCCTGCACAATGTTGTCCTTCAAAAAACGTGCCAACTGAATGCTTTAAAAACATATAGTGAATAACATGACTGTGAAAAATAATTTGCATAACGTTTAAAACTAACGTTTATAAATCATAATTTCGTAAATTGCATAAACAATTATGAATGAAAAGCATCATGTATTTATGGACAGTTTAATACAAAGAGCCGAAGCGCCGATCACACCGAGTACAAGAGGTGGGAATCCTTTGAAATCTCACAATTCAATTAAAATCGATTCTTAGGGTCACGATTCGATTAAAAGTCAAATTTCGATTTGACATATGCATAGATTTGATTGTATATTTTATTTTATTTATGGTCCCTGAAGCCCCCTTCCACGATTTTATTCCTAATAAATTACCTTTCCTGCCTTTAATTTTTCAGAATAATACTAGTTTAATTGTTTATATTCCTCTGTTACAGTTTTGCCATGTCTGTTTATTATATTGCATTTTTAAGGGGCATCTGTATTGTTTATAGTTCAGCCAAAATAAAAATTACTGTATCATAATGCAATGGGGGAATATTTGTGGGTCCTGATGATGCCAAATGACTGATGTTACCAGTAAAAAAAAGTGGCCTACATATTATTTTAAATATATCTAGTCAGTGACAGCGTCCAAGCATATTCTTCTAAAAAAATTCTGTATTTTCAGCTTCAGACTCATGAATTTTTTTTTTTATTCTGGCGTCACTATTGTCCTGTGCTTTGGGTTACCTGGTTTGTCCTGGTTATTGGGTTGTCCTGTGCATAAGTCCAAGCCTATTCATTTCCACCACAAAGTAATACCAAATTTAGCATTTCAAATCAACAGTCAATTTTTTGTTAACCTTATGTTACCATATGTTTCAGAGTTTTACAATAATAATAGCCTATATTATCGTGAGTTCACTATCGTGATATGTATTGAATTGTGACATGAGGGTATCGTTACACCCCTACTGGCAACCCTTCACCTGAAGCTTAATAAAGAGAGGGAAGAGTTCAGAAGAGACTAGGAGAGAGCAGCAGTATCCAAACTGAACAGCTACTGTTGGCGGAGTTATTTAATAATGTAGTTTAAATTATACACACCTTGTAACCAAGCCTTGTAAACCATCATGTCTACAAACAAATCATGTCTACAAAATCCTGACTCCAACAGGACAGAGGCACCTTTTGTTTGATTAACGTTAGCCACCAACTCAACTAAACAGTTAAACTTGAACACCTAGATGTTTAATTTTTATGAGAAACATACTGCTTCGTTTAGTGAAAGCTCAATCTGAATGACTTCGGTTGCCCTTCATGACCTACACAAGACCAAAGAATCAGTTTACTTCTTTAGCACAAAGAGGACCTCAAGGTTTAGGGGGTCCACAGAAAACTTAAATTATTTTTGAATGCACTTTAACAGCAAAAAAACAAAATATGCATATTCTAAATTAAAAGCATTATAAAAATGTGTTTCAGAAATTATATTGTGAAATTAAAAATATATATATTTAAAATAATAATTTTCACAATTACAAAAAATAGACAATTGTCGTTCATGCTTACGATTTGTCCACACACAATATAAATGGGTCCGTGTGCATTAATATAGCCTAGCCTTTATATTTTAGGAAGAGTTTCATATCCGGGGGATCTTGGCATTAAAAAGCTTAAACCCCTGCTCTAGGAAACGGTGAACTGCACATCACTGACAGCTCTTACCTTGAATTTCACTCATGGTTTTGGAGAATTTTGGAAAAGCCCATGCAAAACTCGCCTACATTGCCAAGGAAGAAATCCTAATCCAATACATCAGACCCAACCTCACGCATACACAAATGTCCAAAGGACATGACATCCATCACAGGCTGACGAAAATGTGTGTGCTGATTCATTGACAAATAAAAGAGAGGACGGAGTGATGGAGACATGGATGAGACTTTCACCACATCCCTTCAATCTGAGACCGATCAAGAGGAGACAGTAGATCCCCCGCTTTGAGCATGTAAAAGTGAGATTACAAATCACAATTGTGTGTGATTGCTGTGCGTGCAGTGCAGAAAAAAATATGCAAGATTAAAGAGAGAGAGAGAGAAGCGATTAGTGTGCAATTCTCCACATGGCACCAGATACGTGTGTGTGTGTGTGTGTGTGTGTGTGTGTGTGTGTCGGAGCGGGAAGGCTCAGAGATCTGAGCAGCTTAGCCGTGGCTAATGCTAAGCTTACAGAGAGAGGAAGAGAGCCCTACCCTAACCAACCAGTACAAGACAACTCAGAAAGAACGCAATTTAACACTATTTGTTATTCCAGAGCGTGTGTGACAACATCTGCGGGATTTTAAGCCACCAAAAATTCAGGCCTCTCAGTTATGACTCATCAAAACAATGTGAAATGAATGACAGTCATTTTGAGTTGGATTTTGACATTGGGATCAATAAAGTAGACCTATTAACATTTGAATCTTATGTTGAATGCAGTTTTTCTCTCAGCAAGTGATCAATGAACAGCTTAGACACATTTAGCGCACTGACTATTTACTGCCCTTCCTCCCCTGCTAAACAACAGGGTCCTAGTTTATCCAGTGAACACTTTGGGAATTGAACAAGAGAGAAACCGTAGCAACACAGAATAAGGCTATGTTAACATTCAGTATTTGGGGTTAAATAATGCATATTAACAAGCGTGATTCTAGAAATGTCCTGTTCATATCAACAGCTAACAGGAGTAGCTCAAATACCTGTCCTTTTTCAATTATTGAAAAACTAAAGCTGCAGGATTTGGGGAAAGTTTATTAACTTATTAAACAGTTTATTTTTTCATAATATTTTACTGTAAAATAAAAAAACGAGTATTTAAAAGAAAAAGAAAAAAAAGAAATGTATTTTACAGTGGAACAATACTAATATGTATCGCTTAATTAGACCTCAAATAAGAACGTTAAACAAGGGTTTAGGGATGAAAAGTGTGAAATATCAGCTTATGAATACCCAGGATTAATTGTTAACCCGAGGTAAATTATGAACATTGTGAAACAGGATAACCCAGGATTCTCTTTACCTGGGTTTTAGAATGACCCAGGGTTAACTATTCAAGAGTGAAAAGCCCTTCTGAGACACTGGAAAAAACAGATCATGAGCTGCCTGTGCATAAAAAACACAGTGCCACGCTTCACTTTACACACAGCGCATGCATTCATTTAATGCACATTGTATCCTTTGTGATTTGATAATCACATATCAAAATTTCAGTTTTATTTAGCCTAAGGCCTCCACACTACTGCGTTTTCGTTTAAAAACGGAGACCTTTTGCTACGTTTGCACCTCCCGTCCAGACTAAAACGGAAAAAACGAAGACCTAAAACGGAGAAGTTTAGAAACGCTGCAGCTCCGTTTTGCGTTTTGAATCTCCGGAGGGCGTTTTAGTGAAGACGGGACACAACGGAGGACTTTAGAAACACTGACGCAGAGGCTCACGCTCGGCTCTATGATTGGGATCAGTCATCACGTCTCCTTCCCTGATTCGTCAGCCACCGTTTACACCGGCACGCGCATGCCCAGTGTTGGTGAATGGTCACGTGATCCGCGTTTTCAGTCGTTTTAATGTGGACGGAGATCAATTTTAATACCGGATAAAACGCTGGTGTGGACGGAGATTGTATTCGTTTTAATTCTCCGTTTTTAAACGAAAACGTAGTAGTGTGGACGGGGCCTTAGTGTAAGTGTTTGTAATGTCTTGATCGGTGGTTCTCAACCGGGGGCCCAATAGGAGGCCTCAGAAATGGGAGCCTCAAAATGACTTAAAATACTACCGCAACTAATAATCAATTTCTTATTTTTATTCACCCCCTCAATAACTGTGTTGTTGTGTTTTTTCTTTTCAAAAACAGGGTTCCCACTGTCTTGAAAAAACTTGATAAATGAGGTAGGCTGATTTTAAACATGTGATTTCCATAGACCTGGAAAAGTCAAGTAAATTAGTAAAATCTTATAACTCCATTGCTTTTTTTAAATTTCGTGAATTTACTACACATTTGACTAGTTTTACTAGGTTTTAATTAGTGCTGTCAAATAATTCAAATATTTAAATCGCATTAATGTCAGTTACCTCGCGATTAATCGCACATTTTTATCAATTCTAAATGTCTCTTGATTTCTTTTTGTCCCATTATTTTTTTCTCATTTTAATGCTCTTATCAACATGGAAAAGTGGATCGGCTTGCTTTGTGCAAATGTTTTTTATTGAAAACAACATTGTACTGTGTTCAATTTCACACTAACATTCTCACTTGGAGCAAATAATCTCTAAATGTAACACTGTCCATCAATAAAAGGGTGAAACAAATACTGACGAGGTCCTGATATTGACGAGGGGGCGGAGAATTCGCATCAGCTGTGTGTGTGCTTGGCCATCATCAAGTGGTGTTTCAGATTTTGGAGACAAAAGAGAGGTTGAGAGTCACTCACTAGAGCAACACAAGCATTAGCTTCAGTGAGGCAGCAGTGCTTTGAGATCTGAGGGATTTTTGACCCAGCTGAGCCACACGTCTTGTGACCAAAATCTGTAACCAAAATCCTCATAGGTTGAAGAGTAAACATCCACATGCACTAGTGTTAGATTTACATTTTAAATGTGAGGTGGTTTAGGCTAATTGTCATTTGAAAGCTTACATAAGTGATTCTTCTAATGAAAGAGATCTGTCATTTCAGATCTAGAAATGTAAATATTGAATACTGGCATTAATCTACAGCCCTAATTATTACATACAGCTTTTAGTCTCAGTCTGAACGTTATCCACCTTTATGTTGAGGCTTCCAGTCAGCTAACCGAGCTGCTGTTTACATTCCTCCTACCGGTGGTCATGTGACCCACCTACAGCCTAGGACATCCAGTTCAACTTGACAGTCATCTGCCACCGTGGCGACAATGGGTGGGGCAAAACAGCCACACCTAACAAAAAAAGAGAGCAAAAATCTTTTCTTGCTCGGTCGATGTGGTGCTGAAACACTAGACACTCAAGATGGATAAATGTGTTTTTCGCCTCTTCAGTGTAATAGATATGATGTTAACGCTCACCATGGACTGACGTCATTTTCTGTACTCACAAAACTGACATGATATTTGTGTATGTGCACAGAAGATACTTGCAGAAATTAGCTTACAGGGATACTAAAAAAACTAATATTAACTAAGTAAAACAAACATTTTTATATTTAGGTCAAACGCATGAGTGGTAAAGAGCAAAGGGTGTGTCTCAATCTCAAAGCCTTGTGAGCTGCCTAACTAGATTGCCATTTTAATCTTCACATCTTTGATGTCCAAAACTGCTGTCTCGGCTGGTAGCTCACTTAGTTGACACACAGCCATAGAAGACTAAAAAAAATTGCCAATGCAGACAGACACAAAACATTAGCAGATGAGTATTAAAGGCCCCACTTTAATTACGCACATGAATCAGGGCACTAAACGAGGTTGTCCTGAATTCTCAAAAGATTTTGAATTGTATGCACTTTGGTTCTCATCAAGACTAAAATTTATAGAGATTAAATATATCTTAGATGATGGAACCGTTCACGGGTTTCAAAGCTTCACCATTTTAAATCACCATTTCGTTTTTTTGCACTCTTACAATAGTGACAAGTAAATTTAAAAGATATATTCCATGTAGTCTCTCAAAATAACATAAGCAAAAAATGTATGTACTAATTATATATAATTTATCATCATAACTTTAATTAAGCAAAATTAAAATATAAAAAAATATTCACACGTCTTTAACCCTGCACTTCTATGCCGTTATCTGATCCTACCAACCAGTTCTCAAGTCAAAAATACAACTTTTAACAACAACAAAAGCTGATATCAATACATGCAAACAAACCCTCTTAATAGGCCAATTATTAGCTAGGCACCCCAGAGAGCTTTTTTAATCTTTCCTATCCTGACCTCCCACATACCTCCTCCTTTCCTGCGTCTCTTGCGACTGCGCTGTCCCTCCTCTTCCTCAGCGATGGTGGAGAGAGACGGGATAGCCGACCTACAAGCCCCCCTTCTCATCCTGAGGGGGGCCGGCATTCTCCCCTCTTCTCCTCTGTGTGTCTCTCTCTCTCAGTACTCAGTGCTGCTAATAGCTAACACCCCACACATCTCCTCTGAATCTTCTCAAATAATACAGCATGCGGTGGGAAGAGTGACAGACACAGTAAAAGCTGCAAGATGCGGCAAGACAGATTGAAAGGAAAGAGAGGGATGAGCCAAAACTCTTCCAGTCCAGCCCAGCTTACTGACGCTCCTGTAATCCACAGAAACGGCCGGCTCTCTTCCTCCTTAAGCCTGAGAGACACGACTGCTCTAGTTGCTGATGCTGATGCTGCCACTGTCTCTCTACAGGTCTCTCTCGCTCTCTCTCGCCCTCTCCCTCTCAGGCCCTTATAGAGAAAGTAACACAGACTGACAAATGCACTGAAACACTGCCTTACACACACACACAGCTCTCTGTTTCCTACTGAAATATTCAGTATGAAGACCAGCAAGGTGATCCAGCGGATTAACGGCCACCATGACAGCTACATTATGGCACACAGAATAGTAAAGGTACTCCGAACGGGATCTTTGGGTCCAACTCCAATCAATGATTATTACCGAACACTGGGAGCAGTATTGGCCGTAACCAATCACCAAAATAAATAATAGGCCAATTATTCTTAACACCAATGTATCTTAAGTAGGCTACATAAAAAATACGAGATTATCATGAATTGGCAACTTTTTATTTATTGGTGAGCTATGTGTAATATATTCCCTTCCCTATATCTTTGAGGTGATTAGGAACAGCTTAGTGCTTAACAAATATAGCATTCCTGTAAAATTATAAATAAAAATAATAACAGAACAGACTTTATCAACAGACAGTAATCAAATGTAAAACACTGCATAGTCTTCACTGTATTAAGTAAATATAGATTAACCCTACTAAATAGCAGTGAGTGATTTTTTTTTTCTTTGGCTACGTTCAGACTATCAGTCAAAATCCGATTTTTGTGCATATACGATTAAAATCCCATCAGAATGAGCTAATGTGAACAGCAACAACAACAACAACAACAAAAATCACATGTAATGTAAAAATCCATTTCAGGCTACATCCATATGTGGTTTGAAATCCTATTCAAATCGCAATACTGGAAATCCGTTTCAGTCTGACCACAGATTTCGCGTGGTTTGTGCATAGACAGTAAAAGCAATGGACACAGTGACCCCATAGACTTCAACGGAGAAAAGTGAAGTCAATTAGAAGCACTCACTTCCTGATGGCCGAGCGACTGCGCAGGCTCAAACTGAGCTTGATGACGGAGATGTGACGTGAGCAACCTGTCTCACAGTTGTACAGTCGCTGACGAAACAATGCTGTGTCGTTGCAAAATGCCGGATTAGCAGAAAATTACAATATCCAGACATGTTTTGAAACCGGAAGGCTACACATTATCACGTTGTAAAATTTAAATAAGACAACATCTCGATTGCAAACCCCTCCATGTTGCGGTTAATGCTTTTGCTGTATGCCTACCAACGTAACGTCATTGCCATAGAAACCAATGTAGATAATCCAGAAAACGAAAGAGCTGCATGCACACACAAATCGGATCTGAACAGTTGTGATCAATAATATTAGATCAGATTCCAATCGGATGCACAAATAATCGGATTTGGACTGACAGTGTGAACGTAGCCTTTGTCATTTGTTGTTTGATTAACCTTAATGACTCAGACGGCAGAAGGAATATTAGGCTGCTTTCACTCTAACGCTAAATGCGCAGATCCAATCCAATCCAATCCAAAGAGAGTAGTCACTACAATTAAAAACTGAATGTGTCTGCTTAATAAATCGTGATCTGAACGAGAGCCGAAGCACAGATCAGCAGCATGAGTCAGAGTTCATTTATCACGAGAGTGAGGATCTGACTGACGAGGTAATGGCGGAATATTTGGTGTCAAAGCGAAATGTAAAAGCGCCTATTTAAGCGAATTTGTCATTGTACTGTTTTGTTGTTGTGTTATTCATTAAGAATAATAGGCTAATGAACTCAACTCACCATTCAAGCAATCCGGCCCCAAATTGGCGCTAATTTGAAAGCGAAAATAAAATGCGCACGGCCGCACGTGTCCAGTGTCCACGGGTGCGGAGCGAGCAGAACGGAGCGTTCATTACATAGGAATAAACTGAAAACGCTCGCTCTGCTCCGCACAATTATGAATGCCCGTGCGGACCTGCGAATTTAACTTTCGCCTTTAAATTACTAGCGATTTAAAAGCCCCCGCCGGTGATACGGGTACCAGTGTTCTCACACGTTGATTAACCGGTGGGAACATATCCTTACCATCACATCCCTAATACTCACCAAGCTGGGCATTTTGACATATTTCTGTGTGCATTAGTGGTGCACGATATATCGGCCGCCGATATAACATCGGCCGATATAGTCAATTTTTTACACATCGGTATCGTTCCGATGTCAAAATAGGGCCGATGTGAACAGGCCGATAATCATTCGTGTGTAGATGTGAGTGCGGGGGTGGGGATGTTTGTTTTTGCACGAGCGCATTCATTACAAGCTCAAGTCCTGTAAGTTTAAACATCAAGCGCAAGAAGACTGGAACTTGCACGCTGTTTTCTGTCAGCCTTACTAAGTCGTATTTTTGTCCTGCCGAAGCCTTATTTGACCGGTGAGTGATGTAGATGACCGACTGCTGCGCTTGTTTAACTGAGGGAACGAGCAGAGCGAGTGAAGGCCCCGGTCGCGCGCACACCGTCTTCAGACGGTTTTGCTCTCTCTCCCTCCCTCGCGCATATTAATGCATTGAGTTGACTGAATATCTTTGAGAATACACGATGATAAAAGGTCGGAAGACCGAAGTTTTTTTTTCTGAACTACCACTGGTTGTGAATTGTGCTAAAACGTTACCTTATCTTCTCTGAAAAGCTTTCCACACATTCAGATGACATAAACCACACTTTCAATAAACAAAACAAAAATCTATCTAGTGATGAAATGTTTTCTGTGTTGAGACAAATCTTGTGCGATGTCCTAAACTGCCGGGACAATCACACAACGTGTGCCGTGGTCCGTTAATGACACGTCCGATTCGCGAACTAATGACTCCTTTGAACCGATTCACTTTAATGAATGGTTAAAACAACTGATCTGTCCAACACTGAACTCAAGAGACATAAATCGGAAACACTTTACAATAAGCAGGGTTACTTTCCGCGGAGTCATAAAAAGTCATAAAACGTCTTAAATTTAATAATAAGAATTTTAGGCCATAAAAAGTCATAAAAACGTCCGGATTTTCCATACAAGGTCATAAGTTACATTTAGCCACGTCTTAAATTGATATGCTCATTTATTCATTATCGCGATATATTTTTTTCTCTATAACGAAACTCATTTGAACCGCGCGCACCTCCCGGACTGTTTATCCGCTCGGCTCAAAGTCCAAACGGCAGCGCGAGCTCACTAGAGCAGACGCGTTCTGGTTTACTCTAATCGGTCTCGCTCACGAGATCCAGTGAGAAGCGCTTGAATTCAGCTTAGAACACAAATGTCTCAGTGATTTAAACCAGTTTAAAGGCAGATGAAACGGCGCTGACGAACAGGAGAAACACTGTGCGCAACGAGACAGTCGGAAGCTTTTCCGTCTACAAATTCCCATAATTACCATGGATTTAGGCTACTATAACGTTAGCCTAGTATATTAACTGCACCATGAAATGTGGGATATACATATTGAAGTGTATTATATTATTAATATAGACAATCTATTACAGGACTAATGGAATATAATTACAGTATTTAATGTATTTAGGCTATACTGTTTTTCATACATTTCATGAAGAAACGTGCCATCAAAGTCAGGCAACACAAACCTGTTTCAAGACTTGAAACAATATCCCCCATTAGCACATGCAGAAACTAAGAAATTAATTTTCCAATAAAGATATTAATTTTGTTAACGAAAAATTACACATGTTTGAATGTTCTACCTCAGATTTGTGAAATGTTTACCTGTTTGGCAAGTGTTTGTCATGATATGTTCTGACAATAAAGAGTAGTTTAAAACCACAATTAACGGTCTGGTTTCTACAACTTTCAGTTAGGAGAAGAAAATTTGCCTTTAAACTTGAAAGAAATAAAGAATTGACATTTATCGTGATAATTATCGATATTGACTGATATATATTATCGTGATAATTGTTGAGTGTTGTTCCTGTGTTATTGAGACTTATTGAGAAAAGGGAGCCTTCAGTTTGTTACTCTTAAGAGAATGGAACCTTTAAATAATGAAACTTATTACTTTTAATGAAAGTCAATAAAAAAAAAAGACTTTTGAAAGGAAGTTATTTTTCGTAATTCGTGTAGGTCATGAATTTAAATCATAATGGTCATAAAAAGGTCTTAAAAAGTCTTAAATTTGACTGACTAAACCCTGCAGAAACCCTGAATAAGGTTCAATTTATTAAAGTCTAGTTAACTACATTAGTTAACATTCTATTAATATTAGTTTCTATGCGGATTTACTCCATGACAAAACCACCCCAGTCATTCTAGAATGATTCATTCTTTCCAAATAGAGCTATTCAAGTCATCTGGTGAAATTGTTTTTATATCGCAACGTCATTTTTTACCAATATGGTGCAGCCCTAATCCTCGCTATGTGTTTTCTATACAGAGATATCGACATCGGTAAATATCGGTATCGGCCATAACAGCAATATTAATATCGGTTATCGGTATCGGCCACAATTTTCACATCGGTGCATCTCTAGTGTGCATGCATTTAACAGTTTAGGCGAGAACCCGAAGCTCAAAGCTCACTTTGCATGTCCGTGTTCCACGTCTCGGAGCGCACGCACAGAAAGCCGCTTGAGGAACAGTGTTACTTTCACGGCTTAATGCAATGTCTCCGCTCTCCGCAAAGATGTTGCAAATTTATTGTCATTTTCAGACACTTCAGTAAAACTGCCAGACCACTGAATATAGTGAAGCAATTTTACCTGTGCATAGAAAAATTGTCTCACGAGTTCTGCGTCATCTGATCTGCCTTTATAGAGACCACAGATCAAAACACAAAGATATTATCGGCCGTTAACGGACCGTGCCCAATCAATCGGAGCACCCTTACAGAGTAGTGGGATAAAATGGACTGGAAAGAGATTATAGCCCATTGGGAATGATAATGATAGGATTTTGCCCACGAAAATCAAACAACGGTAAATCCGACCACACCATAAAACAGTCGTCCCACCTCAAGACATTTCAACACCAGCTCACATATGTTCACAAACAAATACACAGACTAGGGATAACCAACAGAAAGCTGCTTGTTTTGAAAGTGACTTCTTTGTGAGCTGTGCTTCATACAATGGACCTTTTTGCCAGCAACAATTTGCCAATATGCCGCTAATGTGACCGCACCTTTAGCAGTGAGAAGAAGTGTTTTACATTGTACTTTAAACATTAGATGCAGCTCACATATGCCCTCAAACAAATGATGCTCAAACTAGGGATGGGTCGGGATGATCGCCTAGTCATCTAACAGTGTTTGAAGATCAAAAGAGCTGTGAGTTTGCTCAAATTGAATGTGAACAGTCAAAAGGATTGGTACGACAACATCCTTCCATTGTGTTGTGTTTGCTGGCTGCATGCAAATCCAAACAGTCTGATTCACAAACAAACGACTAATGAGCCAGTTAGTTTTGGTATTTATTTGATAGGGACAAAGCATTTGTATAAAATACCAATTTTAATGAATTGGAAAAGTTATCTTTTTTGAATCAGTCTACAAAATACTGAATCCAGATGACAAGTTATTGCTTGTGTCCCGCTCTTTACTGCCAGTGGATAAGGGTATGTGTGTCTATGAATGAGAAACAGCTGATAGTCAGTTTAAAGCCAACAGGTGAATGACACGTAAAGATCAACCTACGACAAACTGCAAACTGAAAGCATCATATATGACTCTCACACACAAACACAAAAATTGCTATGTATGCAGGAATGAAATACAGTAATCTGATCATTTTTTTCCCACACACTTAACAGTGCACAGTCAACTACAACCATTATAGTGTAAATCCTTCTTATACCACCAATATAAATAAGACTATTATAAGTAAATTCTACGCACAATTATTCCCACATATTCTGTTAAGAAACTCATGTGTGATATAATATGGTATTTAACATACCTGTATAGGAGACACTTAACATGCACCATAGCACTAATCTTCATGTTGCACGAATAAACCAATACCTGCTAAATCGTATGTGTACTGAATCCATAAAACTGCATTTGCAAACAGATTTGTGCAATGATCGCAATCCATCTTTACTGGCAAACATTAATATTCAAACGCTGAAAGTGAGATTAACAGCTTTTTGCAGTTATGAACTGCGTAGCCATTTCAGATTAGATCTGGTAACACTGAACATGCATTTATACTCATGTGTCATTTATTCACATTGCTTACTGTCCTGAGCAAATGAATGGAAAAATTTGCATTAAGCACTCATAAATGGAAAGGTCTGATTCATTTAGATGCTAACTCATTCAAATATTCAGAGAGGGGGGATACAATTAGCATATTAGCTACAATGAAGCCGTCATCAGAAAAGGAAAAGGATGCAGCATCATCTACACCTCATATTTCAGTCATACAAAAACAATTGATTCTATTATGCCCAAATACACAACATTTACTAGAAATTTACTTAAAAACATCTGAAACTATAAATTGTATACACAAGGGATAGTTAAGTGTTAGTTCACCTCAAACTGAAAATTATCATAATTTACTCACCCTCAAGCCATCCTAGGAGTATATTACTTTCACCAAACACAATCTGACTTATATTAAGAAATACACTGGCTCTTTCCAGCTTTAAAATGGGAGTGAATGGTAAAAAAAAATTAAGCCCAAAAAAGCGCATCCATCCATCATAAAAGTAATCCATACGGCGCACAGGTTAATGAACGCCTTCTGAAGTGAAGCAATACATTTTTGTAAAAAAAAAAAAAAATCCTTATTTATAACTTTAGAAACTATAATCACTGGCTTGTGGCTTCCGGTATTGGCCGTACACGAGTCTAGTTCAGGCGGAATAGAGACCTCTGACACGACGTATCATTTACTCCCATTATAAAGCTTGGAAGAGTCAGGATATTTTTAATATAACTTTGATTGTGTTTGGCTGAAAGAAGAATGTCACAGGATGGCTTGAGGGTGAGTAAATTATGGGATAATTTTCATTTTTGGATGAACTAACCCTTTAATGCTTATATTGATCAGTAAAGTAAGTAGGGTTATGAGCTGATGTTGATCATCTGGAAATAATCAAATATCTTTAGATTTAGCACACTGATCTATAAAACACTATCATGCAACTACTCTATCACTCGATTTCCGTGTGTCTTTTTTTTCTCAATTCATAACAGAGGAGGCACGGGAATCTGATCTTTGTCCCTCCAGCCCTTGTAACAGACAGTAACCTTACACTTTAACTAGTAACACTGTTGTTGTTGTCCGTGCCTACAATCAACGTTAAAAAAAAAAACGTTAGAGTTTGGAGCCACAAAGGGAAAGTAAAATCTCTGTTAATCGACAGAATTGGATAAGGTTCATCTAATGGACAAATATCTGCCTGGCCAAAATATCAGTCTAACTTTATTCATCATAATCTAATTGGCTATGGTTGTCAGAAACAAACCATGTCAGAAACAAACCATGTCATACAAGCCGTAACATTTTTTTATTTTTACTTTCCTTTTCTAGCAAGTTTTTATTTCTCAAATTGCCTTAGGTCATTTATAATTTCAATAGTTTTTCAAAGTGATATGGGTTCCATCAGACATTTTAGTCACCAGGATTAAGACGAATAAGACCATTTTAGATAATAAGAAGTGAATGAAGATGACGTAGGCGGGGTAATCTCCATTTACAGACGTGATTCACTCAACTGAATACTTATCCAACAAACAAAACCCATTTAGATAGTATGATTACATCTGACGGCACCTGACTATTTAGAGCTGGTTTCGCGATATTTATTTTACTGTTCAAATAACATAACAAAACAGAGTAAGAGATAAAACATCAGATGTGACCGCGAACGCGCACGTAACAGGTGTTCCGCTCAAAACTGCTTCAACAGCATTTAAACGCGTTTGAACTAAATATACAGAGCCAGTGTCACATAAAATCATAAACCAATGTTGTTTTCTGCGTGATGAAACTGATGTAAACACCCGCTGGCAGTGCTTTGGCTCAGCGTTTAGGCTGATTTAGCTACTGATTTAATCCCTTTCCTCTGACCGGCTCGCGCTGCTACGGAGGTTAAAAAAAGTGTTATTTCGTGACAAGTTTAACCAACCAGCTTTAAACATAGAGGAGAGTTTGGTAAACTCGTTTGGAAGCGGGATAGTACTTTAGGACAAACTTTACACTATATAAATAAACTCACCTTGGCTGGAACTCTGACAGACGTCGCTACCATCCCGATCCGCCATTTCACCGACGTCACATGAGAGGATTAGATTAGAGAGCGCGCTTAGTACAAAAGCCTCTAGCGGACAGGTGCAGAATATAACAAATAACTAGACAGACAGACAGATCATTTTTCTATCAATCTTGTCCGTCTGCAAGAGCTTTTTGCTTATGTTCAATTTCATTCATTATTTCTATTAGTTTTAATAAATTGTAGGCTATTAAATAGTCTACAATTATATGTTTTTGGGTTATTTGTTAAATGAATTTAATTTTAAATTATTTTATTTTGTAGTGTATAAAATGTGTTTAATGCTTTAATTATAATATTGTAATATTTTTCTAATTACATCGCTTATATTTATTATAGCCTATTATAATAGTTATTTATTTATTTATTATAATACATATTATGACTAAGGCTATTTTAATAAAACATTTGAATATCTACAAATATATTAAATATTTTTAATCAACACACTTAGCATGCACTTACGTGAATGAGTTGGTAAAGGTACAAATTATTTGTTGGTAAATCAAATTCTGCGGGTGATCTTTTGAGAAATGTGAGATATAAAAGTCTTGTTGCGCTCTTTAATTTGTAAATACTGCTTAACCCCATGGGACATGGCCACATTTTATTTTAGGATTTTATTCTTGCATTCGTTGCTCAATTCATTGTGCTTAATCGTAAAACTGGCCTGTTTTGAGTAGTCTACTCCTGTAGCCTTAATGACCTACATTTTTTATGTTACAAGTGTTTATGTGTTTTCCATGTAATATTGTGACATATCCAGAAGGTGGCACCAATTTACAGTACATTTGCACAATTTAGGCCTATATGTCCCATCTGGGCCTCCATGATCTGATCATGACTGTTTGAATAACAGTCTTGAATAACAGAAATAGGGGCGCAAAGGTGAAAATACAACATTAGAAAGGCAAACACAGGACAGACCCCTGAGGCAGAACTTTGCCTTTGCATGCAGCACTGTATATGTATATGCTTATGTATATGTTTGCCAATTGAAGGTTCATGAGATGCAACTTTGAGTTATTTCAGAGTTTCTCATTGTTTGATCTACATTCTCTTCATTAGTGAAAGTCAAGATTCACCTAATTCATCAATTCATGGCACATTTACAAAAAGTCTTATAGAAATGTAGAAAATATGCTTAGTTTATGACAACTAGATCAACCATTTTGCATTTAATGACTTATATGATGAACCAATGACTAGATGTTTTGAGGGGTAAGACTATTGCACAGAGAACTATTTAATACATTTTGAGCAACATGGCATTAGCAACTGATAATGTAGGAAACCGCAGACAATTGTACATAAACAATTGCAGGAATGGACCAAAGCAAACCCAACTTTTTCAAAAGAATGAGAAACAGCTTTTTTGATGTGCACAACTGACTAGATGATGTGGAGGTTGAACAAGTAGTTTTGAGAATTTCATTTCTGATCTGAGAAATGCATCAAAGCGACAGAGAAAACTTGTAATATCTCAGTATAATAAGAATATAAGTCAATGAAGTGCACCAATGGGGTGTGTGTGTGTGTGTGTGCGTGTGCGTGTGTGCGTGTGTGCGTGTGTGTGTGTTTTGCTCTGAGGCAGTTGTTATTTTTGGGCATGACATCATTTGACATCACTCTCTGTTACACACAAACAAATGCATGAAATATCAGGAAAAAAATACTTCTAAGAATTGTTCTGATCAGATTAATGCAGAACGTACAAAAACAGAACAATAAGCCGTGTATTTTTGGATTGGATGATTTAATGTTGAATATCCCCACATAACCTCTAATCCACACACACACACACCATGCATTTTGTCTAGCAATCCATCATCCTGGCTGCTCACACACATCATGCATCCCACTTGGTTATTAGGAAGCATTATAAAGTAGATAAATGAGAACATGGTGGTACTAAATCTCTCCCTCAGTCTCTCTTTCTCTCTTTCTAGAGCAGCACTGCTGTTTTGGGATTGGGCCATCTCATTAGTGAGAGTTTCATTACGTAAACCATGATCACTTTCTCTCCTCACTGCGCTCTCTATCCCACCTCAGCTCCCATCTAACATACAAGTAACATCTGGATCAACATAAAAGACAGATAACACAGGCAACTCTTTCTCTGAGTTAGGTGACAATATGCATTTGATTTATGTCAACCAGGACCAGTTTAGCAAGAATCCTGTGTGACATGTTTCACATGTTTTCCTTTGTTTTACTTATACTCCACCTGTGTATTGTATTCTGCAGTAGCATTTTTAGTGTTGCATATATTGTATTAAAGTACAATGGCCTCCATATATGTATCATTATGAAGCAAAATATCAAACCAATATCAAAGTTGTTTAAAGAATGAGTGTAAATGCAATTTCCATCCAAAAAGATCCTGTGTACTGCATATTACATTTTATATTACGCTATTTACTGTATTGTATTCTGTATTGCTTTATTATGTATTGCATTGTATATTGTTGTGGATAGATGGATGGAGACAGACAGACAGACAGACAGACAGATAGATAGACAGATAGATAGATAGATAGATAGATAGATAGATAGATAGATAGATAGATAGATAGATAGATAGATAGATAGATAGATAGATACACAGAGAGATAGATAGATAGATAGATAGATAGATAGATACACAGAGAGATAGATAGATAGATAGATAGATAGATACACAGAGAGACAGACAGATATAGATAGATAGATAGATAGATAGATAGATAGATAGATAGATAGATAGATAGATAGATAGATAGATAGATAGATAGATAGATAGATAGATAGACGGATGGACGGACAGATAGATACACAGAGAGACAGACAGATATAGATAGACAGACAGACAGATAGATAGATAGATAGATAGATAGATAGATAGATAGATAGATAGATATACAGACAGACAGACAGACATACATACAGACAGACAGATAGATAGATAGATAGATAGATAGACAGATAGACGCATACAGTAGGCCTACATACATACATACATAAATAGATCGACGCATATATACATACATACATACATAATATGCATGGTAGCCTCAATGAATATGCTAACAATTTAATACCATGGTAGCTGTCAAACTATCCATCTGATACTGTCCAACCAGCGCAGAGGGATTCCCGTTTCACCAATACTGTGCGCGCTCTGGCACTGACAGCGTTAACGCGAACGCGCACATTGGCTTGCCATTCCCCTCCCACGCGCCGGGCGTCCTTTAAATGCTCGCGCTGCGCTTTAAATAGCAGGTGTGAGAAACTGTGTCCTGCAACATACACCCCTCAGACACCACCATCATCATCCTCCTCATCGCCACCATCACAGACGCAATGTCCACCGCCAGCGCTGAGACGAGCGCACAGCTTCCCCCGGCCGCGGCCAGGGTGTTCTTCCAGCCCGGCGTGGCTGGCGTGGGTTGCGCCGGTTCCGGACCGATGCAACGCGATGACCCGGTGCAGAAAAAGCAGGGCAAAGTGACGGTGAAGTACGACAGAAAGGAGCTGAGGAAGAGACTCATCCTGGAGGAATGGATCATTGAACAGCTGAGCGAACTTTACGACTGTGAGGTGAGACTGTACCAGAACCGGAACTTCATAAAAAAGAGCTCGACTTGAATTTAGATAGCCTAATTATTGATAATTAGAATTTTATTTAATGATGTTTAGTTTGTTGTAAATATAGTTTAATTTTGATAATTAGAATTTTCTTTTTTTGTGAATAGGTTATTTTTATTTTTAGTATTTATTTTTGTAATTTGTTTCTAAACAAAATTATGTTGTAATTTCAGATTGTAATAGTAAATTAAACCGTAAATTAAATAAATGTAGCCTAAATAGTAACAAATTAATTTGAATATATATTGAATAATATAATTTTATTAATTTTGATTAGCATTTATGCAAAGCATCTTACAGTACAGTCAAGTACTTTGACCTTTTTACTTTTTACAGTTCTTTTTTTACTGTATTTTATAATAATTTACATTTTGGCTCTTTTGTGTGAATGCTATCTTTTAGAAACACAACAGCAGTATAGAAATTTATACCAACATAATATCACTTATCAGCTAGGCAAAATGATTGGTTATTTTCAGCTTTTGTTTTACAGTATTACTGGTTCAGTCTTCTTGGAGCAACTTGAGGTTAAATGTCTTGATCAAGTGGCGATGAAATGTGAATCTGCTCTTGTGGGGTTCTGACCTCAAAGGCCACAAAGCAAGATTTTTAATCTCAAAGCTCCAGTTCACCACCCCCTTGGGTTTATAGTTTGATACATTGTGTTTGTCTTTGAGTGACCTACATTTGTCTTCTTTAAAGCAGCAATGTAATGCATGGCACTATACAGCTAGGAATCTTTAAAGCGTGGCATCCTTTAGCATTGGTCCTCATTTCAAGATGACAAAATGTCATTCTGCTGACCTCTGTGAGGTGTCTTATTGCTCTTATCCTCTTTTGTTCTCTCTATCTGTCTCCCTCTGTGTTTCTGTTCTGCGGCAGCTTGCTTTTTTTCTGCTGATGATGTGTTGGCCTTAGAGAGACAAGAAAGAGAGAAACAGATTTACTTGTGAGGCAGAATAATGATTAGTCACATCTAACATCAAAGTTTTTATATATATATATATATATATATATATATATATATATGCATGTATGTGTGTGTGTGTGTGTATATATATATATATATATATATATATACACCCACATACTGTATACACACACACACATACATACACAGATAGAGATATATATATATATATATATATATATATCTCTATCTGTGTATGTATGTGTGTGTGTGTATACAGTATGTGGGTGTATATATATATATATATATTACACCCACATACTGTATACACACACACATACATACACAGATATATATTATATATATATGTATGTGTTCTTTTTTACTGTATTTTATATTAATTTACCTTTTGGGTATATATGTATGCATACTACTTATATTTGAATGGAAATATTTTTGTTTAAAAACAGTTACATTTCTGTATTTATTGGGTTTAGTGTCTATTTTAATATATAAAACGTATTGAGTTTTTGGGTATTGGGTCTGGGGAAGTTGGTTTAAGGGTTTATAGGGTTAATGTAAACCTGTGTTGTTTTTTTGCATGTATCGTCTTCAAAGTAAGCAGATATGCGCATATGGTAAATGAACTTTAAACATGGTCTCTCTAGACTTTACACACAATCCCAGCAGCATCTTGTGGGTCTTTAGAGTCGAACATCTTATGGCAGCAGTGATTATACCATTTGTGCCAAAAAAAAGCATTTTATTGGTGGTGTTAATTATAACATCAAATAGGATGCTGTTTACAATTTAAGGCATCTAATTAGGTTAAGCATGTGAGCTAATAAAGATGTGTTTACTCAGGTGTACTTCAATGACCTGTCACATTTACACTATAAACAAGAGAAGGAAGTCACACATAGCCAATAACCGTTCACAGCTCAATGTCTGGCCACCCGTTAAAGGTATTGTAGGTAGGAATTTTATAAACACTTTTTTCCAAATTTGTTTAAACTTTCTGTATATATCAATGCATAATTAAAATGTAAGTACTCTGATAAAAAGAGTATAAAAATCGAGTGACTAGACCGTTTAATCTGCACTAAACACAGCTCATTATTTACATTCGGGACGAAACACAGAATTGGCTTAGGCGACTGTCACTCTCTCGCAACCATGGCAACCACCCTTTTGCCACACAGGACCTGCCCACTTGCGCGCGCATCCGTTTGATTTGAGGAATTCAAGAGGCACGGAACCTAGGAATAGCAAAACAATGGCAGAGATTAGAAAGACCAACCAAAATTCACATATGCAGTTCGCGAAGGCAACCAGGCAAAAAAAGGAAGACAGTAACGTTACTAGAAAAGGTAATGAACAAAAAGTCTTTGGATAAACAACAAAATAAAACGCATGCCAATATCGGCGTGGCTTTCCAGCGATGGCGAGAACTGAGAGACCTCAAGGGGCTGAAAAGTGACGCCTGGATGGCTATATTTCTGCTGGACAGGTAAATCTTTCTTTTTGTACTTTGATCATACATATTTTTTTCTTTATGTTTTCATGAAGCATGTGTCATTAGCACACGTAGCTGCCTAATATAGCTAACATAACATTACTTAGCGAGCCGTACTAGAAATGATAAATAATATATATGCCTAGCTCAAGATGATAGCTATAGTGTTGAATTGTGCATAATTTTGCTTTAGATAACTAAATACATGTTTAACAGATAGTAGGCCGATCCGCATCCAGGAACTTTTCTTAGAATTATATTTACCCTCTGTCTAACTCTTTTACCATGTTCACCTGGAAGTTTACCTGCACGTTTTTTCGCCTTTGTTTTGTTTTTAAACAAAAAATCCCTCGACCCCGGATCTGTCCTCGAGCTGACGATGCGGTACTTGTCTCTGGAGTGTAGTCCTCATCAGAGTCAACAATGCTTTCATTATGGAAACTCTTACATGCAGAACACCATATATGTTATGAATGTTACACGAAATTCATCTTCATCACAGTGTAAATGATGGCAATGGAAAAACGTGTATCATGCAACCTGTTTTTAGCTTTGCCTTATAGATAACCAGCTCGTTAGCGAATCAATAAATATATATTTTAAACTTTACCAATATCAATATGCTACTTGATAGTGAGTACTAAAATACATCTTATTTGTTTATCTTCATAATGATAAAGTTAGATTTTTTTATTACATGTGATTCTGACATGATGTCACTACATGCACTGCTCTCCTTCCTCTCCGCTCGTCTCAGGTAAATAATGCGTCTTCAGCTCAGCGGTCGGAGTCGCGCGTTCATGTGTTTTGGAGGCGTGGCTTTGGAAGGAGCCCAGAAGGGAGGGGGTGGAGTGAATGGAAATAATGAGCTGTCTTTAAAACAGTCGTGAGAGGTCTATATACACTCGATTTTTATACTTTCTTTTTCAGAGTACTTACATTTTAATTATGCATTGATATATACAGAAAGTTTAAACAAATTTGGAAAAAGGTTTTTTTTATACAATTCCTACCTACAATTCCTTTAATAGCAGGTTGCAATGAAAGGCAAAAGACTTCATGTAAACGAAAGCGTTCTGAATTAGACTATAGTGCATGCCAGCTGCACTAATAAACACTGTGAGAAATAATCTTCAGCAGTGTATTTAGAGCTTTATTAAAAGAGTAAGAGTGAGATTGTTGCATTTGTAATATGGTAGTGTTTGGGTTAAAGTCATTATGAAATCAAAATTGACTCTTCTTATTTTTTTAAGGAAAAATTGCAGCATTTATTATAAATGATTTATCAGTGCGCATCATTTTTTTTAATGCCCTCGTAATCTTTAATCAAAATAACTTCCATTCCCTCCTGCATCGACATTTTCTTGTTTGAGAAGCCATTTCACTCGGATAACCGTCACGACTTCCACCAACTCATGTTTATTAGCGCTTATGCAGCTCTCATTATCATCTTTTCGGGCACTCTTTTAATTGGCTGAGCAAAAATGACCAAAGCCATTTTGATATTCGCTAGCAGCAAGCTTGCTTGTTTGATATTATTTAAATATATGTCTCGCTCACACAGCTAAATTAGTTAAGGGAAAGTGTTTAGCAGGTTTAGCTGATTGGATTTGCGTGCAACTCACTAACAACAACATTGTGCAATATGGCCGTTAGGGTTAGTGTAAGGTGATGACACCTCATAGACCTACTTAAGGAAGAGTAGGTCAGCATGGGATTACTTGCAGACAGTGAAGGTTTTCTATATCTAGAGAAGTTTGATAGAATCCAGCCAAAACCCTGAGGCCTAAAACTAATCCTCTATAGTACATGAATGCACATGCTTTTTGCAATGCAGACTTGATTGCATGCGTTGTTGCATTCCCAAATATGCCGAAATGCAATTAATGATGCAATGTAAGCATGCATTGAATTTTCAGCATCATTTATCTTTCGGATGCTAGACGAACTGCATGCATTAGTGTAAACTACCTTCTAGAGTTGTTGTTCTACTTTAATAGCAGACAGCTTGCTCAGCATGTTAATGTATATACTTAAGTTTATAGCTAACTACCTGAACAATAACATTTGGTTTAATAGCGCAATCATTTGAAGGATGCTCTTATCCCATTGAGTAGAAGAATGCTTTAAGCATTTACAGTGCTTGCAATGCATAGATCAAATATTTGAGCCTGGCGCAGCGTCAGATCTCACGCTTTATAGCATCACTTGACTATGACATCACAGGCTTTCAGTCACAGAGCTGAACTCCGACCCCAACCGATCAGAATGAGTGACAGCACAGCGTGGATTAGATGAGATGAACTTGGTGGTCATAAAGTGAGCGAATGTATCCAACAGAGCGAAAGCGAGAAAAAGGATGAGCAAGAAAAAAAAAATGGTGGAACGTTATCAGGATTTTTGGAGGTTAATTTCTGTGACTTCTGGGAGAAGAGGATTGGGGAAAAGGAATTAGAGCAGAAATTAGAATGGAAGATGAGCGGAAAGTAATGGAAAAGCAGTAAGGAAGAACATAATAGAATTAGAATTGGATACGTTTAGTGGACGGTAAAACAAAGGAAAATAAGGCAATTTTGGACTTGGACTTGAATCAATTTCATGCCTCGAGTAAAACAGCATGTCATCTCATGCACACACAATAACAACCCTCTGAGAAACACTAAAAGTGTGTGTTCATTTCTACAGCATGATCTCTGCATCCTCAGCACCTCACATGTGCTTACAGGGCTTACAAACAACGAATGTATGACGTTTCTCGTTGCAATTTGCATGTGCATGTGAATCAGAGCGCTTTGATGGGCTTTGCCTTGGTAAAACGGGTCCATCTGGAGTTCATTAGCGTATTGAACACAGAGATGAGGTGGTATACGTGCGAGTTAATGATGGAGTCCTCTGTCTAACTGAGTCCTCAAATCAATGACGGTCACAAACTGCTGCCCAAGCTGTTTTCTGCAGAGGATTCTGTCTATTTCAGGCACAGCGCAGCAGTTTGCAAGCATGCAGATTCTCTCTGTGTGAGAATCAAGGATGAACAGTGCTGCGATAGGATGTGAAAGCTAATTCAGTAACACTGCTGCTAAACACTAACGCAAAATATTAAGATTAGCGCTCAATGAACATGCGTTTTCAGTTTTTATGGCTGATTTTTAAACTTGAGGCCCATTCACACTAAGGACAATAACTAAAGATGTCGCTTTAAAAAAGTCCATCCATACCACAAATATGATAACCGGCACTATAAATTATACTGTTGTACTCACTTTCACAATGAATCACATTATAATGGGGGGAAAAATTGGTAGCCCATAACATTTTATTGTTCAAAATTTTTGTGCAGACCCTGTTACATTCTGTAACAAAATACATACAGTTAAAGCATTGCATTTTAATCGTGATAAAAGCTCAATTTAAGCAGAATTATATATTTTTTCTTGTATAATGGGACATAAAAAAAATGTAGTTGAAAAAGTTATTTTGCAGTATGCACTAAATAGTGCAATCTATCAAATATTGTGACTAAATTCAGTCTCCTCTTAATTATATCAGTACTGAGTCAGAGACGTTTTTTTGAGAATGTCTGCAAACCCCACTCTCTACTGACACACAACACAGCATAAGAAGCAGCGAGATATGTCCTCTACATTCAGCCCAGTGGGGTTCTGCTAATATGCCCCTGTCTGCAAAAGATACCCACAACCCCCCTCTCCGCTGTCTTTCTCTTCAGCGAGGGGGAAGGGGTTCGTCTTTGATGCTCAACGCTTCAGGGCTCTGTCTATCTGTCTGATATCATGGCCACATTTCACTTCGACTGTTTGTATTGATTCAGTGTGTTTGTGTTTTGTATTAGAGACGATCCTGCCTGCATTTGTTTGTTTATATTGTATTTTAATCTCCATCTGACCTTGTAGCAGAAGCATAGTACCTTTTTGAAACAAAATCGTTTTGTAATGTTGATCATTAAGAAGCATAATTATTGTATGTAAAAAAAAAAAAAGTTTGTCTTTATATTATATCTTATTATATTATATTATATTATATTATATTATATTATATTATATTATATTATATTATATTATATTATATACTCTGCCCGGCCAAAAAAGTTGCTGTTTAGATTTAAATAGGCAAATGCTTATCATGTGACTGAAGACTGGAGTAATGATGCTGAAAATTCAGCTTTGATCACATAAAAAAAGTTACATTTTAAAATACATTAAAAATAGAAAAAGTGTTTTTAAATCCACAATATTACTGTTTTTACATCATTTGCGGTCAAATAAATTAAGCTTTTGTTTGAATATTTTTGTTTTTTTCAAAAAAATCATTATTCCAAGCATTTGGCTTTTTGATAAATGCATGATGCAAGTTTAGTTAATTTTGCTAAGTTTATTCAAAAACGACATGTTAGGTCAAAGTTTGAACTCTAGTCCCTTTACTAATCAACTGTATGACTAGAGAAACATATTTTATTTGTATATAATGAATAATGTTTATTTTTTTTGTCTTCAGTCATGTTTTTGCTTACCAGTGACACTAATAAAACCACAAATGCAGCTGATGCTCCCTCAAAAAAATGGGTTCATGTCACTCCTGCCTTGTAGAGAGCAATTATGTCATCATTATTCTGCCAACTGAAGGACCCCGGTCGTAAATCATCGGTGACACACAGAATATGCATGCGCATGGTATTTTATGAGCACATATGTGCGCAGTACAGTACAATCTGCTTGTTTATGTTGGTATGCAAATGGTGTTATGTGTGTGGGAGTTTGTGTGTGATTTCTGAGCATTGCTGCCGGCGTTTCTGTGTACATTTCGCACTTTCCTGCAAGCCCTCTCTCACACTAACGCCTGTTTGAAATCCTCAGTGGTCTGACCTGTCTGCTCTGAGAGGGAGAGCGATTGCGTCCCTCTGCTTTGTGTTCACAGATGAGACGCCAGTCGACTGCGCTTTCAGGCACCGTGAACAAATAGGTCAAGTGAAGGTGTCTGTGCCGGTTCTGCAGCTCATTCTGCCCTCTGGCCTGACCGCACACACTCTCAGTGCCCAGAGTCCACCTGCAGGCCTTTTCATTCACAATACACGTACATTATATGCAAGCACATTTGCACAGCATGGAATGAAAAATGCTTTATACTGTAGTGGCCATTAATGATGGCTCAAAACAATTAAAAAATGACAAGAAGTCTTTATAAAACAACTGATAGATAGATAGATAGATAGATAGATAGATAGATAGATAGATAGATAGATAGATAGATAGATAGATAGATAGGTAATAAATAATAATTTTCAATAAATAAATCAATGTTCAATGAATTACAGGTCAATGTTATGGATATATATTTAATTAATTATATATCATTTCATATATATATTTATTTGGTTGGTGGTAGAAAATGTGGTTTTAGCATGTTGCTAGGATGGTCTGGGTGGTTTCTTACTGACTTGGTGAATCTGTGTGAAATATAGCTATGTAATGATTGTTTGAGGTGGCGGATGGCATCTGTGTCAGGTTATCTTGATTGATGTCGGATCAGTCTGTGATTGATTGGCCATGTCTTGGCGGCTAGCTTGACTGATCAGCTGATGGTTTAGCTTTATCTGATTTAGTCTTTGTGGCTGGCATTATCTTTTTTTTTGCCATTTTCCCGATGAGGACACTCGGGAATGAACACACACACACACACACACACGCGGTCTAAAATAATAGTCCTTGTAATGGTGAATGTGTAAACGCATGTAAACTAAGATAATTAGATAATATTGAGATCACTTTACAAACTCTACACTGTAAAAAATGATCGTGATTTTAACGGTAAAACACTGTAAAAATGCTACAGTGAAAAACTGTTAATTGGCTAACACAAAGTTTCCTTATTATATACGGTAAATAACTGTGATATATATAATGGTACATTTAATTAAATTTTACTGTAAAATACCGTTAAATTTACAGTTTTTGGAAGTGAAAAAGAACAAGTCATTGTATAATTTACAGTGAAAAAATGTAAATTGACATTCCCACAATTCCCTGCGTGACACTTCACGTTTGATGTATTTTGTTTTTAAATCACTATTTCTTCATAATTTTCTTAGTTTTTTTCTAATCAGTTATGTACATTAGGGTTTTATGTTACATTTAATGTTGTTAAATTAATGCTTATTGCATTTTTTAAATTTCAACATGTTACCATGATGGTGTTTAATGTTTGTGTGAATGGCACTGTGCAGCTTCTGTAAATTAGTATTAACTCTCTTGTGGATGAGCTGCTTAAGATGAGCTTTGGTTGACCATTTGACTCTTATCACTGCTGTGATTGTTGGCTGTCAGAGTATTACAATGGGAAAAAACAGATATTAATACTTCAAAAAGTCAGTATATTAACATTATATCAGATAATGAAATACGGTTTATCGCTGTAAAATAATATACGGTTAAAAGTTGTAAAACCTAAAACGTTGCTACCGTATTTTTAACAGGAAAACTCTGGTAACCACAGCTGCCAGGGTTTTCCTGTAAATTTAACGTTTTTTTTTTTACAGTGTAGAGGGGGAAAAATTTTATATTATCTCACTTGCAATGAAATCTCACTTTTAAATGTACAAACAGTTCTAAATGCGTCATTGTCAGATTGTTTTCCTCACAGTATGACCATAGAGTGAATTTTCCTTTCAACCACTAATGCACACACACACACACACACAGAGAGATAGAGAGAGAGATAGAGAGAGAGATAGAGAGAGAGATAGAGAGAGAGATAGAGAGAGATAGAGAGAGAGATAGAGAGAGAGATAGAGATAGAGAGAGATTATTAACTCTGCAGCACTAATCATTTTGACTTGCTTCTCGCTAAATCAGTTTCTCTTTCACTCTCCTATTCAATCACCGGCCACTTTATTAGGTACATCTTGCTAGCATCGGATTGCCTTCAGAACTGCCTTAATTCTTTGTGGCAGAGATTCAACAAGGTGCTGGAAACATTCCTCAGAGATTTTAGTCCATATTGTCATGAGAGCATCAGTTGTTGCAGATTTATCAGCTGCACATCTATAATGCGAATCTCCCGTTCCTCCACATCCCAAATCTGCTCTATTGGATTGAGATCTGGAGACTGGAGGCCGTTTGAGTTTAGTGAACTCACTGCCATGGTCAAGACACCAGTTTGAGATGATTTGAGCTTTATGATATGGTGTGTTATCCCGCTGGGAGGATCCATCAGAAGATGATACACTGTGATCATAAAGGGATGGACATGATCAGCAACAATACTCAGGCTGTGGAGTTTAATCGATGATCAATTGGTACTAAGAGACCCAAAGTGTGCAAGAAAATATCCCACCATCATTACACCACCAGCAGCCTGAAGCGCTGATACAAGGCAGGATGGATTCATGCTTTCATGTTGTTTACGCCAAATTCTGACCCGACCATCTGAACGCTGAAGCAGAAATGGAGAATCATCAGACCAGGCAACGTTCTTCCAATCTTCTATTGTCCAGTTTTGTTGAGCCGTGTGAATTATAGCTTCAGTTTCTGATCTCATCTGACAGGAGTTTCACCGGTGTGTTTCTTCTGATGCTGGAGCTCTTCTGCTTCAAGGTTTGGTGTGTTGTGTGTTCAGAGATGCTCTTATGCTTCAAGGTTTGGTGTGTTGTGTGTTCAGAGATGCTCTTCTGCTTCAAGGTTTGGTGTGTTGTGTGTTCAGAGATGCTCTTCTGCTTCAAGGTTTGATGTGTTGTGTGTTCAGAGATGCACTTCTGCACCTCGGTTGTAATGAACCTTATTTGAGTTATTGTTGCCTTTCTATCAGCTGACCCAGTCTGGTCATTCTCCTCTGAAATACTCAGACCAGCCCGTCTGGCACCAACAACCATGCCACATTCAAAGTCACTTAAATCAACTTTCTTACTCGTTCTGATGCTCAGCTTGAACTTCAGCAGATCGTCTTGATCATCTCAACATGGCTGAATTCATTAATATGCTGCCATGTGATTGGCTGATTAGATATTTTTGCTAACGTGGAATTGAACTGTTGCACCTACATTTTTAGTTCATACTTGTGTTTGTGTGTAAATGAACAGTATTTTTACAAATGTTTTCTAATATATATATATATTAGAAAACATTTGTAAAAATACTGTAAATAATGCATTGGTGTAATGCTTTTTGTGTGTTTTTTTTTTTTTTTTTTTAATTGAAAATAAATCAATGCCATATATATGAAAAAAATTACAAAATCCTACATCTTGCGAAAAACCATTCATGCACATTTGATGAAGTAGAGTAAATCTGGGCAGTAAATCCTGGATTTGTCCTTGGATCTGTCAAGCAAATGCAGAATTGGCTGTAACACTCTGACAAACTGGCACTCACAGACAGAAATGACAAATGTGCTTTCATATTGATGGTGTATATTATTCTATCTCTCTCATTTGCCAAATGAGCCAAAGCGATTACCCCATGGAAAATAGTCCCCTCTCTTGCTCTCACCTTTAAACAGGGGAGTGTATTTATAGACCTCATCTCATCGTGCCTGTGTGCCTCTGTCTGTCATCACAGTGGCACAGCCTTCAGATTAACCTCAGCTTGTGACTGGAGTGTTTCCTGATGTTCTCGCTTCCCAAATAGCCCTGATGAACATCACAATTCCTTGGCTGCTGATTTTATCTAGACCACATCTCTCCAATCTGTAAGAATTTCTGCACTAATGAAGGAAAATTAATTACTTGGAGGTCTCTTGGTGGTTTCATTTAAGTATCAGATGTTTGCAGATGTTTCTTTAAAACTCAAAAGAGATCTCATTTGTGAATAAATGGGTTGTTTTTTTTTCATGTGCTTCCACTCACCTACTATGTGTGATCTCTGTTTGTACAGGAAGAGGAAATGCCAGAGGTGGAGATTGACATTGATGATCTCCTGGAGGTGAACAGTGAAGATGAGAGAGCTGTAAAACTACAGGTAAACTCCTGTGTGTTTAGAAAATAATGCATTTTCCTATTAGGGTACGTTTACATGACAATGATGTACTACAAATGGAAACTTTTGTTCCTTTTGCGTTTTTCGTGTTCAGACGACAACATTGTCAAAATGATTCCTGTTCACACGGATCTGCGAAAACGCCTAAAAACGCTGTATTACGATGTCGCTTTTTTGTAGTTTACATGGAGACGATAACTGTATTGTTTTCAAACAAGTGCACTTTGAAACTAGTTTTCAAAAGTTAGCGTTTTCAGGCCCCCAAAACGGTGCTGTTGTGTTACTGAACGGTCAAAATGCATAACAAGTTCCGATTTTGGTTGTAAAAGGTGTCATGTAAACAGACATTGAATTTAGAGTTTAATGCCAAAACATTGTACATGAATGCAAACACTTTTAGCTGTGCTTGGTTTCATGATGTTCTGAAATTTATCAGAATGCAATTCATAATGCTTTGTTCATTTCGCATTCTCAGCACTGCTGAAAGTGGCATTAAGAGAATCTTGCTGAGTAATTAGTTCAAATTAGTTCTCGAGGCCGTATTATGCCCTTTTACAAAGTCTTGATTTTGTTTTTGGGCTCTACTAGCATAGGTTTAAAAAATGTGTTATATATATATATATATATATATATATATATATATATATATATTAGGGGTGTAACGATACACGTATTCGTATTGAACCGTTCGGTACGAGGCTTTCGGTTCGTTTTTCGGTGCGCATTTTTAAACCGAGTGGTTCGTTGGACCATTTTTCCTGCCGACCAAAATTTTGTTATTTCAAATGTAGGCGCGTCGCGTGTGGCAAGCGCGCTCATAATGTAATAGTGTGGCGTGACCACAACATTGCCCAACATCAAATGGAAAATGTAATGTAAGCGGAACGAAACTGAGCTACTCGTTATTGTGTGGTTGACGGACCGTTTATCAGTCTGGACCAATGCAGCGCGAGCCGATCAAGGGGGTAATCCATCAGCCGGAAGTTGAAGCCTCGTGGGAGCCGCCATTGTAGCAGAACTTCACCTGCTGTTAGCGTCCCATTGACTCCCATTCATTTTGGCGTCACTTTGACAGCGAATAACTTTACATCTGAGGCGTCCAAAGACTTAATTTGTCCATTATTTATTTCTAAAGAAACACGACAATGTATAAAATGCTCCATTACTTTGTATCTTACGTTACGACCCCGTAGAAGCCGTTTTTGTAAAAATAGGCTCAAGATTGCGTCATAACCACGGGACTTTCTGTCGCACAATAGAGACATTACCGTATAGACAGGAGGAGAAGCTCGCGGCAATCTTTTACTGTCTATGAGGCAATCGGGGGGACAGAGGCACAAAGTCAAGGTAGAAGCCCATAAAAGAGAAAAAAAGAAAGTCCATAAAAGCAACGGGACAAAATATTTCAACAACGTTTTTGAGGAATTGGGTGATTCAGATTTGTCTTGGCACAGCTACTAGAAGATTTTCAACTGTCAGACTGTCGTCACGCTCAGTTTGAGCCTGCGCAGTCGCTCAGACATCAGACTGGAAGTGCAATAATCGGGCTTCAGTCTTCTCCGTTGAAATCAATGGGATCGCTGTGTCCATTTCTTTCACTGTCTATGGAGCCGATCTTAATCAAGCGACACTGTTACTACACAGCCAAATCCAGTAAAGGAAGCATTTGAATTCACCACTGAAGTAATAACATCGCTGCGAGATCTAGTGAGAAACATTCACGTTTCTCCGTTATTAACGGATCAAACAGCGCTGACGTGGAAACCAGGAAGAAACATTGTGCCATGAATTAACTATCCAGTGTCAGATCAGCAACATTCACCATGGATTTACTGTAGTAACACTACTAACTGTAACCATGCAAGTTTGGCAGGAATAGTCGGCTACAATGCTTTCAAGTAACATTACGTCGGTTTTATTTTGACATTATGAATACAATTGCTGCCCTCAAATGTTAATCTGAACTAAAATAAACATTTGTTTATAAATAACTACTACAATATTACATTTCATTTTGTCCAAGGAGCTGTTTTGTTTTATATGCTCCTAAGAAAAGTCAAGTATAGCTCCATCATTGCTTGAAAGTAAAAATAATCATACTTTATGGTGTTAGTTTTAATAAAAATATAATTAAAAAAATTTAAATCAAGGAAAATTCTCTGGCATTTCTTTCTTTTCGCTGTATCGAAAACGTACCGAACCGTGACACAAGTGTATCGTATCGAACCGAACCGTGAATTTTGTGAACCGTTACACCCCTAAAATATATATATATATATATAAAAATTCACATATTTTGCCCTGTTGCAGCACTTCTCTTCCAGACCCTTACCATAACCACGAGTTTCAACGCACTTCTGACTAACTCAACCAGGCCTTGCCCTTTATTTTACTTGTGCCTTGGGCGGGAATTATTTAAATGAGGAATATTGTGACGTGTTCATTCCCGGAAGAAAACTCAAGACTCGAGTCATTTCAGGGAGTTTAGAAACAGTTACTGATATAGAGAATAACTCCCGCTGGAGTGACTTTGTGCTTTGCAACTTCGAAGACCTTTTTCATGCTCAAACAGAAACATTACACACTAAACAAGGTTCTCTTTAAAGTATGTTTTTATACTATCTGAATAATAACATCTGCTTTATTGATAGAGACATTAAAATAAATTCTAGCACCAGGGTTTTTACTGCCACAGTAACACAAAAACGCTAAATGGCCAAGTCAAAAATTCACGTTGTGTACGTAATTGTCTGTAGATGTTTAGGTTTCTGAAGTTTTTTGTGTGTCTCTCAGTCGGATGACATCTTCCTTTTTTTGTCCCTCAGGAATCACTGACAGACTGCTTCAAGCCCACTGATGTAAGTCATAACATAAAATATAGGCCACCAACCTATGGCTCTGTTCCAAACAGTGAGCTGCCTACGTACTGCTTAAGGAGTATTTGTAAGGCATCAGGTGCACTCACAAAGCAAAGGATATATATATATATATATATATATATATATATCATCTGAAAAGGATACATGCAATGCTGCCTTTTTTGGACAAAAGAAATTAAGTCAGTAACTTCTAAGGTGGCATCTTAATCAAAATGCTACCTTTAAAGGCTGCTGCCTATGTATATATGTAGTCAATAAGTGTTTGAAACGGAGCCACAAATTCTACACAAACTGAGACTTGTTAACATCTATGTTGTCTTTTAATTCATGCTGTACCAGTCACTCTACACACACACACACACACAGCTTTAGGACATGCTAGCTAGTGGATTTCATATGAGTGTGCACTGACCTAAAAACGTGTGTGTGCTCAAAGAATCCATCCAACATTATGAAAATCACAATGCATAGGACAGCAGACACAATAACCCACTGACCCACACACACAGATCCAATATCCAACATGTTTACATGGTGTGTGCGTACGTGTGCTATGTAAAATAAAAAGTTATATAAATGTAAAATTACAAAAAGTGTCCTCATCATGCCATGGGTGTTTATATTGGATTAAAAGCATCTGTACACACACTCTTACAATCCTCTCTTATCTAATCACAGATGCTTAAACTATCATGCGTGCTTGTTTGAGTGTGTGTATTGTGCATTAAAACCAAGCACATTGTTTGTGAATCAAAGACCTTGCAGCATTGTTGCTGACCTACAGCCACAAGCTTTACACAGCGAATGAATGATGCGGAAACATGAGTAGACGAGACTTGAAGAATTTTACTACATACACTCTCTCTCTGTCTTTCTCTCTACACAAGGTCTTCGTGCGTGAGCTCCTCGGCAGGATAAGAGGAATGAGAAAACTCAGCGCTCCGCAGAAGAAAAGCTTTTAAGTGCTCAAATGCCAACGACAATCCAGCTACCTGGACTACAGGTCCCACAATCCATCACTCAGTCTAGAGTCAACATAAAGCCCTCAAGGACTCTATATCCCAGGATTCCTTTCTGGCCCAGAATCAATATACCAGAGTTCATTTTCCAAGGACCCATATCCCAAAAAAGCAACTTTGTTCAGACCACCTTCATTTCACATAGATCACACAATCAATCCAAGAGTGCAAAGTTCATCCGGGACGCAATCTCAGCAGCCGATCGGGACAGCCTGATGTTCCTGCCCTCAATCTCTCAATCGGTCTCACAGGCCCAATACATTTATTACACTGTTTGGTGCAGTATTCGAGCTATGTGTGTGAAACCACAACTGACTAAGCTATTTCATATAGCCTATTAATTATATTTGATAATGTTTTTATTTTAAGCAAAGTTTTTTAAGTCACAACCATTTTTTTTCTTAATTAACAGAGTTTTTAACACCTGTTGGCCTTTCCTGCTGATCTCAGAATAGTTTTTTGGGGTTTTGTCCAATC
The DNA here is from genome assembly GCA_030578255.1 of Tiaroga cobitis. Classification (NCBI taxonomy): domain Eukaryota; kingdom Metazoa; phylum Chordata; class Actinopteri; order Cypriniformes; family Leuciscidae; genus Tiaroga; species Tiaroga cobitis. The sequence continues at coordinate 6,224,436 of CM060613.1, forward strand.
ACTATATATCCAATATTCACCAATATCTGGTCAGTTAAATTGACTTTCATAATTTTGCAAAGTCTAAACATTAAGTCATTTTGCTTCTCAAGTAAATGATCTTGATTTAAGATATTAAGTCTTGTATTCTGATCAAAATTAAGTGAATTTATGCTTAAAACAAGAACAAATATCTTAATTCAAAGGGAAAACAAGATTTTTTTTGTGACCTCATTGGAAGATATTTCTTTTTGTTTTAAGCATCGCATTGCTTCTCAAGAAAATGTATCTTGATTTAATAATGTTTAGATATTGTACTGGAAAACAAGGCTAAAATCTTTCTTTTTTTTTTCTTTCTTTTTTTTGCAGTGAGCAAAAGTGGTCATGAACTAATTGTCATATAATTGGCCAGAATACATATCAGTCTGTTATATTACCATCATTATTGTATTTTGATAATTCTAATCTTTCAAGAATGTTGAACCGTTTTTGGACAGGTCTCTAAAAAAATGATGTGTTGTTTCAACCCAAATTTGGGTCAAATATGGACAAATCCAGCCGTTGGGTTACATTTTTAAATTACACTTTTTAACCCAACATTTGGGTTTGTCCATATTTGACCCAAAATAACAACATGGGTAAAATAACTACTTTCATAGAGTGGATATGATTGTAGAATGTGAAAAGTTTAAAGATTTTGGGTGGGATGTGCTGCCAGAAAGTAAAGAAATAAGACTATATTCGGAATTAAATACTAGTGAACTATTTATTATGAAGTATTCTAGTATGCTATTGCGAACATAGCCTGAGATTTGAATGCTTCTAAAAGACAACAAGGGCTGCATGTGATGATGGTTAGTGTTCATCTAATGATCAACTCTAATGATGGCTGGATGAGGAAGTCTAGTTTGACTCAAGCCATTATCGAAATCACATAAATCTAGGCTTTTATCTCCTTATCCTCGTACGGTTTCACACGGAGGCTGCCAAAGAATATACTGTTAAGTGGCTGAATATTAGCATATTATAAAGTGCTATGGGTGTAAATTGTTATTATGTTTGGCTATAACGAGCATTTAATCTTATGTCGGTTGGTGTCATACTCATGGGTCAAAATTTGTGTTTGATGGTGTAAGTTGAATAACAAGGAATCCAGGGGGAAAACTATGGTGCTGTTTAAACTTTTAACCCTCTACAGCGTGGATGGATGATGCGTTTTGCAGGTCGAGAGAGAAAGTGCAAAAATACATAGAGATTCGCTGTTCTAGAAGACTCTTCTATTTTTATTATATCGCAGTTTCTGTCGGCCTGCATCTAGTATCGTTGTGGATTTTAAAGAGTTTGACCCTTCTCTCTGAGAAGAACATTCAGGGTTTAGGCGGATCTCTTTATTTTGGTTTATTAAGTTTGTTCTAAAATGTATTTGAGTGTGCGAAAGCTTTATTTATGCATGTTTTATTGGCATGATAGGAACATTTTTGGATTGCTTACTAAAGCGATAATTTGTCTTTTTATACATTATTACAAGTATTACTCTTATAAATATTAAATTCACTTTTTATTCATTTTTAAGGACTGTATATCTGCGTTCTGGGTGTTTTTGATTGTTTTTCGTTTTTTAAATATATGTAAAGTGTGGTATTTTTTGTGCTGTTCCACTTACAATAAAGGGAAAATGTCTGAACTGTTATAATACACATTCATCAGTGTTGCTTAATTTTATTCACACAAATGCACAATATATCAAACATCATCACACTACAAGCAGGCCTATTTGTGAAAAACACGCTCGCTTTGGGCTGTTATAGTCACAAATTTGCATCTAATTACTGAACGTGTCGAATTAATCCTTAATGTATTAATCCGCTTCAAGGCCGCTCATCTTGTGGTCCATATCCGGATTCTGTTATCTGTATAATTCTAATGCATTTTCATGCTCTTCTCCAACATATATTCCTTCTGTTTTCTAGAACGTGTATGACACGATGCAGTTATTATGCAATTAAAATTATTCATGTTATATATGGTTATCTGCTGATCCTGCAGCCAGTGAGATTACTTGCGCAAAATTTAAAAAGTCTGGAATTTTTTTGAGGTGTCATGATTGAAATCATATATATATATATATATATATATATATATATATTCACCTAAAGGATTATTAGGAACACCTGTTCAATTTTTCATTAATGCAATTATCTAATCAACCAATCACATGGCAGTTGCTTCAATGCATTTAGGGTTGTGGTCCTGGTCAAGACAATCTCCTGAACTCCAAACTGAATGTCAGAATTGGAAAGAAAGGTGATTTAAGCAATTTTGAGCGTGGCATGGTTGTTGGTGCCAGACGGGCCGGTCTGAGTATTTCACAATCTGCTCAGTTACTGGGATTTTCACGCACAAACATTTCTAGGGTTTACAAAGAATGGTGTGAAAAGGGAAAAACATCCAGTATACGGCAGTCCTGTGGGCGAAAATGCCTTGTTGATGCTAGAGGTCAGAGGAGAATGGGCCGACTGATTCAAGCTGATAGAAGAGCAACTTTGACTGAAATAACCACTCGTTACAACCGAGGTATGCAGCAAAGCATTTGTGAAGCCACAACACGCACAACCTTGAGGCGGATGGGCTACAACAGCAGAAGACCCCACCGGGTACCACTCATCTCCACTACAAATAGGAAAAAGAGGCTACAATTGGCAAGAGCTCACCAAAATTGGACAGTTGAAGACTGGAAAAATTTTGCCTGGTCTGATGAGTCTCGATTTCTGTTGAGACATTCAGATGATAGAGTCAGAATTTGGCGTAAACAGAATGAGAACATGGATCCATCATGCCTTGTTACCACTGTGCAGGCTGGTGGTGGTGGTGTGATGGTGTGGGGGATGTTTTCTTGGCACACTTTAGGCCCCTTAGTGCCAATTGGGCATTGTTTAAATGCCACGGCCTACCTGAGCATTGTTTCTGACCATGTCCATCCCTTTATGGCCACCATGTACCCATCCTCTGATGGCTACTTCCAGCAGGATAATGCACCATGTCACAAAGCTTGAATCATTTCAAATTGGTTTCTTGAACATGACAATGAGTTCACTGTACTAAAATGGCCCCCACAGTCACCAGATCTCAACCCAATAGAGCATCTTTGGGATGTGGTGGAACGGGAGCTTCGTGCCCTGGATGTGCATCCCACAAATCTCCATCAACTGCAAGATGCTATCCTATCAATATGGGCCAACATTTCTAAAGAATGCTTTCAGCACCTTGTTGAATCAATGCCACGTAGAATTAAGGCAGTTCTGAAGGTGAAAGCGGGTCAAACGCAGTATTAGTATGGTGTTCCTAATAATCCTTTGGTGAGTGTATATATGGTTTAATAAAGAGAATAAAAACAAAGTGATGCCATTTATGTCAATATGTTAAATGCCTCTGTTAAAGGGATAAAAAAATCGGTAATTTTCTCACCCTCAAGTTGTTCTAAACCTTTCTGAGTTTCTTTCTTCTGTTGAACACAAGAGAAGATATTTCGAAGAATGTTAGTAACCAAACGGTTTCTGGTCCCCAAAGCCTTCCATATGGAAGTCAAAAGGGATCAGCAATATCTTCTTTTGCATCGAACAGAACAAAGAAATGCAATACTGGTTTAAAACAACATGAGGGTGAGTAAATAATGAGATTTTTCATTTTTGAGGGATCTATCTCTTTAAAGAGCACCAATACATTACAAACACATGAACTGTGAAATCGCTTCATAGCAACGCTTCTCCTTTAAATTTCCTGACCCACTTTTTGCAGGCGCGTCCACGAGGGAGACTGGGAGGTGCATGTGAGGAGAATGTCTAATGACAGGCGCGTGCTCTGGCTCTGCGCCCTCCAGATGTGCAACACAATCCATTCAAATGCCATTTAGCTCAATCAACAACCTAGACTGAAAGGGTATCAGGGTTTCTCTGCAAGTAAACGATCCAATCAGGTCTAATTTGATTGTCATCAGTGCTGTTGTCGACCATTATAGCATCATGTTAAGATTGTGATGTGGGCTGACTGAAGTAGCCCAGTTTAACTCTCTTCAGCTAATGTATTCTGTAAAAGCACTGGTCAACATGCTCATCTATCTTCCCCCTACATGTTCCTTCAGACATCTCTGTTGCTCTTGTCTCTCTGTAGCATGTCTTTTTCTTTCATCTTTGAATCCCAGCCTTCATCTAATTCATTTGTTTCTTTAACTCTCTCATATAGCAAGCCAATGTTAGTGTGCCTGTGCCAGAGGACAGGAGAAGACAGTACCGAAGCATCTGCTACCCAGCAATGCAATCAGAGATTCGCCATGCGAGGAAGATTAAAAAGCCACACGAAGCAGAATTTAAAACACACATTCCTCTCTGCATTTCCCAGACCCATCATAAAGACAAAATATTCATTCATGCACTTGTGCATTTCCGAAAACTGTCACAAAGAAAAAAAAATAATTCATGATCAAAACATGGCATGCGTTACATTCATCATTAAAAATCAATCTATTTATAATGAATTCGCTTTTTTCTTTGGTATTACGCTGCAGTCAGCCATAAAGAGAGGCAAACACCGCAGGGAAGAACACAGAAAAGGACAGAAAGAGGAAGATAGGAAACAGAGACACATGGAAAACTGGAAAATTGTAACATTTTATTTGGCTATATTTTCCCACCTCAGCCTCAAGTGCCAGAGATGTCACCACAACACACACTGGATACTGTTGGTTTAGTGCTAAGCAAATAGGATTATGATTATTAATATATGATGGTATATGTATGATTATAAATGCATGTATGATTAATTACATATCAGCCATATCACAGGAGCAAGAGTGCTGTCGCTGTTGGTAATCCAGTGCAGGTAATGACAACTCATTATCGTAAACACAACACTATTGCGAGTGTGATATTGCTTTAATACAACAGACAGTTCAATAATCAAAAAGCTAATATGATTAAGTTCAATTTTAGATGATATTTATACCGCCAACAAAAATAAACTAGTTCCTAATGATGCAACCGCTAGCGTCTCCAAGCAACATGCATAATGGCGTTATTGGATGAATCAGAGATTTGAACAAATTGGTTGAGTGAATGATTCAATGACTCGCAAATAAGAGTAATTAGGGCTGTGTCCGAAATTGACCCATATACCATTTAATAGGGGACTATTTGTGGTTGTGTTCACACTTGTAGTTCAGTTCGCTTGGTTCGTTTGGTCCGGACCAAAAAAAAAATCACTTAGTCCTGGTCCGATAGCGTTCAGATTAGCATTTTTATCACCGAACCTATAAAGGCATAGGGATATGTTCACAACCTGATTGGTCAGTGTTTATGATGTATTGCCTATTTTTAGATGGAACTTACAAAACATCCAAAACGATGCTGTATGTTGGGATAAATGCGCTCGTTGTATGTACGTAGTCTGATGGTATTTTGACCAGCTGAGAACTCGTGAAGAGCTTATAAAATGTGTAAAGATTAAAAACAGTGGCAGGAATCCCTCCGTCACACACAAACGATCTGCTGCATGGAGACGCAGTTCTGTCGATCCCACAATGCACCGCAATAATGAGTGTACAACTGATGTATGCTCAACAGCTAGAGAATACCCATAATGCATTGTGAGGGTCATGCCGAATTAATTCTCACGTCTGACCAGAAGTGGACTAATCATCCATCCATTCATTTTCCAAACCACTGGTCTAATCTGGCTGCAACATAATTTCATACAGGTATTCCTTTATATTAATTATTAAATTGTTTAATTAAGGTTTATACAAGCTAGTTTCCATGACAGGTTTCAAGATAAAAAAAAATTTCATTTCTAAAAGGAGCTGCCAGTTTGCTAAGTGTCAAATGATTTTTAAAATCCCCCTGTAGTCACTAATTGTATCCCTTAAAACTGATCTTTGATCACCAAAATTACATATTTAAAAAAATATTCCTTGGGAAAAAAATTCTTCATGCCTTAAAATAGCTTGAATGTAACTCTACACCCTTGCCCTATACGGGTTATATGAATATGCAAATGAGCAACGCCTCCACTCACTCACACCAGCTCAGAGATCCACTCGTTGACCTGATTGGTTAAGGTAGTTTGTGACATCAGAAACACTAGCGATTTTAAACCGCGTTTTTGAGACTGTCTTTGGTTCACTGCAGGAGGAAATACTCAGCAATGGTGTTGACTTATGAATTTACACATGGTTTGTCTTAAAGCATATTAAAAACACCAAAACATATAGGCATATAAACAACAAAAGCTGGATTTTCACCACAAACATTGCAAAAGTGGCAGAACTTCCGTCGAACTCAGTGTCTGAATTCACTCACTCGTTTTCATGCACTTCAAGTAAACTGGACTAATGTAGGGAATAGTGAATGAGGGAATAAGGGGCGATTTCAACACGTGTCCGTCTTGAAGCAGCAGTTGTGAGCTATTAGAGAGCAGACTTTTAAATCGGTCTTCACACACTCAAACACAGTCAAACACACTCACTTGCTTGGTTCTTGTAATAATCAAGGGTGTTTTGAACAAATACTTTTTAATGAATGAACCATTGACTCACTCTTACAGTTGTCGCCATCTACTGGCGAACATATAACCCGCGGAACGAGTCACTGAATAAACAGGGTTTTATGAGGAGGACCCAAACTCCCAAACTGCTTAGAAGATTCTTCCATTTGAGAAACTGGTGCATTCTGGGATAATCAAAAGAACTATAGCCCCATAAATCTTCACCCACCATCTTATCGAAAGATACACAGAAAGCATGAAAACGAGTACAAGAATCACAGTGTTTCGGGATCTGATCTCATTTACAATGAATTTACTGTAAAAAAAAAAAAAAAAAAAAAATAATAGATAACATGTGACTGTTAACCACAAACTCATGTTTTATTTTTGAAGAAAATCTTACTCTCAGTGGCCATTAGATTTTGAGCAGCGAAGGGCAGATTTGTGTTTTTATATTAGTTAATGTTTGACTTGCCCAGCATTGACCCAGATCTGTGGAGAAACCCCGGGTCTGAAAGCTCTTCAGGAACGCACATCACACTGCTGTCACGTGACCGCGACGGTCTGCGTGTGTATGGTGCGAGTGTACTGTAATTGGTTTATTTCACTCCAGTAAACACAGTCTGTCTCTAGAGACATGTAAGTACTGGAATACCTCTAGTGCTATCAGAGCCAATGCTGCAGACTCCATTCACTTTACAGCCATTACAGCAGCCTTCACTTCACTTACTACTGCTACTATTATTAGACTAACGCCATGCTCAAATTCTTCTGCTCCACTACTATTCCAGCTAAAAGGAAGTTCTCAGGCTAACGTTTTGGCAAGGTTCTCTCTAAAGTTATCAACAAATGTTCTTTCAATCACGTGAAAAGAATGTTGTTTCAAAGTTATCTGGTCTTTAATAATGTTCTCAAAACGTTCATTCAAAAGAACATTTTCTTTCTGGAACGTTTTAGTTGGATGTTCATAATACGTTTGAATGTTACTAATTGTTTTAGAATGTTCATAGAACCTTCAAAAGTAACATTGCCATAATGTTTACAAAATGGTCAAATGGAATGTTCCCTTGTAATCAATCGTTTTATTCCTTAAAACTCATCTCTGATCACCAAAATGACATATTTAAAAAAAATCTTTTTGAAAAATAATTCGTCATGCCTTAAAATAGCTTGAATGTAACTCTACTACACCCTTGCCTCATTTAGTATACGCGGTTCTATGAATATGCAAATGAGCCCCGCCTCCACTCACTCGACCCAGGTCAGAGATCCACTCGTTGACGATCACACGTTGATCTGATTGGTTACAAGGTAGTTTGTGACGTCAGAAACACCAGCGATTTCAAACCGTGTCTTTGAGACAGTCTTTGATTCACTGCAGTTTTAAGGAGAAAATACTCTGCAATGCTGTTGACTTCTGAATTTGTATATGGTTTATCTTAAAGTATATTAAAAACACCACATAGACATAATAAACACATTTAAAGCTTGATTTTCAGCACAGGGGGACTTTAACGTTCACATAACCAAGATTTTCATTAAAACTAGATTTCATGTTTTTTTTGTTATATGAAGGTCACACTAAAGCTATCATTATTTTTGCTATGTTTCAAATGCCTTTTTATCTAGGCTGTAAATTTGATAATTTCACCCTTGTCCCAAAATACGATAATATATTATATCTTCTGTGAAAAAGATCTACCTCAATTTTAACAGTTTAACAGATTAATATATATAGTTGTGCTGTCACTTTTTTTATTTGGTCTCAACCAAAAATGTTGCCCCTAAAATAAAGTGTTTTTAAAATTGAAGAAGAATAGGCTATGCTTGAAATTAAATATGACAAAAACAAAGAAAATTCAAGGTAAATATCACTTGCGAGCAAAATATTTGCATTCACTGCAAAAAAAATCATTTTCTTACTTAGTATTTTTTGTCTTGTTTCCAGTCCAAATATATACAAAATCTTCAATCAAGATGCATTTACTAGACAAGTAAAATAGCATACAGTGGCTCAACTATAAGTTTATCAAGCGACGAGAATACTTTTTGTGCGAAAAAACAAACAAAAATAACGACTTTATTCGACTATTCCTTTTCTTCCTTGTAGGCCTGAAACGAGACTTCAAGAGATTTCCACGACGCATGCGCGAGAATTGCGATCTCCTTCAACTACTTCAGTTCAGTTCTCGCGCATGTGTCGTGGAAATCTCTTGAAGTCTCGTTTCAGGCCTACAAGGAAGAAAAGGAATAGTCGAATAAAGTCGTTATTTTTGTTTGTTTTTTCGCACAAAAAGTATTCTCGTCGCTTGATAAACTTATAGTTGAGCCACTGTTGCGACATGGAATATTTAAACATTTTCTTTAATGACTTTCTGGGCCGTCCGGTGTCATTCCCTTAGGGAGCCTATGTAGCAGTCATAAACCTCTCAGATTTAATCATAAATATCTTCATTTGTGTTCCGAAGACGAACGAAGGCCTTACGGGGTTGGTACAGCATGGGGGTGAGTAATTAATGACTTAATTTTCATTTTTGGGTGAACTAACCCTTTAATTCGGAAACAAGATTATTTTTCTTATCCCAGATTTTTTTGCCATTTTACTTGTCTATCAAATGCATCTTGAATTTGTAGATGTTTGGACTGGAAACAAGACAAAAATAAGAAAAGTATTTTTTTTGCAGTGTGCCATTTCAAACCAAGCTGTATTTTTGTTAAAGTATGCAAAAAAAAAAAAGAAGAAAAGAGTGAAAATATTATTTAAGTGTATTCAGGGCTCAGCAAGACAAAGGAGTCTGACGTTTTATTTAAAAAATATATTTTTCACCATAGAACCCTATAAAATACAACACACGGTGGAAATGACTTTCAGAAAATAATAACTTTTCAGAAAAAAAAATATCCTGTGATCATGTATGTCCACTGTTGGAAATTCTAAATAGATAAATTATGTGAAAGGAGTATTTTGTATGCATTTTATATTCTAAAAGTCCAGACGGTCAAAAGTGAACATACTGTACGAAATGAAGACACTTCAAACTGAACCCATGGCCTCGGCAAAGTATCAGCGGCACAATAACATGACTCTAAAGCATCAATGAAAGGATATTGTATCAACTTCAGGGGATATAAAATTGTAGAAAGACATTGTATTTAGCCATAACCGAGTCATTTAGTCATATTATAGATCAATTAGCAAAGCCACACTGAACAGCTGCAATTCAACTCTGACATTTAGCTTGCATTTCACTGATCATTTAATACAATTTAATATCTATTTTAGACCTTCATAATATGAAAACATGTTCTCCTCCACCTCTCTTTCTTTCTTATTGGGCTGTCAGGTTGCATATTTCCCTTCTGGAGTGATACTGAGATGGAAAAGCATGAAATGGTTGTGATATGGACGTGTGATGATGAAATTTGACTGGGCAGAAATTCGTCGCCCCTTTCAAACAGGACTGAGAGCTTGTTATCCTCACACTGAAATATAATTATCACAAATGAGTTTCTGAGATCTTCTAAACATCGCAGCATAACTGTGTTGAATCAGTCGGTGTAACTAACAACATGTTTGGAACATCTCATTGTGCTTTAAATAATGTCAGAGATTGATTGCGTTTCTAATGTTGTATATTAAAATAATTTCTCTCGTATTCACACTAAACAGATGCCAATTTATCAAATAATCGTATTTGTATGACTAGTAAGTCATGGGGACACAGATAGCACTGTTTCCTGAGACTAACACACGTTATTATATTGAATCTGATTGTGGTTTAATGGGCAGAACTCCATGTGTGTTTAATGACATACACTGATCTGATTGGTTTATATAGGTCGTCTAGCTGTTCAGGGTCAGTGTACTCACACATGCTACTGTAAAGATTAACAGCTCTTAAAAACACACACGTAAACAAGTGCCTTTGTCTGTGTGTGTGTGTGTGTGTCTGTGTGTGTGCGCGCCCGTAGTGGAAGAATACTATTCCAGACAAAGTCAAGACATCTGTTTTGATTATTTCATGTCTGTGAGGAAAACAGTGACACAAATGAGGTGATTTCCTTAAAAAACAACAACAACAGAACAACATCTACTACAAAATTACCTTTATATGACCTTTAAATGACCAAAAATAAATTCCTAAGTAAGCCTTCATATCATTAATTGCTAAATCAAAACAGAAGTTTTTCTGTTGTTTCCAAAGGGAAACTGAGTCACTATGGCAACAGTGCAGTAATGACATCATTTTCATTTTGTGGTATGAAGAGAACCTTTGACTTGTGTTGTTTATTTTTAATCTGATATTATGATTGATATCATTAAATTAACTCTGAGCTCATCATTCAAATGTGAACGCATTATAATATCATGGCCAGAGAGAAAGATTTCCAATTAAATTAATAAATCTCATGGCAGCAGTGCTGTGGCTTGGATATTTTGTTTGTTTGTTACTGCTGAAAATAAATCTGCTGCGTAGCATGTAAAGATGAAATATGCACTGAAAGCGTCTAATAATTCTGTCGAAAATATGTAATTTGCTTTGCAGAGTGTTGTTTAGGCCCACTGGGTATTCATGCCTTTTCTGGGAAAGATGCATTCAGAAGAAAAATATATTTGTTTGTTAACGTTGATGCTGAGAATGTTTTAAGAGGATTTAAATGAGACAGCAGAGCCTCCAATAAGCCTTCTCTCTCTCTCTCTCTTCTCCAAATTGCAGTAACGCGCCAGATTTTCTTTTTCACACAGACACACTCATATAAACATAAATAGAGTAATATAATATATAATACATAATATATATAGAGAGAATATAATAATAACAGCAGCAACAACAAAACAAAATAGTCTAATAATAATAACTATATATAAGCAGTATCACACGAGCAAGCATGCCGATCCATTGCTTTTATACAAGAGCTCAATAAATACATTTAATAAAGGTGCGTCTTGCGGAAGAACATTGTAGCCGGAACTACTTTTCTCCCTCATCCTTCCCTCAGGTCATTTTGACCCGGATTTTTTTTTTAAATGTTAAAAATGTAGTGTTCATTAGAAGGGTACTTTTGTCGCACTTAAACCACGAATACACACACAAAAAAAATGGATTCGAGGAGTTTTGTGAAGTAAAAAATTTAAATTTTGTTAAATGTTAAATTTAAAAAAGTAACAAATCCTTCACTCGCGGGTCAATTTGACCCACATATAGGAATGAATGCGAGGAACGCTTCAGTACACAGAAAAACCTAAAAATGCTCAATTCAAACTAAAAATGCTAAAACTTTACCAAATAATTATTTTAGAATGTCTACTCTACATGTATCTGAATGCATACTGAAGAAAAAAAATTACTTTAGGACCCAGCGGAAAAGCTTGTTTGCTCCATCTAGTGTAGCCTGGTTGACACCAGAGACCCTTCTCAGTTGTTCCTTGCAGAGCAAATCTCAAATTTGCAGGAAGTTCGTCTGGGTTTTCCCAGGCTACATCTAGTGGCTAGTCATGAAATAGCATGTTATGTTATTTTTTTACACAAGAGGTCGGCAAAGACACCAATGTAAGATATTTTGAGCTGAATTAAAAGGTGTACACTTACAGAAGGCTATGCATGAAATTCTGTGTCATTTTACAATTTAAGTTGAAAGAATGTGCTTAAATTACTAAATTACTATGTATTTATTATTGATTAAATATAGTAATTTAAAGGTAAATAAAACAAGAATATCTCCCAAAAAAATGCATTAAAAAATAGAAAAAATATTCTCAAAATGAAATAGAATAAGCTTTCTGGACAAAAAAATAAAAAAATAAAGTATAATTTTGGGGCTTCGGATCATTTTGACCCGCGATGGAAGGATTTGTTACAGGACGCGAGGGAAGGAGTGTTTATGACCATTCACCCAGATAATGTTACTGGGCTACTCCGCAGCGGTTGTCGTCCCGCTCGGTCTTAAATAGTCCGAATATAAACACTTATTATAGGCGTACCGTAATGATTCAGGATACGACAAAATCACGGCTTGCAAGATGAATTCATGATGTAGGCTACTCGATCGGATCATTTATATAGCCTACATTTTGTATTGAACAAAAAGAGTATAGCGTGCCGTACCGAACCATGCAGTGGAAAAGCGCCAATAGTGTAGGCCTACCTTTAAAAAGGCCAAACTTACATTTAAGACAGTTAGCCTACTTCGTCCGTTTTGTTCCCCCAACGAAAATATTTCCAAACAAAGTCACGACAGAATCGAAATGCGTGTGGTTTCATGTGGTTTCATGATTCATTCCTGGTTGAATCGATGTGTTTGAACGAATCATTTTTGAGTGAATGATTCAACGGTTCATTCATAAAGACGTCATTGTTCGTTCCTGACTGAATCCGCGTATTGAACAAATCGTTTAAATAAATGATTCAATGATTCATATCATATTTCGCCACCTACTGACCTAAATCGATTCAATGTAACGGGCAGTCACTTAATTGCATTTTTATTGTTTATTGAATAATAATATCAACAACAATAATGCATTGCTTATTATTATTATTATTATTAACCTATTATTATTATTATTATATTAAATAATTGATTATTGTAATATAAGTTTATAATTATTATTATTATAACAGCTATTGTTAAAACGAGACTTGCACACTGATAGTAGAGACAACTGTGCGGTTTTATGTTTCCTTTGAGCTGTTTGAATATTAACAGAAGAAAGAAAGTGAGATAAGTGAGTCCCTCCCTTTTCACTGAACTTCTGTGAAACTCCTTCAGACTGAGTTGACTCGTCCATCATGGCGGTGTTTTCGTCTCTTACTCCGGTGTTCGTGGCGGTTTTGTGCGTTATTATAGGGTTTCTCTTCAAAAACTCCCAGAGGAGAGAGAACAGATCCAAGCAGAAGAGTTCAGGAGACACAGCCAGACCATGGGTGGATGAGGATCTGCAGGACGACACAGAAATCAGCAGGAAACACAGCGGTACTGTACTCTACTACACTATTAATATATATATTACTGTAACAAATAAAGTAGTAAGTGACAGGAACTTGACTTTTTATTTTAGTTTAACACCCATTGTCCAGTCTAAAAAAGCAAAAATACTTACAATAATACTAATAGTCAAATATCATGTAAACATTTAAATAAACAAAGCAGCATTAGTATATGCATTATAGATTTTTACATTAGTATATAGAGTATCAGAATCATAATAAATGCTACGTATAGGCTATTATACATATTTTCTAATTATAATTCAAATCAATGTATTGATATACTATAGTAATATTGTTATATTATGTCATTTAATAGTTTATTCATACCAGCCATGCCCCCAAACATGCAAAACCAATCATGGATATAAATATCACTCTAAATAAATATCAAATATCAAAATAAAAAAGTAGACCCGTATTTAAACAATAAAGCATATGATTACTGCAATGAGCAAAAAATGAATGACTGGCCCTCAGGAGGTTAAATAAGAATATGTTGAAAATCATCTGTGTCATCTCGAGCACTTGAAACTGTCTGGATGGTTAGAGTACAAGAGTGGACAGCAAACATAAACTCGACACCAAGCCTTTGAAGAGGGAAGTCGAGCGCAAAGATGCAGAACTTTTGAAGAGATCTCATCGTTTGACATCACAAAACTTTATGGGGCAGAGTTTTGAACCCAATGCAAAGGTTCAAGTCCAAAAAAGTCTTGCTGAAGATGTTGCAACATACGGAACACATATTCTGTATTCACAATGACTTTAGCCTCAATAAACTCCTAATTTCTGCTTATTAATAGTTAGTAAGGTATTTGTTAAGTAGGTATTGGGTAGAATTAAGGGATGTAGAATATGATCATGCAGAATAAGGCATTAATATGTGCTTTATAAACAGTCAATATCCTTGTTATGTGGATGCTAATAAGCAACTAGTTAATAGTGAGAATTGAACCCTAAACTAAAGTGCTACCAAATATATTACTTTTTCATAATTGCATATAAGTAATCATATTTTGCATATATGGCAGTTTCTGATGACCAATAAAGACAAAAGACAGATGAGACTGCCGTGATGTGACTTTGTGTTTCTTTTTATTGGCATTGTTGGCTAAATCTGTTGTCTGTGCACAGAGGATGATGATGATGATTGGCTAGACACAACAGAGGAAGAAGGCTTAGTCCATATCCCGTACACTCCTGCTCAGTACTCTTCTGCCGAGATGCTGGAGCGCTCGGAGAAGTTTTACTCGCTCATGAATCTGAGACGGTCTGTCCGCTTCATCAGTCCAGAACCGGTTCCAAAAGAAGTGATTGACAATGTCATACGCACTGCAGGTAATGCAGACAATCGCCATGATGGAAACAAGTGAAAGCCAGCCCTTCGTTTCATCACTCATTCACTCTCAGTGTGTGTGTGTGTGTGTGTGTGTGTGTGTGTGTGTGTGTGTGTGTGTGTGTGTGTGTGTGTGTGTGTGTGAGAAAGGCACTGCCCCCAGTGGAGCTCACACTGAACCCTGGACGTTTGTGGTGGTGTCTGATGCCGATGTGAAACACAAGATCAGAGAGATCGTCGAGGAAGAGGAGGAGATCAACTACAAGCAAAGGATGGGAGACAAGTGGGTCCATGACCTGAAGAGACTTCGGTGTGTTTCAAATAGACAAGAGGCTTCAAAAATATATATATATTTTTTAAATATAGTTTTATGCTTAATGTTTATTAGTTTAAATTTTTACTGTACTATACCATTATGTATTATAATTTAATATAACAATTACAGACACATAACAAATAATAGTAATATGAGTTGATAAACTCATTTAGCTATGATATTAGTGCCCCCTTGTGGTTACTGTTTTCTATCACTTTTTTTACCATGGTTTACAATGTTTCAAACAGTCACATAAAACAACAATAAAAAATAAAAATATGAAATTATTATTATTATAATACAATATACAGTCATTTATTAATATTATAATACTATAATATTAAAAAATTAAAAAATATATATTTATAATGTGATCCAGTATTATATATTTATAATTAACTGTTTTATTATTATTATTGCTGTAATACTTTACACAGATTCTGTATAAGAATTATTGTTAATATTTTTGTTGTTGTTGTAATACTGTTCACAGTAATATAATAACAATATTTATTAGAAATGATAATGTTTATAATACTATTATAATTAAGATTTAAATCATATTTGTATAATACTATACACTAATATAATAATAATTATTATTATTATTGATTTTGTTGTAATGGTATACACAGTGATATAATAATACTATATAAGAAATAATATTTATATAATATTTATCAAATTAAAAAATATATTTATAATATGATACACTATAATATAATAATTACATTCATTATTATTATTATTGTTGTAATTTTTGTAATACTGTACAGTACACAGTAATATAATATAATATTTATTAGGAATAATACAGTTGATAATACTATAATACTATACACTGTAATATGATCATAATAATTATGATTATTATTGTTTTTGTTGTTGTTGTAATGCTATACAGAGTAATATAATAATAACAATACGTGATCATATTTATAATACTCCACACTATAATACACTGTGTCTTTCACAGGACAAACTGGGTGAAGGAGTATTTGGATGTGGCTCCGTATCTGATACTAGTGTTTAAGCAGACACATGGACTTCTGCCCAACGGCAAGAAAAAGACTCACTATTACAATGAAATCAGTGTGTCGATTTCCTGTGGGATTCTGCTGGCCGCCCTGCAGGTGAGACTCAGAAACGCGCGTACACATCAAACATTTGTGGATCTTTGAATTTGAATTTCATGTGATATTTCATTTTGTGGCGTTAGAATGTTGGGCTGGTTACCGTGACGACCACTCCTTTGAACTGTGGTCCACAGTTGAGGTCCCTCCTCCAGCGACCAGCCAATGAGAAGCTTCTAATTCTGCTTCCTGTTGGCTATCCTGCGTCTGACGCCAAAGTGCCTGACCTCAAACGCAAGGACCTCAGTGACATAATGGTGACTGTGTGACAAGCACCAGCTGCTGGAAGCCATAATAACACCAAATCTTTAGATCTCTTTTGAATGTATGATTATGTTCTTTGTCTAAAATGAGTTTTGGCAAATTAGACCGATGTTCTCATCTCACTGCTTTGTTTTTATGATACCTTACCATAAAGGGATGTTACAGTGATGGTTCACATTTGAATACAGTCCCATGGTTCTTTCAATGTATGCCTCATATTGTGAATCTGCTGTGATCTATGCAAAACGTTAAATAAATTGCATGTTTGTATCTGTGGTTTCTGCACTCTCACTCCTGCACTGACATATATGAAAGGGGCTTCATGTTTATTTTACACTGGTTGTAAAAGATCATTTTGAAATAATCATCTCTAAATTACAGTTCACCGTGGGGTTCTTACTGTATCGCATGTTTAAAGGTGAAGGTGAAGTGTGTATTGTTTATTATATTAACATACTGTTGTGCTTTTTAATATTCATCTTTTGAGACTGAAAACTCCTTTTAAAGCTTTCAAGCATGTTTAAGCACATTGCATGTTCATAACATGATTTAGCATGTTGCTAGCTTGACAAAGCCTAGCAACCACCTTTGTGCAAAAACATGCAAGCAACATGCTAACAGCATGTTAAAATACGTTAGCAACATGTTAAAACATGATAGCAACATCATGTTAGCAACATGTTAAAACATGATAACAACATGTTAAAACAACATGATAACAAATGTTAATCGTGCTAACAATGTGCTAAAACATCATAGCAATGTTAAAACCATTGACTGGTTAAAGCAGTGTTTCTCAAAGGTGGAGATCAGCAGAAAAAGAAGAAAAAACAGCCGTTGCAACAGCGTTCAAGTGCGTGAATAGCGTTCTGCCTTTATAAAGCGGTATCGGACATCAATTACACTGAATCGTTTTTCTTCAAACCGTTGATTTGTCACCGTTGGAACAAGCCCAACCTAGAACTTGCTCACCATCTCCACCGGACCGAATTTTTTAAAAGGTTTAAAGGGGGGCACGGCCAAAAAAGTTTGAGAACCACTGGGTTAAAGCATGCTAAAAAATATGCTAAAAGGTGTTAACAATGTGTTAAAACATGCTAATGCATTAATTCATGCTAACAACATGCTAAAACATGCTAGCAATGTGTTCATTTGTGTTATATATTGTTAATATTGTGTTAAATCATGCTATAGCAACATGTTAAATCATGTTAGCAAAATGCTTGAAACATGAAAGCAATGTGCTAAATCATGCTAAAACATGCTGGCAATGTAAAACATGTTTACACAACATGCTAAAACACCCTATCTATCTATCTATCTATCTATCTATCTATCTATCTATCTATCTATCTATCTATCTATCTATCTATCTATCTATCTATCTGTTTTCCGATAGACTATAAATATTGCCTTCAAAACCTTCAAACTTTACTATATTGCCTTCAAAACCTTCAAACTTTAACCTTTAAATCTATTTAAATTTAAAACTGCTTCAAACTGTAAACCTTCAAACTTCAAGCTTTTAAAGCATTTTCAGGCTTTCTGTTCAGGCTTTCTCAAGCCAACTTCATAGTTTGTCTTGACGAACTTATAGTTAGATGTTGAAATACTTTCTTCTATCCGACCGTATGCAGAGGCAACTAGCTTATATGCACGCTATTTGTAGGATAATTCTCCAGAAGAATGTACACTGTTTTGTTCTCCAACATAAACTACACACAGTCATACTGTTCCTCAAATGTGAATTTAAAAGTTAGAAAAATTATTTTCTTTTACAAGCATATGATGTTAATTTGTTAGCAATGTAGGCCTACATTTTGCGTAGGCTACTATTTCAAGTAGTAATAATAGTAATTTTAGGATGTTATTAATAAAAAGAAAACATGTTCATTAATTTGACTACTTTTATTTTCACCCAAACAGGCTTTTTAATTTTTTAAGTATAAACCTCAGGTTAATATTAATTACAATTATGCCTGATAACTGATAATAATTTTTGTGTCATGGTTGATATGACTGATATGATGGCTAATATAATAGATCTATACTGTTGTAATGTACATTAAAGCTATAGTCTTCTGGAATAAAAACATGATAAATAATCTTGACCTTTTTGCGGAGAATAAATACGTTCTATTAATACATTGAAGTTGTTTTGCATCGTTTTGCTTTTGGGACTGAATTTATGCTGATCTTTGTATAAACAAAATGCTTATAATTTAGAATACTGAAAATTTTATCAAGTTAAAAAAAAATTAAAAATAAATTTGAGTACCCTTATTTTTATTTACCAAACAGACTTTTATTTTGAAAATAAATTGTTCAAAAGACGTTGACGTCTTTGACGTTGACTAGTACAGGAAGTTCCTTTTAGTTAGTTAGTTAGTTGACAGATCTCCTTAATCGATTATCTTATTAGACTTGGATTTTGTAATCGATATGAGGAAGTAAATATGTAATATATCTCAACATTGTTGTAGTTGTTACTGTTAATGCGTCGCGCTCGATAAGCACAGCGGTGTAGTTTGAGTGGGTCGCCGAGGATGTCGTGCTCGCTGGAGAAGGTGCTCGGCGACGCGAGGACTCTCCTGGAGCGGCTGAAGGAACACGATAACGCCGCGGAGGGTCTCATCGACCAGTCCAGCGTCCTCAGCCAGAAGATACACAGCATGAAGGAGGTCGGAAACACTCTCCCTGACAAGGCATGATATAAAATCTCCTACTGACCACCCTACAGAGCACCTGTAGTATGACAAAAAGCTTGCACTGCACGAATTACAGTTGTTTGCATGTTATTGCATGTACATTGCACAATATGATTATTGCTGTAAAGCATTTGGCTTATTGTAAGATCTGGGCTGATGAGCAACGGTTGTAGTGAACACGGCAAAAATGGTTTTATTACTCAGTGTGGTTTTTATTTTTTTATTTTAAGTTACTTGAGAAGCAAAATGACTTCAGATAGTGAGTCTTGTCAAAAACAAGTAAGTTTGTGCTTAAAATAAGAAAGAAAAAAATATGACAGTGGGTTATGAAAAAATAAACTTAATTCAAAGGCTTATATTATAAAGGCAGGTGTTTTTCTTTCTTTTTTAAGAATAAACTAATACATTTTCCAGACAACAAGACTTATCTTAAGTCATTTTTGTCCATGAGTTTGTTTGTTTGTATGATGATTTAATAATTTTATTTTAGATATTTGTAATTTAAAACAAGACAAAACAGAGTAAGAACATCATTGTTGCTGTGCCTCAGGTTACTCCAGGAAAATCTGTGGATAAAATCTTGGTTGCAATGCAATATTAAAGTTTTGACTGATAACTGATCATTATTTTTGTGTTATGGCTGATAATTGATATGATGTCTGATTTTATAAATACTGTGTTGACAAGCACATTAGTCTTTAATTTTGTGCAAAGTAAAATCATGAATAAACTTGATAATATACAATTTTGATGGTTGATTTTTACGAAGTATATTGTTAATGTTCTATTACTAATCTATTATTTTATCTATATCTTTTTTTTTTGCATTTGGGACTAAATTTAATTTATGCTGATTTCAAGCCTGCAACAAATGATCATTTGATATATTATTCTGTTGTTTATTTACTTGATTAATTGGATAAAGTCATATTCTTCTCTCTCTCGAAAACTCTCTCTCTCTCTCTCTATCTATCTATCTATCTATCTATCTATCTCTCTCTCTCTCTCTCTCTCTCTCTCTCTCTATATATATATATATATATATATATATATATATATATATATATATATATATATATATTTCACACATAAAATTATTATCCTTGTTAATTATTTACATTAGCAGTTTTACTGTATAGCCCCAGAAACCTGTATATGTTGCTTCCCTATTGACACCAAATGAAGAATAATCAATAACTACCCAATATGAAGCTCTATTTTCCCCGGTCTTTAGTACACCGAGGAAGGCACAGAGTATCAGGAGCTGTCCAGATACAAACCTCACGTCCTGCTGACCCAGGAGAACACCCAAATCAAAGATCTCCAGCAGGAGAACAGAGGCAAGACAGCTTGAGTTTCTTCATAGAGTCTCACATTTTGAAAGTGAAACCTTGATTCGACTCTTTGTGCTGTTCACAGATCTCTGGCTGTCTCTGGAGGAGCACCAGTACGCTTTAGAGCTGATCATGGGCCGGTACCGAAAGCAGATGCTTCAGCTGATGATGGAAAAGAAAGAGCTGGATACTAAACCTGTGCTCAACCTTCACCAGGATCATGCCATGGTGCCAAACCTTTGATTTCTCAGTAGTTGATGTCTTACCTTTAAAGTGCCCCTGTTATGCTTTTTCAAATATTTCCTTTCATGTAGTGTGTGTATACAGCTGTTTGTGAATGTAAAAGGTCTGCAAAGTTTCAAAGAGTGTCTCAGTCTCAATTCCTGCACGAACCTACGTAGGATTTATAACAAATTTGCATAATGCAACAATACCATGCGTCTACGTCTACTTTGACTCTCAAACACTGTAGTTGTAGCTGAGACTGGACGAGTTTGGTTCATGTGTCGACATGTCGAGAAGACGCTGTTTTCTTTGCTGAGAAAGCAAATCCACTTTGCTGCACATCCAAAGGATGAGGACTCGTGTTTAAATTAATACAGTAAAACCAACGCCATCGTTACTGTTCGTATCACTGTGTATCAAGTGCTGAGGAAGATCAGAGCTGAAATTCGGATATGGTAATGAGTGTTTGGTTTCGGGACATATGCGGTCGACCAATCACAACAGACTGAGCCATCTGACCAATCAGAGCAGAGTAGCTCTCGGAAAGGAGGGGTTTAGGGAGACTGAATCTTTTACTGAACCGATTCAAACACTGTGAGAAAAGAGCTGATGCTGCAATGGATATTATGAGAAAATTAAAGTTTTTTTTTTCCCCTGGATGGATGTAAACCTTTTGTAGGAGACTCCAAAACAAGATTAGCAATCTTTAAAATAGCATAATATAGGCACTTTAAAATAAGTCTGATTCAGTGTTCAAAAATATGTCAGAATGAAACAAACCTAAAATAAGCTTTTTTTCCCCCAGGAGGTTCAAAACCAGTTGGAGCGGATCTGTGAAATGGGTCAAGTTATGCGTCAAGCTGTACAGATGGACGACCGACACTACTGCTCGGTGAAAGAGCGACTGGCACAGCTCGAGGTACTGGCTTTACTTGATTTTGCCCGCTTGGACACTTACAGTTTCTGCTTTTGTATGTCACCTTTATTTTCAAGTCACCTTTATTTATAGCGCTTTATTTATACAATAGAAATTGTTTTGAAAGCAGCTTCACATAACAGGATGAAGTATCAGAATGAATGATGAAACCATCAAATATGAGACTAATTCTAATTGTGCTGTAAAGCAGCTCTAAAAAGACAATAGTGTCATCATTCAGCTCAAGTCAGTTCAGTTCAATAACTGCAAAATTCATTATGAAACGTGTTTAATTCTGCTGTAAGGCAGCTCTACAGAAGACTCGTGTTGTTATTTGCTTCATCCAATAGCGTCAGCGCAGCCAAACCAATAATATTGCTGCATATTCAGTGTATGTTGATAAAACACCTTTTTGTTGATGCAGATTGAAAACAAAGAGCTGAGGGATCTTCTGTCCATCAGCAGCAGCGCCGTGAGGCCGAATAGAGAGGAGACGAGCCCACCGGAGACGGATGACAAACAGGACTCTGAATAGAGGAAATGTTCCTTTAATGGCAGTTAGTATGTCGGGAGAGCTGGCGTCCACTGACGTTAAAATCTGTATTGGGTTTTCTAGCGTGGTTTAGCTTCCTGCTGCCCGATGATGCACTTTCTGATGTTTGTTGTTGTTATTGATGCTGATGTTCTTGTTCTGAAAAATTCAGTTTTAATAACAGACACTTAAGCAAATGTGCATTATGGATCAAATCTGCCTCTATTTCTATTTGCATTTTCAACCAAACAAAACAAAAATTTTAAAATGAGATTTTTTTTGGCTTAAATTGAGTTGTAGCTTTACCTTTAGCAGGTTTATAGATGGTCTTAGGTCACATGATTGAATTGACAGTGCATTCTGTATACGTGGAAACAGATTATTTGCAGACGTATTAACTAACCTCAGCGTAAGATAGTTGTATCGTTAAGACAGTTGTATGTATCCGCAGTATTGCATCTGTAAACAGTTTGATGTGATGATCTTGTACGCCGTGTCACATGTTCAGCACACTTCCACAGTGACCAGAATCTTCTTAAAATCGTATTTTTATTGTAAATTGTTGTATTTTCATCTCAGGAAAGCAATCATGTGTACCACAGTTGTTATTTTGTATAACTCAGTATGTAAAAAAATAAAATAGAAATATTCAAGTTTAAAAACATGAGTTTATATTAAGGTTGATATTTATGTGATGAAGTTTTTTAAAACTTAAAAACCATCATACGTTGTGACAGTTCATTTTACTAAATATTTATAAAAACAAACTTAATCTACAGAAATCAAGCGTTTGGTTACATTTAATAATTTGCATACAGTGTGATTTTGCTTTTGTAAAACAGCTGGTTTGGAGGACTGGATCTATTTAATAATAAATCTCATTTTATTTAGTTTGCTTGCTTTAAAATACTTCAAATGCATTACTATTTTTGAATATAAATTAAAATGGCTGATTATCAAGCTATAATTATGATTTCATTGTATTATTGATTAACCCTTTGGTATTGTTTTGAGTCACACTTGTATTGTCCGCAGTGAAATGTCACCGAACACCTGAAATGTTACTTTTCCCCCCCAGTAAAACCATGTAATATTTTTTTGTTCAATGATATTTTTTTTTTGATTTTGCACTCTTTATATTTCAGAGTGTCACCCCTTCATTGCTCTGCACTGTTTCTGCATAATGGCTGATTTGTAGAATGCAAAGAATCTGTATTTTTGCCTATTTCCCAATCATGGCGGTCATGTTTGACTGTGGACACAAGTGCAATTTTTTTTTATCAAACATTTTGCTTTTTCTAAATGTCACAGTTTTGTACCATTCCAATGAAGCAGCAATTTCAACAAAAAAAAAAAATCCAATTTGTTTTGTTTTAATATGACCGAACAACACCAGAGGGTTAATACAAAATTTCGATTAAAATTAAAATGTTCCTCATAATATCAGTTTGTACTATTATATTAAAGGGATAGTTCACCCAAAAATTCAAAGGTTTTCATTACATACCTTAAAGTTGTTCCAAACCTGTATGAGTTTATTTCTTCTGTTGAACACAGAAGAAATAGAAGATATTTTAAAATATGTTTGTAATCACACAGTTGACGGTAGCCATTTACTTCCATAGTAGGAAAAAGTACTATGGAAGTCAGTGGGTGCCATCAACTGTCTTGTTATCAACATTCTTCAAATATATATCTTCTTTTGTGTTCAAGTGAAGAAATAAACTCATACAGGTTTGGAATAACTTGAGGATGAGTAAATGGAATACATTTTTTTTGGTGAACTATCCCTTTAATTAAACTTGCATTATTTCCCCGCCTGTCCAGCTGGTGGCGCCATCATGTAGCGCGAATATACTTGCACTGTCGGCGAAGGAAAGTATGACAGCGTTCTAGTGCAGCCTTCAAGCTAAAGTCATCCAGTCTGCTGTCATCATGTCTGAGAAAGAGATCGGCCAAAAGTGGGATCGCTGCCTCGCAGACTGCGCTATTAAAGTCGGTAAGGATTGGTTTCATTTAATAATCTGCTTAATTCACGGCAGGAGGTCAAGTCCGTGTAGGGCACTCAGGTCATTGATAAGATAAGACGCTCACTCGCACATCGGATTTGACTCAAAACGTTGTGAACTTAATAACTAGACAGCGGTTCACCCATAAATCCTGTCTAAGTTTGTAACTCGTTATGTTTTGAGAGCGTGTAAGGCTTTGAGAACTAATGTTTCTGTGTTGTATTAAAAGAATGACTAACGTTACTAGGACCGCCTTCTACTAATTTCGTCATAGTTTACATACTATGGCAGTGACATACTACTAGTAGTATGGATAGGTACCGTCGTATTTTGGACATGATACAATGTTATATCCATGGTTTGATAGTTTTTCTATATTATCATGGTATTTTCTTAAAATACAATGCATCAAAGTACCATGGTATTGCTATCTCTAACACCATCACAGTTCCACAGGCAAGAGTAATTTTGTAATATAATGGTTTTCTCATGTAGGTACCGGGCTGGGTCTAGGAATTGTGTTCTCTGTTGTATTCTTCAAGCGTAAGTATTTTATACTATACCTTGTGTAAACCTTGTGTAAATCTTCATCCATCGTAATATATCAAGATGTTTTTGCAGGCCGGACGTCGCCCATTGCCTTGGGTACAGGACTGGGTCTTGGCATGGCGTATTCCAACTGCCAGAATGACTTCAGGTCACATTATGTACTGCACAGTAAAGTCTCTAAGGTTTGTGTTTTTGATTTTCTAGAAACCATCAAATCTAACCATTACCTTGCAGTTCATGTCCGTGCGGCAAAAACATAAGTTTGCATTGGAGACCTTGGGCTCGTTTGTCAAAACACGCATAGAACTAGAGACCCCAGAGTTGGTTAGATTACTATTCAGAACCACCTCTATAAGTGTGCCAAATTTGATAATTTTCCTATAAATACTATTACACTCACTCCCATGGCAGATGAATAATTAATATGAAGTGCAAATAGCCCACCTTGTTGGCAGAGGCTGTTTACATTAATGCCAGACAAAACTACGGAAGACACTGGATTGTCCACAGTAACAATAGTGTAGGGTTAAGGACGGTGCATGGCAGAAAGTTGCGACGCAAATCAACCCGAGTTTTGCCGAACTCACTCTAGTCCCTTTCCCATCACATATCAGATCGGAAAGGCTTTTATTTTCAAGAAAAATGAAGAAAACATTCGAAAAGTGGAAATAAAGTGTCTAACGTGTTTAATTATAAAGTATTTATTGGTTGGTTATTGTCCCAATAAGGCGATATCCATTTAATAATTTTAATAAATATAATCATTTACACTCTGTTATTATTGTATACCGTTTAATCTACAACGACACTGAGGTGCAAATACTATCTGCCAATGTTCATATATATAACTATTTAACTAACTGGCAAAGAAAATACTGATATTTTACATTGCGTAAATAGAATCTTTTGCTATTTAAACTTGGTGTACATAGACGAAGAATAAAACTAACACACACTTTCAGTGCTTGGTCCCTAATTATCCTAAATGTGAATGTATTAAAATATTTTAATGAATAATTTCTAAAATAAATTCATTTTATTTCGATGACCTGTTTTGTTAATATTTTGAATTGGATTTTATTTTTCTGTTTTCATTGTAATTTGTTAAAGTTTTAGTCACTTTGTTGTATGTTTTTGTCATTTTTCTTTTTAAATGTCTATTTGTAGTTTTTAATTAAGTTTTTTATTTTAGTACTTCAACTTAAACTAAATGAAAATGGGAAATGTTTCCTTGGCAAACAGCTAGCTTCATGTTTTTTTATTTATTTAGTTTAATAATAATTTTAACACTGACAAAAAAGGTACTTTTGCCCATCTAATTATTTGTTCAATTATGTCCAGTTGGTACAATGTGTTTTTAAAATGAAATCATTAAAGAAATTCACTGGATATGAACACGGCAAGTTATGTGACGGTGTAATTAATATACAATACAAATTTTATTTCTATTGCACATTTACAACAACTGCTGTTTACCAAAGTGCTTTCCAGCATAATTAATACAACAAAAGCAATTACATAGTCACACACACACTAAATCAAACCCTGTTCACCATAATCAGTTCTAAAAGACATACCAAAAAGCTACAACTAACAGTTATGAATATTTGTATACATGCAGATGATCACTGTACACACTTGCTTTGTTTAAAATCACCTGAGAATCAAGTCATCTAATGTAACAATGCATAAAGTTTGTATGTATGCTTTTCTTTGGTGGACTGTATGTGCTCTCTTTCACATCAGTTTCTACTCGCTGATTTGTTTGTCACCTTTAACATAAGATCATATGCATTGAAGCTCAAGACATTTGAATATCAGTTGAAGTGTTTAAAACCCTGACAGCTGTTTTCTCTTCTCTTTCAGGAGCAGTAGAGTTGCATCAGTTGTGGATTCTGTCATCTGCCTTTTCTTATTTGAAGCCTGACTGCTTTGTCACTCTGGTTGTCTTTCTCTCTCCATAATATATGTTCTTGTACAGGACAGTCTGTGGTTATTTAATAAAATGATAAAGGAGATTTGAAGTTTGCAAAGGATGACATGAATGTGATTTTCTTTTTAATTTATATATTTTTTGAAAAATGACCCTACAGTATCATTTCAAAAATCAGTGATAGCAACCCACATTGTCATCTGGCTTTTGACCCAGGCCAAGATGATTTTTGGCAACCACGCAGAACTAGTGCACTTATGCTTAAAGCAAAAAAACATGCTTTGTGTCCAGAACAGGGTTGGCATGGTGACAGTTCTCCAGTTGTGAAGTACAAGCATACTTTTTTTTTTTTTTTTTTTTAATTCTGCTGTGCTATTAATAATTACACTCTTTTTTTTTTGGTTTGTTTCCTTTTATCCAAAGGTAGAACTACATATCGGAATAAGTTCCCATGCATTATTCAGAATTAAGTCTTTAGAGAATGGTCGCAAGGCATGTTTATGCTCATAAAATTACAAATATTAAATGTATCGACTCTTGCATTTATCAAAGGTATTCACAACTGTACAACAGTTTAGGAAGACCGTCTTTTCAGCTTCTCTTTTGGAATAAACTTTAATTTCAAAAACCCTTTGATTCTTTCTCAGTTCTAATTCTCAGATCATAAACAACATTACAAATGTCCATTCAAACATACAAATGAAGCACTATAGCATGCAGTTGATTACTACAGAACACAATCAGTTTGTAAAAAGAAAAACATTATGCATTTAGAAGTGTATGACCAATGACTCGTGTACAATCTCGCAGATTGCAAAAAAAAAGTAATTATATAGATTTATAAGATACAGGAAAGAAAACAACATTCTTGTAAAATAACATTTTAATTATCAACAATCACAATTTTTTTGCACATTTTTGCACACATTTACATAAGCCTTTTGTAAGATGTTAAATGCATGCCCTAATTAACCCTGAATAATGATTGGCTGTGAATGTGCATAAAGTCGCATTAAGAGCACAATACTCAGACACGCTTTATGCCCAGCGGCAGAGTGCGGATCCTGCAGGCACCCTGAAGTGGATGATACAGAGATTAGGAGGGCAAAAAGAACAGCAAAGACGCCAACACAGTTAACTCTAGTGCACTCGTCGGCACCCTTTTACTCAATTACAGCCACACAATTACTGAATAAAGAACGCTGAGCTCATAAAAATGCATAGAAAGCAAAAAGAAAATCCACCTCGACGGGAAGAACTGGCCCGAGATAAGTTTGTTTTTTAATTCACTCATCTAAAAATATCTAAATGGTAGTCTTGCTCTTGTAACACTCCCTCTCTTTCTCACACACTCTTCTACTGAAACCCACCTCTCAGTTGCCCTCCCCCAAAGAGTGTCATCATGACACGTAGCTTTGAAATACTCTGACAGGCACAGAATTGCTCATACCGGTGCTAAGCATTGAAGAAGCCAGACTATGGACTAGGAAATGTGTCATTTTATTGCTTTGCTCATCTCATGTTAACAAATGGAGTGATGGCAGCTGAATATCCTCGCACTGATGTGACCGAGGCGCACAGAGGGAGTGGAATCACCAACCTTGCCAAAGGGAAAGATGGAAAGGATTACTATAAACGGGACATCTTGATCTTTTTCACCACCTGAGGTGGTCTGCATTGGATTCAGTGACCCGCAGATCAACTGTTTCACATTCAGCAACACTCTCTAAATGCACTTGAAAAACCCTGGATGTGTGTTCGCTTCATCGAGACCTGAGGAAGCGCACACAGTGCTATTCAACTCTTCGATGATGAGTGGCTCACCTATCCCTCGAGTAGAGGCAGCATCAGGTGCAGATCCCTGGAGCTTCAATGACAGCGGTACTATCGGTGATGGTTGGAGCATTAGTGGCAGCGGTCCCTGGCTTCTCGCAGTCATGCTTTCCCTCATAATTCTGGTGACAGCTTGTGGGAACATTTTGTTGATTGCCTTGGTGTTCGCACATCGGTCGCTGCGCTGCACCTCCAATTGCTTCCTGGTGTCCCTCTTTCTGTCAGACTTGATGGTGGCTCTGGTCGTGATGCCTCCTGCTATGCTCAACGTGCTGTGTGGGACCTGGGTGCTGGCGCCTGGGTTCTGCCCCGTCTGGCTTTGCTTCGACGTGATGTGCTGTAGTGCTTCCATTCTCAACTTGTGTGTCATCAGTCTGGACCGCTACCTCCTCATTATCTCTCCATTGCGATACAAACAGCACATGACCCCGCCCCGTGCCTTGCTGCTGGTGGGCGGGGCTTGGGGGTTGGCAGCACTTACGTCTTTCCTGCCAATCAAGATGGACTGGCACAGCCTGGGTCGCGTGCAAGACCTTTCCGAGCACTATCCCGCCAACGCCACAGTCTCGCCGTTGAGTTCCTTCTACCCGTCTTCATACTTCCAGCTTTCCACATCAGGGACGCCGTCCACACAGTGCCGCCTGCGGGTGACTCTCCCCTTCGCCCTCGTGGCGACCTTTCTCACCTTCTTCTTGCCCTCTACGGCCATCTGTTTCACCTACTGCCGGATCCTGTTGGCGGCCAGAAGACAGGCACGACAGGTGGAGGCACTTACTCATCCTCCTTACCCACATCACTCACATGGTGAACCATCTCATCCTCCGTCTCCCGGTCACGCTGTGCATGATGGAGATGACTACAGCCATCAGGAGCCACCCGTGCTGCGGCATGGTCCGGTGAGAAGTCCTGAGTCAGAGAAAAAAATGCAACAGGAATTCAATTTGTGAAGTAGCAAGTACCTAAAAAAAAGTTATTAGATGCAAATTGTGATGGATGTCTTGTTTTGTGTATGTGTGCAAATTCTTGCTGTGACCCTTCGACAAACTAAGCGACTTGGAGTGTATGCATTCTCAAGCTGTTTCGGCCTATTGTTCATTCACGAACCCAAAACTTAGGCAAGTGAAGGCTGTGCCATTGCTGACAATGCATTCTGTAGAGAGGGTGTAGAGAAATACTTGTATCTTAAACACAAAAAGAAAGGTGAAAGATGTAGCAGAAAAGGACATTTTGATTTTAAGGACTAGAACAGAAAGTAAAGAGAGACGTTCAAAGATGAGGAAGTGCAAAAAGGGAGGGGTGAACTTTAAGATAATAGCAAAGACCTTGTGAAGCACTCTCACTTTTTTAAATATTTCAACTGAGAGAGGGAAATAAATAAATAATTACCCCAGGCCAAGGTAACATTATTTTCCTTCTCTTGGCAGGCGAATCACTGTGAAGTCTCTATGAATATATTCTTCTCTCTCCCCCCATCTCTTGTTCTCAGTTGTCGGTGAACAGCGAGCGCAGACTGGCACACAGGCAAAGGAAGAGAGCTCTGAAAGCCAGCCTAACCCTGGGAGTGCTCCTGGGTCTCTTCTTCAGTGCCTGGCTTCCCTTTTTTATCACCAACATGGCACAGGTCAGTCCACAAATCACACTTAAAGAAACATCTCATTCACGTTGAAGGTGAACCCTACCTTAACAAGCACGCAACAAAAAACAGAATGGGTGGCAAATTAATTGCAATATGACAAATTGACAAAGAGAAATGTTCCTATTTAGCTGAGCAATTATTCCTGAGCTTGCTCTCAAGTTGTCAACGATCCTGTCCCCCCATCTGTGTCCCTCACTTTGCTCAGATTTTGAGCTTCTGGGCAAGCCTGTCTCTAGCCCTCCTTCACACACAATATGGTGTGTGAATAGCACTCCATCTTTGTCTCTTACTCTCACTTTCTTCATTCGTGGCATCCCGACATCCTCTTCCGATGAACTAGACATCTTTGACCTTTTCCACCAATTTGGTATTGAGTCTCAACCACTTTCTGTATTCACGTTGTGATCTAAGACCTTTTATTCTGTACATTCAGGCAGTGTGTGAGTGCATACCACCTTCCTTCTTCGACGCCATCACCTGGTTGGG
This sequence comes from Tiaroga cobitis, assembly GCA_030578255.1. NCBI lineage: Eukaryota > Metazoa > Chordata > Actinopteri > Cypriniformes > Leuciscidae > Tiaroga > Tiaroga cobitis. Next base: position 6,255,148 of record CM060613.1, read on the forward strand.
CTACTGTAACAGCACCATGAACCCAATTATATACCCAATGTTCATGAGGGATTTCAAGAGGGCTTTGGCACGGCTTCTACCCTGCTGTTCTTCATCTCAAGCCCCTCGTAGGCCATCACTGCCACTTTCCCTTTCTCTGCGCAACTCAGGAGAACCGCAACTGCCCACCGAACCCCCCTCCCTCGTGTCTGACCCGCCTCAACTACCGGCGACGGCCACGGACGCCGTTAACCTTCTCGACGCTGAACACGCCGGGATCGACCTGCCTCTGCTGCTGCCCAACCAGGTCGATGCGCTGGACGATTGATACATCGACTGAGACTACAAAAAAAATGCAATATATACTGTGGACTGCAAGATGTGTGACTTAAAATTATAGGTTTGTGAGAAAATGTGTTAAAACATACCGTGCTAAAAAAAATCAATGGGATATGTGTTAATGGGTTAGTCGTGCATAAACTGGGAGGCTGCATCGTTCCTTAAGGCAGATCACAGAGATTGTACATTAAGTACGGTCTCAACACGCATCCCGCTTCATTCATTACCATAACAACCAAAACAACAGATGGATAAAGCAGACAAGAGCGAAAGAAATCTCACTAATACCTCACACAATGTCAAGTGGGTTGTCTGTGGAGCTGTAATTCACATCTTAATTAAACAACAAACCACTTTTAATGAAGGGGGCAAATGGTATACACAGAATACTGACAGTTTTCACATAGTAGTTTATCACAAATCACATTCAGCAGTGTTGATATTAATAATTACAGATGATATCCAGTAATAACTTAATGAGATTATTAGGTGATTCCAGACTTGCAAAAAGGTTTTCTAGCTTATATTGCTATTTTATATTCTGGGTGGTGTCTAGATGGTAACCCTTCTTCTGCTAAAAGTCTCACATGCGACATTCAAACACTGTGTTAATCCCCAACCCTCATCTTGGTAGCAGCAAATGTGACTCCATGGAGAGTTTCTCGGAGCGAGGTTTACCATCTAGACCCGACCCACATTCTGTGAGTGAACCTTGGAAATGTCATCTAGGCTCAGAACAATGAGGTTTGCCATTGGTTAATTGGTTCTGTGCTCCAGTGTGCGATTGGTAGGTTGTGTTTGTGTGTTCAGCAGTCCAGTTGGTGTCATCCCAGTCCCACGACGTGTGCTCAAAGTCTGTGTTACTTTCATTGTCTCTGTCTATTTTGCTATGGTCCTGAGATGGTTCAACATGGTTCTCGCCTCCAAGAGCACACTGTGAATGAGCATTACCTTGACAGGATTCAAGGATGCCATCACATTCACTGATGGAATCCAGTAAATCGGATATATCAGGGATATCCCAGCCATTCTCAGAGTCCTTCCTCTCGTATTGATCTACATTTGATGATGGGACATCTAAAATATCTTTGTTTGAAATGTCCATGGATGGTTCCCCTTTGACTCTGCTCTGACCAGCTGATTCTGGAGTTCCTGGTTTTTCCTGAGATAAATGAACAAGCTGTAATTTGCTACTCATGGCTCCAGCCTCTTCCCTAGTAGGAACCCCCACTGCTACTAGGATGGTGTCCATCTGACGCATGTAGTCCAGGTGTCCTTTTACCTAAAAGTTGGACAGAACATAGTCCGTATTTAAAATACATTTTTACAGTGCTTGCAATGCAGTACTATACTAATAGCCTCATTTTAATTTTAGTGTTGCTTGCTAACTTTTCAGAAAAAAATCCCGCTTTGGCGCATAACTCAGGTGTGCATGATACCTCGCATCACACAATGTATGCTATTACTGTTCCAAGCGGTCAAATTTGAGTTTTATTTTATGCCAGGTGAAATAAACTCCCTCAGGCTTTAAAAAAAAAAAAGCCAGAACCAACATATAGAGACTCAGGGGTTTGATTTTTCACAAGTAAAAAGGGGAATACAAAGTACAGTCTATTCAGTGGGTAGTCATGTTTTTAACTTTAGCTGATTGACATTGGAAAATAGCTCAAATTTAACACACATATAAAAAACACTAATAATTTAATTCTTAGGTGTGCTATCAATTTTTTTCTTATGAACTTTATACTTTTATGAAATTTAAGACTTTATTTTGATAATCTCCCATTGACTAGTTTCCACCATTTGGTGTCACTGCAATATTTGCATACTGAACTGGTCTATTGAATTGATTTATTTAACTATAGCTGCCTTGACATTATGTAACATCTGCTGAGTTTTTATGTAAAGATTAAAGTGGTTCTGATAAGCCTAAATTAGTCCTGAAAACTGTAACACTATTCTAGCGCTGCCTTACAAGCACTGGTATTTATTTCAGGAAACTAAGCTAATTTAATTGCTTATAAACAGTTCTTAACATGCCGAATGAAGGTCCAATTCTTCACATGCCTCGCATTGCAGTCGCAAAACCAATACCTTGCCATATCTTCTGCCAATTTATCTGAGCTGTATAATTTATTTATTCTTTTTCATGAATAACTTCTTTCACAAAGATCCCACAAGCATGTCTTTTTTTGTCCTGGCTTAAGGCCGATGTGATGCAACCTGTATTCTGTGTCTGTGAGATAAGGAATATCTCAGATTCAGTCCTTTGTCTACAATACATCACACGGATGGTGGGCCTGACGACCTCTGTCGAGATGTACAGACTTTCTGTTGCTCTGTGTAACTTAGAAAGGATTGTTATGAATGGATCATTTTAAGTTGAAGTGTCTTTATCTTTTTACATTTGTGCATTGCATAAAATGACACATTTTTGAGTCTTTTTTTATGAGCTAACAGCGCAGGGTTTAAGGACTCCACTTGAATATCAACGAGGAACTTCCTGCCAAAGTAATTACAGTAATTGTAGTCTTTTGCGGCTGACAATTTAACAATGCCCTTTCTATTCATGTAAGGGGGTATTTAATGCAAAAAGCATTAAATCACTTTTGTCTATAAAAAAGTACCTTTCAGTTGGTTAAGGTTTGAAGCCATCTGAAGGAAATTAAACTTTGACTCTACGCTAATGTAATGTCTTGAAGTTGTGTTGAAAAGTTACTCTCACAGCCAGTAAATTGAATGTGAATCTAAATGCATCCAAACAGACACCAAGAACATTTAAAACGAACATCAGTGTGCAATACTCAATGCACACACGCATTTGCTTACCACTGACGACAGATCCACATTGATTATTTTGCGGTCTTGCGAATTGATTGGCTGGAGCCCAGCAACAGACAGCTGGACAGATGAACTCCTATACAGGAATCCAAGAAGCCAATCCCCTCTAAACCAATAATGACAAAAATAAAGAAATGTGGTTAAAACAATAAAATCGCAATCTCTAAATTTGTTTGGAGTTAACATTGAGACTAGAGATGCACCGATTACAATTTTCTAGGCCGATTCCGATTTGCGATTTTTCTTGAGTTTGACCTGCCGATACCGATTTTAGCCGATTCCGATTTCCTTTTTTTAAACCACTTTACAGCACACACAAATATTTATTTTCTACCTTCTCTTTAATAGAACATTTTGCATAGAACATTTTTTAAACATAATCGCTATAAAATAGAACTAGCCTATATAAATGACTCCTGGTGTGGGAAATTCACACACATCTAAAGTGCAGTGTTATGGAAGAACCATTTCTTTCTTTTCACATCCAATACCCAACAAATTTTTTTTATATATATATATTTAGCAAACTAAACTTCTGTATGAAAAGAGGTAATGGCAATAAAATAATATATAAAAAACAAATAAAATAAAATAAATATACCCTTGCAGTACAAGATATTTCTCAACACACACACACACACAGGCCTATTGCAATCACTTGTACATCAATGGCAAGTTATATTTCTCAAACAGTTCTTCTCTCATCTGACACATGTCCAGCCAAGCTAAACAGGACAAGTGGAGCAAGTGCAGGAAAAGAATTGTGAAATAATAAAAACAGGTCTGAATAGGTACATTTTCTATAAATATTTTTGAGTCTTAATTTTCTTTTCTGACATAGCCTAGGCTACTTCAGTTCTTGTTAAAACAATATTTATTTTGTCCATCAAAAGTCTGCTTTCACTTTAATCGAGTGCAGCAAAAATAGACTCTGCGCCGAAACGCGTGCCTCACTGTTGCTCACGCGACTCTCCAGCTCGACGTTCACGCGCTTCTCCTGCTCCCGCTCCCGGTGTGAATGCACTAATTGATTAACATGCATATCGAAGAAAAAAAAACGCGCTGCTCCCGCTTGCGGTGTGAAACGGCCGTAATTCACGAGGTTTCCTCGTATGTGCGTTCCGTGTGCACGTGTGATGCTGATGTTGCGCGATGTTAATCATGTGGCGCCAGAGTGCATTTGACCGGCATAAAATCGGATTATGTCAGACTGACCGGCCGGTCGCCGGTCATGGCCGATCACGTGAAAATCGGCCGATTCCGGTCACCAGCCGATCAATCGGTGCATCTCTAATTGAGACATTGTTACTTTTTATTAAATAAATAAAGTGTCAAATCGAATTATTCATGCATGGCCTAAAATGACTGTAATTTGTTAAATACTCATTTCAATTTGATTTGTAAATGAATTACCCATTACCCCATCTAATTCATAATTAAGCATTTGTAATAATCTAAAAAGTTACCTTTAGCCCTTTTCTGGTTGCCTAGTATGATTTCAACATTTAGAGGCACTAGTTGGCAAATTGGTTTTCTTGCATTGATGAAGACTATGTGGTCATTTAATTCCCATCTGAACTGATGTCATAAGCAGAAAATCTGGCATAATGAACTTACTGAATGATATTGCACAAACACTACTGTTCAAATGTTTGGGGTCAGTAAGATTTTTTAAAATAAATTAATACTTCAATTTAATGCATCCTTGCTGAATTAATCAAACGTGACAGACATGTTACAAAATATTTCTATTTTAAATAAATGCTGTTCATCAAAAAATCCTGAAACACGGTTTACACAAAAATATGAAGCAGCAAAACTGTTTTCAATATTGATTGCTTTTTAAAGCAGCAAATCAACATAGAACGATTTCTGAAGGATCATGTGACACTGAAGACTGGAGTAATGACGACTTTGCATCACAGGAATAAATTACATTTTAAAATATGTTCAAACAGAGAACAGTTCTTTTAAATTCTAATATTATTTTAAAAACAATTTGTATGAGAGAAAAAGAGAGTTAATTTGGGTAAACTGTTAAAATTATAATCATAACGGCAAATGTTAATACCTTAGAATTAGGGATGTCCTGATCAGGTTTTTTGTGCCTCTGATCCGAGTTAATGAATATTGAGTATCTGCCGATCCGATACATGTATATATATATATTGACATTCGTAGATGTACAATGGTACGTTACAATGGTAGACATTGTAAACAGACTGCGTGGTCACAATTATGAATATAGGACTACTGATATAAACTTGTATTTTATTTGTACAATAAGCAGAATAATTTGAACATAAAGGGGGAAAAAGTGGATTTAAGGTTAGAAAGCATGACGCTCGCGGTGTCAGAATGCCATCTGTTAGTCAAGTCCGAAGCAAGATGCAACGCAGTCTCATATAGTCTGACGGAAGATTAAAAAAATTGTAAATGTGTGTGATTCCTTTCTTAAAGGCACACTGTGGAACTTTTTGGCCACTAGTGGCGCTCGACCTGTAATTTTCCCCTAGAGGCCACAAGCGCCGCAGCACTGTCGCAAAAGTCAACAAACAGTCAACCGGTCAGCCTCCCGTGTCTTTAGATTATGTGTGTGCAGACAGTAGTTGACTTGTTGGTTGAAGAAAGATAATCGATTCACTATTGGACAAAATAATTATCTAAATATAAGATTAATAATATAAATTATATAAAGAAAATAAATTGAACAAAAGTACACAGAAAACAATGTCTGATCAGGTAAGTCGCATAGACAAGGGTTGCCCGATCCTGCTCCTGCCGATCGTCTGTCCTGCACAGTTCATCTCCAACCCTAATCACACACACCTGAAGCAAACCATTAACGTCTTCAGGATCTCTTTAAAATTAAAGTCAGGTGTGTTTGATCAGGGTTGGAGATGAAATCGCGTAGTCGAGAAATCGTGTAACAAAACTGATGTAACTCACAACATACTGCCGTTATTTGTAGGCTTCAGTTTGTTTGTCCTTTTACACACATACAAATATGAGCTGAATGCAAAAAAAATAACGGCAGTATGTTGTGACTTATATCACTTATATCATCCTACTAGCTACCAGATTGATAATTCGCTACTCTACCAGCATTCCTTGATACGTGAAGTTAAATGGAGGACAAGATAGATTCCGTAACATGGCCAGACAGACAACAAATTTGAAAAAATAGAGATATTGTGCAAGCAATATATATTTAACTTACTAAGTTGGTCCAAAAGCATGACGGCCAGGTCAGCATTGGTCGGGCACCCCTCCTCCTCCTCTAGCCAGCGAGCGAACGCTGGACCAATGTTGATCCTCGTCCTGGCTTTTAGTTTATCACTCTCCCTTTTTCTTTTTTTTGTGTCCTCTTACAAAATCTTTGCCTTCTTCCGAGTAACTGTTGGTTCAGCCATGACGACAACATGCAGACGGCAATCAAATGCGAGTTTAGCTCTCACGTTAGAATTTGGGGAAGTGGCGTACGCCGTAAAGCGGTCGAATTTTGTAGTTCTTTTTGTGCTCGGGTTCCTACCCGCAACCCGAAGTTACATAGTGCTAGTAAAAGCGATACAGACACCTTCAGGCTGCGGCAGACGTGTCATTCAACCTATTGTAAGTCGATGTACCATCTCAATGGGTTTTGGATATATATTATAAAGGTTGAAAAGTTCCACAGTGTGCCTTTAAGTGAGCATCAAATGCTAAATATGGAGCCTTGAACTTGGGAGTGAGGCGCTAGAACAGACCACGTTGGTTCACACACACACACACACACACACACACACACACACTTGAGCTTCTTCTTTTCCTTTTAATGGAGGTCGCCAGTTGGCAGAACCGGCATGACAGCTGATGTAAAATAAAGGATCGGCCTTAGGATAGCCGATACGGATCAGTTAAAAAATGCTTCATCGGCCCCGATCCCGATTCTTAAATTCAATCAGGACATCCCTACTTAGAAGTAACACTAATAGTGTCTTACCTGCAATATCCATTAACAATCTTCCCCGCCACTACCCTGGAGAGTCTCTTCCATGCTTTCTCGGAGCCGTCCACAGGGGCCCCCAGGAGCACCACATCTTCCACCACACCTTCACTACCTGCCCGATAATAAGAGACAGAACGTCTTTCAACAGATTCTCATTTACAGCCTCACACCTCTCCGATTTCATCTTTCATTAGGCTGATAAAAAGAAAATGACTTAGTCTGGCTTGCAGGAAATTTGTCCACGTCCAGCTCTCTCAAGTCGACACTTCTTCAGAAGCAAGGTCTTAAAGACAAAAGGATGTTCCCTCATCTCTCACCCACTCCGTACAAAAAATAGAAAGCCTACCTTGATCATTAGCGAGCTCTTCTAGGCAGAAGTATATGACACGAGCTCCAAGGCTAAAGCCAATTAGATTGACAGGGCGCTTTCCCTGCACAAAGATGAAAAAAGGAAGATAATTAAACACATTTGAAAAGAATATTCCAAGTTTATCCTATTAATTTAATAGTTTTAACATTTCTAGCAGTATATATCTATCATATTTGATACGTACATTTCTAAGGCCTCTAAATAATCATCAACATGATCAAATCTTTGCTGAAAAACCTGTTGCACTACATTACATGCATTCTGAAATCTGATTGACAGTTTATACATTTTTAGCATGTAGAAGGCCAAAAAAAGCCAACCTTCAGGTCGTGTTTTTGCAGTGAAATCTTTACTGATTTTTATAAAGTAAACATAAAAATAACTTAAATCGTTTCAATAATAAAGTGATTATCCATTCATCATTTTTTTTTTTTGTTGAAAAATCATGTTATAATGCGAGTATCAAATATGATCCATCAGGCTTTTGAGAAATGTTGATTTGTTCATCTGTCGTTCATCATTGTATTACATTGCATTATATGTTTTGCCTCCACAATAAGAACTACAGAGCTTTGATCATAAAAATAATCATTTAAATACTAAAACGTATTATTGGGAGATATAGTGACTTATATTTATATGCAAGTATTCTGCTACAGTACACTGTTATAAAGATTAACATTAAAAGCTATCAGAATTTCGATGTACTTTTCTGCCCAATAAATATCAGCAACTGCACCAAATTGCATATTTTTGCTCAGTTTTGATCTCTGAACAAAATTGGGGTGTTTTTCTTCCTTGCTTAGCAGATCCATATTCTCCTATATCATACTATATGAATCATAAAAGCCTATCAAATATGATATTCAAAAAACAAACAAACGGTTTTTAGATTTTTTCTTTTTTTTTTTTACATTTTGTCTAAGGGTTTAATTTTTCCGATTTTTCTGACTTATTTCAAAGTCAGGATTTGCAGGGTTAATTAGTATGCTGAAAGCATGCTGTTACCTTCGAGGTTAAAGTCCCCCTGTGGTGAAAATCAAGCTTTGAATGTTGTTTATATGTGGTGTTTTTAATATGCTTTCATAATATGCGTAGGTTTGATTTTGAAATTGGTGGGGACGGGGACATCAATATATAAATATATTTTAAGTTTTGATCGAAATTATTGCTAGGGATATATCAGTGTCACTGGATATTGGTAGGGACACGTCCCTAGCGTCCCTACTTAATTCTACGCCCCTGCTTTCACATTAAGTCAACACCATTGCTGAGTATTTTCTTCTTAAAACTGCAGTAAACCAAACACAGTCTTAAATTTGCGGTTTGAAATCACTGGTGTTTTTGACGTCACAAACTACCCATCAGGTCAACGTGTGATCGTCAACGAGTGGATCTCTGAGCTGGGGCGAGTCAGTGGAGGCGGGGCTCATTTGCATATTCATTGAACCATGTATTCTATATGAGGCAAGGGTGTGGAGTTACATTCAAGCTATTTTAAGGCATGAAGACATTTTTTTTTTCAAGGACAAATCTTTGATCACCAAAATTACATATTTAAAAATTGAGTTTTAAGAGAGAAAATGATTGACTACAGGGGGACATTCAATAATAAATTAAAACTGATCCCCTTTAAAGCATCAATTCTTCAGCTACATACATACACACACACAAACGTCTTTGGATGTTGCACCATATGTCACACTGTTTTTGAGCATCCTGCCATGAGCATTGCATTTTTATGGTTTTACACATCTTACTAAAACTTGGCATGCCATGCAGTTACAATAGAAGTCAATAGGGCAAATGTCCACTGTATTGTAAGCGCATTTCTGCTCACATATTTTGTTTCTAAGAGACGAGTCTAAACGGCTGGGCTGTCTATCATAATTGACTAATTGACATAATTGAATGTGACCTGTAACATTCCTTGAATTAGTCATTACAAGTTGTGCTGAACTGAAAAGATCAAATACTATTGCAGAATCTAGAAGGACTCATTGTCTGGACTCTGACCTGCTGTCGGCTCCGGAGCACCTGTGCGAGGTGTTTCCCCACCTCCGCTGAGCGACTCAGACACACTCCCCAGGGGTTGTCGATCACACTGGCCACAGCCAGCAGAGAGGCAGGCCATGTCAGAGCGGTTACTATGCCTGAGCATGAACAAGACAATCAGCAATGAGGTTATTCTGGACACCGTAAAGCAATGTGTGACAATGTGTTCATTATACTAACTACAATTAAATGGAGCAATTTGAAGGTATTCTCAATAAACAGGGTATAACATTTACTCTGTTGACGGTCAACCTCAGGAGGAAAAACAAAATATTATACAAGCTGGTTTATTTCATATTCATTTTATTTTTTTATTTTTGTAAGGCTGATAGGTCCTTTACATGCAATCTGCTAGCAATCATATCACTACCACATGGCACAAGCTGATTGGCCTCTGCTGATCCTCCAGTGCTCAATATTTAAATAGTCTGGTTCATTGTGTGCTGTAAGCTTGTCCTGTAGAGTTCATCTGAAGCCCTCCACCTCCCCCAGCTCCACCTGTCTAGATCTGCTACAGGATTTATATGTCTATTCATGCAGCAGCAGCATTTATCACATCCTCACAGCAGCGTGTCTGTGTATCTATTAGAAGCTGCAAGCCCATAATTGTATATATCAGGGGTGTGCGGTCCATATAAGCTGCGAATGCTCTGCATATCACAGGAATACATTTCATTTTGAAATGTATTAAAATAGAAAACAGTTATTTTAAATTGTAAATAATATTTCACAATAATACTGTTTTTTTTTTGGTGTTTTAATCAAATAAATGCAGCCTTGGTGAGTATAAGAAACTTCTTTTAAAAACATTTTTAAAATCGTACCGATCCCAAACTTTAGAACAGCAGTATATATATATATATATATATATATATATATATATATATATATATATATATATATATATATATATATATATATATATAAAGCAGAATGGATGAAATTTTCACATTGAGTATGAGAGGTTCTGGGTTCTAAGCATTTGAATAATAATAATTAAAAAAACAAAAAAAAAGAGTAGCACATTTTTGATTTTATGATTCTACTAGAATGCACAGCAAAAAGACTGAAGAGTGAGTCTGAAAGTATATGTGAAAAAAGCAAAGGCCACTCAACCAAACAATATAAATTCCGGCATTGGATTGTCATTCATGATAACACACACATGAAAGAAACAGAAATTCCAATTCGACTATTGAGGCGATGATACACAGGGCAACTTTTTGAGCAATGTTGCTGGGCAATCTTCCTCTGTATTAGACAGATTCCTGCCAGGACGACTGTGAAAGATGGTCCAATTCAGATTAGACTTAAGTGAATTAATATGACTGCACAGTTCAAAACTCACATAAATAAGGTGAGATAAAGTGCAGGTGAATTTCTTTTTTCCTCAAACCATGAAGTACTACCTTTTTATAGCTGAACAGTATTGGTATAGTAAGCATAGTAAGTATAGCAGACATACCTGAGAGCACTGTGTATTTGAGGGCCTCCTGGGCAAAGACACTAACAAGCCCGTCCCACAATGAGTCCAGAATAGAGCCCAGGTCCAATAAATAACGCGACTCCCATTTCAGACAGTACTGCTCGCCACACGCACCTAGACTGGACCAGGGAGCCTGGAAGGAACCTATGATGGGAAGTCAAAACTGAACCTTAATGTGAACAATATTTCATGGCTATTTCTGGCTTTTTATATTAAAGGGGTCATATGATGCTTTTAAATGTTTGCCTTATTCTATCTATCAGAGAGCTAGCTAAAGTCAGTGAATAAAACACTGACAAAACAAGTAACAACAATATTCGCAATAACAGTTCGTTTTACTGAATAATTAAGTAAACATAATTTCTTACTTCTATCTTTGTAAAGAAGCCTCATTGCTTTACTGGCTACTCTCTGCTGTCTCAGACGAGCTTCAATAATGTACAGTATGTGAAAAATAATGTTTTTTGAAGCATCTTAACCTATTCTATAACACCAAATAAACAAAATAGCGAACTTTTAAAATAGCATCATATGACCCCTTTAATAAATAATAAACGCCACATATATTCCAGAGCATGTTAAAGGGTTAGTTCACCCAAAAATGAAAATTATCTCATTAATGACTCGCCCTCATGTCGTTCCAAGCCCGTAAGACCTCCGTTCATCTTCGGAACACAGTTTAAGATATTTTAGATTTAGTCCGAGAGCTTTCTGTCCCCCCGGTATACTGTCCTTGTCCAGAAAGGAAATAAAGACATCATCAAAGTAGTCCATGTGACATCAGTGGGTTAGTTAGAATGTTTTGAAGCATCGAAAATACATTTTGGTCCAAAAATAACAAAAACTACGACTTTATTCAGCATTGTATTGTCTTCCGGTTCTGTTGTGGATCCGCGTTCAGTGACGCCGCTGACGTAAGGCGCTGCTGACGTGTGTCTGGTGCGCCCGAGCTTCGTTCACAGTCTGAGGGAGACGCACGCTGGAAACAAAACAATCTTCGCAAACATGTCTAAGGATTTCCACACAGAGGGAGACTTGCATTTTTTTGCCCAGCCATATTTATTTGAACCCGAATACACGGACACACCAGACACACGTCAGCAGCGTCTTACGTCAGCGGCGTCACTGAACGCGGATCCACAACAGAACCGGAAGACAATACAATGCTGAATAAAGTCGTAGTTTTTGTTATTTTTGGACCAAAATGTATTTTCGATGCTTGAAAACATTCTAACTAACCCACTGATGTCACATGGACTACTTTGATGATGTCTTTATTTCCTTTCTGGACAAGGACAGTATACCGTACATACATTCTCAATGGAGGGACAGAAAGCTCTCGGACTAAATCTAAAATATCTTAAACTGTGTCCCGAAGATGAACGGAGGTCTTACGGGCTTGGAACGACATGAGGGCGAGTCATTAATGACATCATTTTCATTTTTGGTTGAACTAACCCTTTAAAGTACTAACACAAGAGACTTTAAAACATAATAGTAACTGAGAAAATGCTATTTTGATGGTGATATGATGGTTAATTTGAGCACTCACTGTATTTGCCGCTGCATAACCAGCCTGTCACGGCTATAGTCAGATGCAGATGCTTTCCAGAACTCATCGGAAGAAACTCAAACTCCTGTATAGCGCCGACACGCTTGTTCATTTTATAGCCTGATGAGTAATGCAAAAATGAGTAAATATACCTTGTAGTATCCTCATGTTATAATACATATAAGAGATTTAAACAAAAATATAGAAAACTTGATCTGCAAATAGAGATAATGTGAGGCACACACACACACAAACTGCATTTGATAGGGGTGTAACGATACCCTCATGTCACGATTCGATACATATCACGATACTGAACGCACGATACAATATTATTGCGATAATCAGAGATATATGATAAAAGGTTAACAAAAAAATGTACTGTTGATTAAAATGCTAACTTTGATATTACATTGTGGGTTTAAATGAATAGGCTTGGACTCTGTGCTTTTAACCCAAGGACAATGGTGACACCAGAATAAAAATATTCATGATTCTGAAGCTGAAAATACAGAATTATTTTAGACGAACATTCTTGCACTTTTTCACTGACTAGATATATGTCAAATAAAATTGGACACTTTTTATTGGTCAGGTAACATAAGACATTTGGTATTATCAGGACCCACAAATATTCCCCCATTGCATTATTATACATTATATATTGTAGTTTAATGTAGTACTGACACTAAAACTCTGAAAAAATTTTTCTCACACAGTAATTTTTGGGGGGTAATAGATATTGTCACTATCCACGATACGTATTGTTGCATTTTTGTATTGCGATATATTGTGACACGATATATTGTTACACCCCTAGCATTTGAAGAAATACCAAGCAACAACAACCTTGAGCTCAGTTCATTTTAAATGGCAGCTGACAATGTGCTCGGCTGAAAAGCAAGATTATATAAAACTCTATTTGAACCAGAAAACGGACTGTAACTTTATCACTGTCAGTATGCCACTTGATCTGCTCACATACCAATCCTCTAACAAAGCCTTGTAATTAAAGTGCCCCTATTATGCTTTTTCGAATATTCCCTTTCATGCAGTGTGTAATACAGCCGTTTGTAAACGATGTAAACAAAGTTGTAAAGCCGAAAGTGCTATTGCCTTTGAAAAGCAAGAATCACCTCTGAACCACCTAAACGAGTCGTCAGGTATTCGAATCCCACTTTGTTTTCGACTACACGTCACTGGATAACACATTTGCATAATGCCCGCCTATGATCTTCATTGGCTGCCCTCAAACAACGTCTACTATGACCCTCCCTCAAATGCTGTAGCTGTGTCGTGTACATGTCGGGTGTTCAAAATACAGTTTTGTGTTTTATTATGTGTAGGTCTCCGGCTAACCGGCTGACTCACGTTATTACGGTCTTACTGAAATACTTCTGCTAATCATCCGTGGGCCATTAATGCAGATTGTCTGACGTTCTTACTACTTTAAGTAATGATAAAGGATGATTTGTTAAAGAAAGATTTGTTTTACAAATTGCTGCTTAATTTTTGTTAATAACTATATTATTATTGTTATTATGAGCATTGTAGAGGCCAAGCCCAAACTTTAAGCCCCTGAGGTGCTGTCCCAGGGTTGAGTAATTGACGCACTTTTACCTTGTTTGATTCATGAAAGTCCAAGTCGTATTTGCAGTTAAACCAAGGGCTCAGTGTATTTCCATCATACATTCATTGTTCTCCAGACAAACTTCATTGCACATGTGACTTTGTACTGGTATTGTATGGTGTGTGCATGTGCGTATGTGTATGTGGTCAAAAACTGTCTGTGCTTCCGGGTAACATCTATGGAACCAAAGATTGGTTCCTATTTATACTAAGAGCGCAAATTGGCTCTTACAAGCATAATTCCCAATTCATTATAATAGTAATATAATATGAAAGTAATAATATAATTAGCCTAACTGTACACTGTATGGTTGCCAAGCATCACTGCAACTGAGCACAATATACATTTACATATACACTAAAACGATGATCACATATTAGATAAACTGTATACTGTATACAGTACATCTGATATGTGGTCATAGTTTTAGTGTATACAGTATATCAGCTATTTTAGAGTCAGAAAAATAACAAATTTTCTACTACAGTTTCTATTATATTCTGTAAAGCACCTGTTAACCCGGCCCCCGCGGCTCCAAACAACGAGGCTATGATGGCGATGCCCGTGGCGGATCCCAGAACAGCGGCTCCACCCGCTCCCAGCACAGCTCCTGCCCCGGCAGCCACCAGAGGAGCCGCCAACCCTCCTGTGACACCTGATCAACACACACACACACACACACACACACACACACACACATGATCATTCACACCAGACCAGGGAAACACATCTCATATTAGTGGGTGAATCTTATGAAATCAGTCCTGGACTTTCACCCATCCATTAAGAGACAGAACTAAGAGATAAATAATGATCATTCTATAATTTAATAATTTAATAATATTTGTATTTTAAAAATAATTGTCAATTATGACATTATTTTTTTCATGAAAATTAAGCACATTTCCTCTCAAATTATCATAACCATAACATAAATAATGTTTTTTTTTATTATTATTTAAATTGTCAAGTGTATATATATCATAAATCATGTATAATATTGAATTGAATTATTTTTATTTTTTTAAATAAATAATTAAAGAAATTCAATAAAAACTCACAAATAAAACCTCCGGATAAATTACAGTAAAGAAAGTTTGTGAATATAAATTAAATACATAAACTCCAGTCTTCAGTGTCACATGTTGATCCTTCAGAAATCATTCTAATACGATGATTTGATGCTCAATTATTATTGGTGCACAGTTATTAATAATGGTTCTTATTTTTATCAACGTTGAAAAACAGTTTTGCTTCATATGTTTGTAGAAACCATAATCATTTTTTTCTGGATTCTTTGATGAATAGACATTTCAAAAGAACAGCATTTATTTGAAACAGAAATCTTTCGTTACATTATAAATGTCTTTATTGTCACTTTTGATACATTTATTGTGATTTTTAATCAGAAATGTTTCTTGACCATTAAATCATCACATTAGAATGATTTCTGAAGGATCATGTGACACTGAAGACTGGAGTAATGATGCTGAAAATTCAGGTTTGATCACAGGAATAAATTACATTTTGCATTATATTAAAACAGAAAACAAGTTATTTTAAGTTGTAATAATATTTCACAATATTACTGTTTTTACTACATTTTCTGATCAGTATTACTGTATTTTCTGATGCTTGGTGGGCATAAGAGACTTCTTTCAAAAACATAAAAAATCTTAATGTTTCCAAACTTTTGACATGACTGTATGATATAATTATATAATTAAAACAGGGGGAAAAGCCTGAAAGGCTTCAATTTCTTTAAAAAAATAAATAAATAAATAAATCACATAAAAATAGGCCTTATTTTCATGGACTTTCCAGTGACATTAATAGTGACCTAATCACCTCGGCGAGACCAGTGTAGATTAAAACAAACGTCCTGTGGCGTTTAGACTCACCGATTACTGTCCCTCCACCCACAGTGGCAAGTCCGATGAGCAGATACCGGCGCAATTTACGACCTCTCTCTTTCTTCTGCCGTCTTGAAGACTCTTCTCTGTTGAGAGAATGTCAATTTGATTGATAATACGCTCACTGGAGTCGCTGAAAACTCAGAGGTCTAGTTCATTGTGAGCAAAATTCTATTAAAAAACCAAATGACTAAAATCTAGCTTGAAAGAGCCGTACTGAAAGGAAAAACCTTGACCTAGACTGCAAAAACATAAAATACTCCCGGCTGTGTGTGGCACACATCACGTGTCTTGCAGCAGAGAACACATTAAAAGACAGAAATCAGCAAATACATTCAAAACTCGTTCCCCACGTCAAAAGCATTCGATTTAACAATACTATTGATTGTGCCACAGTGTTTCTGTATGATTTGCACTGACTTTGCATCTGCAGATGGCCCAGGTGGGGTTTGTAGAAAACAATCTCTTGTAAATAATCCATCCAACAGTGAAACCAGTGTGTGTTTCTCAGAGACATGAGGATAAGCTCGCAAAAAGCCCATAAAGAGGCAGCAGCTGATGATCGGAGGACGTTTCACTCACTCGCTCTCCTCTCCTGCCTCTCTCAATATCTCTCCGAGGGTCTCTTCAAAATCCTCCAGCTGCTGTTGGGTCACACGCAGGAGACAGCTGACATGTCGGATCAGAACACGAGCCCTGGCATCATAATGTCCTACATCAGAAGAAATTAAGAAAAGCTGATTACACACAAAACGAGAGTAACAGATCAGGTTGTTATTATTAGAACTGAGACTAAAACTAAAAACATAAAAGAACCATTTTCTTTATTCTGAATAAAATAAACATAAGCTGAAATCAAATATAAAAAAAAGGCAATTTCCCATTTTCATTTAGGTAATAAACAATAAAAATGAATAAAAACTATATAAACAATGAAAAAAAAGACAAAAACAACAAAATTACGGTAACACTTTACAATAAGGTTCTATTAGTTAATGATGCATTAACTAAAATGAACTAACAATGAGAAATACATTTGTTACAGGATCTTTGTTAATGTTAGTTTATACAAAATACAACTGTTCATGTCAACTCACGTCTATTAAATGGTATTAACAGATGCAACTTTTGATTTTAATATGTATAAGTAAATGTTGAAATTAACATTAACTGAGATTAATAAATGCTTTAGAAGTATTTTTCATTGTTAGTTAATGTTAACTAATGTTAACTCTACATGTTGAAATGTAAAGTGTTGCCAAAATTACTAAAACTAATACATAAAATATAAACACAAAATCTAATTTAAAATATTCATAAAAACTATATTAGTATCTCAATGATATTAAAATAACACGGAGATGAATCTCAAAGATAATGTGAAGGAAAAGATCAGTTCATTTTAAAGAAAAAAAGTAATACTTTGCATAAAGAAAATAAAGAGTTTTTTGATTCATGTTTTGTATCGTGACATTACTACTGAAAGTACAAAATGTAATTCAAGTTTTTGTTTACATTCACATCAGCATAAAGTAATGTAGCAGAATAAATAATATTGTGATGTATCTTTTTTTTTTTTTTTACAATTTGAATAATTTAAAACAAGAAGCATTGGGATGTGAATGTGCTTAATTGTGCTAGAAATTAAAATAAAAATGCTAATGAAACGATTCATTTTCTTTATGCAAAATATAATTTCACATTTTTTCTGGACATAAAATTTATTTATTATTCATCATTTTAAATATATATATTATTTTTTTTATGCATGCCAATGCAAAAAAAACAAACAAACAAAAAAACAGCTAACTAAATAAGAACCGACAGCTCACCATCTTTGACAGAGAAAGACACGAGATCCTGAAAAACAGTGTTACAAAAGAGACCGTCACAAACAGTGAGTTGCACGAGCATCTATATGTCAATGCAATCATCCAGCTATGTTCATGTCACATGCGTACATGAGTGATGGGTAAAGCTCCGGCTCGAAGCAGTGGCTCTGCGTGCAAAATGGACAGGAAGGTGTCAGTGCCTTCGAACCCGAGTCCTGTCAGGAAAGCTTGCATAACCGGCATGACCGACTCATCGAGATTCAGCCACTGAACCAGACCCTCCAGATACGCCTCACGAAAACGTCTGCATTGGGAAAACATCACAGTGAAGTGTCACAACCCCAAACCTCAATATGCTGGAAGTACATTACCCGTTCAAAAGTTTGGGGGCCGTGAGAAAAAGGTTAGCCGTGAAGTGCAAGTTACTATCGCAATGAATGTAGCTAAAAGCCGAGCCACTTTCATGGTGCCCAAAACCCAGTGAACTAAACTAAACTGAAACATACAGCATAAAGGAATTTCAAAAACATAAAAGAACATAATGACCCCAAGCTTTTTTCACGGTACATTAAAGTGTTGGTAAATGTTTTACTTTTGCTCGTGTCCATGAAAGAGCTGTCCCAGTGACACACCACATAACCCAGCGTACGCAAACCTCCCTGGTTCACTCAGCTGTCGGCCAAACACGTTCTCCACTGGTGACGGCTTTTTCCTCTGTCCTCCTGGGTCTGTCACAATAAAAAAGAAAAAACACAAAAAGTGCCTTTGAAGAATGTGTGCGCATAGATACAGATTGTGAATTTGTGTCAGAACAGATATAGTTCTCCATATTTTCATTACATGCTTATTATAGAGGTCCAAGCAAAAATGTTTGTTCTTTTTTAAAACATTACAAATTTTATGATCACTTTTTTTTTTTTGCGTAACTTAATCATAATTATGGTATGCATTAATGTTGTGATTGCATAGCAACCAGTACATCATTTTCAAATATAAACACTTAGCCCTGTTGACCCTTTTGAGCCACAATCTTAAAATATTACACATGTTCCTCTTCTCATGAAAAACTGTGCATTTCATAGTCTGTTTTTGTGCTTTTGATGACGTGCAATGCTTAATATTTGTGGTTAAAAGGCTGTAGCTTCTAGAAAAAATACTTAATTTGCATGTTTTCTGACACTGGAGACCACACAAAACTCTTATATTAAAACATTATTACTTTGCATAGAGAATTTGCACAAACATGTGGCAATCTATGACACTATAAATGTATGTAATATGTCATTTAACTCAATGGTCTCGAGCTTTCTTCAGTTAATAGCCCCGGGAAATGCATCAGATATGCGTGTGTTATTATTACGTAGCTTAAAATTCCCCTTGTTAAACCAAAACATTAGGCCTTGATCTTATCCTGCAGCTGAACTGAACACTAAAGCAGCTGTTAGACACTCATGTAAATACGATCATTAGAAAACATTTAAAAAAAACACACACAAAAGCCTAGTTATAAAATGAAATACAATACAACATAACGAACAATAACTAATAAGAGTTAAGAATAAGAAAACCAAAGACTCTTATTTTGTTGTAACGTTACGCTGTTGGGCGAAACTCAAATCTTTTCAAAGTCCTTTCAAAAAATAAAACTGCCCTCTTAGTGAAGTTTATGAGTACCTGGAGTTAATTTGGGGTCCTCGTTGTTGTTATTTGTTGGTTCCATTGGTTTATCCTTACAGTAAATTACAGCAGATTTGTCACTCCATGTTAGAAAGTTGTTTTGTTGTCGTGACATATGAAAGTTCAGCACAAAGTTGTCTTGTATGCAGCAACGCCCCCTATTGGACAAATCATGTGAGGGACTCGCTTATGAATATTCATTACGTAAAGTTACGTTCGTCCAGCTTGCCTAACCGATTGGCTGAACGGCAAGTTGGCGAGGTTTCCGCTATTCAGCTGGCAAATAAGCGAATCCTAAAAGCGAAGGATTGGCTTATGAATATTAATAAGAAACGGTGCACGTTGGCAGAAGTTTTTCAACTGAGTGGTCTTTTTGACGTTGACAACTGGTAAATGAGTAAGATTGGCTTATGAATATTAATGAGGTAACGTGACTGGAGTATCGGAATGTTAGCAGAAGGACTGGATTAAAACCAATGATGATCTATAAATCATATAAAATTATTTATATAGATCACTGATAAAAACTCAAAATTGCCTCATGACGATTGTAGATTTATTTGAAACTGTCTGAGGATGTCAATTAATAATTCATGTCGACGTTTTGCCTGACAAATATAAGCTCTTTGTGTATTAGCTGACTTGAGATTGAATGAAAAATAGAAATATCGTCGAATATTAATATTCATTGGTTTCCGTGACGACGGAGGTTAGAAAGTAAAGGCTGCATAACCTTTTTTTACAGTCTAAGTGCATAACCTTAATAATGAATTAATATTCATAAGCTGAGTCGTCTTTTTAGAATCTTAGAATTTAAACATGATTTTATGTTTTGAGGAAGATTTATGTTTTTAATTGTTGATGTCGTGCCTCATAAATGTAAGCAGCCCTTCTCTTTGTGTTATAGAAGAATGCATATATAGTAAAAACATAAACATATGCCCTTTAGAAATATTGTTGAAGTGCCATTTGCGGCCAGCAGAGAGCACTAGAGGTCCATATAAAACTGCAGCTTTATAATACCCAGTTATGTTTTATCCTACAGTTTAAACAACCTCACAGACACACAAAACTTTACTGTATGTGTTTGTAAGCTTGTTTATTGTAATGTAAAAAACAAAAATGTATTCTTTTTCCTTGATCGTATCCTGCATGTGATTAAAGCCCGGAACTGAACACTAAGCAGCTGTATATTTGTTATATATGTATAAAATGACATAATCATCCCTGAATATATATTATAATTGTATCAGTAATTGCCCGTCTTTGATTGATTATAGCAATTTGTCTGAGTTACATAATTCGCATTGCAAGCAATAGCTCACTTTTCGACACCTACTGGATTCATTATGATCTTGATGGCTGCTGTTGTTATATAATAATGTCTATGAGCTGCTGTGTCTTGTTGCTATTTCCACTAAAAGCTCATACTTGGGATGATTCAGGAGAACAGTTTGTGAAATGCATGATTACATAATTTTCCAAAAACCAAAAAAGCATATCTAGTATGCAATTAACAATCTCCATAGGAGCAACGACTATATATGAACATGTCTTTACAGCTTCACACGCCTGTACA
This sequence comes from Tiaroga cobitis, assembly GCA_030578255.1. Classification (NCBI taxonomy): domain Eukaryota; kingdom Metazoa; phylum Chordata; class Actinopteri; order Cypriniformes; family Leuciscidae; genus Tiaroga; species Tiaroga cobitis. The sequence goes on from CM060613.1 coordinate 6,276,389, forward strand.
CAGACTCATGGACATGTCTATTCATATTCTTTTCACAACATGTAACTGACATTCGTAACAAGAGAATGTGCATTTGTGCACATCTATGTCATGTCTGTATCTCTCTCTCTCTCTCTCTCTCTCTCTCTGCCTGGTACCGTCTCTTTACAGAGGTTATGAGGTCAAGACTCAAAGAAAGAGGAAGAACTAGCCGTCAGCGTTACAGTAATACAAACCCAGCTCCTTCATTCATGCAGTGAAGAATCTTACCTTTGCGTTTGAGGTCAAAACATCCTGTTTATACATCAGTGTGGGTTACAGACGTCTTTATTTGTTCTTCTTTCTCCATTTCAACTTGAGAAGTTTGTATGCAACCTGCCTGAGAAAGATACAGAGCACAACTTGTCATTTCTTCCATTTCACTTTAATGTAAAAGCATCTGTTGCACAACAGTTCCAGCATTCACTAACCCACAGAAACAGAAGATCCACAGAGAGATTCACAAAGCTCCCTTAATTAAAACATTAGCCGTGGACAAAATATAGATGTCAATTTGAATATACAGGTGAAACTCGAAAATTTGAATATCGTGCAAAAGTTCATTTATTTCAGTAATTACTCTTAAAATGTGAAACTAATATATTATATGGACTCATTACATGCAAAGTGAGATATTTCAAGCCTTTATTTGTTATAATTTTGATGATTATGGCTTACAGCTTATGAAAACCCCAAATTCAAAATTAAAATATTGTGAAAAGGTTTTCATATTTGTAAGACATAATCATCAAAATTATAACAAATAAAGGCTTGAAATATCTCACTTTGCATGTAATGAGTCCATATAATATATTAGTTTCACATTTTAAGTTGAATTACTGAAATAAATGAACTTTTGCACGATATTCAAATTTTTCGAGTTTCACCTATTACATAATAATAGTAATAATAATAATAACAATAATACTTATTATTGTTGTAATTATATATTTCATATCACAATACAATATTATTATCATCTATTAAATATATTATATTACTTTTAAATAATATTAATAACAATAATATTTACTCATTTTATTATTACACTTAATATTATACAAAATGATTATTATTATTAATCCTTTAATATAACAATACAAAATTAAATTATTTATATTATTGTTATACCACAATTTAATAATAATAATACATTATTATTATGATAAATATTATTACCATCTTTTAACTATATTATATTTTATTTTATTTATTATTTGAATGCTAATAATAAATATTACGATATATTTAATAATACAATTATGACACATTTAATTTTACAATGCAACATTTTTAATTATTATCTATTAAATATATTTCAAAACAATAATAATAATACTTATGATTATACTTTATATTAAAATAAATTATTATTACTATAATATTATTATTATTATTATACCACTATTACATAATCATAATAATACATTATTATTATTATTATTAAATATATTATAACATTTTAAATATTGTAAAATATATTATATTACTTTAAAATAATAATAATTATTATTATTATTGTATTCTGTCTATAGATGCTTTATTTTTTATTTAACATGAAATATTTATATTGTTTTATCAGGTTAAACTGAACTATATATAAATAAATACAAGCCTATTGTTTTATGACGTGTTAAATAAATAAATGAATAGTGTTTATATAGTAAAATAGTAATAGTAAATAATAATGAAACCCTTTCTGGTTTCATTTGTTATGCTATTATCTGTAGCATCTTATCTTCTTAGCATTGTTTGTTTATATAGTGTTTAGTTGAGCTTATTAGTTGACTGAGATTCTTTTCTTTTCTCAGATATTCAAATATAGCAGTTTAGATAGACAGACTGTGGTTTAGTGATTCACAGCTCCTCATCTTCTCCATCTCATTCCCATCAGCCCGACGAGAGACTGGTGCTCAAACGCAGAGACAATCAGAAGAAAGGTGCTAAAGCTGTTTGTTCAACGCGGCTTTACTGTCATCAAGAGCTCCCTGCATCTATTGAGAGATAACAGAGCAGAGACACGCACACACACTTATAAAGATCTGTTTTAGCAAGCATTGTTCTACATTAAGTGTGTGTTTTCAGTACATCCGCAGCCGAATCTGTCGAGACAGGCCTCACAGAACGGGGGATTCTTGGGGAATTTGGCGCCCAATCAAAGGCAATATAAACTGAATACACCCTCTTGACATCCGCTCAGTCAGATAAGGTAAACAAACTCAAAAAGATCATTCGCAGCACACAAACATGCTCTCGAAACAACCACCGGCCTTGTACAACGCCAAAGCCACAAGATCTGTCTGGCCTTAGGTATACGCACGTGTAGAAAGAGACTTTTGTGTGTGATTGTGTATACGTGTGTTTCTATGGAAAGAAGGGCAGCTGGACGGTCTTTTGGGAATGATGGGGGTGGGAGTGGAAGAGTAGGTCGGGATATGTCTAAAGAGAGATATAAAAGAAAACCGCAGCTGTATAAGACTGCGGCCAACACGGGGAAATGCTTAAACGCATTGAAACGCATGAGAACATGTGAGGAACTAACGATGACTTAGGGGGAATGGGAGGAATGCAAAGCAGTGCAGAAACAGGTCTCTGTAATATTTCTCTTAGATCAGTGGAAACTTTTGGTTCTTTGGGTAAAACGACTCTATTGTTTGTCCCATCTTTGTCTCAAACTGTGCTCCAATGTGCAAATGTATCAGTCTGTGAAGATCTCAATACGACCTCAAACATTTCTCATCGAATTCCTCCGAGACCAAATTAGTGCTATCCATAGATGCGTCTGCGTCAATAACTCTTGACTATACGTCAACAATTTTTCCATTTATGTCTAAAATGTTATCAGAGAAAAGGAATATTCAAAGCTCTCAGAGTTACACTGCAAAATATTTTTTTCTTCCTGCCGGATTTTGCCTTGTTTTCCAGTACAAATATAAACATTCTCAAATCAAGCAAAATGACTTGTCTTGTATGCTGAAAAATATCTATTTTAAGTGAGGTTTTTATGCTAAAAACAAGAACAAATATCTGCCATTGAGGTAAGAAAAATAATCTTGTTTTCCCTTTAAATTAAGTTGAATTTTTTTCTGACTGCTTTGGCAGATATTTGTTTTTGTTTTAAGCATAATCTCACTTAATTTTGATCAATTTTTCAGCATACAAAACTTAATATTTGAAGTCATTTTGCTCCTCCAGTGAATGTGTCTTGATTTAAGAATGTTTCTATTTGTACTGGAAAACTGGAAAGATTTTTTTTTTTGCAGATTACGCTGAATCAGCAGCACTTGTGGCATTATGTTAATACATGTTCAAATACTCACTTATTCAAAAGTAGAGCCACAAGCCATGAACAATATGAGCGTTAGCATGGTTTTAGTGTAAAGAAACTGCTACTAACCTTTGCTTTGTTTAGTTATATCAAATTTTAAAACTTTAAACTAAGCTAATAAAAAATATACTAAATAAAATTGTAAAATAACTAAACTAAATAAAATAACTAAACTAAACTAATAAAATAAACCATAAAAAGTAAAGGCAAGTAAAGTCAAATAAAACTAAACAAACAAAGTGTGAAGGTATAATTTTTGAAAAAAATAATATAATTATTATTATTTGTTTTTATTGTTTTCATTATTATTATTATTTGTTATTTCAATGTTGTTGTTTTTTTAGATTTATGTGTGCTAACCAACATTATGCCTCAAATGCTGTCGACAAAGCTTAAATGATGAACCAAGAATAGTATTTTAAATGAAATACAGTATAACAGAAAACATCATTAAGCTGACACCACAATCCCTCTGCATGTGCGTGCATTTACAAACATCCCTCTGGATCGAGACTCTCCTTTGACTTCGATGCATGCAGTGGCGTAGGTTTGATTTTGAAATTGGTGGGGACGGGGACAACAATGTATAAATAAATATTAAGTTTTGATCGAAATTATTGCCACGGATATATCAGTGTTACTGGATATTGGTAGGGACACGTCCCTAGCGTCCCTACTAAATTCTACGCCCCTGGATGCATGTAATCTCTGCTGCTTCTCATGGGAAAATAAGCTGTCACCCATTGACATTAAGTCAGTGAGTCCGCCCATGCGGTGCCCTTTATCCACACTTACTCACACGACGGATGACTAAATCTGAGCTGAATGAAAAAGATCATGTGTGCTTTCCTAGCTTTAACCCCAGACATTATGCGGTTTCCATTCGAAACGATCAGTTCTAGCACAAACACGCTCTAATAAAGGATCCTTTCGCGGACACCAGATGAGGACACAAGGGCCTCATTGTATCTGTCATGGATACAATAGCTGTTTTTTGTGTGAAATTCCTCTTCCACTGAGGAATTCTTTCCGAGCTTTTAGGAATGCTGTAAATACATGAGGGACTCTCGTTCCCGGTTAGTAGCTAGTCTCATGATTGTTGCGATGGATGTGATGGATTGATTTCTTAAGATGCAGCACTACAGCTGGCAGGGAGATGCGGTGTGGGAGCGCTGCATGGAAAAGTTGTAAAGTGGGTGTTGGCGCTATAAAATTGGAAAACTCTGAGTGCTGAAATTATGATGAAGCCACAGCTTTTTTTCCTGAAACTTATAGGGATGGAAAAACAGCATTACCTCTATAACGCCCATGATTGCCTATATTACTATAGATACAAAACATGCAAAGACATGTACATGGTGGTAAACAAACACAGATCACCAGCCTATACAGGCGGAGACACATACCTACATATGGGGCCCATATGGGAAGCCATAAAAATGTGTAGTGCACAAACAAACCCACGTGACAAACCTTGAGCATGGGAAGGAATGGAAGTCAGGTCATTCGGACCACAAAGAGGGAAGTTAAAGTGACGCAGGTACTGAAGACTCACACTTAGAGTCAGGAAGGCAGCTCTTTACAAATACGGGATGCATGGGAAACCCCTCTGCGTTTCCACAGTATTTTTAGTGTTTGCGTGGAAGGTGATCATTTATGTCGTCTGTCTGGTCCTCATTAGTGAACGTGGGCGGGCCTCACGGGCTCCTTGTACCGAGTGCTTCTGATTATCAGATCTCTTTCCTGCATTTCTGTGCAGATAACAGAAATCAGATAACAGCTTTGTTTATTCTCATGCCTGCGATAACAGTGCTGCTTTCAACTTGAAGACTTTGGGCCCTATCATACACACCAGACGAGGCGCAAGTGTTTTTAGCCAGTTTCAGCCTGACGCAGTTATCATTTTTACGTCCTGCGCCACGTTGTTTAAATAGCAAATGCATTTGCGCCCATTGTGAAACCTGGTCTAAAGTCAATGGCGCAGTATTTTTTTTTTTGTTATTTAAAGAGCGCATTAGTAATATGCGCCTATAGGCGGGTCCACAACACGCGTACACTTCGCTAGAGGATCAGTATTTCTGCTTGCAAATTCCGTCATGTAAATAGCGAATCCGCCATGGCGCTAGTGCAACTGGCTTTTAAAGGGAATGGGAGATGAGACTCTGATTGGTTTAACGCATGTAAATCCCAAAACACACCCATTACTCATTACGAAAATAGGGACAGCACTTTTAGACCATGCGCCGGGTGCGCCGACCATTTCTGCCGTCGTTAAACTAGCAGAAGTGGATTCGGACACGTCCTAAGTGCACTTGCGCCCTGCGCTTTAGACCATGCGCTTAGATCCTTAAAATAGGGCCCTGAGTCTGACAGCTGAGAGCGTATATTGTGCACAGAACTGAAATGGCAGTTTTTGATTCACCAAAAAACTAGTATTATCCACAATTAAATACTGAGCACTCTCTCCGAGGGTGTTTGAGAGCGGTTTACAGTTACACACTTCACCGCTGAAGACGCCGGCTTAAACCAGAGTGAATTCGATTGTGCCTATGTAGCACTCGTCTGCAGTAATTTAATAGACTTTTTATATTACTGTTATAATACAGATAAAATTTGAATTCCGTCAGAAGAATCAGGGATCGCTAAGGAGACAGCGGGTTAACATGAGAAGTAACAGACAGATACAAGATTGAATTAGAAATTTAATTGGTTTATTGAAAGGAAAAAAATAGAAAATTTATAAATGTAAATTACAAGATCACATAAACAATAAAATTGACAATGAAAATTTCCACCACGAGTGCACTCTTGTCGGTGTTTTCATATATGTACCCACATAGTCAGTTCAACACTCAAAAAGAAAAGGAAAAAAAAAGAAAAAGTTCTTAAGATCGAGTAGCCCTGAAAACTCAAGGAAAGGATAACGGCCTCCTCTCCACGAAGTGATGTCTTCTCCCTTTCTAGAAACTGGGTTGGCTCGCCATCAAACACGGAGTCTACAGGATGTCACAGAAGGTCGTGCAGTCATCATGTCTCCAAGGTATCAAGAAGAAAGAAAAGAAAACGGAAAAAAACAAAGGAGAGAGAAAAAACCTGGCCTCTGAATCAATAGCTTTCTCTCTAATACAGACACGTGGCCAACAATGGCGACGGTGAACTCTTTGTGATCGATTTTTCTTTTGCTCTCACACAGGCGCAACTATAGGCGTGCGTGATCATAAAATGGCGTCGGTGAACAAGTAGAATGTATTCCTCGATTCAGTCGGCTTCTTATTCAGAATGGATCAAACTAATTAATTCTCCAGCTTTCTCGTATTATTTCAAAGATTTTCAATCAAAGATGTATAAAAGCGGATCACGACGATCAGATTGCGTCTGCTCTTCTCAATCAAGCTCGTCTCTTCTGTCATCGCGCATGCTCGTTGACGCCCATGGCGCAAATGACAAAGAGCTCTCATTGGTTGATCACTAAGCTTCTATCTAAAATGAGTTCGCAAATTTATTTATTTTATATTCGTAACTTTTACATCTCTTATCGACTTTTATTAAGGGAACAGGATATTGCTAAATTGTGTATAAATTAAATAATTACTTTTATTTAACCTGTGTTACACCTGATTTATGCAAGTCAATAACAAGGCCGCCAGACCCAGATCCACAACCAGCTTTTCATTTTAAATAAAGAAAATAAGAAAATGGATAATTCTTATTTTTTTTAATGGAATATTGCAGTATTTATTATAAATGATCTATCCGTGGACATAATGATTATTTATTTTAAATTCGTGCCTCGTAATCTTTAATCTAAATAACTTCCCCTCCTTCTTGCAGCGACATCTCTGCAAGACTTCAACTCTTCCAGCTGGTGACGCACCGTAGCCATTCTGAAACTAACAGTATCTACTCAACCAAGCTTGGTCTTTTTAATCATTAAATTCTTGTTAGTAAAGCCTGATAGAGACACCAGCAAACCGCCATTCAAAGCAACATATGTTGGTCCACATTAAGAAAACTGAGCCGTCTCTGAGGAGCTCTGAGTGCCATGCCTGTACCCTTCCCTCATACCCACTCACATCCAATGAGTCCAGTCCAGTTAATATAAGCCCTATAGTGAGATCATGTGACCATGCAGTTCCCAGGACAATACTCACTTGAACAGCTATTAGCCATTTTGGCTGAGAACTCAGACACCTATTTGTGTTTTCATGAAGCGCTCTTGAAATTCAACACACCTCAAGTGGAAAGTCCATGCTTTTTGACTTGGTCCTTGATTAAAATCTGCTCTGCAGTGCTATTTGATATTCAAATCACTCTCCTCCCACTTTATTTCCACTCTCAACACTCTCTGGAATGATATTACCTCACCTTCGATGAGAATAACAGAGTATCGCTGGACAACTTGCTTTGCAAGTCAATAAAAGCTTCACACATTCCAGAGCAACATTTTTCCAGGTGCACAGATGCACCTGATTTATTGGATGAACGATTCAAAGACTGGACAGTGTGCAAATGATGACAGTCTTATGAGGGTGCGTGTCTAGACTGGTTGGGTGCAGCAATGCACAACACTGTCCCGACTCCCGACAATGTGTTGCACGATCACGTTTATGAATTGCAATATTCAGTCATTCATGTGACAATCTCTGCAGAGGTTTTGAACTCTCCACAGGGTTTGCCCAGGGATAGTTCAAAGGAAGAATTGCGGTTAAGTTACTGAATGTAAATTCAGCGCCGCAAACGTCATATCATATCTGTTTGCTTAGTAGGTGTGTAATGGTGAACACGGCTTTAAGGATCTTTTTACAATGTATACGAAATTTGCTGCATGTGGTCCAATACAATGTTTGGTCGAAAGTTGTCTTTACTACTTCCTTATATACTTACTCTATACAAGACTTGATCTCATCTCCTCACGTGTGTGTCTATTATTAGGTGTGTCTGGAAGTGTATCTGTAAGGCAAACACAATAAAATGAAACCATGTTCACAAGTACATTATTACCAAGATAACAAACACTTCACCATCTGCATATCTTCCTGAAAGAAACAGAAAATATCAGTTGAAGCATGCATTGTTAAATATATTTTTAGTTATTTAAATGTACTATCCTCAAGAAGGCTGAATTTCTTTGAAAAATACTGTAAAACAATATTGTAAAATATTATTACAATTTAAAATAAGTGTTTTCTATAAAACATAACTTATTCCTCTGATGCAAAGATGAATTTTCAGCTATTTTTTCCTTCAATATTCTTATTCGACAAAGATGCATTCATTAATGTGACAGTAAAGACTTAAAATGTTACAAAAGATTTATATTTCAAATAAATGCGGCTCTTATGAACTATCTATTTATCAAAAATGTAAGTTTTTAACATTGACAATAATAATAAAAAAAATCTTGAGCAGCAAATCATATTAGAATGATTACTGAAGCATCATGTGACACTGAAGACTGGAGTAATGATGCAGAAAATTCAGCTTTGATCGCAGGAATAAATTACATTTTTACAATATATTCAAATAGAAAACAATTATTTTAAATTGTAATAATATTTCAAAATATTAATGTTTTTACAGTATTTTTTTAATCGAATAAACATGTGTATTTATTGCAAATGTTATTATATTATTATGCATTATAATTAGTCCTATATTTAATTGTATAAGTATACTTTTGAAGTATGCATGACCAAAACACATACAGTATCATCACTAGGCTATTTGTGTAAAGAAAAAATAGTGTCATAGGACCATGTGCATTAGTGTCAACTAAAGGGCTCTACTGAACTAATGAACAACTGAACTCTCAAGTGGCCAGTTCAAGTTACCCATAATGATACATATTATACGACCATTCCCTAGCAAGAAAATAACTGTAACATAAAGATCAGAAGGACCAGAAACCGGGCACAGGTTCAAGATGGTGACGCTGGTACCCGTCTAAAGTACTAGAGGAGGAGTGCGCAGTTCAACGAGGGCGGGAGGAACCTGCTGCATTCAGTAGCCCTGAGAGAGAGAGGGTTTTAATCCGAAACGGCTTTTGATCCACACAGAGCAGTGTATGGCAAAAAGTTCCGTGTTTATATCTCGATCTTGACGCGTATAATGTAGAATAGTCGCGCAGGTGCTGCAGCTGCACATTTTATTGCAGTTCTGGTGACTGCCTGCATTGAATGAGACTTTTAAAGTGAACCGTGCGGATTTTAGAAATATACATCGAATAGAGATTGTGCTAGGCAATGTAGACGCGTTAAAACGTGCAGAATTGACTATAATTTTGACATAAAAGTCAACCATGGAGGTCAGAAAAGCGCTCACGTGTGTTTTGATCAGCGTGTTTCTGTGGGCTGGTGACGCTCAGGACTCGGTACCTGATTCAGGTGAGTCGTTTCAGTCATGTTTTAATTCGGACCTCAAGTATGAGAGATCGTATTCTTTAATCCACAGGACGCGGTACACAATTTATTCCAGTCATTTGTGCTAATTCTAAACTCGGTGCCTGATTCAGCCGAGTCATTTGAGTCAAGCATTTCAGTCGGATCAAAACCAGAACGATAAATTATAGCTATCCGTACGACTCAGTATGTTAGTGGATTATATTGGTTAAATCAGCTTTTTCAGTACTTGATTAACGTCTAGTCCAAGACTCTGTTGGTAATTTAGGTAAATTATTACTGTTCTCCATACGATGAAGCACATTGGTCAATTCAGGAGTCAGTATTTGATTGAAGTGAGTCATATTTTAGGACAGGTGATTCATCTGATTCAGGAGTCAGGACAGGTGAGTCATGTGGGTCAGTACCTGATCAAGGTGAGACATCACTCAGTACCTGATTCAGAAGAGAATAATCTTTTATTTTGCAACACACAAGAGCAAAAAGAAATTTCATGTTAGTTATTATTGCATTAACTACTGTTAACATATATAACCTTAAAGTGTTAACTAGTCCCATTATCCAGAACAAACATGCATTGAGTTTGAGTGCTATAATAATCATTACTAATGTAAATCAGTGACCACTGCTCAGAGTTAACGTTAACCTTAGCATTCTAGGCAACACTTTATTTTACATATTACATGTAGTTACTATATTAATAACTATAAATTATGCATGATTACATGCAACTAACCCTACAACAAACCTAGTCCTAACCATAACCCTATAGTAAGTACACATAGTTAATTCATCTTACTCAGTACTTAAATGTATAATTACACTGTATAAGGAGGACACCTTAAAATAAAGTGTAACCACATTCTATTCTATTCTATTCTTGGTTAATTTATCAAGATATCAAAGCCTTTTAAACAATAATGCGACTGAAAGAAGAAATCTGGAGATACTTTTATTTCATTACAGAGGATTACTGTCTGTTAAACATGACTGATGAAGCACCAGCAGACATACATTACAAACATGTGAGCTATAAGATAAACATGTGTGTAAAAGCATTTTCCTTCACACATTGTGTTAGGGGATTCTTTTCTCTCAACACATATGGTCCAAGTTTAAGTGATTCACACAAAAGAAAAGAAAAAAGTTCTTAAACATTTTATGTTGAATTAAAGCATTTTCTCCCTGGACTGTGGTTATCTTCTTATATTTTTCTGTGTTAAATACAGTTATATTCATTCACAATTTGGATTGACAAAAAAAATTCTATAATTGATGTCACTGCCTTACATTTTCAGGACTTATAACTGACAGGGAGTATTTGCTGTATGAATAGAACAGAAATAACTTCTTGTCAGCACATCACTGACATGCACATTGAGTGAGGCGTGGGAATTAAAGGATTCTTCCTGTCAGTCACTAATGTTAGGTTATCGACCGCTTTCCCAGAAAATAGGGGTATTGTGAACACTTTGCTTCTGTTGATGTCTATCATGACATCCCACTGCACTCATGAAACGCATGATGAAAGATAAGCAACAGAGGACCAACTTGCTGACTCACTAGTGAATGTCACATTGTTCGCTATATGAGAGAAAAAACTATCGTATTCAATTCAATTCGAACAGCTGAACTCAAACATGCCTTTTGCATGGCAATGTCATAACATTTTGGACTTTAATCAGATTTCAAACAGCATGTGGGTGTTAGATCTAGGCAGGTGGTGCTGGGGAGGCGGAGGGCACAGAGTTCTGGTGCTTTCACACTAGCACTTTTGGTGTGTAAAAGTCTGTAAAAATATAAAAGTGAGCCATCGCTATGCATTTTGCCACCTTCTCCTGCGCCGTCGTTACCAAGTAATGGGGTAAACGACTGCTGCTTTGATGACGCAAACGCACCGCGGTTCGGACCCAAATAATATAATCTGAACACAGTCCAGGCGGGGCATGGGGAGCAATCGATCTCGGGTTCAGACCAGGCAATTAAACCTAGTGTGAAAACACCCTTAGTGTGTTCGTTTGGATGAGTCAATTTTAGGGGTGTAACGATACCCACAAGTCACGAATATATATATCACGATACTGAACTCACGATATGATATTATTGCGATACTCCAAGACATATGGTAAAAGGTTAACACAAAATGCACTGTTAATTAAAATGCAAAATTTGGTATTACATTGGGGGTGGAAAGGAATAGTCTTGGACTTGGTGCTTATAACCCAACGCACATGACAATGGTGACACGAGAATAAAAATAATCATGATTCTGGAGCTGAAAATACAGAATTATTTTAAAAGAATATGCTTGAACTCTGTCACTGACCAGATATATTTAAAAAATAATGTAGGCCACTTTTTACTGGTAACATCAGTCATTTGGCATTATCAGGACCCACAAATATTCCCCCATTGTATTATTATACATTATATTCAACATTATTTGAACAATTTAAAGGTGCTATATGTAACTTTTCTTCTAAAATGAATGCTTTTTTTATTGCCTGTGTGTGAAGGGGTTATAATCACACATTGCAATGATCCACTTGTCTGGTTTTGCTATTACCTCTGAAGGCCAGTATTCCTATTTCTATGTGAAGTCTCCGGGTCGGATTTTCTGCGAAATCCATCGGATGTGACGTGCATGCGCGCTCCCGAGCCTCTCTCCTTTTTATATACAGTCTATGCGACGGCACAGCAGCTGACGACATGGAGTCTGATAACACCAAAAAACGACCTGCCTCCAGCACAACACACACTCCAACACAAACTCCACATAAACATAAAAAACAAAACAAAACAAAAATGTATCTGCTGAAGCGCGTCAGGCCAAACGTCAATCGGATCGACTTAGGACGAAAACACGGATCAGACCGTTTGAATTATGGAGAGACCTCCGCTATTCTTATTGTGATCAATTACAAGTTTTCAGATATGCTGAAATAATGGTAAACTGTAATGAAATAGCAAGGTAAACTACAACATATATGAGACATGAAATGAATACAAAAGACTGTTCCAGGATAACAAAAAGTAGGTAACTTTTATGTACTAACGTTAGATCTACTGTCTAACGTCACTCATCCCACTACTATCATATTGTTTATAACATACATTTCCAGACACGTTCAGTACAGTAATGTTACTTCCTTCGATCTTACTGTTACACTGAAATTGTTCAGTCTAGTTCACTAACCGTTTTCGTTTTTGGTTGCAATCATTTTGATTTTTGAGCAGCATCATTGGTTGCAATCTGAAACATCACCGATAGAGGCCGCTAAAAAATACATATAGCACCTTTAATGTATACTGACACTAAAACTCTGTAAACTTGAATTTATTCTCACACAGTAATTTTAATTTTGGGTGAACTACACACCATACATTTTGTCATATCCACGATACACATTGTTGCATTTTTGTATTGTGACACGATATATATTGTTACACCCCTAGTTGAGGTAGTAATGCATACGCGAAACGGATTGACTGTGGAAGTTACATTGAAACAACCAATCAGAACGCGAATGGAGTTTCAAGGCTGAACTACTCATTTGAATCTGATTGCCCCAAAAATTTCCCCAAAAATAAAACAAGTATTTTGATGCCTGCCTGAACAAAACTATAGACACACCAACAGTGACTCACAGAGAGTAATTTTGGAAGAGCCTTAGAGCATTTTGGCTTTGACTCCAGCCGTTTCTGTATGCAACCGCACCCTGGTTCCAAGCCGTGTCAACGGTCACTTATTTAGCAGTCACAGCTTCAAGTGACCCGAGAGGCTCTGTTTCTCTTAGCAAAGCGGAAGAAAACTATGAGAACTTTTTGTGACAAGTTTAGATTTTAGTGGGTTGCATTGGTTCCACTTGTGAAACTGACCTTCTTTATCACAAAAAAATGGGAAATCGATTCGCAAGATTCTCTTATGATTTGATTTAAATGACACCTCCAGATCTTCTCACAGGACTTGGGTTGGCGACTTTGGATTGTCTTGGCGAACGCTTGGCAGCATTCATGCGAACCCTCTCGCCCACTTGCTCTTTTCTGCACACACTCTTTCTTCCTCTTCAGGGAATAGCCTCTACATTCCTACTTTTACTTCATATGGAACAGCCAATTCTCACCTCCCCCCTTTTTCTCCATGCGTGCCCGTCAGTCCGGTTGCAACATCCAGTAGCAGGGCTGTTCCTTCCCCCATCTGTTTATGTTTATCAAGCGGCTCCAGGTTAGAGGGCTCCTCTGCCAGGAAATTCCTGTAATGGCCAAATCAAATGTTCCATCTCTTTAAATATTGTGAAGCCCCCAGTTCTTCCTTATCCTAATAAATACTACTGTTTTCTCATCCTTATTTTTAGAATCTACCGTTCCAGCCGACTTCCTTTCGCAAATGACTAATTTCCTCACTCGGTTTCACACTTATCTTCGTTTGGCCGCTCTTTCTCAGAGTTTCTCCTCATTTTATTGTGTTCGCTATAAACATTTAATGAGTTTAAATGTTGTGCATCCAAACTTGTAAAATCTTAAGTAAACATCTGAAGCTGTGCAATTGCGAGTAAAATGTTGTGCTTGTTTGTAGGGCTGTATATATAACTAAAATAATAATAATACAATATGATTATTATTAATATTATTAATTATTTCTACTACTACTACAAAATCTTACTATTTAAGATATTTTTATTAAGTAAATATTACTAACAAATAAGACATATTACTGTTTTAATGCAATATTCACAGAAATATTTCAAAAACTGATTTTTGTCAACCCGCATTTCCTTACAAACCTGTATGACTTTTCTTCTGCTGTTTAGAAGTTGATGATGATCTTTTCCATAATACAAAAGCAAATATTGACCATGGCCTGTCAAGTATGAAGGTAAATCAGTAGCTAAACTCGAGAGCACGTAGATGTGAATTTGAGAACTTGTACAATAAATATTCGTACTTGTATGTGGACATTTACACTCACAGCTGCAATGTGAAAACCTGTAAAATAAAAATCTGAAGTTGAATGTTGAGATTTGCACTCACAGACAATAGTCACAAACCTGTATTCTGAATCTGAAGCTGCAGACAAGCAGTCACAAATGTGTAAAATGCCATTCACAGAAATACAATGACAGTCACAAACATGTAAAATATATTTGCACTTCTTCTAGCATTCAAATTCACAGTACAACCTCAAATTGGCACTTGCAACTTCTCAAATCTGTCACTGCAAGTTCAAATTTCGCGCCTTGACTTTTGCTACTCTTTTCGCGATATATGAGGTGCAAAACTGATTTGTGCACTTGTAACTCAGTGGCGGTGAGAGCGGAAGGGGGGCGGGAGCGGGGGTGTTGGAAGGAGCCGTTTTATTGGTTGGCGCCTAGCCAATGAAATGGGACTTCTATTGTACGCGATGATGTCACGAAATCCGCCCTCGTGGATGTTCTGAAACGCTAACATGGCTTAATATTTTTTTACAGTATATGGGCTTAATGCATTAGACTGATATAAAAGACATAAATGATATTATCAAATTTAGTAAACACAATAATGCATACTACAGAAAAGCAGATGAGCACAGAATATGAACGCAACACGTTAACTTAAGACAGTGGTATTAAAAGACCAAACTCAGGAAACACCATAAAATAAAGCATACAGAAAAGCAATTTAGCAGAAAATTAACGTAACTCGTTTAATTGTACGTTAAGCATTTTCCTCATAGAAAACCAAGGAAACGCTTAATGAGGCTTAATGGACCAACAGTTATATATAAAAAAAAACAACAACAATTCGTTATACATTATTAATAAAACACAGGCAGCTGGTTTATTTGCACTGAACACAAATTTGCTTTCTTTCATCATATTCTGTGCTCATCTGCTTTTCTGTAGTATGCATTATTAGTATGGCGTTAATATCACTAAGTTATAGTACAATACAATAGAAGTCCCATTTCATTGGCTAGGCGCCAACCAATAAAACGGCTCCTTCCAACACCCCCGCTCCCGCCCCCCTTCCGCTCTCACCGCTACTGAGTTACAAGTGCACAAATCAGTTTTGCACCTCATGTATCGCGAAAAGAGTAGCAAAAGTCAAGGCGCGAAATTTGAATTTGCAGTGACAGATTTGAGAAGTTGCAAGTGCCAATTTGAGGTTGTACTGCGAATTTGAATGTTGGAAGAAGTGCAAATATATTTTACATGTTTGTGACTGTCATTGTATTTCTGTGAATGGCATTTTACACATTTGTGACTGCTTGTCTGCAGCTTCAGATTCAGAATACAGGTTTGTGACTATTGTCTGCGAGTGCAAATCTCAACATTCAACTTCAGATTTTTATTTTACAGGTTTTCACATTGCAGCTGTGAGTGTAAATGTCCACATACAAGTACGAATATTTATTGTACAAGTTCTCAAATTCACATCTACGTGCTCTCGAGTTTAGCTACTGATTACCTTCATAGTCAAGCTCCAAAAAGGACAAAAAACATTATCAATAATAATAATATTTTAAAAAGTATTAATATTTTTTAATAATATAAAAAAAGTAATTTAATATTAAATATATATATATATATATATTGAAAAATAATTTTAACTCTATTACAATAATACAAATTTAATGAAAACTATGAATTTATTGCTGAATTTTTTATTTGTAAACAAAAAAATAAATACATTTCAATTAATCAAATGAATTGTGCTTCCCTACAAGACTAAACCCATAACCTTAAAGGGATAGTTTAAGTAAAAAATAAACTTCTGTCATCATTTATTCCCCATGAAAGTCAATTAAAAGCTTAAAGCTTAATCATTCTTTTCTGTTCATTCGTCCAGGTTTGGAACAACATGAGGATGAGTAAATGATTACAGAAAATGCATTTTTGGGTGAACCATCCCTTTAAATATTAAACTTTGGGGCTTGTTTGTAATACATGATATCTAAAATCATGTGGCTTGTTGAAGAGAAATGTGCTTTTACTTGTTTTTAACCACCTGGACGATTTACAGCGGGCGGACAATAAAATAGGCAGAAAAATCCCATATACGACCATAGCAGCTTGACTATACTCACACAAACTACTCCTCCTCATGCCTTGAGACGTTTGGAGTGTTTCAGTGCGGCTTCAGTATGTACTAACTAAACACTCATCACCCCCCCTCTTGAGATGTTAAACCATGAATCATTTACTTAAATGTCTACTGTTGTTTTTCACCTACAGTTTTGAACTGCTGCGAGGGCGATGTCCTGTTTCTCCTGGACTCCTCTGGTAGCGTGTCCTCCTACGAGTTCTCCCGTATGGTGGACTTTCTGTCAGAGCTCCTGCTGCCGTTCTCGCTGGGGCCGGATCAGGTGAGGGTGGGACTGCTGCAGGTCGGGACAGAGCCCCATCTCGAGTTCGGCTTTGACGCCTACAGCTCCCAGCAAGGCCTGCAGGCGGCCCTGGAGAGGACTAAACAGCTGAAGGGCGACACCAACACGGTGGATGCTCTTCTGGTGGCTAGGAACCAGGTTTTGAAACAGGGTGTCCCGGGAGGTGCCAGACCGGATCTTCCCAGGGTTCTGGTTTGGCTCACGGATGGAGTGGATCCCGGCGATGTACGGGAACCAATGACGAGGCTGCGAGAAGAAGGGGTGCCTGTACTGGTGGTTTCCACAGGTCACGGGAACTACCAGGTGCTGAGAGAGGTCGCAAGTCCACCCACAGAGGAGCACCTGTTCTTTGTGGACATTGACGATATCAACATCATCAGTGAAGACTTGAGGAACGCAATTATTGGTGTGTTTCATCTAAATATCTCAAAAACTGCATTAGTCTATGGCAAATACATACATTCTATCACATACTCGCCCAAATATGACTTTTGTTATTCTGTTGAATACATCTATTCCATATTACAAAAGCAAATATTGACCACACATGGACTGTCAAACTCCAGAAAGGGGAGAAAACTCATTATTAATAATTATTATTATACATTCAATATGTAATATATTTTTGTAATATTAAAATGTAATTTTAACTATATTACAATAACAAAAATCTAATGAGAACTATGAATTATTGCTGAAAAATTCTATTTACTGGAAGAAGAAGAAAAGAAATTTAAAACAATTTTATCAAAAGTGAAATGTTGGGACCCATTACATGCTCATTGTTAAATTGAACATGACATAAAAATTGATACATATTATTCCCATAAAAACTAATGAAATACCATAAAAGTAGTTTCCAGACAATATTTTGTTGTATGAATATCTGGACATGCAATATATCAAAAGAAGGAACCGAAGAAAAAAAAACATTTTAGTTTCATACGTTAGTTTTTTATCCGTTTGATCAATGGTTCATTCAGTTTTGATTTATATGCTGTTTAATGTTTGATGAACGCGTTATTTTATATGCATCTGCTTCCATTTGATATCGCTTAAGTTTCTGCTTCTTCTTCGCCTGTGTTTTGATCAGGAGATTCAGCACTCTTTCAGAAGACGTGTAATAGCGCCCCCTACGGTATAACAGTGAAAACATGGATTCTGTCAACGGCGGGGAAAGCGTTAAAGAGAATTATTCAAATAAAAAAACACAAAATTCTTAACACTTCATGAAAGACCATGATTTCATATTTCACCCAGAGTATGAGAGTGTCTTCGAAGTAGGGAGAGTGATCTGATGTGGGTGTGAATATCTCCGTACCTCCGCCCCAGTGTGCCGAAGGAATCTCGAATGCCAGTCTCCGACACAAATAGCTTGAGACGGCTCACAGATAAGAAGTGCCAGGAGGAAACGGGGACAGAAACCGGCAGACACAGTAATGAGAGATGAGGGCTATTTATACAGAAATGATTTTGTCCTTTGCAAAGTCTCCCGGAGCGCTAGACACGGCTATTATTAGTGCGCATTCCTTCGCACATATATAAGGCTTTACATATGTGCAACTTCCAGACACTTACATAAACAAACGTTTTGACTGCACGCTATAACTCAGACCAGGTGGGGTTGTATCCTGTTTAAATTGCCCTAGGCATGGATTCATCATATTTGACTTGTCTTTGTCTCTGATCAAACGCAGAGATTATCCGGGCCGAGAGGCTGCAGGTGAAGTCGGTCACTGCTACTTCAGCTCAGTTGGAGTGGAGGCCTGTGTTGGCTGGTACTGGCTACTATGATATCCAGTTTGGTCCCATCCGAACAGGGCAGACCGGAGGAAGTGGAGGTCCGGGCACCAGTCCTGGCACTGGTTCGGGTCCGTTTCAGAGGATCACCCGGCCTGGAGACGCCAGCTCGGCTCAGTTGATCGGCCTGCGTCCTGACACCACATACACAGTCACACTCACACCGAAGGCCAACCTGGAGTTCCTGAACTCGCTTCACGCCACCTTTACTACACAGACAGGTGCTCAATATGCAGATTAATCATCATTCAAACTCATAAATCCGGTCAATCTATCTATCTATCTATCTATCTATCTATCTATCTATCTATCTATCTATCTATCTAGAAGAAGAAAAAAAAACTGTATTTTGTATAATGAAAATTATTTTTTTATGATCATTACTTTTTGGTCGTTGTGTCTTCTATGTTTAATTCATGCTTTCAATAATAATAATAATAATATTGATTAGCATTAATTAAATATGATCATGAATTATTATTATTATTATTGCTATTACTAATACTATTAATTACATTTAAATAATTATGATTATTGTTATTATAAGAATTAGCATTTAAAACCATTAACTTAACATTTAATATTAATAACAACAACAATGATAATAATGACAAATATATAAAAAAAATAAGAAATTATACTTAAAATACTGAGAATGATTTTTATGACCATTATTTTTTGGTTGTTGTGTCTTTAATGTTTAATTCATGCTTATCATAATAATAAGCATTAATTTAATATGAACATAAAATATATTATTATTGTTGTTATTAGTAATAATATCAATAGCGTTAATTTGATATCATTAATTAAATATGAATGTTAAATTTATTATTATAATTAATAATAATAATAATTATGATTATTGTTATTGTAATTATTAGCATTATAGACTTTACATTAAATAATATATTAATATTAATAATAATAATACATATATATATAAAAAAAAGAAATTATACTTACTAAGAATTATTTTTATGGCCAGTACTTTTTTCATTGTGTCTTTAATGTTTAATTAATGCTAAAAATAATAATGATAATTGTTATTGTTAAATTGCATTGATTAAATATGAACATTAAATGTATTTTTTTTATTATTATTATTATTTTATAATTAATTCTATTTAATTAATTAAATGTAATATTCATATTTATTATTATTTTTTAAAATGACTAAATTAATGTATTGATTAATGTATGATGTATTAATAATAATTTAATGTTCACATTTTATTCATATTAATTTAATAGGAATTATTTAATATTGATTGTAATATTAAAAAGCAATTTTAGCTCTATTACAATAATGAGAATTGAGAATCACTGAGAAATTCTGAAAAACAAACTCAAAAGTAGTAAGGCATATTCACTGTTAAATTCAACATGAAATAAAAACGGGTGCATATTACCCCCCCCCCCCCCCCCCCCCCCCTGTCTTCACACAAAAACCGTTACCTTTTAAAACATAAAATTTTGTTGTCTTTACACGTTAAGCGACACAAAGGAGCCCTCCATATGTTTTTAAGGGTCTTCCCATCTTTGTTGAAAGCTGTCATGTGTTCTCCCCAGTGAATCCTCCTCAGCCAGAGGTGCAGACGCTCTCCACAGTGAGTGTGTCGGAGTCGAGCAGCAGGAGTGTGCGTGTGAGCTGGGCTCCACTGCTCCCTCACCTCATACAGGACTATCAGGTGGAGTATTCAGCTCTTCCTTCAGGCCCGCTCCGGGTCACCAGCGTCAGTAACAGGCAGAACTCCACCGTCCTGACCGACCTCCAGCCCGACACACAGTACCTGCTCACCGTGAGCGCGAGGCAGTCCAACGGCAAAGAGAGAGCCATGTCGGTTAAAGCCTGTACACAGGAGGGTAAGGACCAACCCATCTCTTATGCACGCCTTTATTAGTGTACTTTCCTTTTCCAGTGAAATGACACACTTGGCATGTTTGGTTTGATTAAAACGAACTATGGTGAGATTGCATGTGCTGGGATAAATGCGCTCGTTGTGTGTGCGTAGCTACATATGATGGTATTTTGACCAGCTGAGAACTTGTGGAGAGCTTATGAAATGAGTCAAAACCCGGAATCCCAAACCAGGAATCCCTCCGTCACACACACAAATGAAGATCCGCTGCGAGGAGACGCTGGTTCCGATGCCTGTACCGTACTGATGTGCAACATGATGAGAAAAAACAGGTGTGGGTGAGCATTCTGTCCTTTTTAGGGTCGCATCTAATGACATCACATCCTGTTTTTGGTTCGTTTGCATGTCTTTGGTCCTTGTTGCGTTCGTATTTCATTTGAATGTGAACTGAGACCCATCTTTTTAGCGTTCTTGGTCCGTTTGTTTGGTTCGCACCAGGGTTCTGATGGCAGCGTTCACACTTATTCAAATGAAACGCACTAACAGAGCAATCGCTCCAGAGTTAATTTTAACTGAACTAAACCTGCCAAGTGTGAACACACCCTTAGTGCGGTTCATTTGAATAAGTGCAAACGCTGCCATCAGAACCCTGGTGCATCAAACAAGCAGATCAAGAACGATGAAAAGATGGGTCTCAGTTCACTTCCAAACAAACTCTGGTGCTGTTCGACGGAAATATGAACGCAACACGGACCAAAGACATGGAAACAAACCAAAAACAGGATGTGATGTCACAAGATGCGACCCTAAAAAGAAAAGAAGGCTCACACACACCTGTTTTTTCTCATCATGTTGCACATCAGTACGGTGTGTGTGACGGAGGGATTCCTGACGATGTTTTGACTCGTTTACACATTTTATAAGCTCTTCAAAAGTTCTCAGCTCCATCATACTGTATGTTGCTACGCACATTTAGCCCGGTACACACCATTCTTTTGGATGTTCGACAAGTTCCGTCGCAAAATATATTTACATACTGACAGTATGAACGCTAAGCAAGGACTAAATGTATCATTTTCTTATTCGATCCGGACTAAAAAGAACCAAGAGAATCGAACAACAAGTGTGAACACACCCTTAGTTATAAGTTAATTAAGTTTATTCCTTAATTGAATTCATTAGAGCATCTGGAATAGTGTTGGAATTCCTCTTTCCTGCTATTATCCTTCCCACATCCCCTCACCTCGCTCTGATTCCCAGCAAGAAACGGGAAGCTTGACCTTTCTCCCTCTTTCTGTCAGTGTTGCCGGCTCTCTCGGATCTGCAGCTGACCACAGTGGGCAATGAGTCAGTGCAGCTCCGGTGGAAGGGGAGTTTCGACGGCCTGCGCGGTTACTGGGTCACATGGGAGCGAGGTCAGAGCCAGCGCTCCACCCTGTATTTACCACCCAACCGGCTGTCCACCACCCTCGCCCACGTGCCCTCCAGAGCCCGCGTCTGCGTCTCCCCGGTGTACCGGACGGCCCGCGGGGAGGGGCTCTGCTGCACTGCGTGAAGGGCTCCGGTGAGACGCCTGTCTGGGAAACATGGGGATTATAGGTTATTTTATGATATGAAAAAAGTCTGTAAAGCCTGGCAAATGGCATAATATAGTCTGAAAAATCACATTGTTTGAAATGGAACAGTTTGTTGAACCTTTAGAGGAAATATAAAAAATATATCTAAAAAGGTTTCACGTGCGAGTATCATATTTGAAAACATGAACATTTTGTGGCTCATATAATATAGTATGATATAAAATAACATAGAGCTCACTCTCAGGCCCAAACTGAGCAAAATATGCAATTTGGAGCAGTTGCTGCTATTTATATGGGCAAAAATTAAGAAAAAATTATATTTAAGATAAAATTATAAATATTTTTTACAGCAGGCTATGTGTACTTACAGTTTACTTACTTAAGAAAATACTGGGTAATATAAAGGTAAATACATGGGTTATGGGTTATGTTCAGGGTTAGTACCTAGTTATTACCCAGTTATTGTAAAAGTGCACGGAGAACAGGATTGTAAAATAAAGTGCTACCGGACATTCCTATAGCTTTTAATGTAAATCAATGATATCTTTATACCAGTATAGCAGACTACTTTCATAAAGTGCACATAAATATCAGCTGTCACCTTTTAATTATATGTCTTGACTCTTTAGTAAGATAATATTGACCTTTTTCCCCGCCATTGACGACATTTTTCAGTGTTTTCACTGTTATACCGTAGGGGGCGCTATTACACATCTTCTGAAAGAGTACTGAATCTCCGGATCAAAACACTAGCGAAGAAGAAGCTGAAAAAAAGCGATAATGCACCTATGTTATGCACGTGTTGTTTTTTTTAAGAAAAAACACAAAATTCTCTCAGCTTTTTGTTCAAAATGTTGCTTCTTTTTTTTTAATAAAACTTACCCACATTCAAGTGTTGATTAAATTAAAAGAATGAATAAAGCTAGAATAAAACGCGTTTGTTTAAAAGCAGAGGCTCTGTTCTTTCTTTTGATATACTGCATGTTCAGATATTCATCATACTGCAAAATATTATTGGGGTCATGAATTTTTTTGAAAATTATCAAAAATGCGGGCGGTGGCTGACAACTTAAAAAAAAAACGCTGATGTGTAGTTCTTTGACTAAAGCTCTGCAGTTTTTATATTGGGACAAAACATACAATGCAATGCAATACAATGATGATTGAGAGATGGACAAATAAACCTTCCTCAAAAGCCTGATGGATCATATTTGATAGGCCTACTCTCATTTTAACGTGATTTTAAAATATGATATATTAATAACCATAAGTCCTGTAAGTCTTCACCTTGAAATATTACTCGGAATATAATAGTTATTCTTATGTTTACTTTATAAAAATCAGTAAAGATTGAATTGCAAAGAATAAAAGGCCTTTTACTAGCTAAAAAGTATGAATTATCAATCAGAAAACAGAAGGCATGTAGTAGAGTGTGTGCAACAGGTTTGATTGAGTTATGATTGATTGATTGACTTTATTAATCCCACACCGGGGAAATTCACTTATTACAGCAGCTCCACAAAAAAAAAACCCAAGTATGTTTCTGATCATGTTGATTAATTAAAGGCCTCAGAAATTTGCGTATCAAATATGATACAGTAAGATTTAAAGGGTTTTTGCAAAACAGAATTGCATGACTTATTACATAAATACAAACAAAGAGCGAAATGTTAAGCTCTTTACACTGCATACACTTTTAAACGCACATTTGTTATAATAACAACGGCACCTTTTGATTGTTTTTCTACACAGCTGTGTTGACCTGGAACCGTGGAGCTCCGCTCTGCCAAACACGAGAGATGGAGGGATGAACAACACCAAAAGCTTTCCGCTAATGGACAGATGGGAGGACAGGGGAGTCCAGGACTCTGTTGGAAAACTCATCACCCATAGATGGTGATCTTTAAACACAGCGACACAACATGCACTGACACACAAACCCCAAACGACACTTCTAATACAGAGACTGAATGACTCGGAGCTCAAAAGTGACTTTTAAAGGAATGTTTCGGGTTCAATACGAGTCCAGCACTATCGCTGCATATTACCGCACATGATTTTGACTCATCCCTCAGTTTGTAAACAAGCAACAGTAATGCACTTATAGTAGTAGTTTGTAGTACCCTCGCGCATATTGAGTGAAAGTGACGGGGTTAAGCGGCTTTATATGATCATTGATTATAACTTTGACTACAATAGGCAAATTTAACCATTTTATCATGTGGCTATACCAAACTGTGCATTATAACATTTATGTGCTGTGTCTCGAACCCATGATATTCCTTTAAGTTGCTAGAATGTTTATGCATTAGAAATTCAAGTTTTTATTTAGAGTTACATCACCAAAGCAATATTTTGTAAATATCCTACTAATGCTTTTTGAGTTATATTTATCAGAGACATAGTTGGCTACTGTATTTTTGTTTTTAGATTCCTCCACACAGTTTAAAAAAGGGAACAATAATACACTATTAGGGGGAATCTGGATGACCTCCATTAAGGTCAATGCAAATATTGAAACCCTGCTTAACTTACACGTTACCATAGCTGCAGATTCTCTCAGCGGTGAAACACTGAAAATCTGGCATGGATCTTAATCACTGTGGCTAAAGTATTAAGACTTTGCAGATGTTGGTCGCAGATGTTTTGTGGTTCAAAAGGGCCACGATTGGTTTGTTTGAAGAATAGTGACTCTTTCAGTGGGTCAAGCTTTTCCCTGTGCATGCATACTGTAGATTAGATTCATCATTTATTAATTATTAACAGGCAAACATAAGTTCGCAGGCTGGATCAAGGTCTTAAAATAGTGTTTACAGATACATCATTTTGTTCTGACTTTTAATGATGTGAATAATTTTCTACATCATATCATTCATCAAGACATAAAAAGGAGCACCATTTTCATCCCTATTTCAGGGTCATTCTGCAAGAATTTGTAGTCTATTTCAATAGCTATTCAAAAAATTCAGCATTTGATATTTTGTCTTTGTTTGTTGCATCATAATGGCAGGTCAAGCTTTATGTATTATGAAAAGGTGCTTGTTCATTCCCAGCTTGGCTGCACGTCTTACACATCACTGTTTTTAAAATGTTTTCAGTTATTAAATAAAAAAAAGGATCGATTTCAATCCATGTTTGCTTTTGTTTCTAAACCTCTGTGTAATAAAGTTATATTTTATTTCCTAAAAATAAGAAATATATCTAATATAGTTTTCCCTTGCTCAAGGCAAATGACAGTCACATTTCACCCATAGTAAATAAAAATAATATTTTATAGCATGACAATAAAGCACATTTCCACCTAAATTAATGCAATGTTTTTTTCCATTAGATTCTCATTCCTGTAATGCAGTGATTTATGATGTTATAGTAAAAAAAAAAAGATGTATAGATTTTTTAATTAAATTGATCATTTTACATTAAAGGAATTATAAAAGTACTTGTCATAAAATGTAAAAACTCTAAATAGTGCTACATAGCATTTTCTTTAAGCAAAATATAATTTATATTTGGAGGTGAAATGTGAGATCCTGAAATTCACCCTTGTCGTGAATGAAATTTAATACTACACAATTTAAATCCCATTTGAAAAGTTTATTTATAGGATTTCACTGCAGAACATGAAGTCACCCAACTGTCTGAAAATGAAACGCTAGATTTTAAACCATGATTATTTGAATGCTCTATTCTTTAGTAGCTTTCAAAAACTGAATGTAGGGGCAGAACCGAAAGTTTTTTTAAACAAATGAATCAAAAATACCCCGACAGGTTTAAATAGTTGTCCATCATTAATCGTATACTCTTTCTCCTCTCGATATTTCAGATCCCTTTCCAAGTGTTCTTTGGCTGAGCTCTGATGAGTCAGCTGACATTAATGAGGGTTAATTAATCTATGTTCGGTACAAAAATTCAACCGCCAACGATCTCAAGCACAGCGTACAGCTCAACGTATCTCAATGCCATCTTCATGCTAAAGAAACACGCGCTCAATCACACATCACAGTTCCTGTATACATTTAAACTATTAAAGTTTCTGGTTCATTACACAGTGTACGGACCACCCAAAACCGAGCAACACTGATCAGGGTTCATATTTGTTCTAGATGCTCAGGGTGTTGAGCGCTGGGACAAGAGTGACGGCTTCAGGTCCGTTCTGATTCTGGTCATGTGACCCTTTGCCCTGTAAAACCTTCTGTTTATGTCTCTCCTCTTGGCGTTTCTTCTTTTCTAGACGCTGTTGCTCTTTCCTTTGTTTATTAGAGAGCTAAAAAGGATAAAAATACACAAACACTTTATTATTTTCATCTGGGAATCTCAAATATTACATATTGTATCATTCAAAACCGTCTGAGTTACCTTGGGTTTATGTGAGATGCTGCCCTCTGTTGGCGATATGATTTCACTACATTCAGCCTGCATGCCTTCTTGACATAAAGGGTGTGTGCCTGAAGCCGAATCTCTCTGTGATGATTGGTTGTTCTGTTCAGACTCCAGCCAATCACTGAGGCACATCTGTGATGCGTCATTTGATTGACTTAGATTGTCTGATTGACCTGCGGACACAAAATAGTGTTGAGAGCATGTTGGGAGCAAAGGGAAACAGAATTAAAACAGTGAATTAAATATGGACCGACTGTCGGCACAGAGATCGCTCAAGATCAGCTCTTCATCTTCAGAGAGAGAGCGCGAGGGAGAGGCACCTCTCGACTTATCCTTCTGACCCTCTCCAAAGCGTCTGGAATTATTCAGACTCTATCGAAAGAAAAGATGAGAAAGTCACATGGTAAGAGCTTAGCACATCATAACAAGGGTCACCTACATACACCAGGGCTCTCAAGTTTTAAAGACGGGCTCTTCTACCTGCACAGTCTCCTCCTCTAATAGGCCTACCCTTTTTGCCACCTTCTCTGGTCCAGCATCCTCTAACCTGGCCTTTTTAGGGGGCTTTCCTCTCAGGGCGAATTATAGGATGCTTAATTGCTTTTTACCTGACATCTTTGAAAGACAGATGCAATGATTAATGCATCCATGGCCAGGATATAATTCTAAAATATTACATGATTTTAAAAGTGACCTATAACATGAACTATGCAATACTCTTTCATTTATTTAGTGCTTATAAAATTATTAAGCATATTTGGAGAGAGAGATGTTTATAATGTGACAAATATGTCAGTCATCGTGTGATAACGAAAATATGACTAGGCCTAGACTACTTGTTCTGAGCAGGTGTTGTCAGTGAACAGGCTGTAAACCTGTTGGCTAAGTTCCAGACACTCATGAAAAACTGATGCTAATTATCTGGGAAACATTCTCTAACAGCAGTCAAGTTGTCATTGTTTGTGTCAAACAAGTTGTGAATTTGTTGTAACATTAAAACAGGAGATCATTACGGTGGCCGAGAGAGCTCAACTCGCTGCAACTGAAGCAAATATGCAAATAGAAAAAAACACGTGCAAATAGAAAAAAACAAAACACGTGCAAATAGAAAAAAAACACGTGCAAATAGAAAAAAACACGTGCAAATAGAAAAAAAACACGTGCAAATAGAAAAAAACACGTGCAAATGAATAAAAAACATCATCATCAGTTTCACAACATGTGTGCTCCAAATACAGAAACGCGCTGCAAATAACACAGACCACAACGGAAATGTTTCCAGGGGAACCAAATAAGTGACGAACCCGGCTGGGACGTGCTTATTGCTCGTGAGCCTCCCTTTGCCCTACTCCCTTCGAAGGGCAGAGCAGCGCGTTTCTGTATTTGTGTTGTGAGCTTTTGCAGCGCGTTTCTGTATTTGGGTGGTGTTGTGAGTGTTTGGAGCTCACGTGTGTTGTGAAACTGATGAAGATGTTTTCTTAATTTGCCGGTGTTCTTTCTATTTGCACACGTTTTTTTCTATTTGCATGCGTTTTCTTTTATCTGCATGTGTTTTCTTTTATCTGCATGTGTCTTCTTTTATCTGCAGCGCGTTGAGCTTTCTCGGCCACCGTAGATCATGATTATCTTGAATCTTACCCAGATACAGTAGTGCTTTTTTTTGATTGGCTATTGTGTGGCCCCTTTCTTTTTTTTTTTTTGATTGGCTGATAGTTGGCAGGCTCGACAAAGAACTCCAGGGGAGACGCACTTGATTCCTGCCGGGTCCATAGTGAGAGCGACGCAGCCAGATAAATTTTGGGCGCTGCGGCATATTAAATATATTATAAATAGTTTTTCAGCGTGAGAAATACAATGTGTGGCGGGAGTGCGTGACAAAAGACTGAAATGAGTGACTGTCACGCTCAATGCGTGACACTTGAGAGCCCCGATACACTTAGGATCAAAAGTTTGTGGTTGGTACGATTTGTTTTCTCTTTTGCTCACATTTTCACTCTTCTGCATTTCTTTGATTAAAAAAATACAGTAAAACAGTGATGTTTGTAAATATTTGTTTTCTATTTTTATATAATTAAAAATGTAATTTATTCCTGTGATCAAAGCTGTGTTTCAGCATCATTACTCCAGTCTTCAGTGTCACGTGATCCTTATATGATGATTTGATGATCAAGAAACCATTTTTAATCATTTTTATTGTTTAATAAAAAGGAAATTCAGAATAATTTGATGGATAGAAAGTTCAAAGAAACAGCATTTATTTGATACAGAAATCTTTTGAGATAGAAATCTTACTGTCACTTTTGATCAATTTAATATGTCCTTGCTGAAGAAAAATATTCATATCGTTCCAAAAAAACCTGATCCCACATTGAATGGTAACAACAGCAAAATGTCCATATTTGGTTCATGTACATATTTTTCATGTTTTTAAAAGAAGTCTCTTCTGCTCACAAATTATTTGATATAAAAAAAAAAGTAATATTGCAATTTACAGCTGTTTTTTTATGTGAATATATTGTAAAGTGTAATTTATTCCGGTGATCAAATCTGAATTTTCAGCATCATTACTCCAGTCTTCAGTGTCACATGATCCTTCAGAAATCACTCTAATGTGATGATTTGCTGCATTTTTATTTATTTACGTTTTTAACATTGATAATAATAATGAATGTTTTTTGAGCAGCAAATCATCACATTAGAGTGATTTCTGAAGGATCATGTGACACTGAAGACTGGAGTAATGATGCTGAAAATTCAGCTTTGATCACAGGAATAAATTACATTTTAAAATATATAAGAATACAGTTATTTTAAATTGTCATAATATTTCACAATATTACTATTTTTTTGTATTATTAATCAAATAAATACAGCCTTGGTGAGCAGAAGAGACTTCTTTTAAAAACATAAAAAAAATCGCACCGCTCAAAAACGTTTGAACAGCAGTGTATGTGTCTGATGTTTGTTTAGCAGACAGACCTCTATACGTAGATGTGCTGGACTCTCCGAGTTGTCTCCAATCTTTCGGACGCTGTCATAATGGTCTCCATAGCGATATGCGATGTGTAGCTCACGGCATGACGGCTTCTCTGTACCATTTATCTAAATGGCAAGGAAAAAAAGCATTAATAACAAACAACACACTTTAGAATTACATGAATCAAATACATGAATACTCCATCACCTCCCACAATGGAGCGTTCAGCTGATGAATAACCACTTTCGACTGTTGGCTGCGAGCGAAGGCCACGATGGCGTCGTTCCCGGCAAACATGCCCGGCTGGGAGAGGTTTGACACTGAGAGAGAAAAAAATGGCATGACATAACTGATCTTTCCTGCAGGAATTCACTGGAATAGCTGGATAACACAGCACTCACATATAGTGTATATATATATATATATATATATATATATATATATATACATATAATTAAAGTTATAACTTGATTTATGTTTTATTTTAACCTTGTTTTTTTTACATTTTGTATCATCAATACAGTGTTACAGTTTTGAGTTTTTATTTAGATATTTTCCATTTTTGGAATTTTACTGTTTATTTTTGTCAGTTTTATTTGTTTTAATTAGATCTAAATTGAAAAGAATAGTCCATATCACAACTATAATGATAACGGCACAGAGGAATGACATCACTGGAATCACTCTCAGATTTTTTTTTTCCAGCTGAAAAAGTCAAGATCTCTTTATGAACTTTTTGAAGCTAAAAGGGTTGTAGTTGCAAAGCTGTCAATGGAGGGACAGAAACTGTCAGATTTCATTGAAAAGATCTTCATTTGTTTTCCAAAGGTTAGTTAAGGGAGAGTAATTAATGACAGAATTGTTGGGTAAATATCCCTTTAACGTTTATTTTTTTCAATTAACCTAAATGTTATTTAATAGTTTTATAGGGGCTTAAGTTAAATGTCTGTAGTACAAATAATGTGGGACAAGTTATTTTTTCAAAGTTTAAACCATAAGTATGAGCAATATTGATAGTGATGATAACGATTAACAGTCATTTCTGAAGTTAATTTGAGTTGCAATACAATCTGATTATTTGAGTCCAGTTGATTTTGATCAGAAGAGGATTTAAGGCAACAGACACACACTTTAGAGACTTCTCTTACAATGCTGTGTGAACGGCACTTCATCTTCAACGAAGGGCTCGAAGTCCTGCCTGTGCGTCGTCATGTACTGCACCGTCTCCTGTCGCAGATGCAGGTGACCCCGCGAATGTCCCTCCAGCTGATCTCCGAGAGCTCGGAACAAACAGTTACTGCGGGACAACATGAGAAACAGACTCCTTAAAGAACCGTATCTGGTCATCACAATCGTCCTGTGACAAAAGCCCACACACATACCCGTCTCCAGGCACCTCTCGGAGTTTGAGACCCAGAGCCTGAAGCTGGTTGGAGAAGCTCACAAACTCCTCTCCATCTTCCCCTCCTGGAGGTCTGTTCTTTTTGTCTTTGGCCAGAGCCCGACGGGCCGCCCGCTCGTCTCTCTTCCTCTCTAATTCATACTTCCTGTTTCCCTTTATGGGCTTTCCTGACTGTTTCCTTGACATGATGATGCGCTGTATTACACTCCGTGATGACGCAGCCGTTTATCTATCAAGACCTAAAACACATCATAAAATTCACAACATAACAAAATCAGTTATGACAACAGGAAGTGCTTAAAATGAACACTCAATATGACACAATCAAAATAAAGAAGGCATTCCTTTTACCGCAAATAACATAATTTGATCATAATTAATAATATATTAATATAGGATTACATTCAAACGGTTTAAATGTGTGGTGGCTAAAACCAAAATAACTTAAAAATAGTGCTGTCAAATCACACAGTAACAATAGTAATTTGCTTATTTGATAAATTATTATGTTTTTAAATTAATAAAATGTTCCTAGTTCCCAGGTATGATCTGAGACCATATTGAAGATAGATAGATAGATAGATAGATAGATAGATAGATAGATAGATAGATAGATAGATAGATAGATAGGTAGATAGACAGACTGTATATATTTATTTCTCATGGTAATATCATTAACAGTGAATGTGTGTAGTGTTGTGCTTATGGATTTACTCACCTAAAAACACTGAAGCCAATGAATCATGTTTGCAGATGTGAAATGTTTGTTCGCTGTCTGTCTTTATGAAGTACTTAAAATTGAGTAATGAATCCAACAA
Source organism: Tiaroga cobitis (assembly GCA_030578255.1). NCBI lineage: Eukaryota > Metazoa > Chordata > Actinopteri > Cypriniformes > Leuciscidae > Tiaroga > Tiaroga cobitis. The sequence goes on from CM060613.1 coordinate 6,308,315, forward strand.
GAACAAGTTCAGAGTCATGTACTGCAAATATCAGACAGAGAGTGATAAGAGAACAGCAGCGTGATGTGTCAGAAATGTCGCGTAATAAACAGTTTCTCTCAGATTTGGCAGTGATTAAACGACAGAATGAGAATGGTTGTTGAAGAGAAAAGACAATTAAACTTTGTCATACACCTGTACTCACGTTATTTCCTTGACAATAAGAAACACGATCACGGCACAACAATTTGTCCGTTAAATCTAACTCTTTGAGTCTGACTCTGTCTGAGCTGTCCAGGGTTTGTTTACTTCCTAAAGAAGACCGGGCCTCACTTCCGGTTCCGGCTTTGCATTCAAAATAAAGGCACGGCCGAGGCAAGTCATTAAAAATACATGTTTTAATCTAGATTATATAATTTAGAAAAAATTACAAGAATTGTAATAAATGTGGTTGTTATTATAGTTGGTGGTGTTGTTTGAGTATATTATTTTTCTCACACAAATAATGTTTTGGATTATGAATTCTGAATCTTAGTCTATACATAATATGATAACAATATAGGGATGCACGGATAGTGATCCCGGTATGGGACCTGATACTGCGCTCTTGTAGGCCTAAAAATGCTCCAATACCAACAACCGATACCACGCGGTGTGTGTAAAGTGTTTGTGTCCAGACAAAGGAACACCGACAACAGAGAGTATAATGGGGATAAAAAAGAAAGCTGTCTATGAAGTAAATGTATCTAATTAGTGGAATATTAAACTACATATAGTAACGTCTTTATAGTGGTGCGCGAGCTGAGAAGAGCTGATAAGTTGAATGCTCTTGATTGCTGATCATTCACTCATTCAGCACATGTGGATTAAAACTAAATCGTATGTGTAGTGAAACATGTTACCTGATTTATGTATAACGAGTGGTTCGTTTGCAGGTAACGAAGTTTCGTTACATTTTAGTTGGCTTAATTAAGCACGAAAATAACTGAAGGAAATATATATTTGCTGAACAAATTAAGCCAACTAGCCAAATTAAGCCAACATGATTCATATTATTTTGGTTTCTCTACCCAATACATTAAAAAAAATGACAAATGGAGTGAAAATACAGGTATCGGTACTCGGTATCGGCAAGTACCGACAATGAAAGTATCAGTATTGGACTCGTTCTGGAAAAATTGGTATCAGTGCATCCGTAAAATTACCATCACTTGAGATTTTTTTCATTTATTTTTTGCTTGAAAGAAACCATTTTTAGAGCGAACAGAGCAGATTAATTTATCCGATTTTCCTTCTGATGCATATGCAAGCATGTTTATGTAATAATAAATGAATTAATTCCACAAAAAAAGCACAACTGACAAAAGACTCTTATTATGACATTAACAACAAAACAGTTAAGTTGAAACGTTATTTGATGTAGAATCAAAGTATCATTTTACAGTACAACAGAGTGATGCAGAGATTGAGCAAATGTGAATTTATTTTATGGCAGTAAAAGTTAGCACACTCTACACATGACTTTTATACATCCTTTATAAATAGTTATCTTCTAATAAAAAAAACATTACACCATCTAAACAGACATACGTAACAGTCGTAAACTATCAAGTCGTTTCCCTCTCCGTGCTGCTCTGCAGCTCTCAGTGCTATAACTGGGTCCATACGGTTCCTCATGACGGGTCAGTGCACAAGCAGAACTTCATTTTGGCTCAGTTTTTGTCATATAGGCATAAACAGCAGCAAGGCACGAGCATTAGGCCTATGAAGCGTGAGCTCTGAAACTCATCCGCCTCTGTCTGGTCATGGGCATTTCCTTAGCCTTGGCCTCCATCGCAGCATCCATTTCATCATCTTCAGGGATGATGGTTTGTGGCTCCTGGACATGCTCTTTTTCTGTTATGATCTCCTGCACCTTTAGCATCCCAAAATCGGGCTCCTCGTGGTCAGGGAAGAGGGAAGCGGCGACCTGCACCACACCGCTCACCATTCCCAGGACAGCGAACGTGCCGCCCACTAGGTAGACCTTCAGGCAGCCCTTGGAGGGACCGGAGCTCAGCATCTCCTTAGCAAAAGGGATGATCTCATGAATGTCCATTTTCAGTTGTGTTCTTCTGTGAAAGGAAACAAGAGCGAAATGAAAATATAACAAAATTAACTGAATTGCATTAATAAGTAACCTGGTATGAAGGCTTGTCTTAAATCAACATTAAACGCTGTTCACAAAACAGTTTCTTTTCAAATCTCATGAATAAACTAAAAAATGTATAGGGTGCCCAGGAATATGCATTAAAGGGATAGATCACCCCAAACATTTAAATTCTGTCATCATTTACTCACCCTCAAATTGTTCTAAACCTGTATGGTTGAACACAAAAGAAGATATTTTGAGGAATGTCGGAATGGACCCCATTGACTTCCATTGTATTTTTTTTCCCTCCATACTATGGAAGTCAATGGGGTTGAATAAAGGATATTCTTCAAATTATCTTCTTTTGTGTTCAGCAGAAGAAAGAAATTCATATAGGTTTGGAACAACTTGAGGGTGAGCAAATTATGACAGAATTAAATTTTTTGGGTGAATTATCCCTTTAAGAAAATAAACCTCAGGGAAGCAAAGCTTATTTTTAAGGCACGAAAACAACATTTGGTAACACTTTACAATAAGGTTCCATTAGTTAAGGTTAGTCGATGCCTGAAATATTATTAACTAACAATGAGCAATACATTCCTTACAGTACTTATTAATCTTTGTCACATTAATGAACAAAAATACAACTTAATTCATGTTAGTTCAGGTTCAATAATGTTAAGATACAATGTTTGATTTTAACATTAACTAATAAATGCTTTAGAAAAACTTTTCATTGTTAGTTCATGTTAAAGTTAACTAATGTTAACAAATGAAACCTTATTGTAAAGTGTTACCCAACATTTTTTGCATATTGAATATGAATTTACAGAAAAAGTAGGCCTATGTATATTTCATTAACTGATCTATACCAAATTAATAAAATCTTTTTTATTATTATTACTTTGATTATATAAGCTACTGCCAACCACCTAAGACAGATTATAAAGACTTGGCAACATTATTAATCATAAAATTATCAAGTAAATTTACCATTAACTAAGGTAAAAATCAAATTAAAGAAGGTGCATGGTGTCAGATATCCCATCATGGTAACACATATGACACTAAAAAAATCCAATAAACTCTAATTTAGCAACTTAAGATGAGACATGAAACGTACGTAACTGATAAGAAAAAATTAAGAAGAAACAATTATTTTAATGAAAACCATCAAATGTGAGCTTTCTAAAAACTGACATGAAATGTCCCATTTGATCTATTACAGCTTTTCATTGTATAAAGTGCACCGCAAAAACAAATAAGGGTATATATATATATATACATGTATATGTATATATGTATATGTATGTATAAAATACTTACTTGCAAGACGTAGAAGAACCCGCTCAGGTGATAACTCCTAATGCTCAGAGTTTCAGTGGTGCTGCAGGAACAGATGCTCTGCCTATTTAAGGCCAGTGAGCAAAGGTCGACGCCCACAATACATGAATATTCATGAGGCTGGAAAGCAGATGCAACTTTTGTCCAAGTTGCTTCATGTGAGCGGTGAGTGACTCCGGGTCTGCCAAGTTACACAAAGACAGTGGAGGAAACCTGTGTGCTGGTGGTCACGTGAAAACGCGTGAAGACGCACTCTACGTGAGGAGTGTGTGTAAACAAACTGAAGAGGTTTATAACTTGGTGATTCAGCTATACAGATTCAGAGTTTACAGATAAGTTTTATAGTATTATTAGGAGCGGTAAAACACATTACAGTGTGATGTTTAACAACAAATAGGCCTGGATTATCCAGATGAAGGCATGATATGAGATGTAAACACAGATATGTGAGGAATAGGCCTAAGCAAAAACATTAGCAAACGGTCTAAAAGCATTAAAAAATGTACTGTAGTGGTACCATGGTCCAGAAAGTTTTTGAAAAAAGTCTCCTATGCTCACCGACACTGAGTTTATTTAATGGAAAAATACAGTAAAACAGTAGCTATTGAGAAATATAAGAGTTTGAAAGAATTGTTTTCTATTTAAAATGTTTTAATTCATGTAATGCAACGGAGAATTTTCAGCTTCAGTGTCACATGATCCTTCAGAAATCCTTCCGCTTTGCTGCTCAAGAAACATTTCTTATTTCATGTGACCCTGAAGGCTACGGAAATGGATTCAGGATACTGTAAAGAATAATGGTATTACCATGGTATATGTAAAAAAAGAACAGTATTTCCAGCATACAATGTGCAAATAAAAATAGTAATACTGTATACTTAATAGTGTACCTTAAGTGTTACATGAGTAAAAAAAAGAACAAAAGGTGCATCAGAAATGTTCAGTTATAAACTATAATGGTAATGTAAATACTGTTTGTTGTTTTAAGACAAGAAATTAGACTATGATAAGAGACGCCACATCATTTGCTGTGAGGACCTTTACTCCACTGCCCTCTGTTCATGCTCTTATATTAACAAGCCTGATGAATAAGAGAAACAATAATATAATGCAAGCTAATATGGTTCTTAAATGCTTCAAAAAACAAACAAATTGTCTTTCAAATAAAAAATGAGCCGTTCAATTTAATACAATTCATTTAAATATAATAATATTTGGTAACACTTTATTTACAGTGTCCATGTTACATAAGTTACATGTACTTACCATAGTAATAACAGTAAATTACGCATAATTACATGCAACTAACCCTCAACCAAATCCTAATCCTAAGTAAGCCTATAGTACATGTAGTTATTTAATATTACTCACTTAAATATATAATTATAGTGTAACAATGACACATTCAAATAAAGTGTAACCTATATTTTATATAAAATATATTTTAATGTTTTGATCATTTATTTTTGTATTCTCTTTATTTTTTATTTTATTTTTTAAATTAACATTAAGGCGTTGCAACGGTATTGATGTTGTATTTATGAAGTTTAAAGGGGAATTGCTTTAAAAAACGTCTAAGCAATTATTAGGACTTTTTGTGCCGTAGTAAATTATCGATAGTTCAAAAGCAGAACACAATATGCCATTAATGCCAATAATCATTTAAGCTGCAAATTAATCTTTTTTCTTCAATAACAGGTTATAAACACTGCATCAATGATTTTGCATTAATATGGAGTTTTTAAACGGCAAACATGCTGACCTTTCACTTTCAGTAACATCCCGACTCAAGCACATCCTTAAAATGGAGTAAGAATCATCAGTGCTGAGGCTCTCATGAGGCTCTTGCATGAGGTGAGAAGGCAGATGAATGTTGGGTAATGGACTCACTGTAGACCTGCTGCCGCATCAGACACTTTCGACCCGTTTGGCTCTGATATGTGCCATGCTCTCTTCCCTAGATGCACAGACAGTGTTGGGAAACCACGTTCAACACGCGCAGATCGTGCTGGAGCAGCAGACGTGACAGTTCACACTGTAACATTGGGAAGAGACTCATTTCTGTTACGACAACTCCCTGAGTTTTTGGCATGGTAATGGATATGACAACGTTGATATGTTTGGTCTTGGGGGAATAGATCTGCTACGCTGCTGCTGCTGTAGAGCGAGTACGGGACTTGCCACTGCCAATACATACAAGACATGCTGCTACTGTACAATACAGCATACATGAATTACCCGTATCAGATCTATAGGTGGAGCTGGGGAAGGTGGAGCATTTCTGAAAGCGCACTGCAACTGCTACAACAAATGCTGACCAGTATTAAAGTTTGAGCAGCGAGTTCATTGGCTACTGATACAGCAGGAACCAATCAGCTGTGCCCTATAGAGAATGATGTGATTGCAAGCAAATTGAGTTAAGGACTATCAGCCTGCGCCATCCAGATTTTAATGACAGAACTTTGCATTTTAACAACAACACGACTCAGAACAATGTCGACAGATGCCAATTGCCAATGCTTACTTATGAGATTGTTTTAGTAGTTTGGTGTTAATCTGCAAAGTGTAACGCTAAATATAGGCTAAGTGAGCAGAAGTTTTTATTTTTCTTTAAAGAAATGAATAGGCTAGTATTAAGGCCCGTTCACACCAAGCACGATAACTATAAAAATAACGATAAAGATAACTATATATGCGTCCACACCAACGACTGATAACGGTCTTTTTATTCTAAGCACGCGCACATCCGCGCTGCGGTTTCAAAGTAGACCTTTAAATTAGAATGGATTCTGATTGGCTGTCAGTGTTTTATCGTTCGGCAGCTGGAAAAAAATCGTTCTGAAAGTGATCCCAACGATATCGTTCCTCATCTCTTTATCGTTATAGTTGTGGTGTGAACTCTGTTATTCTTTAATATGGAGAACGATTTTTAGAATTATATCTTTATCGTTATCTTTAGTTATCGTGCTTGGTGTGAATGGGCCTTTATAGTTATCGTGCTTGGTGTGAATGGGCCTTTAGCCTGGTTAAAACCAGACCATTCTCAGTTGTAACGGTTGTAACTGAGTTATGGTCTGGCAAAGCGTCATAGACAAATCATTTCCAGAGGGGCGTCACCAACGGACGTCGCGGATAGACCTAAAACCAATCAGTGCGATGAAGGAGATGACGTATGCAGAGCGGCGGCCGGCGGAGAAACATCTCCGAGTGTTGTTCTTTGCTCGGTTTTTAACAAAAAGGAAACGTTCAAATCGCTTAAAACAGACGCGATAGCTGATTCGAACGAGTGATGTTCGACGGCGGCATCCATCTTTGTACTCTAGGCTACAAAATCTGCTTCAAAATCCCAGCGCTGTCGTCATCGTGTAAAGCCCGCCCCAACGTTTCTGATTGGTGCCGCGATTTCGACGGATTGGAAATGGGCTTGAATGAGCTCTTTGCCAGACTAACTTTCAGAGCAAATCTAAATTTGCCGGAAGTTGTCTGGGTTTTCCCAGGCTAGGTTACTATAGCAAGGACACATTAAATTGATCAAAAGTGTCAGTAAAGATTTATAATGTTACAAATGATTTTGGTTTGTAAATAATTGCTGTTCTTTTTAACTTTATTTTCATCAAAGGATAAAAAGAGATAATGGTTTTCACAAAAAATATTAAAATAGCATAACTGTTTTCAAAATTAATAATAAGAAAATGTGTCTTGAGCAGCAAATCAGCATATTAGAATGATTTCTGAAGGATCATGTGACACTGAAGACTGAAGTAATGATGCTGGAAATCACAGGAATACATTACATTTTATAATATATTCAAATGTTGAGTATAAGAGATATCTTTCAAAAACATTTTAAAAAATGTTTACCAACCCCAAACTTTTTAATCCTAGTGGCAGGGGAAAATGGGTACGCACGCACGCACGCACGCACGCACGCACGCACGCACGCACGCACACACACACACACCTCTATGCGCAAAAATGCTGTTTAATTAAACATTTACAGTAAATGCACCAATGAAGCTCAAACATGCCGTTAGAGTGAACATTTTAAAATGCCTATGCCCCAAATTATTTGAATCAAACATTGAAACATGCCCTTTAATGTAAAAAAAAAAAGCAGCCAAATATTACTTTTTATACTTCAGTAAACAGGTGGCAGTAAATGACAGTAAGACCAATCATAATGTCAGCGGTGTCAGTGTGTCCTCATGCATTAGTACACACTCAGCGGTAAGATGACTAAAGTCTCATGCTAATCTGAGCTCAGGTGAGTGACCTGCATAACGTCTACAGGTCAGTCAGCAGTCCAGGTCAGATGCTGTATAGAGGGCAGTCATTATTTGTTTACTGGGACCATCTAAAAGTTTCAATTGTCACAATATTTGAATGTAATGTCAGTAAAAAATAAAATGCATGTCAGTCTGAAAATAACAGGCTTTAGAGATAACCTATTTTAGCTTTTTTTTTTAACATGTTCAGCTTTTTTTAGTGTGTCATGTTGCTGTTTAAGCATGAAAAAGTTCTGCAAAGTTACAAAGTCACACTGAAACGCCTCCATTGTAGTGTTGAGCTTTCTTCCGGGAACGAACACGTCACAATATTTCTCATTTAAATAATTCCTGCCCCAGCCATACGCAAATAAAGGGACGAGGCCTGTTTGAGTTAGTGTAGTGTGTTGAAACTCAAGGTTATGGTAAGGAGCGGGACATTTCATAAACACGCTCAAAGCGGTTGACCAATCACAACAAACCGGTCCAGCTGACCAATCAGAGCACAGTGTGCTTTTTAAAAGGAGGGGCTTCATAGAGACAGGAACTAAACAGTGTTACTGACAGACTGGGAAGAGAGGAGCTGCAACAATGGAGAATATGAGGGAGGAAAAGGTGTTTGTGAACATTTAAGCATGAAAATCTAACCTACTGTAGACAGCAAAAACAAAATCAAGACTTTGTGAAAGGGCACATGGCCTCTTTAATTAGATCTAAGCATGCAACAAAGTACAAACATTAGACCAGTAAGAAAAATGTAAGTGTGCAAGAATTTTACCAATAAACCATCAGATTTATCAAAGCATTGACAGTATAGCAGCCTATAATTAGTCACAGTACAGTATTTCTAACAGTGAAGTTCACGTGTGTCACATATAGCACTGCAATATAGTGCACAAAACAAGGGCTATAGTTTTATAATGGTGGTGGGAAAAAGCGTTAAATCATTTTAATCTGCTTCATTATGACAAAAATATATAATGGATAAACATACAATAATAATTTCTGCATTAGAAAAATAAACCACTCTAGTTAAATTACCAAAAAAACAACTTTTTAACGAATAATTAGAAAGGCTGGAACTTCAGTTGGGTAGTTTTTCTTATTCCAGCGATGTACAATCTAATATCGATAGCTACAGTTTACAGTGAAGCAAAATAGTTTTACACATTTTTGCACATTACAAACTAGCCATGCATTACAGTGAGTATGTACAAAAGCACAGAATTAATACTCCCCACACAAGCGTCCAGTAACACGGACCCCTGCTCCAAATGTTTTAATACAGAGATATTAATTGTCCTTGATAATGTAAAACTGTTTCCTCAAGGGAAAATACAAAATTGGAGGTTCAGCACTTAAAGTGTAACTGTATATCTGCTTTTACAGGGATACTGTGTCATCATGAGTGTGTGACAGGCTGTTTGTGTGCTCTGTGAGCGTGTGTGTGCGAAGATATAGAGGCACTACTCCTCTAAACTTCAGTATTTCAGAGCGGTGCGGGCCGGTGGCCATCTGTCTTGCAGACACTCTTGACCAGAGCAGAGCAGAGGACCTGCCCACAGAAAGCAGCCAGTGCTGGGTGAAAGGTCACAGACCTGTAGCCAGCACGAGAAAGTGAGGCATGCAGCATATATATATGCATATACTGTATGTGTTATTAAACAATCAAGCTGTCAGCTTTACCTGTCAAAAATCACATAATTCCAATACAGCAGAATCACATGACAGAGCAAACGCCAGTCTGCAGGTTCGGCCCGCTTCGGTTGGAGCTTCTTTTTACGTACCTGAAGAATTTAAAGTACAAAATCAGATTAAATCACTAATTATGTTGCACATTTTTCGCCTTTAATATCCTGTTTCACTCAAACATATTTCACTCAAACTCAAACATATTTCAGATTATAGAGGGGAAAAGGCAGTGTTGTTTTTGTACTATTTATCTGCAATTATAGTGTTTATTAATATTTTAAAGCTTTGTATAAAATCCATGTTTTTTTATTTTCATTTTAGTTTTAAGTTTTATACATTTTTGTTAAGTTTCTATTTAGCTTTAATTTTGTATTTTCTGTTTTAGTCATTTTGGTACTTAACATTATTCCAGTTAGTTGCAAAGGCAACATTTCTATTTTGTATAAATATCTAATATTTATATTTCATTTTAATTAAGCTCTATTTTAATTAATGAATTTTAAAAAAAAGTTTTAGTTTTAGTTAACAATAACAACACAGGAAATTGGTAATGAATAGCACTTTAAATCGTGTTGTAACAGCTTTTGGCAAACTGACACTCATGATATCCACTAATAATGTAAGTCAAGGTTTCTCACACACTGAAAACATCATAATTTAGTATTGCATGACCATTTTTCAGTTTTCGCCACTGTACCTTTAAGATGTAAATGATCTCTATTATGATTGGCTAGCCTTCTAGAATGTGAAATGGGTAACTATGCTCACACTAGGGGGCCGTTTACATGGCACTGTTTTTAACCCCAAAATTTGTAACTTTTTATGCATTTTCACCATTCATTTACACGACAACTGCGTTTTGGGGGCCTGAAAACGCAAACTTTTGAAATCAGGTTTCAAAGTTAGTGTTTTTGAAAAGATATTGTCTCCGTATTAACAACAAAAATGTGAATTTGTGAAAACGGCGTCTTCATGCGCATGGGTATTACGTGTTCAGTCTATGGGCTCATAGTGTTTCTTTACAAAGTGTCATCGCCATCTACTGGCCAGGCAGCGAAATACAGCGTTCGGTAACTCTTTATTTTAAGGTGACGTGGTTACACGTTACTACATGTGCTTTCTATTGTAATAACAGTAAATTAGCATAATTTACCAGCATAATTACAAGTAACTAACCCTAAACCAAACCCTAACCCTAACTCTACAGTAAGTACATGTAATTCATTAATATTACTCGGTACTTATTTGAGCAGGTATAATGTAATATGTCACCTTAAAATAAAGTGTAAGCCAGCGTTTTTAGTTATTTTTGCAGATCTGAGTGAACAGGGATCGTTTTGACAATGTTGGCGCCTGTACATGAGACACTTTAGTACATTGTTGTTGCGTAAACATGCCCAAAGTTGCAGGGGGGAAAAAAAACCTGTTCTTAGTTAGTCTCCCAGACTGTTCAGGCTAGCTTAAACCAGACCAGAAAACTAGCTTAGGCTGGTTTAAGGATTTTGTTTTTCATCAGGTACAGTATGTAAACATAGGAGATCATATGTCACCCTGGACCACAAAACCAGTCACATGGGTAAATTTTTTTTTTGAATAAATAAGCTTTCCATTGGTGTATGGTTTGTTAGGATTAGGGGTGGGAATTGGCAAAAATGTGACGATTCGATAGTATTGCGATATTTGGCCCACGATTCAATATTATTGCGATTCTTAACATATTGCGATACAGCAAGTATTGCGATTCGATTCTACAATATATTGCGATTCATGCCCCCCATATTATTCAAAGGCATTACAAAAAATAGAGGAAAATAAGACTCAACTCACTTCAAATGTCACATTTAATTCTGTGAACATTATCTTCTACACATTAACTGAACTGCAAAAACTTTTATATATAATTCCACAAAATCAGCTTATTGAATGGCACAGCTTTTTAAATATCTAAATGTACACTCTTAAAATCAGTCAATCAAGCATTATATTATGATAATCAAGCATTAGCCTATTTAATTATAGAACTTCAGTAGTTAGAACTAAAACTTGATAATCATGCATGAATGCATATTTGTCATTTTAACTGAACTTAAACTGAACTGGTGGTGCTTACGATATTGTTGGTCATTCAGTGTTTCTGTAAAAAAAAAGTAAGATAATAGTAATTATTATTAAAAGATAATCCTACTACTAATTCTACTAATAATAATGACAATATACAACTATAGTCTATAAAAAAAATATAATATAGGCCTACAACAAATGAGCTGCTTGGTTCATGAATGTAAATCATTTGACAGCATTCGTTTGCTCTGATTTGCTGAAATTAAAACAGGCATGGGTGCCATCCAATAAGATTGCCGTTTGCGCATTAGTTCCACTTCCACCCACTACCGGAGAAACCGGCATCTCTTCTGATTGTTCTTAAAAGCTGAATAACACCAGATGAACTCAGTTATTTTGACAGGAAAATACAAACAAGAAATCGTTTACATGTAGCGCGTCGATTTTGCGTGGTATAATGTAACGTTAACTCTCTCACTCTCTTTGCGTGCGTGAGAGAAACGTGCCGGCGAGTCGCGCGCCTTCACACTAGAGTACGGTGCTGGGTCACACCATAAAGTTAGCCCGTCTTGTCACACACAGAATGATCGCTTGACGGAGTCACGGAGAGCGAAAGTCTCAAGCGCTCAGTCAGGGTTCAGCGAGTGGAAATATATCTATGCTAAACTTACACTTGGCATCTACATTTTCATTTGAATTTCCAGTTGAATGCACGACAACAAAGCACCGCAACAAGTGCTTCCTTGTGGATGTAATACGCGAATGTAAACTATCAGAGTAAACTCCGAGAAAACCCGGAAGTAAAACAGATAATTTTATAATTAAATATTGCGATACTTTGCGCTACTGTATCGATATAATTGCGGGCGCAAAATATCGCGATACTGAACAGAATCGATTTTTTCCCCCACCTCTAGTTAGGATAGGACAATATTTGTCCGAGATACAACTATCTGAATATCTGGAATCTGAGGATGCAAAAAAAAATCGAAACATTGAGAAAATCGTCTTTAAAGTTGTCCATTTATGTTCACGATTGTGCTGCATTCACTCACAAAAATAAATGTTTTATATATTTACGGTAGGAAATTTACTAAATATCTTCATGGAACATGATCTTTACTTAATATCCTAATGATTTTTTGGCATAAAAGAAAAATCGATAATTTTGACCCATACAATGTATTGTTGGCTATTGCCACAAATATACCCGTGCGACTTGTGACAGGTTTTGTGGTCCACGGTCTTATATGTTAATATGCTCATGGTTGACAAGGTGGTTTCTGAACATTTTCACAGCTTAGTTTCAATTTTAGAGAGTTTTAGTACAAATAATCAAACTAAGATCTGTTTTCCATGACCTTTGAACACAAACACATACCCATTTAGATCAGCTGGCTCCGAGTGATACACATGTTTGCCCTTCTCTGCAATGGTTAGGGTCCCGACATGAGTGGTCTCGCTGTGACTGACCCGCATCGGGTGGTACTGACTCTTCGCCTCGGTGGAGCCGGACGGCACGTTCATCTGATGACTGGGCACGTGGCCGTTTGGTTGTGGGGTCTCAGCGAACTTTGGTTGTGGGGTCTCAGCGAACTGCTTCTTGCGGACGGATTCAGGTGTGGATGTTGCGATGACCTTGATCTCAGGCACAGTTGGAGGAGGGATGTGTTGCAGACAGGCCTCAGAGTGGGCCAGCTGCAGCTTCTTCATCTGGCGAATGGCCACTGTAGCGTTGAAGGCTTGCTGGAGGGACGAGATCAGGATTTCAGACAGTCAGTGTAGTGCAGGAAAGAACGAAAGCTAATAGACAGATTCAATACCACGTTTTTTAGTACCAAATCTCACTTTGATTGTATCTTGAAACATGAAGTAAAATGCATTTTAATGGTGCACAAAATAAATATTTTTTTTCTGTATGAACAATAGACATGTGCGATCTACTATGCAGTTTACAAAAAGAGCTTACTGCGATGAGTTCTGTGTCCCATAATGCAGTGCACTTCCATTACCAGCGTGACATTTAACTGACTGTAAAATATGTAACGACTTTGAAACCATATGAAAAACCATACCGGTATACCAGTTTACAGCACAGTATGCATTTAGCAGTGTGCTAAATATGCAAATATAATGTTTATGTTCGGAATTGGACACTGGTTTACTAACTAAATATTATAACTGTACAGTTATTCATGAGACCATGCATTATAAGGTGCATAACAAGGCATAATTAAGGCGTTACAATAATATTAGAATGCATTACACACACTGCCCACCCGGATTTAAACAGGCAAACGCTTAAAGGGTTAGTTCACACAAAAATGAAAACTCTGTCAGTAATTACTCGCCCTCATGCTGTTCCAACCCCGTAAGACTTTCGTTCATCTTCGGAACACAAATGAAGATATTTTTGATTAAATCTGAGAGCTGGATCATTCCTCCATAGGCTTCTTAAGGGATCGAAACTGGCCGGCCCAAAAGTTATGAAAGACATCGTTAAAATAGTCCGAGTGACTACAGTGGCTCAATCTTAAGTTTATCAAGCGATGAGAATACTTTTTGTGCGCAAAAAACAAACAAAAATAACGACTTTATTCAACTATTCATTTCCTTCTCTGTTGGCCTCGAGATTTCACGTAGTGTAGCGCAACGGTTCTGGGTTGTACGTCACACGTAGGCTCGCTATTGGCCGACGCTGGTCATGTGTGTGATGCATGTGACGTACAACACAGACCGTTGCGCTACACTACGTGAAATCTCGAGACCCACAGAGAAGGAAATGAATAGTTGAATAAAGTCGTTATTTTTGTTTGTTTTTTGTGCACAAAAAGTATTCTCGTCGCTTGATAAACTTAAGATTGAGCCACTGTAGTCACTCGGACTATTTTAACGATGTCTTTCATAACTTTTGGGCCGGCCAGTTTCGATCCCTTAAGAAGCCTATGGAGGAATGATCCAGCTCTCAGATTTAATCAAAAATATCTTCATTTGTGTTCCGAAGATGGCTCAAACTGTGAAAGAATAGTTGTGAGGATCATGAAGAATCATTTTCACACATGAGTCCTGAGTCCAGAGCTTAAATTCATTGAGAGTCTTGAGGAGACTTTACAGAGTGCTGGACTCTTGCATTGTCAATACAAGATCTTAAGCAAATATTGATGCTCCTTTTGATAGAAATAAATGTTGCAATGTTATTTCCATCAAGAGCATAGACTGTAAAAAAAGATGGACGACGCCCCTTCGCTCTCTTCCATTGGTCAGAAGTGAAGCCGCCAGTGTCCCGATATAGCGCTGACATCTTGAAACTTGAGTCTGCGCAGAAGCGATTTCGGGACCAGACATGCACAGTCGTGCGCCGAAAGTAAAGCCTCACTCTCGCAGAATCACGCTCCTGCACTTTTTTTAAATTAATTATAGAAATTTAGATATTAAATTTAAAGCTCCAATCTCCTCAGTCCTCCGAAGATCCCGAATCAGAGAACCTGTCAATCACAGCTGTCAATCATGACGTCACCACCACCGCATCAACTCAACTAAAAACAAACTTATTTTAAAAACAAACACTTGAAATTACATCAGCGTGATAGAAACTACAGTAAATGACAGAATCCATATTTGGAAAAACGATATTTGAAGTGTAATTTAATTGTTTAGTTGCTCTCACGTGTCGTTGAATAACATGGAGGCGGGGTTTATGACCTATACTAGGACCGGCCACCGGGGGGCGATCGAGACGTTTTGGCTTCACTTTTCCGGGCTTGTGCGGCACTCTTGATCAAGAGGTGCATCAATTTCTGTTGCCAAACATATTATAACATGCTAGAAAAATAGTAATCACTGCAACAATGTCCCAATCATAGACTCTTAAGCATTTGTCTGTTTAAATCCAAACAGCCAATTAGTTTTTGGCCGGGCAGTGTATGGGTTGAAGTGTTTCCAAAATGTATTTTTCTAGGCCACTGATTTGATTTGACAAGTACACCTTTAGATGTCTCCAAGCATAAATCAGTTTGCTAAAACTAACTGAAACTGGTCTGTTCCAGATATTCACACAGATGGAGCAATTATAGGCCGGACGGATGACCAAATCAACGACTTAAATTGTGTAATCAGACCAGAGATCATCTGAAAAAACCCAACTGAGACTAAATCACAGGAGACAAACTCCAACCAGAGTTATGAAACATGACTTTACCTTCCACTTGGACTTGGCAAAGTTTTTCTGGATCTGCTCACTGACGGAGTGGTAGATGTCCTGACTCCGGGCCGTCTTTCCTATAATCCTGCAGGTCAAAGCTGGATTTAAAACCAGTGCTAGTGGAAAACAGGAGGATTTTGTTTCCTCTTTTAACCAGACTTTAAGACAGGAAGAAGTTTAATCTAACAACTGTCGATCTCATATGTGATTTGTGGGTTTCGCTACTCCTGCACATCAATGAGATTATACAGAGAGCAAACGGAGACTTTTATTATCAAGTCGAGTTGGAGATATCAATACAAACTCAACATTTCTCATCAAATTAAGAGAGAATGATGAGTGTTCTTTTAGTTTTATTGTAATACAATCATATTTTTTAAATATTTGTCATTATTTTTAAATTCTGTTTTTATTTTAATTTCAGTTTAAGTTTCGGTAATTTTGCTGTTTTGTCATTTATATTACTTTTTGTGTTTTTTAATATTTCTATATAGCTTTTAAAAAAAATATATTTTAGTTAATTTTTTATTTATAGCTTGTTTTATTTCAGTTAGTTGCCAAGTTTAAGTTTATCATCTAATATACATATTTTAGTTTATTTCGGCTTTATTTCAATTTCTGAAAACTATCTTTATAGTTTTAGTTAACAAAGAACACTGATCTGCGCTGTACTATCCATATTCCTTTTATAGTTCTATACTCTGTGTCAACAAAGGTTAAAAAAAACAACCTTTTTCTTTTTTTCTGAGACATATGAGAAAAAGTATATATTAATTTAAACAGCAGACATTTGTTAAAGACATTTGTTCACCCAAAAATGAAAATTGTGTCATCATTTACTATCCCTCATGTCGTTCTAAACCTGTAAGACTTCCGTTCATCTTCGAAACACAAATTAAGATATTTTCAATGAAATCTCTTCATAAAGAGATCGTAAAACAAATCCATGTGAATTAAGTGGGTAAATCCAAGACTTCTGAAGAGACACGATTGCTTCATGAACAGATTTAATTCAGGCTTTTATTTACATAAACATAGATCATCGAACATGCATTATATGTAGTGCATTCAAATTTGGTAAACAGAAGCTCGAGCCAATGAGATTCATTCTCACGCGTCAAGCAAGTACGGAACGACACAAGGGTGAGTAATTGATGACAGAATTTTATTTTTTTGGGTGATCTATCCCTTTAAGGCTTTGAAAAAGCAACGTCTGAGCAATAAAAGTGTCCTGCGGTCACTCACCAGGGGTGTCTGAGAGCCTGTTCTGTGTCGTAACGCACCTTAGGATTCTTCTGCATCATGTTGCGGATGAAGTCCTTTGCTAGAGAGATAATAATTATACATGAGGTGAATTGCTTCTAGTTACAGGTGTGTTTTACAGAATCACAAGAGAGGTTTAGATCAATCTGATAGCAGTAAGTAAAGAATGGTTGTATTATTGGATGCTCACCAGACTCAGAGATATCATCCCAGAAGGGCGAGTCGAACTCGTACTGCGCCTTCATGATTTTAGAAAACAGACGAGTCTCGGTTTCTTCGTAGAAAGGAGGATATCCACAGAGACTGTGAAGATAAAGCAAAACACTTTATATTGATGCTCCACTTTAGACATTCTAATAACTGTAAGTAACTTTGCAACTACATGTCAACTACCAGTCATTAGAGTATTAGTACTGTCTTGTAAATTTGAATGTCAGCTTATTTGACTAACCCTAACATAAGTTTACAAATACTCTAATGAGAGTTAGTTTACATGTAGTTGCAAATGAATGAGAGTTAGTTGGCATGTAGTTGCAAAGACACTCACAGTTAGCAGAATGTATATAGTGGACTATTTAAATAAAGTGTGACCAAGAAAATGTCAATTTCCACCAGGGGGCGCCGTGTATCTGAGAGCCCTACATTGTACTGTGTATTCTGTGTGACCTTAAACAGCACAGATAAATGACCTCGCTCTGAATCAAACCGCTAATCTGTCAGTTTTGACAAACAGTAAGCTTTAGGTTTCCAAATTAAGAACCTGGGATCTGTTTATCACTCTCGGTAAATAACAGTGCTGTTTACAGTGTTGTGTGGAGTGCATTTTGTACAAAATCAGTTTTCTTAGAAATGACATTTGTGCCAGGGAGGGACTTACAGGATATAGGTGATGACTCCAATAGACCAGCAGTCAACGGCTTTACTGTAGGGTTTCTGAGCCAACACTTCAGGGGCTAAGAGGAAATACAAATACATACACTTGTTTATTTTCTTGAATGTCTCTGGTTTTAGTGCAAGATTCATCAGGGCACGTTATTCTAAAGAATTATGTTAATTGAAATAATGCTGCAGTAAAATAAAATAAATTCAATATAAAAATGAGTAATACAGAACATTACACATTCAACTGTTCAACTGTTCATGTTCAGGTCCATTAAATACTGGCATTAAATACTGTCCAATATTAACCTTGTTGTTCGGTCATTTTCTTTTGTTAAAACTTAATCAGAATGGTACGAAACTTTGTGACTTTTGCGGCAGTCGCTTTGTAACTACAAAAAATAAAATAAAATCAGACACATTCAAAAAAACGAATGGTCGTAAAAAATCTATATTTGCACTTGTTTTGTTTGCGGTCAAAAAGACCGCCATAGGAAATAGGCTACAAAAATATTTGTAGAAAAAATATTATTGAATATATTACATTGATTTTACTGGAAAAAAAAAAAATCGTCACAGGTGTTCGGTTTGACCGCAAACAACGCAAGGTTGACTCCCAAATAAACAATATTAGATTAACATATACAATCTTTGCTTTTAATAATGCATAAGTAAATGTTGAACTTTATTTATCATTAACTTAGATTAACAAAAGTATTTTTCATTGTTAGTTCAACTAATGCGGTTTAATAATGTTAACAAATGGAACCTTATTGCAGTGCTACCAATAAATAAAATTCATAAAAACAACTAAAATAACTCTTTTTTTTTTAAAAATTAATCTTTTAAAATCAAAATATAATTAAATTAAATCACTTTTTTGCAGCTCAGTATTATAATACCAATACTATTACAGCATGCTTTTCCTGATCTCAAGTCTCAAAACAGTGTTTATCACTGAATGGTGCGCATCACTCAGAGAAACATCACATTACAGAAGTTAGAAATGTTGTGGATGCAGTTTCATGGTGTCTTTAGAGACTGCGGATCAAAACCAGCTGCCTTTTGTGCTTTGACATTCACTGTCCGTCAATGGCTATCATTCTCACCGACATATCCCGGAGTCCCACAGGCCGTGGACATGACGCCATGCTCTTCCATCTTAGAGAGGCCGAAATCACTGATCATGATCTTTGAGTTTTCATCAGAGCTGTAGTAGAGCAGATTCTCTGGCTAAAGAGAGAATACAGGCTCAAAGTCTTTATCTGCATATATGCACAGTATATGCTCATGGATGCAGGTGTGTGTGTGTGTGCGTGAATGTGGTCGTCTCTGTACCTTGAGATCGCGGTGTACTACGCCGTTTTTGTGCAGGTAGCCGACTGCCTCCAGGACCTGTTTGATAACCTGACTAGCATCCAACTCTGAGTACATGCCCCGGTCCAGGATCCGGTCAAACAGCTCGCCACCTGAAACTCTGACGGGATACGAGACATTTAACAACATGCTGCAAACACACAGAGAGCTTTGAATAGCTTCAGTGGGGGATAATGCTTACAGCTGCATGAGCAGGTAGTAATGCGTCTGACTCTCATAGAAATCCTCCAAGCAAACCACATTGTCGTGTTTGATCCTATAGACAAAAAATGAAGAAGTTAGTATAAGGAAATATAGTAATGCTGTTTTAAAATCAGTTAAATGTTGTTTTAAATGCATTTACGATAGGCTATATAAGCTTATTTAGACCATGGAATAAAACGATAAAGAAAGGTAATTTTACATTTTTATCTCAAATATCTCAAAGCTTTTTTTCCAGAATTTTTACTTTTTTCTCACAATTTACGAATGTATGATTCACAATTTCACAAAAAGTCAGAAAAAGATATAAACTCGCATAAATTGCGAGAATAAACGTTTTTTTTTTGCCTTTTATTCTCAGAATCCCACAAGTGCTAGTTATAAGATATAAACGAGTTTATATCGCAATCGCAATTCATACTTTTCTTTTCTCTCAGAAATGTGAGTTTATATCCCTCATTTGCAAAAAGTTAGAATTGTGATCTCACAATTCAGACTTTATAACTTGCAATTGCGAGGTTTTATCTCAAAATTCAGTCAAAAAATTGTCCAAATCGTGTGATATAAACTCACAATTTTGAGTTATAACGCCCAAATTGCGAGACATAAACTCGCAATTGAGAATTTTTTTTTATTCCATGGCGGAAACGAGCTTCCATAATTTCAATGTCCTAAGTTGGGTTTGAATTTCTAATGTAGTTTCAACTTCAATTTCATTGCATAGCTAAAGGCTAGAGCTGGTTTCATTCTTACATCCGCAACACGGCGATTTCATTCTCCAGGTTGATGTCCCTTTTGTTTTTCTTCTTCACACACTTCATAGCAAAAAGCTTGCCTGTTTTTCTCTCCTTCACCATGAAGACTTCTGAGAACGCTCCCCTAGAGAAAGCAAAGAGAGAAAGATGGGGGTAAGGTCAAATGTGCAATTGCCTGGGATGATGTTTTTCTGAGCGAGAGCATGATCTTGGTTTATGTGTTGCCGGTGTAACACGTCCCCCTGAGAGTAAAACAGGTTTTAATGAAGGCGAGGATGTGACTTTTTAACCCCTGCCGAGACACACTGCAAACCATCCAATTAATAACAGCTTGTGAAAGAGGCCAGGGCTCTGGCGAGATCTGCTATGAAGCAATAACTATTAGTGCCATTGATTTTTATAATTGTAGGTAAACACATATCAATTTTCTAAATGTCTGGACAATAAAACAAGTGAAAAATGCCTAGCAACACCCTAGAAACCATTCTGAACATACTAGCAACATCTGAGAAACCAATCAGAGCACAGAATATAGTGCAGACACATTTTCTTTCTGAATTTACAAACTAATCGCGTAACCGGATAATTGAAACAATCAGTAAAATGTGGTTGGCTGGTTGTGGGAGCTTTGGAAGATCACCTAAAGCACTTAATTTCCTTTTCTCCATGCCCTCCTCAGAAGTAAACTGGAATAGCTGCCCTGGGACGAGGATTACATGTGCAATCCCTTACGCAACGGAAACGCTAATGGCCTGGTATCCAGGAGCTTTGACAAACACAGGCCTGCAACCAGGGCGGCTGGCACTGCCTCCGACGGAAAGAGGATGGGTTACAATTAGCATGAGATTGGTTGAATAAGACAGGCTATAAAGAACAGCTGCTCAGATTACGCATTACTGCTTTATCTGCTGCATTATTCATGTAATACTCTCACTGTTTAACTCTTTCCCTGCCAGCGTTTGTGAAAAAAGTTGCCAGCCATTTTTGTGTTGCTTCATTTAAGAAACATTGACCAGAGACGTAAAACTGTATAAGATATTAGTCACCAAGAAATGGACAATTCTTATTTTTTTATGGAATATTGCAGTATTTATCATAAACGGTTTATCCGTGCACATCATTATTATTATTTTTAAATTCATGTGCCTAGTAATCTTTAATCAAAATAACTTCCCCTCCCTCTTTCAGCGACATCTCTTCTCTTCTCTGATGATGAGGGCGGGGCAACCTGTCACTCATATTAGATCCACCAATAGCAAACCAAAACCATCCAATCAATTCACCACGGACAAAATCAAGCCACGCCCTACATTTGTTCTTGTTCAAGAAGCCGTTTCATTTGGATATACGTCACAATAGAGAAGAAAAGACGATCACAGCTTCCGTTTCATGTTTAAGATTTCTCAGAGAATATTTAAAAAACATTAAAGTCCCTGTAAAGGCAATTCTACAAAAAAATTCTAAACACATTATAAATGTTACAAATGTATTGCTAAAACATATTACAAAGACTGTGAACTGTGAAGTACTGAAATGCGGAGTTAGACCGTTAAACAGTTTTTCACCATTGCTATTTTACGGATTTTTTGGGCGGGGCTAAAACAGGGCTCGATGACGCACTGGAGCCCATGAGCTCGTGGACACGCCCCTACTTGATGACACACCGAGGCCACTGAGGCTGATCTCTCCCGACCCCATTCGCATTCGCCGCTCAAACGCGAGTTACTGTCAGTGCTATTAGTTACTACAGCCTACTGTTTGCTAGCTAGCTATGCCTTCGACACGGAAATGCATATAGGCTACTACCTGGATGCGATCATGTACAAAACAGATCGGTGTCTTTATTTAAATTTCCTAAAAACGATCACATCAAGAAGAGGTGGATTAATTTTGTTAATTCTTGATGAAGAGCTGAGGATCACCGCTAACACCCGCCTCTGTAGTGATCATTTTACACAGGATCGTTTTATAAACTCAGAGACAACTCAGAGACAACTGGGATTCACTGATAATCCGCTGTTACTGGTGAACGGGGCCGAAACGACTATCCCCCACCAGCGTTCATCCTCCCGTCCCGAAAGCAGTATCACCTAATATCGCCGTCGACAGCTTTCCCGCGAGTGGGCGTGGTTTCAGCGCAGCCAGTGGACACGCCCCCAGCGTTTGAGAGCAGAGAGTAATGCTCATTTTTTCAAGATTTTGATAGCTTATTTTTGCCGGCTTTTTTTATCATTCAAATTTGGCTGGATGGCTAATAACACATTTTTCTGTGGTGTGACAAACTCAGAACACATACTTAATTTTGACTTTACATTGACTTTAAGAGAATATATCTCTTGAAAATAACTGCGTTATTTGAGTGTAAATCTCACTAAATATATTATTATTACAATATTTTAATAACATTTACTACTTAAAATTCTAAGTTTCAAGTTTGAAGCTCCATAAATAAATATTTTTAAATGTTTAATACAATTTTTTTTAAATGTAGGTATTTATTTTTGATATAGCACTGAATTCGTAATGCTTAAATCACGCCTGAAGTGCTCACACAATCTCGTCCTCCCACACACACACGCGGAGCGTCACCAAAGCGTCTCCTGACACTGCCAGCGTCTATCACATATTCCCACAACACCTTTTCCTGCATTGAATGCAAAAGCTCAGAGATGTGTGTTAACCTTCACCTACGGTCAGGAGTGTATAATCCTTCAGAAAGTCCTGAATTCATTAAATACTGAGGATTTCAATGAAACGCATGAATAAATAAATAATTAAAAACTAAATACAGCTTAAACTGAAGGTCAGTGCACAGAATGTGCCCAAAGGCAGAGAAAACTGCTAATGAAATATATAGAAATATGATTTTTCATCATAGAATCATTGGATCAAGCCAATTTTAGATGTCGTACTTCATCCTGATGGGTGTTAACTCCAGTGGAAGCCTGCTGAGGGATTGTGGGGGTTTAATTCGGGTTGTTTTTGTCAGAGGAAACCACTGTGCTCAACTCCCCACGGCCCATAACGACCCAGTGGTGCCAGTAACACCCACAGGCAAGGGCAGGTCGTGACAGGGCTCTAGACACAGCAGTTTATGCTTGAAAGTATAGCTGAAACTACATATCTCACTTTATGATCTGTATGGACTGTAAACTTGTAAAAAAAAAAATTAAAAAAAAATGAACTGAAGTAATATAAAGTATATATATATATATATATATATGAATGTAAACTTATTGAATTGCCATGGTAACATTCCCCATTTTCATTTAGTTTAACTTGATGTACAAAACCCCTTTAGGGAAACAAAATCCCTAAAACTTTAAATGAAATTTAAATAAAAATGGAAAATATAAATAGAAAATCTAATTCAAAATTATTATAAAAACTGTAATACTATTTCGATACTAAAATAACACTGTGGTCTCAAAACACAGAGGCGAAATTCTCCATTTTAAAAGAAAACAGTAACAACAATATTAAAAAGTGGAGAGCCAGAGATTTTGGGCTATTTGGCTTTTCATTGCATGTTTTCTTTCCACTAGTCTAAAAAACGTGTGTTTATTTTTTTGCACTTTATCTATTTGCATCTGTAGATTTTAGGGATGTGCTGATACACTTGGCTCATGAGACGAGACGAAACATTGAGTTCAAGAGACAATATTTTAACACTTTAAAAATCCTCAATGACAAAATATATGAATTGTCTATTATTCGTCTGAAAGTCACAAAATGCAAAACAATGCAGGTGCATTTTAAAATATTTTGACTAGTCTAGGGCTGTGACACGATTATTTTGGTAATCGAGTCGATTATTTTGATGATTCTGATCTGGAAATGTATGCAAATTAGAGCATATTTAATTAGATAATGCCTCAACAACATTTCAGATAACGTGTAATACAAAAATGTTTGCAATTCTTACTGTAATTGCATTAAGTAGTGATATTTATTAGATACATTTTTTACCCTATTGTTTGGCCTTAATCAATGAAAATAATCCAGCATAATAATTTACATTGAAATCGTCGTCGTATCGTAATAGACGGCACATTGCAGGCCATGCCCGGTAGATTATCGCAAAGCTGTTTCCATCCCGTTAGCTGTTCCCTGGTGCCTGTGATCCCTGTTATTCCCTGTCTGCCAAAGCGATTAACACACACCGGTCTAGAAGTGTCTTAACCTGTGCTTTACCCTTGAATCACATACAGACTCCACTGAATAAATCTCACACCCTCAACATGCAACATCAGCCAATCGATAAACACTTTTGGATCACACTGTATCTGATTATTTAGTTACAGACTTCCGTGAAACATGGAAACGAACGTCCCAGATAATGTTTGTGACGCTTGCACTGATCTCATAGTGTCTGTCTTCAGGGACGCAACATTATTCTGCTTAGTGATCGCTGGACAGTCAGCAAAGGCGATGTGCAGCTGCTCGTGTCTGCTGAGCTCACGGTATAGTCAGCTTTCGGCGCCCGCAATGACACAACCGGTTCAGGACAACAGGGCCGGATCATTGCTGTCTGCTTTACAGGCTGAGAACCATTAAAGGTACAATATGTAAGATTTTTGTAATAAAATATCAAAAAATCACTTGCACAGTGTGATATATTTCCTGCAGTTTGGTACTTACAATAATATCCCAAAAGTTTCCAAAGATTTTTAATTTCAGAGAAATTCTACGCCTGTCAATGACGTAATATCCGCGTTATCCCTGGTTTCCGCTTTTACTGCCATAGTAACTGTGGCGACAGACGTGGACAACTGCGTTACGTATAGCGGCACGATCACGCTGTTGTTGTTTCGTTCAAACATTATGGATCATGGCAAGCAGACTTTGGGACAAAAGGAGAAATAAAACGAGGATCAATATCGGCGTGGCGTTTTCGAGCTCCACGTCCGTGACTAACTTCGACTTGACAGAGACGCCGCTCTTACATGTACTTTATTAGACAGGTGAGCAAATGTACATAAAACTAATCAATCTTATATAGCTCAACATGATGAAATATTAGAATATGATCAGTATGTTATTCTAATGTTGATCTAGCTTACTGCTAGTCTAATACAGCCAACAAACTAACACATAGAATAACATTATAACTTTTAACACACTCAAATGTAGTTTAGTGTGATAGTGTAGAGAAAGTGAAACAGCGCTGCGTTACTTCACAAGTTTAATTCGTCAAATAAACTGACCTGTGTGAGTAATTCAGCACTTGCGGGTAGTTCGGTAGAATGATATGTCCTTATTCCTTTATATGCGCGGGACTCGCGTGTGGCGCTGATATCTGTCTCTCATTAGCAATCGAGCCATGCTTAATACCAGTCATGTTAAAAACATAAATTTATTTACTCATCCATAAGCAATATCAGATCCATCAGCATGACGACAAGTTCCATAATTCCACTTATGCGTCATCAACCTACGCCTTTGTTATTGTAAGAGGTTAGCGACCCCTATAGCGGCAAAAAAAAAAATTACATATTGTAGCTTTAAGTGGATCAGATGGGATAATTGATATAAGCTTACAGATTTAAAGGTTATTCACAATCTAAATAATAAATATTTTTTTTCTCAAGATTAAGTATCAAGTGTCATCATCAAACAGACTACAAAATAAAGTTTTTAAACAGGATTCCTGAATATTTCTCCCATCTGCTATTGGCTGGTCAAACAGAGTCCCGCCCCCAAACTCACGCAAATGGTTGAGTGAAATGATTAAACAAACACAGCAATGTTATAATCACCATACTATGTAACACTAACACTTTACAATGAGGTTCGGTTTGTTAACATTAGTTAATATGAACCAACAACGACACACTTATTTAAACATTGATGAAATCAAACACTGTATCTGCTAATATTATTTAATGCAGCTGAACTAACAATGCATTTTTATTAACATTAACAAAGATGAATACATACTGTAACAAATATATTGCGCATTGTTAGTTATTGTAGGTAAATGCAATTAAGCAACGTTAGCTAATGGGACCTTTTTGTGAAATGTTACCCAATAGTGTTTACCCTTTTAAAGGGATTTAAACTATAAGGTTTACTTGGTTCTGAATATTAAACTAGGATAAATTAAAGTCCCCTTGTAGTCAAAAATTTTATCCCTTAAAGCTCATCTTTCATCATCAAAATTACATATTTAAATATTTTTTTCCTATGAAAAAAATTGTTTCATGCCTTAAAATAGCTTGAATGTAACTCTACACCCTTGCTTCATTTAGTACAGTTGAATATGAATATGCAAATGAGCCCCGCCTCCACTCACTCACAGCAGCTCAGAATACCTGATCCTCTCGCTCAACTTTACTGTGGTAAACGCTACACAATGGCAAGTGGAAATACTGGTTTAATTCAGCCATATATGTTTGAAGCAGAAACTGATTCAGAAGAAGAAGTGGAAGAGTGATTTATACAGGCTCGTCTACAAGTCCATGATTCAGAACGGTAATGCGTTTTATGTATCGCTCTCTACAACGTCGCACACATCATGATAATTAAGCTTTTATTAAAAAGGCTAATAATGTGTAGCTAATGTTACACAACCCATGTTACAGTTCGCATCTCAGAATCAAACAACTACCTCTAACAATCAGCGCTCTTAGAAGCGCATTGAACATCACAGAACGTCAGTGGAGAAAGGCATAGCTCATCATAACATCGTATACATCATATATATAATTCACCCCCTATATTGCTAAATGTACCTGATTTTTCATATCAACAGAAAAATGTAGTGGGATAACCTGGCTTCTCTTGAAACTCCCTGTTTCAGAGCAGTTCATGATATGCAAAAGCCCCACCCACACGTTGACGTGATTGGTTACATGTTTCTGATGTAGAGAACAACTGCGATTTCAAACCGTGTTTTTGAGACTGTCTTTGGTTCACTGAAGTTTTAAGGAGAAAATACTCAGCAATAATGTGTTGACTTAGTTTGTCTTAAAGCATATTAAAAACACCACATAGACAAACAACATTAAAAACTAGTTTTTTTTACCACAGGGGGTCCTTTAAGTCAATTTTCTTTAATCAAAGAAAATCCAAACAAAAGGCTTAAAGGGTTAGTTCACCCAAAAATGAAAATGAAGTCATTAATTACTCACCCCCATGCTGTACCAACCCCGTAAGACCTTCGTTCGTCTTCGGAACACAAATGAAGATATTTATGATTAAATCTGAGAGGTTTATGACTGCTACATAGGCTCCCTAAGGGAATGACACCGGACGGCCCAGAAAGTCATTAAAGAAAATGTTTAAATATTCCATGTCGCAACAGTGGCTCAACTATAAGTTTATCAAGCGACGAGAATACTTTTTGTGCGAAAAAAACAACAAAAATAACGACTTTATTCGACTATTCCTTTTCTTCCTTGTAGGCCTGAAACGAGACTTCAAGAGATTTCCACGACGCATGCGCGAGAACTGCGATCTCCTTCAACTACTTCAGTTCAGTTCTCGCGCGTGCGTCGTGGAAATCTCTTGAAGTCTCGTTTCAGGCCTACAAGGAAGAAAAGGAATAGTCGAATAAAGTCGTTATTTTTGTTTGTTTTTTCGCACAAAAAGTATTCCCGTCTCTTGATAAACTAATAGTTGAGCCACTGTTGCGACATGGAATATTTAAACATTTTCTTTAATGACTTTCTGGGCCGTCCGGTGTCATTCCCTTAGGGAGCCTATCTAGCAGTCATCCACCTCTCAGATTTAATCATAAATATCTTCATTTGTGTTCCGAAGACGAACGAAGGCCTTACGGGGTTGGTACAGCATGGGGGTGAGTAATTAATGACTTAATTTTCATTTTTGGGTGAACTAACCCTTTAAAATGTAAAGACACAGTTAAAGCTGAAGCTCCTGAGGTTTTTCTGAGGGAAGCACTAATCTCACAAATGCCGAGCCCTGAATTACCCACACGGTGAAGTTGGGTAAACAATCTGGGTCAATCCTTTACCGGACACTTTGGGTGAGGAAAATCAGCTTTCTGGAAAATGCCTCTCACACATTTAAAATACTCAGACAAATATACAAACTTTGAGGTTTTTTTAATGTGCATGATAATACTTTTTAGCACAGAATTTGCTTAAAATCTAAAAATCAGCTGCATGTAGAAAGTAAATTTAAGCTATACTTCACTTGAGACAGAAATACTGTCAGTATAAATTTACCACCAAAATGAAATATCCTACTGAAAAAATGATGTTTATAAAACCATTCACAACTTTTACAATGAATTATAAGAGGACCTAAAGTTGTACTTACGATCCGAGCACCTCCATGAATTCAAACACATCCTGGATGTTATCCGTGCTCTTTTTCCAATCATAGTCGCCCTCCTTTCGCCCCATTTCTGTGTGAGCTTCTACAGGGATTTCTGAAGAGGATAAAAAAAAAAGAAGAAACCTCCTTATAAAGTGACCAACAAAGACCAACGTCTGTGATCTGTGACAATCTGTTATGAAAAAAAGTGAGCAATAAATCAATGATTTTTGAATGTACCTTTATTCGCAGCCAAATCCCTAATAATCCCTAACAGTCCAGGAGCCATGAGGCCTGATTCCTAATATAAATCCAATTACAATTCCAAATCAAGATGAAATATCAAAAACTCTTTTGCATCCTTTAAGGTTCCAGGTGCAAAGCAGAAACCAGCACAAGTCCGCTCATTTTCCAGCTACTGACGGACAGTCGATGGCTTCACTCGTGAAGTGTGTTCATCTATAACAGCTTTAGTTTTAGTCTGTCACTGACCTCACCGAACTCTTTAAAAACTCCACAGCTCCTCATGGGCTGTCCTATAGCTTTAAGACGGCTGTCAGAAAACACTAATCAGGTTTTGGCTGGTCAGTGTACAGACAGGTAGATGTGCGTCTTAATGCTTATGTTTTTTTTTGTTTGTTTGAGTTTGAATTTGAGTTTAGGTGACTTATGAGATTCTTTTGGCAATTTCTATGAAATATCTATAAATAAATCTGGTTTTAACTGGATTGTCTTTGGAGAAGGTGGGTTTTGTCTAAACTAGACCTTTCACCTCTGCAAACCCTACTCAAAGGTGTCCACATGCCTCTATGGAAAATTGTAAAAATACAGCAGCCGCACACTCAAACACTGCGCAAGATCAATTTATTAGCAAGCTTTCGGTCTTGCGACCTTCTTCAGGCACACATGCACAAGGTGTCCACATGCCTCTAAAAATGATTGGATGTATTTGATAAAGTCATCATCTTCAACCAAACACATGTATTACGAACTCAAGCCTATAACTGCACACAAAGACAGCAGAAATTGCTCATTTACATCATGTCTATTGTGTCTATTTTAAGGGTAAAATAAACACAATATTTCTTATTTCTCCATAATAGGTGTTCAAACATACATGCAATCCGATAAATTTGTCATTTCTACCATATAAAGACTTCTCTGGGATTAGCAGTAGTTCTGGTAAGTTCTGCAAAGCTTTGCTCTCATTCCACTTACATAACGGGTTAAAGGCTCTGATCTTCTGAGTCGACCTTAAAACAATTACCTCCCTGATGAGTTCATGAGGTCACTTGCCATTTATAACGTCAATAGCCAAAAATATAATTTGCCTCTAAGAGTGACATTAAGAACAATGAGGTGAAAAAACTCTAGTAGACCAGTAGGACCAGTAATAGACCAAGAGAAAAAAAAACATCCATGCAAGAATGGACTGCAGGTCTAAAAAAAACACCATGGTTGCATGCAGTCATTACCGTCAATGTCATAACGAACAATATATGGTTAAAACATAAGGAATATGACCAACCCCATATGTTTAACTGCAGATTTCATAAAAATAAATTATTAATTTATAAAGTAAATGCCACATATATTACGGTAATAATTAAAATTAGAGACATTTAAATGAAGACAAATATTTAAAATATTAAATTCATTTAAATAATTAATTAATTAATAATAAATTAAAATGAAATAAAATTTTATGAAATGCACATTCATTTAAAAAAACAAAATAATGTTTAAAATGAAAAATATTCATTTTAAATATTCCTTTTTCAAAAGGTTCAAAATAAACAGTAATCACAATATTGCCTACTAATTAATTTTAGTATCATAAATTAAAATGCATCTTGCAATGCACAACATTGCAAACTAATAACACAAGAAGAACATCGATTTCTGCACGTGTCTTAGTCTTTCCTCTGCAGCCTCTCTAATGTTCAAGAAATCTGTGTGAACTAACACTCAGAGCACGAGACTGCATACACACATAAACATGCAGCTCAGCACGGATCATTAAAAACATGCATGGGGCGCGTGTCCCGGTGCAAGGTGTCCCATACAGTGACTGACGATCATATCGCATAATTCAAAATCTTAATCTATAGATCGTACTGTACTCACGTGCACCTTTAAACCACACGCATAATAATGCGATCCATTAATCATCTTTCACAATATGCATTCTGATGCTGCCTGCATGCATGAGCAGAGGTGATTATTTTACAAAGAGACAGTTTTTGACCTTACCTTCAGGTCTGTAACTCCAGCAGGATTTGTGTCTCTTGCAGAAACTATCGAAGCTCAAGCAAGGACAGCATTGACAAAGAAAGAGCGTCGAGGAGAGAGGTTGATGCGAAACGGACATTTGCAACACGCCCGAAATGCAATGATGCACATTTATGTGCAATTAGTATACAGTTTGCAAAAATCTTTCATATGCACCATCATCATCTGAAAAACGAGCATTCAAAATTTTGCAAACCACTTAGTCAGAAATGAATTTCTTAAGCAATTGTTGCGCGCACTCAAGCAATAAAACTGTGCAAAAAAAACACACAAAAAAAAAAAACACACTTTACATTACAATGTCCATATTGCATACAAATATAATGGAGTATAATAAATAATTGCACATAACATGAACACTGTAATTTAAAGTGTGACCTGTTTTTGTAGCATCCTCAGTCTCGTTTTGTCTCTGTTAATAGGACAGGAATCGGGTTTACTCGGGACAGCGTCCCGTCCTTTGACTTACCTAGAGAGGCAAGTGCGCAAAAGATGCCCTGCTCTGACTCTCCTGCCAAAAGCCCGCTGCAGTCTGGACAGATTAACCCGTCGGGAGGAGCACACATAACCAACAGGTTGAGATTACATGAGCTGTCAATGAAGGAGGAGCGGCCAGCGAGATTCTCAAGGTCTCTTTACTGACACTGACACACACACAAAACAAAACATTCACAAACAAAGCATTTTGAAAAAAAAAATCAACTTTACTTGACAAGGCTGTTGGTAGATTTTAAAACTGACCAAAGGTGAATGACCATTAACAAACACTTTAGATAGCCTATCCTAATTTTCAGGGCTTGACAAACCGAGAACTGATGGCGGCTTTATTTGCCACACTTTGGGTGTGAGGCGAGCACTAAATCTGAGGGAATGAGTCAAAATATGCGCAATACGAGCATTCCCATGCTGAAATTCAAGCCTTTTAGCAGCAATATTCATCTGGAGCAAATGAAACGAGTGAGTGAGGAGAGGCGGGTTTGTGTGTAACTCGCTGTCGGAGAGATGAGAGAAGGAAAGCTCAGCTGGTGTCGTGTGTCTATTCTGCGGAAAATGAGTTGGAAGCGTTTCAGATATTTCAGTATCGATATGTGTAAAAACAATATCTAGGCCTATATTTCTGACAACACTACATTCCACTTAGTTTATTATTTCAGTTGCCTTTTTAAAAGACTACAATTATAAAATGTATATAAATTGAACCCAGCAAAGTAGGCTAGCTATAGGAGTGACTGTGTTACACGTCACTGCTGAAATACACCCGCATTTGGTGTGTTGGCGGGTGTTAATGTCAATCTCTGGTAGGCCTACTATGAATGGGAGAAAGTGCAATGCGCAATATGGCGGAATAAGTATCGCTGTCTAAATAAAAGAGTCAATCGCCAATTGGGCAAGTCATCGCGTCACCGCAGCTGCCGTCGTGTTCTGCTCTAGTTTAAAAAATGCATATTTTTTAAACATGATTTGAGTGTTTGAACAACATTTTTGAGACAGTTATTGTCAGATTTCATTCAAATATGAAATTTAATCATAAGCTTGGCAAACAGTTTTAGAGAATTTGATACTTCCCCATTCAAAGAGATAAGAGCTGCATGCATGACTGAAATATGCCGAGAGACGTTTCAAAGATGGCCGCCGAGTCAAGTGACTGGCAGGGACTTTGCCATGAAAACATGGTGGAAATGGCACTAAAAACATTATTTGACAATCAACCAAACTTGATTTTTGTAGTTTCTGAAAATAAGAGTGGTGTTTGCATGTGTAAAACTCCCACGCCACAATGCTATTGCATTGCTATATGGTTGCGAAGGTGTTCTGAGTGGAACTGTATTCAGCACATTGCCATGTGTCTGCTTAAATGGAACAAATCTGGTCTCTATATGGCTCAGGACTGGGAAATTTGTTCACCTCGCCACATTAAATTCAAGTCCAATCACTTAAAAGAATGTGGACTGCATGATTCTCCTCAATAAGATGCACAATATAAGTGCAGGACACTTATTTATTACTGTAGGTTCAGTCAAGGTTAAATATCTTGTTTTACCAACCTATAACTTGGCAAACAAAACAAAACATCCATTTACACAGACATATTACACAGATGTGTAAGTGATAACAGTGGTATGGTGACTTTATTGCTAACCCGAATGCATGTGAATGTCACCAAAAAACATTTCCAGGTCACATTTCACAACAAAAATTTAAAGAAAAAGGACCATTCAAGTGTTTTAGTTTTCTCCAGTTTTGCCTAGGTCACTTGTAAGGGCCGCATCAGAGTATTCGGTGAGCTCAAGGAGAGATTATTGCATGCGACCTGTTGGGCCAGTCAGGATAATCCCTTAAAACACAGTGTGACACTTCCTCCTTTAATAGGCTTGGGTAAATCTCAAGCGCGAATTTTAGTTCTCTTATTACTGGACATGCAACAACATTAAAGACCACTGTCTACGATAAAAATATTAATATAATTTATAGAATTTGATATAATATAAATATAATTTTGTTTACTTTTTGTTTTTTACATTTTGAATGATATAATACATTCAAATTAAAATACATAAAAATATTTGTATATTATTATGAGGGGCCGTACAAGCCAAAATCAATTCTTCTACTGTCACACTCATACATTCTCGTTTCACATACATACATTTCTACTGTCACACTCATACATTCCCCTTTCATAAACATTTCGACTCTCACACACACATACATTCACCTTTCACATACATACATTTCTACACTTTTTTTACCTTTTTTTAACCAGGTGAGTCTCATTGAGATTAAAATCTCTTTTACAAGAGAGACCTGGCCAAGATGCAGCATAAAAGAACATAAAGAACAGTTTCCAACATATAAAAAGGCATGCATTACACATATAACACAATACCCTGTGCTGAATAAGGCATAATACAACTTTATAAACAGTAACACTGACCAATGTTCACCTGCTCCACATCCCTCAGAGTTGAAACAATTAAACTGTCTATAAGAAATAAAGGTAGTCAGTTTCAACGATTTCTGAAGAAGTTTCCAAGCAGAAGGTGCTGCAAACATAAAAGGCTTTTTTACCTAATTCTGTTTTAACACGGGGTACCAACAAGTGTAGGACGTCCTTTGAACGTAATCCATAATGGCCGTGAGTACTTGTTAAAAAGATACTCAGATAAGTAGGAGCTAGTCCAAGAAGTGCCTTATAAATGAAACATAGCCAATGAGTGTACCTTCTTGCATAAAGAGAGGGCCCTTTAGCTTTATAGTAAAGGATACAATGATGTGTCCTATAATTACAACCATTGAAAAAACGCAATGCACAATGATACACAACACCCAGTTTCTTTAAACATTGGGCAGACGCATTCATTTATCAGATCACCATAATCTAATATGGGAAGAAAGGTGGCCATCACCAGGTACAGTATTCTCTAGAGCGAATGGATAAGCATGATTTTGATCTGTAGAGAAAGCCAAGCTTTAACCTTAAGCAAACCAGATTGCTAACATGGGTTCTGAAACACAGTTTACACTACATGATTATACCCAAATATTTATAACGGTCACTTAACTCAATTTCATTTCCTTCAGAAGTTGAGATGCTTGAAGAAGAAACTGGAAGTTGTTCTGAGTTTGTGAATACCATTAATTTGGACTTTTCTACATTTAAGACCAACTTACCGGAAGCTGTTTTAAACGGTTCTGAACAGTATTGAAAGCAGACTGCAAACGATCAAGGGCTTGTGCAGTAGATGATGCAGTACAGTAAATAACAGTGTCATCAGCATAAAAATGATAAATAGCATTCGATAGATTATCACAAAGTTTGTTTATATAAATTGAGAATAATATGGGCCCTAGTACTGAGCCTTGAGGAACCCCCTTGGAAATAGGCAAAAAGGAAGAGAAAGAGCCAGCCATCTGAACACTTTGGGTTCTACCTGACAGATAATTTAGCATAAAATATATATCAAATTTCATTGTGAAAATGTTTGTTTTATAAGCAAATTCATATGTATGCACAATTATTTGTCTACAAAACTATTTGTCGAACACAATTTTAAGCAAAAGCCTATATCAAAAGGTTTTTACAACCAACCATGTGAAACAAGTTCGGTCAAATGTGTCCAAACTTCTGCCTGGCACAGAAGATAAATTCGAGGTTTCTTCCAGCTTACCTTTGTGATGCTGTTTTTGGCTGACCAGCGCTTTGTGTTGCTTGATGAAGTATGATGGCATCGCTGGCAGAAGTGTGTCCGCTGTCAGGACCGGTGGAAGTCTGACTTGTTTGCAAGATGTTGTCGTATGTATCCTGGGAGGGATGATGAACCTGGGCGAGACAGTTCTCTCATTAAAACACTCTGTGTACGGTGTTGCCATGGTGGGGAAAGGAAACATGGGAGATAACCGGACATGAGGATCTCTAGATAGTTCTGTTTCAGGGAGGATGATTTGCGTAAATGGGAATAAGAATGTGGAGAAGAGGAACCTGTTTCCACCCAAGAGGTTTCATATTCACTTTCAGAAAATATCTAACAACCCAGTGCCATGAACAGATATTACAAAGAACATTTGCTCTATATCATACACAAACATCTGCAATGAAGTCATTTCACAGATTGACTAACCATACACAGCCAGAATTGTATCTGCATCTTTGGAAAGTGTTATCCTCCCTGTCTGTTAGCCATGATTTTTCTTGTTTTTTTTTTTTTGTGTGAATAATATCAAATGCAACGCTTTATAATAAAGGGACTATGTAGAATTAAAAAAACCTTGCTATTAGCGACGCCAGTGGCTGTTAAGTGAACTGCAGCCAGTAACTTAGTAGTGATTCAAGGCCCCGTTATACTATTTTTTTGCTTTTTTTCGCTCTTCACTTAGTGGTAAAAACTAGTTAAAAATAAATATATTGAAATTACACTGTTATGATAGTTTGATTATAAAGTATATTTGAGACTATATAGACTGTATACTGTAGCTTAGATCTGACTATGTGAGATTATAGTTTGAATTAATCCCCTTTCTTTGCATGGCACATTGACATTACAGTCATTACAGTCCAGAATGGCTCTTTTGGCATTATCCTGAACATTGTTTCATTTAGTATGTCATTGAACAGAAGAGAGGCTCTCGGGAAAACCGTTTAAACATCACATCTTTTGATTTTCCTGGCAAAAACGTCCAGAGTCCTTCATATAAAAATCAGTCTACAGGCTTTCATTGACGGAAGTCGAGAGAGGTCTCATTTTTCGTTACAAGCCGTTCACACATTGGCAACAAAAAAGCGATTAATACATGAACATTCTTACATATAGCCCATTTTAATTAAAGTAGCCTATAAAATATATAAATATTATATTATATTTATATTTCTATATTATTGTGTTTCTAACAATTTAAGAAAAAAAAAAATTTTTAGAATAGAAACTTTGTTTTCACCCAGTTTTACTATGTCAAGTTTGGTTTTGTATTCATGTCCATGTTTTCATGTCTTTTATTTTGAAATGGTCTCATTATGATGTTCCTGGTTTTGTCATGTGATTTCCTTACCCCATCATGTGATCCTGACATGTGTTTCCCCTGTTCATGTGTCTTGTTTCCATTGGATCATTGTTTGATTACGCACAGGTGTCTCTCGTTCAGTCATTAGTCTCTGTGAATATATAGCCAACCCGATCTAACGGCAATTCGTACGAATTTTACGAGGTGGCTAGTTTGTACGCATTCATACGAGATCACTCGTACGACTTAGTACGATTTTTGCTAAATCGTACTAATTTTACGACTTGCCCAATTCGTACGAATGACCTACCCCTGACCCCGCCCCTAAACCTAACCATCACGTGGGTTTAGACAAATCGCACAAATTTGTACGAGTGAGGTCGTACGAATTATCCACCTTTTAATCACTCGTATGAATTGGTCGTGAGATAACGTTGCAATAGCCCTCATGTTTCCATTGTCTCTTATAGCTTTTTTCTCTGTAACCATTGTTTGATGAGTCCATGTCCAGTCCAGGTTTATGTTCATAGTCAAGTTTAAGTCAAGTCTTTGGTTCTTTTGTATTTGTTCAAATTGGGTTTAAAACTGCACATGGGTTCATCAAGCTTGCCTTCAGTGGACTTTGTTATACGATTATAACAAACTTTCAAACGGTACTATACACTCACCTAAAGGATTATTAGGAACACCATACTAATACTGTGTTTGACCCCCTTTCGCCTTCAGAACATTCTTTAGAAATGTTGGCCCATATTGATAGGATAGCATCTTGCAGTTGATGGGGATTTGTGGGATGCACATCCAGGGCACGAAGCTCCCATTCCACCACATCCCAAAGATGCTCTATTGGGTTGAGATCTGGTGACTGTGGGGGCCATTTTAGTACAGTGAACTCATTGTCATGTTCAAGAAACCAATTTGAAATGATTCGAGCTTTGTGACATGGTGCATTATCCTGCTGGAAGTAGCCATCAGAGGATGGGTACATGGTGGCCATAAAGGGATGGACATGGTCAGAAACAATGCTCAGGTAGGCCGTGGCATTTAAGCAATGCCCAATTGGCACTAAGGGGCCTAAAGTATGCCAAGAAAACATCCTCCACACCATTACACCACCACCACCAGCCTGCACAGTGGTAACAAGGCATGATGGATCCATGTTCTCATTCTGTTTACGCCAAATTCTGACTCTACCATCTGAATGTCTCAACAGAAATCGAGACTCATGTCAAGTCAAGTCATCTTCATTTATATAGCGCTTTTAACATTGGATTGTTCCAAAGCAGCTTTACAGAGATAAACATATAATTTAAGGTAACAGAGATTGTTTTGGCTTTATAGCGGTTCTTGAATAATGTTATTTCCAGCTAAAGTTAGTTGTGATTGATTGACCTCCATTAAAATGATCATTTGTTATTAAAAATCTCATCAGACCAGGCAACACATTTCCAGTCTTCAACTGTCCAATTTTGGTGAGTTCTTGCAAATTGTAGCCTCTTTTTCCTATTTGTAGTGGAGATGAGTGGTACCCGGTGGGGTCTTCTGCTGTTGTAGCCCATTCGCCTCAAGGTTGTGCGTGTTGTGGCTTCACAAATGCTTTGCTGCATACCTCGGTTGTAACGAGTGGTTATTTCAGTCAAAGTTGCTCTTCTATCAGCTTGAATCAGTCGGCCCATTCTCCTCTGACCTCTAGCATCAACAAGGCATTTTCGCCCACAGGACTGCCGCATACTGGATGTTTTTCCCTTTTCACATCATTCTTTGTAAACCCTAGAAATGGTTGTGCATGAAAATCCCAGTAACTGAGCAGATTGTGAAATACCCAGACCGGCCCGTCTGGCACCAACAACCATGCCACGCTCAAAATTGCTTAAATCACCTTTCTTTCCCATTCTGACATTCAGTTTGGAGTT
Source organism: Tiaroga cobitis (assembly GCA_030578255.1). Lineage (NCBI taxonomy): Eukaryota > Metazoa > Chordata > Actinopteri > Cypriniformes > Leuciscidae > Tiaroga > Tiaroga cobitis. The sequence continues at coordinate 6,346,447 of CM060613.1, forward strand.
CAGGAGATTGTCTTGACCAGGACCACAACCCTAAATGCATTGAAGCAACTGCTATGTGATTGGTTGATTAGATAATTGCATTAATGAGAAATTGAACAGTTGTTCCTAATAATCCTTTAGGTGAGTGTATATGGACCCACATGTGTACTCTCAGACTTTTGGTCCCGATTGCATGTAAAGATTCATCCCAGAGAAACTGGTGTTCAAGGTAATCTACTGTCAGTCACCTGAGATGGGGTGACTTGTGCAAACCCAACAGTCTGCTCGTTCTGAGCTCTTTAAATGGTTCTGGAACTCTGTGGGTCTCTTATCAGGGGGATATTATTCAACTAATCCCATATATGTGACCACATCTAGCACATCTTTGAATCTGTTTTGGAATAAACGTTTAGTTCCTGGATTTCTTCCTGTTTTCTTTGGCAGTAGCTCAGTCGTATTTGCTGCAAATCTGGCCTGCCAGCGCATCAGTCACTCTGCCAACCCAAACAGCCCCTAAATGGATAAATGTGTTCGCAGCAGGACTCACAGCGACTGTCTTAAAAAGGCCTATTATTAATGTCATTATACGGACAGAACAACTGATTTACAAACCCTGCATGTACGAGCAAAAGATAATGATGTCCTCAATTTGATTTTGAAGTTACATAATGGAGAAGAGGTAACTAAATATGGAGTATCCAGTACACAAGTATATATTCCTGTAGAGCTAAACTGTGCATTAGTCATTTTATTATGTATTTAGCCACACCATAAAAATAATAATTTCTCCTATCCCAGGATAAAATCACAAATATTTCTTGTTATACTGTGACTTAGTCTCAGCATTATCAAAACATTTAGCTTCCCAAACAGTTCTATTATATCAGCCCAAACATTTATAATGAAACCTTTTACAAACTAACTGTTGAGTGTATTCTAAACATGTAAAACACAATTAACATATGCTACAAATCATTAAAAACAATTGAATATGATACATCATTTAAAAACATTTATTTGACCAGGGGCTTTCAATCTTTTAGATGCCATGGACCCCCAGATATGATCATTATCATGCTAGAGACCCCAATTCTAAAATTCAAAAGAGCTATATATTTTTAAGCATAAAGACCCAATTTATAGGCTACTGTAAAAAAAATCATATTATAAACATGTTTAAAATATTTAGTTTCCATTGTTACGTTTTTACAGTTTTTATGATCATTGTACTATTAGATGCTTTTTTATTTTAATATTTTTGTTATTTAGTTATTTACTTTTTTAATTTATTTGATTTATTTAATTAATTTTAATAACTTATTTATTTAAATCAAAAGCACTTTGTTTTTTTCTAAACTTTCCCATGGACCCTCTAGGACCCGTTTGGAAACCCCTGTGTTATACAGTGGTTCGTGGGTTTACTTCGGGATCAACACCCCAGATTGCTGACATCACATGACTTGGCTAGTTTCTTATGTTCTGCGAATCCACTGATTCAAAGGTTTTGAATTTACATGAAGCAGTGTTTCAAAAACATCCATAACGCGTTGCCAACTTACCATGCAGGAGCAGCGCCCAGTCAATATATAGTTTCATGCAGTGTTGGTACGATGATGTTGACTATCTTGTCCCAGTACCTCCAACTGCAAACTGCAATTTGAAAGTGTTCACAAATAACGTAATTAATATGCCAACCTGTAGCTGCACTATAAACATGCTCATGATGAGCTTTCAATAAGTAGACAGTTTTGTTCCAGCAGATAATGTTTAGTTAAATCATATATGAATGTTTGTATTTAAGACACAATCCATGGATTGCATTGCTAAATGCTAAACATTCTATAGTTGCCTTGACACGAATTTTTAAGTTCAAAGAACTACCTGTTACTCATTAGATAAACAAAAGTTTTTAAGTTGACTTTAACTGGAGCGAATAAGTTGAGTTAACCTAAAAAGTTGAGTGTGATAGCTTATTTATATAGCACATTTCATACACAATGGTAATTCAAAGTGCTTTTCATAGGGAATTAAAATAGTCATAATCACAACATATGCATTAGAAATAAAAATAACAATCATATTTACCTAAAGGCTAAAATACTATTCCTGACTTCCTGAATCACTAAATTCGGGGTTCCCCTGTCTGAATGTTGGAGTCAGAGAGTGTCTGTTCGCCTGACACACTAGTAGCAACTCTTCCCAGTGACCTCCTCCCCTTCAATAGAGTTATTTCAACGCCTGTGTCTCTCGATCCCTCAATAAAGTGGAGTTATCACCAACCGTCTGCCTCTGATGGCTTTCGGAAAGACACCAGCCTGCATCCAAGGACCTCCCGTCTGAGAGCGAGCATAAACTCACCATCACACCTCACAATTCTCTCAACTGTTGGAAGTGATCACTTTTCAAATCAATCCAAAAAACACCTAAGCGTTGAAAGTCTTGAGAAATTACTGCTGTATAACAAAGTGTAACAAGAAAGTACAGTAGAATGCCAGAAAGCTGGAAAGAGGCAAATCATACCAATCAAAAAGCCTGGGAAGGATAACAGCAGGCCAGGAAATTACAGACCTATTGCCCTGACATCACACATTTGTAAATTAATAGAATGTAGGATAAATGAGAGATTAATGTACTTTCTGAAGAGCAGAAATTTGATAACAATTAACATATCAACACAGATTTAGAAAAGGTAGAAGCACTGTACTACAGAATCCAATAATATGACTTGAGGATGAAGTACGAAAAGCCCAAGCAAGTAAAGAAACAGCAATGGCTGTATTTTTTGAAGTTGAAAAGGATGATATGGAAAGAGGGACTTTTAATCAAAATGCATTTGTTGGGTGTTATAGGAAAAATGTCTGATTGGATAATGGATTTTCTAAATATGAAAAAAAAAAAATGTCAACAAGTGATAATGCAGTAAAAGGGAGACGTTTATCCTCAATACAAAGCAAAGTAGGTATTTTAAGAAATAAAGATATGAATCGTTGTCACGACACACACACAAGACACGTAGATCCAAGTGCAGTATATTTTAATGGGTAATCCGTACTCACAATCAGTCCAGGCAAAGGTCAAAATCCATACAAAGGCAATCCGAGAAACAAGAAACAGAACCAACATCCGAAGTGTGGGACATAAAACAAGGACTCCGTGACAAACACTAAGACAGACAGGGTATAAATACACAGACACCAATGATCTAGACAAGAAACAGCTGGGACAAATGATGACAGGGAACAGCTGAGTGTAATGAACCGTGATAAGTGCAGATGGGGATTATGGGGAATGTGGTTCCTAATGAGAATGACACCGTGGGGGAAGGGGACCTCAAGTGGACACCAGGGAACATAACACAACACTGTGACATAACCCCCCCTCTACGGAGCGGCTACCAGACGCTCCAAGACTAGACATCAACAACACAAGAGTCCAGGCGGGGGATGGAATGGTGGAGGATCAAGGGGCGGGATGGGGGACCAGGTCCATGAAGGGGCACAGAAACAGGGGGTGAGGGTTTAACCGGGAACCAGGGTGAAACAGAAAGTTCATCGGGCGGCCAGGGTGAAACAGAAAGTTCATCGGGCGGCCAGGACGAAGCAGACAGCCCCTCGGGCGGCCAGGGCGGTGAAGGCCCCTCGGGCGGCCAGGGCGGTGAAGGCCCCTCGGGCGGCCAGGGCGGTGAAGGCCCCTCGGGCGGCCAGGGCGGTGAAGGCCCCTCGGGCGGCCAGGGCGGTGAAGCCCCCTCGGGCGGCCAGGGCGGTGAAGGCCCCTCGGGCGGCCAGGGCGGTGAAGGCCCCTCGGGCGGCCAGGGCGGTGAAGGCCCCTCGGGCGGCAAGGGCGGTGAAGGCCCCTCGGGCGGCAAGGGCGGTGAAGGCCCCTCGGGCGGCAAGGGCGGTGAAGGCCCCTCGGGCGGCAAGGGCGGTGAAGACCCCTCGGGCGGCCAGGGCGGTGAAGACCCCTCGGGCGGCCAGGGCGGTGAAGACCCCTCGGGCGGCCAGGGCGGTGAAGACCCCTCGGGCGGCCAGGGCGGTGAAGACCCCTCGGGCGGCCAGGGCGGTGAAGACCCCTCGGGCGGCCAGGGCGGAGACGACCCCTCGGGCGGCCAGGGCACAGGAGCAGACACTGTCACCGGCTCCGGCCCAGGAACAGCAGGCACCGGCTCCGGCCCAGGAACCGCAGGCACCGGCTCCGGCCCAGGAACAGCAGGCACCGGCTCCGGCCCAGGAACAGCAGGCACCGGCTCCGGCCCAGGAACAGCAGGCACCGGCTCCGGCCCAGGAACAGCAGGCACCGGCTCCGGCCCAGGAACAGCAGACACCGGCTCCGGCCCAGGCAGAGCAGGCACCGGCTCCGGCCCAGGAACAGCAGGCACCGGCTCCGGCCCAGGAACAGCGTACACCGGCTCAGGTACAGCGTACACCGGCGGCTCAGGTACAGCGGACACCGGCGGCTCAGGTACAGCGGACACCGGCGGCTCAGGTACAGCGGACACCGGCGGCTCAGGTACAGCGGACACCGGCGGCTCAGGTACAGCCACAAGAACTGAAACAGATACAAGAACAGACACAAACACAGACACAAACACTGGGTCCGGAACCGACATGGGCTCCTGCTCTGGAACAGGCACTGGCTCTGCCTCTGGCTCTGGAACAGGGACAGGCACTGGCTTCGGCTCAGCAGATACTGACATGTCCAGGATCCGAGCCATACGTTCCAAATAGTCCATAAGTATACCCCCGGCTGCGAGAATGGGTCTCTCCTGATCCATCTCTGGCTGGGCAGACGTGACGTGAACAGTCTCAGGCTGGGCAGACGTGACGTGAACAGTCTCTGGCTGGGCAGACGTGACGTGAACAGTCTCTGGCTGGGCAGACGTGACGTGAACGGTCTCTGGCTGGGCAGACGTGACCTGAACAGTCTCTGGCTGGGCAGACGTGACATGAACAGTCTCTGGCTGGACAGACGTGACATGAACAGTCTCTGGCTGGGCAGACGTGACATGAACAGTCTCTGACTGGGCAGACGTGACGTGAACAGTCTCTGGCTGGGCAGACGTGACGTGAACAGTCTCTGGCTGGGCAGACGTGACGTGAACAGTCTCTGGCTGGGCAGCAGGTTGTTCGGGAACGACCACCGGGGCGTTGGGGAGGTAAGAAGTCCTTCTCCTCCTCCTCCGTCCTTGATGGCGAGGTGCAGGCTCAGTACTGGATGAGACCAGTGGTGAGGACTTTGGACTGGGCGGGACCAGTGGTGAAGACCTTGGGCTGGACGAAACCAGCGGAGGGGGCTTTGTGCAGGACGGAGGCCTTGTGCAGGACCGAACCCGCAATGATGGCCCTGTGCTGGGCGGAACCAGTGGCGAGGGCTTTATGATGGACGGGACCAGCGGCGATGACCTCGTGCTAGGCGGAACCAGCGTAGAGGATCTTGTGCTGGGCTGAACCAGCGGCGAGGATCTTGTGCTAGACGGGACTTGTGGTGAGGGCTTTGTGCTAGATGAGACCCGCGGTGATGGATTTGTGCGGGGCGGAACCAGTGGCGAAGGTCTTGTGCTGGACCAGACCAGCGGCTCCGGATCAGGAACATGGCCAGGCGGAGGACGATGACGTGGAATTTGTCGCCCACCTCCTCCCCTGCAGCCTCCCCGAGCTCCGGAGAACTTGGCCAGACGAGTCCCCTCGAACGACTCACCATCTCTAATGGACGTGGTCACTGGAGATTTTGCCGCCGCAGCTTCCTCAGTTTGACGGGCCCATAAAGCGAAACATTCAAAGATGTTTAACCGGGGCGCTTCCTCCCCGGTCTGCGAACCTCCTCTCTGTGGTCCCCTTCCTCCCCCATTCATAGGAGGAGGGTTATGGAATCCCGAACTGCTGGATCTATACATTTGTGACGGAGTCCTTCTGTCACGACACACACACAAGACACGTAGATCCAAGTGCAGTATATTTTAATGGGTAATCCGTACTCACAATCAGTCCAGGCAAAGGTCAAAATCCATACAAAGGCAATCCGAGAAACAAGAAACAGAACCAACATCCGAAGTGTGGGACATAAAACAAGGACTCCGTGACAAACACTAAGACAGACAGGGTATAAATACACAGACACCAATGATCTAGACAAGAAACAGCTGGGACAAATGATGACAGGGAACAGCTGAGTGTAATGAACCGTGATAAGTGCAGATGGGGATTATGGGGAATGTGGTTCCTAATGAGAATGACACCGTGGGGGAAGGGGACCTCAAGTGGACACCAGGGAACATAACACAACACTGTGACAATCGTAGAGAGCAAGAAATAATGAGCAAGCAATGGGACATAGCAATCACTTCACATCGTGCTATCAACACGGATAATCGCTTTTCAGTGTGTTTATGACTTAACGTTACATTACTGTATACACTCACCCAAAGGATTATTAGGAACACCATACTAATACTGTGTTTGACCCCCTTTCGCCTTCAGAACTGCCTTAATTCTACGTGGCATTGATTCAACAAGGTGCTGAAAGCATTCTTTAGAAATGTTGGCCCATATTGATAGGATAGCATCTTGCAGTTGATGGAGATTTGTGGGATGCACATCCAGGGCACGAAGCTCCCGTTCCACCACATCCCAAAGATGCTCTATTGGGTTGAGATCTGGTGACTGTGGGGGCCATTTTAGTACAGTGAACTCATTGTCATGTTCAAGAAACCAATTTGAAATGATTCGAGCTTTGTGACATGGTGCATTATCCTGCTGGAAGTAGCCATCAGAGGATGGGTACATGGTGGCCATAAAGGGATGGACATGGTCAGAAACAATGCTCAGGTAGGCCGTGGCATTTAAACGATGCCCTATTGGCACTAAGGGGCCTAAAGTGTGCCAAGAAAACATCCCCTACACCACCACCACCAGCCTGCACAGTGGTAACAAGGCATGATGGATCCATGTTCTCATTCTGTTTACGCCAAATTCTGACTCTACCATCTGAATGTCTCAACAGAAATCGAGACTCATCAGACCAGGCAACATTTTTCCAGTCTTCAACTATCCAATTTTGGTGAGCTCTTGCAAATTGTAGCCTCTTTGTCCTATTTGTAGTGAAGATGAGTGGTACCCGGTGGGGTCTTCTGCTGTTGTACACTGTAAAAAAATAAAATGCAATTTTTACGGTAAAATACCGGCAGCTGTGGTTGCCAGAACTTTACCGTCAAAAATATGGTACAGACAATATTGATTTTACAGACTTAACTTAAAATTTACAATAATAAACTGTATTTCATTATCTGATATAATGTTAATTTACCAACCTATTTATGTATTAATATCTGTTTTGTACCATTGTTATACACTGACAACCACTAATCATCACAGCAGTGATAAAAGTCACATGATAAATCAAAGCTTATCACAAGCAGCTCATCCACAAGATAGTTAGTAGTAATATATAAAAGCTGCACAGTGTGATTTGCACAAACACTAAACAGCATCATGGTAACACATGAAATTTTAAAAATGCAATAAACATTAATTTAACAACATTAAATGTGACATAAAACTCTAATGTACATAACTGATAAGAAAAGAACTAAGCAAACTAAGAAGAAACATAGTTATTTCAACAAAAATACATCAAATGTGAAGTGTCACGCAGGGAATTGTGGGAATGTCAATTTTTCGTTTTTTCACTGTAAATTATACAATGAGTTCTTTTTCACTTTCAAAAACTGTAAATTTAACGGTATTTTACAGTAAAATTACATTAAATGTACCGTTCACAGTCCTATTTATCTATCACACTTATTTACCGTATATAGTAAGGAAACTTTCTGTTAACCAATTAACAGTTTTTCACTGTAGCACTGTCTTTTACCGTTAAAATCACGATAATTTTTTACAGTGTAGCCCATCCGCCTCAAGGTTGTGCCTGTTGTGGCTTCACAAATGCTTTGCTGCATACCTCGGTTGTAACGAGTGGTTATTTCAGTCAAAGTTGCTCTTCTATCAGCTTGAATCAGTCGGCCCATTCTCCTCTAACCTCTAGCATCAACAAGGCATTTTCGCCCACAGGACTGCCGCATACTGGATGTTTTTCCCTTTTCACACCATTCTTTGTAAACCCTAGAAATGGTTGTGCGTGAAAATCCCAGTAACTGAGCAGATTGTGAAATACTCAGACCGGCCCGTCTGGCACCAACAACCATGCCACGCTCAAAATTGCTTAAATCACCTTTCTTTCCCATTCTGACATTCAGTTTGGAGTTCAGGAGATTGTCTTGACCAGGACCACAACCCTAAATGCATTGAAGCAACTGCCATGTGATTGGTTGATTAGATAATTGCATTAATGAGAAATTGAACAGGTGTTCCTAATAATCCTTTAGGTGAGTGTATATAAATATATGAGCTACCCCAACCCCGTCTCTAAACCTACCCGTCACTGGGGTTAATACCATTTATGAGTCTTCCCCTACCATCCTAGGAAAAAAAATAATCGCTCCCCAGATGTAGATCTACATTTTGCTTCGTTTCGCTCGGATATTTATTGGCGTGTACATACACACGGAATCACTTGGACATTAATGGCGTAGACATACACGCATACACACGGATAGCTCAAAATGCGTATAGATAACACTTGAAAGTGGCGTGTATGTTTACGCAAAAGTCATGATGTCATGTTGCAACAAGTCTGTGCACTCAGTGTCACGAATACAGGACAGTTCATCTTCACTCTAGAAAGACAAGAATGATGATTCAATTACAGGAAATAGGACAGCTAGAGGACAATATTAAAAGTATTTTAGAATGAGCAGGCAGTAAGGGTGTTTTTATTTTCTCAAAAAGACTGGACTGGACTGGACAGGACAAGAGACTTTTAAATAAATGGAGTGTAGTTAAGTGTAGAACCGGGGTTCCTGCTCATGCTGGTGTAGAGGGAAATGAGAAGGCAGATGAGATTGCAAAGAGAGCGTTGAATTTAAATAAGAATGAAATTATGAAAGTTCCATTTGGAAAAGGTGAGGCCAAATCATTCATTAATAAGTTAGTGAGGGATTTGTGGCAGAAGAAGTGGGACTCAGATAACAAAGGAAGACACTATTATAATATACAAAAATCAATCTCAGTTAAAACATATAAAGGAAAGTGTAGAAAAGAGGAAGTGGCTCTTGCAAGATTAAGACTTGGACACACCGGATTAAAGTCAACTTTGTTTTTAATGGCAAAATGCATTTCTGATAAATGTGACAGTTGTATACCAGAAAATGTTGAGCATGTTATTTTGTGTGCACATTACTTTTATGTGTTTTAAAAAAAAATTTTTTATAGACCTGAAGATGTAAAGCCGATATTACACACTTCTGTACAGTAGGTGGCGGTATGCTATAAATGCTGGTTTGCGATCCGCCATTAAACTGAAAGAAGAAGAAGAAGTGTAGAACCGCAGGTGGCAGTAATGCAACAATGTGGCGGGAATTTATTTGGCGGGGGAAACGGACAGTTGGTGCGTTGAAGCGAATCCAAGCATAACACTGAAGTGTTTTAATGAAAATTTCTTTGATCATAATGTGTGTGTTGTTGATGTCGATGACTATACTTGCCGTAGGTAAGACATGATTTATATTGTTTTCATTGTTTGATTCAAGTTGAATCTTGCGTGTGCTGTGCAACTGGCTCATTCCAGCGACTGAGAAAAACAAACACCTGCTATGTCTAGACAAGTAAAACCTTTCAAAACATCATAAGTGACTGATGTGATATGCTCCCAGCTATTTTGTTAACAGAAGTGCCAAACAAAGTGAAGAGACAGGTTGATTCTGACGCTAGCACATGTATCAATGGCAGATGAAAATAACAGGCAAGCGTGCAGCTATGCTACACTTAGCGCACATATATTTGGGATGAAATTACGCGTTTAATGAACTTTTTAGCATGCTCTGTACATTTCATGAGATATTATTTATGAGAAAAAGACCATTATAATATCATCTCAGTAACTTTATATATTACTAATATCTGAAATAGCTGCTGGTTGAATGATGGCTGATTTCTGGAACGATATTTGCCGTTTTGAGATGATCCAAATCGGCCGATAACTAACAGATTTTGTCTCATTTCTGCTAACGTTTCTTCATTTCTTCTAGTACTTTAGAATAACATTTGGAGTTCTGAGTGGAATTGTATTCAAAATATTTTCATTAACTTAGTAAATATTTACTAAAATAAATGTTCAGGTTTTTTTGTGAACATTTTATTGAATCCTTGGGCACAGTTCTCCTAAATGTTTTACTGTAAATCTGTGTTTTGAGCATTTACAGCAAATGATTGTAAAATCCGAATGTGAATCAAATAATTAATCTGTTGTTAACTTACAGTTCAAATATTTATTTCCGGAGGTTCTTGCATGGAATGTGGGAAGGTGAATGAAATCGAGGGTGGAAATGCTACACTACCCTACGCAACTTCTGGATTGACTCATTTCTATGAAATCGATTGCAAAAATGAGAGTAAGATCCGTCTGATCGCTCGTTACTGTGGCCCTAAAGATCAGTGCACCAACATGACACGTAATGTTTCAATAGAGCCTGACCGTGTAATTCTACATGGTGTCACCTCTAACACATGCTACAGGGCAGAACCCCAACAAGGAGAGAAGAAATGTTATACTGTTACTGCAGAGAGTGAGTATGTTACTGTATGACTAAACTTTTTAAATAACATTTGACACTTTCCAATTTATGTTTGTTTTGGGGTTCATGTGGGCAGTAGAGAAGTTAGCCTACAGTTTTATAAAATGTATTGTTCTTGTGACCCTTACAGAACCACTACACTCAAACATCAGCCCAGAAATATTCAACTCAAAGTCCAGCACTGCAACACCCTTGTATAACTCAACTTCAGACACTTCCAGTGCATCCAAACATATTGCTGGAGGTGTTGTTGTTGTTGTTGTTGTTGTTGGTGGTGGTGGTGTTGCTGTTGGCTGTTACACTTACAAACGCAATGTAAGTATTATCAAAATAATTTAACTTTTTATTTTACTGCTCTCATTAACAGCTCTGATACGGTAAAGACCATGTGCATTATTGCACATTATTCAGGGCAGTTTTGTTCTTGAACTTCACAATCCCAGACTAGAGAAGTTCCTTGAGGCATTTGACAAAGAATCAATTTAACAATGTTTAATATCATCATACAGAACATCGCTTAAAAAAAGAGTGCCAAAATTTACAGTTTTAGGAGCTCTGTAGTCAAGTAGGTTACCTCCCAATTTATTTGAGAACAACAACAAAAAGGTTTGACATATTTGCACCTATGAAAATGAAATGTGACTTATAATGAAAGGATTAATAACATGCAACATTTTCAAAACACTTACGGTATTGAAAACAAACAAACAAACAGACATTCAATTTACATATATAAATACATTCACACTGCAGTTAAAAGTATCCCTAATCTGATTTTCTACTCAAATCTGTTACTGAGGCCATTTATGACCCTTTTAATTGTGGCCCATTTCAGACACTCATCTGATATTAGTTTCAAATATTAAAATCATGGTCATAATAAAAAACATGGTTACTGCAATTTTACTTGCAACTACATGGTTATTTTTCATAAGTTAATCTACCCTTAAAGGGTGCATACTTGTTTATATGTAGGGTGACCTGACGTCCCGTTTTTCCCGGGACAGTCCCGTATTTCAACTCTAATTGTAGTGTCCCGACTTATTATGAGAAAATCATGTTTTGTCCCGTATTTCATCGTTAATATATATATTTTTATATATTATAGGTTTCGTTTTCGAAAGGCTGCGTGAATATGTATGTATGTTATGTTCAAAACCGTTGAAAATGCGTCTTACACCCCCCCCCACCCCCCCCCCCCCCAAACGCTGAGCGTTTTTTTTTCACGCTGGACCGCCGAGCGCCCGGCGTTTTTTACTGGTCGCCGAAAAATTTTCAACTTTGGATAAAACGCAGCGCTCATCACTGTCACTTTTTACCCAGCCGTCCAATCACAGTGGAGGAGGGGTGGGACTAATACCACACCGACCAACTGTCACAACATTCTTTCTGTACACAACGACATCAACCAGCAGAGCTAACCGAACAAAATGAAAAATACATTTTTAGTATGAAACAAATTATCGGCGAAATCAGTTACAAGTAAACTGTGCTGCGGATATTCTGTATCATAGCAACGAAACGTCTCAACGGAAAAAACGCTGCGCTGCCAAAACGCTCTCAAGCGCCCACAGGCCACAGCTAGGCGTTTTCAGCTGGCTAAAAACGCTTTGGTGGACACACGGCCTAGGGTGAATTAACGTTAACCCTTTAAGTGGGGTGTAATAATTATATGAAATAAGTAGCCTATCATGTTTTTTTTTTTTTGTGAAGGCTGCATTCATAGGTTTTGGTTAAAGATCTGATGACATTCAGTGTAAAAATGCGCAATACAGAAAAAACTCATCAGGAAAACACTTTCACAGCAATGTAAATACGAAGTCTAATTATAAACCAAGAGTATAGGCAAAGCATCAGATAATTTTAATTCAAAAGCCACACTTTCTAGTTTGTTTGTTATTCTCATTACATGTATGGTTTTAACTACTCATACTAAGTATGATAATTACAACATAACAGATAAAATCATTTGTGTGCAGAGAAGATTGAAGCGGAGGTACATTGAAGTGTTTGCTGAAGTGTGAAAGCCTCATGGGTGAGTATTGATGTGACCTTGGCCCCCTTTTACACCCGAAATTAACACATAAACGTGTTTCATAAAGTATATGAATTCTGAGTATTATATAATTTACTTGCATTCCAATGCATCTTCAGTGGGATATGTGCATGATTTCCATACCATACATGATAGCTGATAATGGTGTAAAGGTTTTTAGGAAGTTCAGCCACAGTAGATTGTAATTTTTAATAATTGAAAATGTTAATACTGTGTATATCAAGAAGAAAATTACATTCTCTCTCTCATTATAATCATAATGTAATTGTTTGCAATGTATTTTCTGTATTACACAATAATTGATTAGGACCATTCATGCTTTAACCCAGTTCAGTTGTAATATAACATGATCTTGAGAGCTTTTGTATCGTTAGAATAGTTTAATAATTGAAATATACAGTCAGTTCAAATACACACAAATATGTATGCAAATTGATAAGAAATTGTTTTAATTGTTCTAGGTTAAATACAACTCAAACACTTGAGTTGCAAAGAAACTGAAGGAACGAGACTCCAACATTGCAGTTCGAATAGGATGGACTTGGTTTGGCAGGAAAAACGGAAGCTGCCAACTCACTTCTTACCACTGCATGTGAACGAAACTCAACTCTGGGTTGTTGCGCTATACCTCCAATTAATTCCAACTAGTCACTTTTTTTTTGGTTTACATTTTTCATGTTTACCTTGAAGGATTAAGATATATGAAGGTCATTACCAGAAAAGTTTTAGTCAACTTTAAATCAACTTTTGCACTTTTTTTTCTCTCTGTATTTTCACTTCTGCATTAAATAAACACATATAGCCTAATTATGGACCTTCTTGTGTAATTATTAGTTTTCTTTTCAGAACAAGTGCCTCAAACTTAGCACTGAATATCTTTGATGTCACTAATTGCAAAAACTTTCAACAGAAACTTTGGCAAATCCAGTGATTATGTCATGCTGAAAAGCACTCACTGCCAGCTCGGTTTAGACATCGGTTTTGGTTTAGTTTGCGTTCTGGCATTCTGATGGTCCAGATGTCGGTTTCACAGACAAGAATTAAGCCTAGTCCCAGACTAAAATGCATGTGTGTGCTGTCTTAAATGAAAGTAACTTGCACTGACATATCTTAAGATGTCAGTGCCATTGTTTTTTGAAGATGCAGACAAGTAATGTTTTTTTCTAAGGCATGTTTAAAAAAAACGTACTTAAATTAACTAAGTTAAAAACACCCGTGTGCCCGTACTCATGGAAGTTTCTTACAATCAGCCAATCAGAATAGATGGACAGATGGAGAGCGGGTGGGGCTATTAGCTAATCAAATTAATTGAAATCACGGGGTGGGTCAGTTGATTGTGAGACCTTTTATATCCCTGTATCAAATGTGTCCACCATTTGCCTGAAGAAGACCCAGTAGGGTCGAAACATTGCTTTTTTTATTAAATATGGGAGCATAAAGCAGTGTTGCGGACATTACATTTTCTTTCACTATATTAGTTCTTTCTGTCCTGCACCTGCCAGAAGGTGGGATGTGCACACAACTTACTCTTTTTATTACAGATGGAGAGCGGGCCATGGGCAGTCATTGGGAGTGCCAACTGAGGCTGCATTTTACTCCACTTTTAGACATTCACTCATGAACTTCCCTTTTGAAGTGTGTTCAACTTCGTCAAGTTGGTGAGGGAAGTTTATTTAGACAGACCCTCAACCCCTCAATTTTGACAAAGGGAGCGAGTCTACAATTGTGACGTCACAGCAGCAACTTGCAGAGCTCAGACTTAATTTACCTGAATTTATTTTAAGTGATCAGGGGCTTATGTTCCATTTAAAGGTGAACTAAGTAACTTTTTTACCTTAACCGAACAGCTTTAGAGTCATTGTAATGTTTATATTACTGATTTCGTGTTGAATGGTGGTCGTCTCGCACCCCCCTGGTGCCTGTGAGCCGCAAAACCACCCTTGCAACTTTGGGCCGGCGGGCCGCCGGCCTCAGTGTTAGGAAGTATCGTGTGATATCAGGTCTCGCGAGGTAACGAATTGCTTTACGGCAAAAAACAGATCTGATAAAATGAGCATCAAACAGAAATAACCCGGCGCCGTATACATGTGGTGTTGGGCGCGCGCAGCTCTTAAAGGGGCCATACCTTATTTCCACTCGTTACAGCGTCCATCCTACTGAACAGATACCGGTGTACAGGGGGAGGGGATCCGGCCGTGAGTGCGAGCCATCTCTGCGTGAGTGCTATTCACGACAGTACAAGTACTCCACAGCGACTCTAGGGGTCGCCGTTTGACAAAAACAGAATTCCTACTGAGTGCTGCTTTAAACATATTTCAAGGGTTTCGCCAATAGTGGGAATTCGCGCAATGACATATCCAAGTGAATGAGACAGATGGAAGTTAGCAAGGGAGACTCTCAATTGAGAGACATGGTGTCTAATTTACAATATGTAGCATAATTGGTATGCTATTCTGAATTCAGCCCCGCAAGGTGTGGATGACTGGAAGACAGCCCATAGTTCTGTTTGGTTGAATTTGTTGCTTTGAAAGAAATATTTAAAACGGCACTTTATTTTGTTTAAAATAAGAACAGACAATGGCACTTCATGTTAAAAAGTTAGCAGGGCCCTTAGATGGCAACATCTTTTCACACAAAGTGGTTTCATAAAGCTCATACCTCACTGCAGAAGACATGCCACTAGACCGCTTCCTGTTCCACTGAATGTGGATCATCAACAACACTGAAAACTCAGAAGATGCGTTCTGGAACATCTGAGCTCTATGAATGTGGGTTGGCAAAAAGGCAGAACAAAAGAATCATCTTTTTCTTAAAATATTACCTCTTCAGAAAAGGAAATCAAAGTACAAACACACACACTGTACAAACTTGTTTCTGGGTTATGGCCAACACAAATACACATCCCGGCAGCACTCTAGATTTACAGTATAGTTTGGAGTTTGTGAAAACCATCTGGATTTTAGTCATTTCGTTTGGCGCTGTCTAACCTTAGAAACTATCGGCAGTATCTTTAGCACACAGATGGAGCTCTTCCCCGAGCCGAGCAGAACATCACATGCTCAACCAGAAAGAAAACGGTGCCAATTCCCACCAAACCAGACAGAACCAGTCGGATCAGAACCTCAGTGATACCACAATGCTCCGGACAATCTGATAAAGAAGAAAGAGAGAAAGTGACATGAAGTCAACAACTGTCATCATCTATTAAGAGACACATAAGCTACACAGAGGTCATTGTGGCAGGAAGAGATGTGACATTTTGCACCTTCATGTTGTGGGCAGATCTTTTTCATGTGAAGATGAACGGTTGTATTGCTCACTGGATTGGCAGCCGTGCAGCTGTAGGTCTCTGGATCATTATAATGGAGCTCTAATGGTAAACTCAGGTTAATGCTGAGATCAGGATCGCTAGTCTGGTTCACCACTTCACCCCCTTTATACCAAGAGATGGACACGTCTCGTTCATTTTTTACAGAACAAAGCACAGAACAGAGTTGTTGGTTTGGGTCTTCCATCACCTGTGATTGCGTCAATGCCCCTGGTACACATCAGATCATAAGGTTACTTTTGAACATTTTAAAGTTAAGACTGCTTTTTTTTTTTTTTTTTTACCACTGAGGTCTGATCCACAAACTGTGAGCTGGCTTAAACTGGTTGTTAAATGCCAAACTGGTCCCCAGCTTGTAACCTGGCTTGGGCTATTTGTTGGGTGCTAGACTGGACCACCAGTTAAGACAGTTTTTAAGCATTTTTGACTCGCTTTTAAAATCAAACTGTTGCTTCATGAGCCCATGTAGCTGCCAGTCAGAGCAGCAATTTTTTTGGCTCCGTCTTGTGTGACAGATGTACAAAAGTTAAATTGTCTATCATTGGGTTGCAATTTATGTTTTTGTTTGCTTGTACTGTAGCTGGAAAGGTGATGCATACAAATATCTTGCCAGTTAGAAAAAATATGTACGGAAATTGGGATGCACACTTATCACTGAATGGGGTAATAAGCTTCCGAACTCTACCAAAAAGTGCCTCACAATACTCTGTACTGTTGCTGTTTGAACTTAGCCTGGGTTTCCCCATACTGCCTTTACGCAGCGCAATTTTATTCACGCTGCTAGGCAGTCTTGATACCATGGACCAAATTTTCACCTCAGCGAGGGGACCAATCACAGAACGGGGAGGGCGAGACGCAGCAAGACGATGACGACGTCTATGCGACACACCGAAGCAGTTTGTATATACCTATGGATCCAACATGGCAGCAGACGCGAAGTTACCTTTCGATGCAGCCTTAGATATTGTTCTAAGTAGTTTAGAACGCAAATAAATCTCTGACCCATCGTCTTCTTCCTCGTCTAATTTCTTTCGCTCTACATATGTCATCTGGTATAATAAAAACGATTGGCTATGAGCTACGTACAGGCGCATTTGATAAGACATTCGTAGCACCCAATAAACGGCTCTGGGCATTTGTAAACCACGCCTCAAATACGAGAAAATGAACATGTGGTTCCCAGACCACGTCTCAATGTCAATGAGACGTTGTCTGACGTTAGCCAGGCTAGTTTGAACTTGCATTTTTAATGTTTTTTTTTTATTGCACAGCTTCTAATGTTACTGTCGCTACTAATCTTGTAAGTCACTACTGGGTAAGAGAAAAAGACTTACCTTGTGCTTGGTTTATACTCATCAGTGAGCCAATCCTGATGGCAGGAACAGAAACTGATTCTTTACACACACACACACACACACACACACACACACACACACACACACACACACACACACACACACACACACACACACACACACACACACACACAGAGAGAGAGAAATCAGTATAAATAGTTATCACAAAAATAATTGTATTGGCTGCAACTAAATCTTACCATAAACATCAACTTTGAACATCTTCCAGGACATTAATTTAGTGATGGTGACTTCATAAAATCCAGATTCACTGGTGCTGATGTTCCAGATAGTCAATGATCCAGTTTCTCTGTCCAGCTGCAGTCTGTTGATGAGTCTCGGTTCATAATGAGTGAAAACTGTTCCTTGAAATAGCTGTGCTATACGGGTAGTTCGGTCGCCACTGTCAAACAGCCACATTACTTCATCATCTCTCTGTAGCTGAGTAGCTCCTGTTTGCAGAGTGACTTTTCCCTTTATCACAATCTTTAGCTCATCCCACTTACCATTCACTAGATCTAAAACAATATAAAAATGTGTTAGATAAAAAGCTAGAAAAAAAACAACAACTAAAAACAAACAGACATCAACGACAATTAGACAACAGCTGGTACAGCTATTTTTAAATAACTATTAAGCTATCGCACTATCAAGTATGTTAGACATTTAACAAGATGGATTTTTTAGTACAAATTAAGTTTGCATGACAGAACCAGCGTCTCAAATTGACAGTATGCAGCCTAACCAATGACCACAACCACTAAAACAGCCGTCTGCTTGAAAACAAACAGAAAACAACATCAGATTTGAAATAGCTTACCTTTCATGCTGATGAAAAACACAATGTAAGCCCACAAGCTGGAGAATGTTTTAAGATGCGTCATATCAGATATTATAGTACGTTTGTCTGTTCTGTCCGTCATGCACCTGGAGCTCAACTCAGAGTGAGCATTTAGTGAAGATCGTCTGTGCCTCAATTACTTTTATCAGGAAATGACACTGACCATGAAATCGGGTATACAAGATGGCACTAGACGGCATTAAAATAGTCTTTAATTAAAAACGAATAATTAATAAATCATTGTTCTTTATAGCCTCAGGACAGGGGTAGGTTGAGTCGTCTGAAGGGACAAATTTAACCTTCTGAAACAATTCTAAATTGCATTATGTGTAATGCGGGGGTTATCCATGATGGGTTGTCATATATATATATATATATATATATATATATATATATATATATATATATATATATATATATATTATTATTATTATACATGTCCATCTCAGCAATAATCTAGGCCATAAATACCACGCGACTAATCACTCTATATTAGAACTCCTTACATGAGACAGAGAAAACCCAAAACTCAAATTTTGAGCAATTAAGCTTTTCACTTTTAATAAAACAATTCTGTAACACTTACAATATTTTGTTTTTATTTGCTACGATTAGTTAGCTTCTCTATAAAACACGAACGGACAATTAACTACTTCTGCAGCATTTGTTAATCTTGGTTAATGGTGCAGTAAGTGATTTCTGAGAAACACACGCCTCCCTTTAATGCTCTCTGCCCCCAACATGCACAAACACGCAATGCAAGAGTGAATATCTCTTTATCATATCTGAAGCGAAGCAAAATAATGAAGCGAAGAGAACAAATGAACGACAAGGAAGAACAAAAAATGAACATGCAGTACACAAGTAAATATAAGCAAGTTGGTTGTTGGTCGCCAGCAGCTACAGACAATGACACTCACAAATAGCTCACAAATGTTATAGCTAACATTACAACAACGTACTAGCAAAACCAAGCGTGCCGCACAAGCCCTCAAAAGTGAAGCCAAAACGTCTCGATCGCCCCACAGTGACCGGTCCTAGTATAGGTCCTAAACCCCGCCTCCCCGTGTTATTCAACGACACATGAGACCAACTAAATTAAATTACACTTCACATATCCTTTTTCCAAAGATAGTTTCTGTCATTTACTGTAGTTTATATCACGTTGATGTAATTTCAAGTGTTTGTTTTTAAAATAAGTTTGTTTTTAGTTAGTTATTTGATGCTATAAAAACGGTGCTGTGACATCATGATTGGCAGCTGTGATTGACAGGTTCTCTGTGCAAAGTAGTCACTGAAGCACCAACTTTTTTTCATAATGTTGACTATGTGGTCAGTAATTGGATTTACCTTATTTTAACGAGGTACTGCAATCAGCAGACATCATTGGAGAGGAACGGAGCAGACAGAGGCCACTTAAGAAAAGTGCAGGGGCGTGTGCTTGCGATTGATTCTGCGAGAGTGAGGGCGGGGCCTTGATTTCGCGGCTTTACTTCCTGCTCACGACTGCGCATGTCTGGTCCCGAAACGCAAGTGCGCAGACTCAAGTCCCAAGATGTCAGCGCCATATCGGGACACTGGCGGCTTCAGTTCTCTCCAATGGAAAAGAGCGAAGGGGCGTCGTCCATCTTTTTTTACAGTCTATGAGCAAAACCAATGCTACTCGCGTATGGAGCAAAAACAACGCAACCTCTGCGTCCATTTTCATTTTGATTGGCCCACTCTCTCTCCTCCCCCATCATGATTGGACACACCCCCTACTGCTGATTGGCCCACTTTCTCTCCTCCCCCATCATGAGTGGACACACCCCCTACTGATGATTGGCCCACTCTCTCTCCTCCCACATCATGAGTGGACACGCCCCCTACTGCTAATTGGCCCACTCTCTCTCCTCCCCCATCATGAGTGGACACACCCCCTACTGATGATTGTCCCACTCTCTCTCCTCCCACATGATGAGTGGACACACCCCCTACTGCTGATTGTCCCACTCTCTCTCCTCCCCCATCATGAGTGGACACACCCCCTACTGCTGATTGGCCCACTCTCTCTCCTCCCCCATCATGAGTGGACACACCCCCTACTGATGATTGGCCCACTCTCTCTCTCCTCCCACATCATGAGTGGACACACCCCCTACTGCTGATTGTCCCACTCTCTCTCCTCCCCCATCATGAGTGGACACACCCCCTACTGATGATTGGCCCACTCTCTCTCCTCCCACATCATGAGTGGACACGCCCCCTACTGCTGATTGGCCCACTCATGATATACTCGCTTATTATATACATTTTGAACAAAAAAATTTACGGACTGCAGCTTTAATTTCAACATTAATACATTTTTAAATAAAAAGTTATTATTCATTAATAATATCAAAATGAATCGATTACAGTTTTTCTCGATTGTTTACACACATTTTCTGAAAGAATGCCTCATATTCTCAGAACTCTACACACAAATAAAAAAACACACACACAATGGGCAAAACCCCTCAATTCTCCTGCAAAATGAAACTTTACATTCAAAACAATGTTATTTCTTCTCAAAATGGTATTTTGTTTTCAAATGACACACAGAAACCATCATATGAATAGACATTTATAAGAACCAGTTGAACACTGATGTGCTCAATGTAAAACACTATGATGAATGGAAAACACTTCTTCTCCATTCATCATAATGACTTAGCCCTTTTTTTGTTCAGTGTTACACTTACTAAAGACAGTACATACATAAGTGTGTTGTAAAATATTTGAGAATATTGTTTTTATACTCAGAACACACAGTAACAAATATATTTTATTTTTCCCACAAAAACAATGAACAGAGTGTGCATCTCATTCCCAACCAACACAAAGTTGCACATACACTACATACAAAACAACAGAAGAATTTACTGTACACAGTTACAGTAAAAAAAACAACTATGCTGCATCCTCTCTTTTGTTGCGGTCTGGCCACAGCACCTCATCCACATCACAAGCAATGTTTTCCCTGGCCAAGCAGCGGGGGAAATATCGCCTAGCATGGCGATTCCAGCCATGAAAAGCATCAGCTCCTATATCTCCACATGCGTCCTCCATAGCTTGGAGAAGAGGTGTACGCGTTTGTGGATTTCGGTCATACACTTTCCATCTCCAGGCAGAAAAAAATTCCTCAATAGGATTGAGGAATGGAGAATATGGAGGGAGATAAACAACTAAAAAGCGTGGGTGGGCAGTGAACCAGTTACGAACCAGAGCAGCCCTGTGGAAACTTACGTTGTCCCAAATGACAACGTACCTGAGCTGCTCTGGGCCATCTACCTGATCTGGTGGAATGAGTGTGCTGTGTAGGGTGTCCAAGAATGTGATCAGATGGGCGGTGTTGTAGGGGCCAAGGGTAGCATGGTGATGGATGACGCCGTGGTGGGTAACACACATTGTGTTGTTCGCTGCACACATTGTGATGTTCCCTCCGCGCTGACCAGGGACTTCAACAATGGCACGCTGGCCGATGATATTCCTTCCCCTCTTTCGTCTTTTTGTGAGGTTGAACCCAACCTCATCAAAGCCTCAACCAGAAGGACTCTCTGAAACACAGTATGACAATATCAGAAATAGACATGGAGTGGTCACTATTGTGAAGCACAATCATTATGATTACAATATTGAAATATGTATAATTTACTGTATACAGTGTTGAGAGTATGCATCAATTGTGGGACTCACTTGCACATAGTTATATCGCAATTCTTTGACTCTTTCTGAATTGCGTTCAAATGGCACCCTGTAGACCTGCTTCATCCTGAGATGATTTCTGCGCAAGACACGGTCCAGTGTTGATAAGCTTACCCTATCAATATTTTGAAATATGTGATTGTTTTCTATTATTTTTCTTTGTATTTGCTGTAATGTTATGGCGTTGTTTTCTAGGACCATGTTTATGACTCCAGTTTCCTGTTCAGGAGACAGAACACGTTCCCGACCACCTTGTGTTGGTAATCTTGCAGTTCTGCCAAACAAATAGTAAAATACTGTAAATACAATACATTTCCTAAATACTTGAAACATACTTTACAGTATTTTTACAGTCCTACAGAACAGTCCACAGGCAATACTGTACTCACTGAGTACTGTATTGATATGCAGTACTGCAATTTTCTAGTGAGAGATTTCTTACCTATTCTCATTTCGGAAAGTCCGGATGATGGATACAGTGTACCTGCTCAGATTTGGCTGCACTCTTTGCCCAGCCTCCCTCATTGTTAGACCATGGCTGACCACATGATCAACCAAAGTGGCTCGGATCTCATCAGAGATTACGGTCCTTGGCCTTCCTCGTCCTCCTCCTCCTCTTGCTCTCACTCCTCTGGCTCTGCCTCTGTTTCCAATGTTGGCATCCATTGCTCCATTGAAGAGCTCACCTGTTGCCCTTTTATGCTAAAGCTCTGATTGCTAATTGTAAAATAGTGTGACGGGTGTTTGCCCTTGTGATGAGTCAGTGTGCATATTTGAATGGCAGTGTGTTCCTTGTGAAAACAAGATATTTTCTGCATGAAAATTGTGCCAAAAGCAGAGAATTGTGTGTAGTGTTTTGAAAAAAGTGTGCTTTAGAACTGCAATTTGAGCGTAGAGCAGGAATTGTGCTTGTAGTTTAGCAGAATTGGTTCAGGGGGTTGGTGAATGAGTTACATGTTGTGGTCATTGTGTCTCAAGTACCAGAAAATGTGTGTAAACAATCGAAAACTGTAATACGATTAAAAATGCTGTAAAAATATGTATTGCTCATTATTATTTCATGTTAATGAATGGGACCTGAAGTGTTACCACCAATCCTCTGACATTTTTTTCTATGGTAAAATGTAATATCCTTAAAGCAAGTTTACACAACTCTAAATCAAAGCTGATTATTGCAGACAAACCTCTACTGTGCTTCGGCTGGACAGTAAAAAGCAGCTCTAATCTAAAGCCAGTGATAATCTGACAGTGATTTCACTGGAAAGCGTTCATGACCAATGATGTCTTATGTAACTCAGATTGTGTTTGGTGAAATGAAAGGTGTCAGAGAGAGAGAGAAAGTAACAGGACACATGACAATGATGACAAAGTAACCAATAACAGGATAAAAAGGAGAGAAAAAAAATGAAATCTTGGTAAAAAAATTTATTCTGTCATCATTTACTGTCATATATCGTTCCAAACCAGCATGACTTACTTTCTTATGTGGAAAACAGAAGAAAATTTTAGGCAGGATTTTTTATGTTCTTTTCCATACATAAATAGCTTACCAGAAAAAAAGGAGATAATAACAGCTGTCCATCTGACTTTAACTATATTTGCAAGTCATGTGATGGCTTATTTTGTGATTAATGCATTCTAAATGTCTTATAAATGCGTATAATTGTAATACGTTATTATCACCTGGTTTCACTGACATCTATCTATAATCATTTTTATAAATTATTATTTTTATTTTCTCATTGTATTTGCATTATCATCATCAATTATAATAGTTATAGGGCTAGCAAAAATATTGCTAGCAACAGAAATATGCTAAAAACATATGAACTATTGAGGGAGAAAAAAACCTTGTTAAATGCTAGCTTGTGTACAAAGGATCCAAAATGGACTATTTTATAAACAATTTTCTCTCTCTCTCTGTCCCTCTCAAATCAAATTGATTCTATAGAGGAGGAATGGCAAATGTCATTTAAAAAGTATCAGTGATTAAAAAGGCCATGACTGAGGAGCAGGCACATACTTATCAAATCAAATGAGCATCTGTTGTGCTGCAGTATAGAGCTCTTGATGGAGGAGCGCACAGATGGCTATGATGGCATTTCATTACAGGTTTCTGCATCTGACCTAAGCATAATTCAGTATGTTTACTGATCTAGGACAACACCCACATCACCCTCTATGACCCATCCATGTGAGGAACTCGTCAAATTGATCCAAAGTTTGGATTAACCTGCAGTGTGTGCAGCTCTGGGACCAGTGTCCTGATCCAGTTACCATCAAATATCTGAAGTCAACTGATCCTACACTGTAAAAAATGATCGTGATTTTAACGGTAAAACACTGTAAAAATGCTACAGCAAAAAACTGTTAATTGGCTAACAGAAAGTTTCCTTATTATATACGGTAAATAACTGTGATATATATAATGGTACATTTAATTAAATTTTACTGTAAAATACCGTTAAATTTGCAGTTTTTGGAAGTGAAAAAGAACAAGTCATTGTATAATTTACAGTGAAAAAATGTAAATTGACATTCCCACAATTCCCTGCGTGACGCTTCACATTTGATGTATTTTGTTTTTAAATCACTGTTTCTTCATAATTTTCTTAGTTTTTTTCTAATCAGTTATGTACATTAGGGTTTTATTTTACATTTAATGTTGTTAAATTAATCCTTATTGCATTTTTTAAATTTCAACATGTTACCATGATGGTGTTTAATGTTTGTGTGAATGAGACTGTGCAGCTTCTGTAAATTAGTATTTTACTCTCTTGTGGATGAGCTGCTTAAGATGAGCTTTGGTTGACTGTTTGATTGTTGGCTGTCAGTGTATTACAATGGAAAAAAATAGATATTAATACTTCAAAAAGTCAGTATATTAACATTATATCAGATAATGAAATATGGTTTATCGCTGTAAAATAATATACGGTTAAAAGTTGTAAAACCTAAAACGTTGCTACCGTATTTTTAACAGGAAAACTCTGGTAACCACAGCTGCCAGGGTTTTCCTGTAAATTTAACGTTTTTTTTTTTTACAGTGTAGATCTGCTGCAAAGGGAAGAATGCCATTTTTTTAGGGCCTGAAAGTGTCCTGCATGCAAGAAGATATCTTAAATGTATTGCCAGAAGACATCTTAAACCATTTGGCCTAATGCTTAGAGAGTCCGACTTGTAACCCACACACACACACACCAATTATATCATAATTTACATGTTATTCCAGTGACTTTCTTTTATCTGTGGAACACAAAATAATTTAAAGAAACTATTTTCCATACTATAAAACTGGGGCTGCCAAGCTTTAAAAAAAGTGACATTAAAGCACCATAAACATAATCCATACAACTCAAGCACTATATTCCACATACTCCGAGTCTTTTTATTTTGATCTTAATGTGAGAAATAAAAATATTTTTTTTTGCGTTGTTCATAAACGAGTATAAATAATATATTGAGAAAATATAAATAAATTAAAATATAACATAGTAAATAAATAAAATATAAATAAATAAATAAATGATAAAATAATACACGGAACATTAATTAGACAAAATAAATAAATAGGCCTAGTTAAATATTTACTGTAGAAAAAGGGAATTTTGTGATTAACGCGTATACTGACTTCATAAACAATATATAATACAATATATTGTGTACTCGGTGCTCGCATCAGTAATCTAGAATAGATAAAACCTAAATCAAACCTTGTCATTGATCCTTGTGCATCCTGTTGTCTTTGTAAAACCGATGAAGGAGGCCCTCTAGTGGTGATGATGGACCTTTAAAAAAACACACACAGCACTTAAAAGTTCAGAGCAAAAAAGCAATGAGAGAAAATAAGCTTTTATGTGACAGGAATGTGGTTACTTCTCCATTCCTGCAAATATTTCATAAGGACTTTCATAAGACAAAAGATATGTGGAGAACAGCATACTACCATCCTACCCTAACTATTTCTGCAGTATAGTATAGTATAAGTATGTCAAGGTCATGTGAAAATGTAGAATACTTCTGTTTTAAACATGATAAATGTAAGTAAGAACATACTGTTTCACATACTGTTTTAAAATACCTGTCGAATAACACGTTCGTGCCAAAGCAGCCATGACGTCAATGCTCAAAAACGGTTTCTGATGTACATGAAGAAATCAAGGCCGTTTTTTTCACAGCACTGAAACCCAACTGAGAGGAAAAACATAAAAGTGCTAGATATTTTATTAGCATATTGAGTGAATTACTGTCCCCATAGAAAAGAAACCACTGCCGTGTATGTGAACATGTTTAAAAAAAAGAAATACAGGGAACAAAAGCAAACAGCAAAAATTACACCACTGATCCCAACACACTACCACAAATTTTCTCTCTGACAAGAATTAATGGCACTAATTATTCTCAGAGCCTCAAAAATGAAAACCAATTTATCAAACACACAAATGTTCCAAGTAATAATTCTCCGTGGGAATTTCATACAGCAAAGGAACAAACAGACTTGTTAAATTTCACTCAACTTCCTTTGTGCCTCCCTAAAATGAATTCATGAACGAGTATGATATTCTGTGTAAACACTTCCAAATAATGATACGCACATATACATAAGTAGAAATATATAAATGGAAACCGGGCCAGGCAGATGATCCCCTGAGAGTCAAAACCATGATCATGCAGAAAATATCAAATCAATGAATAATAATAATAACAATAATGTGTGAAGAGAAATACAATCACTTAAAAGAAAAAAAATACACTGCACAAAAGCCCATTGTGATATTGAATCTCTCAATGTTGCAAAGCCATAATAATATATTCATAATAATACAATGCAAGTGCTGTTTAAGACATGATTTTGGCATCAGGTTCTGCCAAATACGACACCATAAATGTGTAAATACCTTAATATAATATAATATCTCTTGATATTTAGAACATACATGACTTTGATAGACTTTTATAAAAGTGCGAGATGCAATATAATTGCACGTGTGCGCATACATCCGACCCAGCTAATTCTATAGTCCGTGTATTTGAGTTTGTATCGTGACCGCCGTTGGTCTCGGGAAAGGCCATGTCCGTCCGGGCTGTGAAGTGTGGGGCGGATGTGCAGTTTCACAACATTTGGCACAGTCCTCAGAGTTTATATATCTGTTAGAAAGCACATTTATTTTGGAGCAAGACCATAGTGACTGTGTGCAGATGTGTTTAACTCTTTGGTTTTCAAGAGCAGAATGTCAGCGTTTGTGCCAGTCAATGGGTTTCTTTAAAATATGTAATATCAGTGAATCAATAGAGACAGTTCACACAAAAGTAAATATTCTGGCATCATTTATTCACCCTCATGTCGATGCAATCCTGTATGATTTCTTTCTTTCGTCGAGCACACACGAGATGTGGGTGCAGGATGTTCACACAGCTGTAAAGGCCTAAAAAAGGACAAAAGCACCATACTGTTGTCTAAATGAGTAGCTTTGTGTGGAAACATACTGAAATGAAAGTCGTTGTTTACTGAAAATCTTCCTCTCCACTGTAACGCTCAAATCTCATAAATGCAATCTGAAGATATGCATGTTAAAACTTTGAGCACTGAAAAACTGGTTGCGAGGCACATGAGAAGCGTTAATGTTTGGCAACAATTGCCAAAAAGCTGAAATTTAACGACTGTCTTTTTCTTAAAAACTGGATTTTAAGGGATAGTTGACCTAAAATTTTTAATTCTGTCATCATGTACTCCCTCATGTCGTTCCAAACACGCAAGACTTTTGTTCATCCTTGAACCACAAACGAAGCTCGTCGAAATCTGGGAGCTTTCCATCCCTCCATTGACCGCTACACGACTACCACTTTGACGCCACAAAAAGATCATAAAGTAAACGTAAAACTAATCCATATGAATTTATGTCTCTTTTGAGAAATTTGGAATCAACCGTTCAATTCATATGGATTCATTTTACGATCTCTTTATTAGCTTTTTGTAGCGCCAAAGTGGCAGTTGCGCAGCTGTCAATGGAGGGACGGAAAGCTCGCAGATTTCATCAAAAAGATCTTCATTTGTGTTCAGAAGATGAACGAAAGTCTTACGGGTTTGGAACTAATTAATGGCGAGTAATTAATGACAGAATTTTCATTTTTGGGTGAACTAACCCTTTAAGTACCATTTAATTTCATTGTATGCAAAATTTTTCCTTTTGTTTTCCACAGAAGGCAGCAAGTCATAGAAGGTTTAGAACAGCATGAGGATGAGTAAATGATAAACTTAAATGGTGAACTACTCTCTTAGGGTGTTGTGGCATGTGTTTTGACCCGGTAAATGTGGGTAATTGTGTTGTGTTTTAGTCCCAGAGCACCCGGGCTGCCTACAGTACTACAGTTCGTCATTGACTTCCTTCAACCTCTTCTCCTCCAGGAAGGCCACCAGTGAATCCCTCATGTCCACCACGTCCAGCATCTCCTGCAGGATCCGCTCCTCCTGTGCTCGCTGCTCAGGGGTCTTCTCAGTTTCTACACGCACAACAACATAGCAACATCTTAATGCATGTGTGCATACGTTTACATAAATAAAAACAAATCAAGGCCTGTTCACACCAAGAACGAAAACTATGACTATATTCGTGACCGCACCGGCGGACAATATCGTTCTGATAAATCTAAGGCCACGCTGCAGTTTTGTCGTCTGCCGCTTTAAATGCTCTTTAATAAAGCCGGATGGATTCTGATTGGCTGTCAATGTTTTTATCGTTCATCAGCTGGAAAAAAAAATTCTGATTCCAACGATATTGTTCCTTTGTGCCGTTATCGTTAAAGTTAAGGTGTGGAGTCTATTCTTTTATTTTTAGAAAGATTTTTAGAACTATATCTTTATCGTTATAGTTATCGTCCTTTGTGTGAATAGACCTTTAGAATTAAGAATTTAAAACCAAATTAATACTAAATTAGAAATGTTAGTATTTCAACAATAATAATAATAATAATATTAATTCTAATGATTTAAATATTTAGAAATATTATAATAATTTAAATATTTAATATATTGTATAATTTTATACAATAAACTCTATTTAAAAAAAATTGTCATACATTAAGATTTTATGACTTAAAAATTATTGACAGATGGACTATTTGTAATTCATTCCACAGGACTATTAAAGTGACCATTATATAAAAGAGAATATAATGACAAGCAACTTTGTATTTCAATATGAACAATAATTTAATTCTCATTTATTATTAAATTATTTAAATTTAAATGACTTAATATTAAATAATTAAATACAATAAAACAATTTTATTTTTGTCTTGCATTTCCTCTGCATTGGAGCATGTGCACTAACAGCAAGATTATAATAATATTTTTGTATTATTACACATGAAGCTTTTATGACTTCATATTAACTGACGGATGGACTTTTTATAATTAAATCCAAATTAATTTGTCAGAAGAACACAGGTAGCCTGGTTAAAACCAGACCATTCTCAGTTGTAACTGAGTTATGGTCTGGCAAAGCGTCATAGACAAATCATTTCCAGAGGGGCGTCACCAACGGACGTCGCGGATAGACCTAAAACCAATCAGTGAGATGAAGGAGATGACGTATGCAGAGCGGCGGCCGGCGGAGAAACATCTCCGAGTGTTGTTCTTTGCTCGGTTTTTAACAGAAAGGAAACGTTCAAATCGCTTAAAACAGACGCGATAGCTGATTCGAACGAGTGATGTTCGGCGGCGGCATCCATCTTTGTAATGTAGGCTACAAAATCTGCTTCAAAATCCCAGCGCTGTCGTCATCGTGTAAAGCCCGCCCCAACGTTTCTGATTGGTGCCTCAATTTCGACGGATTGGAAATGGGCTTGAATGAGCTCTTTGCCAGACTAACTTTCAGAGCAAATCTAAATTTGCCGGAAGTTGTCTGGGTTTTCCCAGGCTAGAACACAGGACCATTTAAATGAATATTACATAAAGAGAATATAATGATATAATATAATGAACAGAATTATCTTTAATTTCCCACCATCCATTTCCATGTATCGTCGTAGCTCCATCTCTAACATGCTCTGTTTGTCTTCCAGCTCCAGCTGTCGAGACCTTTAAAACACAAACCCAGAATCACACAAATATATCATGCTGCCGTTAGCACAGCCTGTAATTTAGTTTCTAACACAGAGGATCCAATTGTGCACAGAGCCAACACATGATAAATACATGCAAAGCGGTGGGTTAAATAAATGAGGCCACTCTAAGCATTAGTGCTCAAAGACATGCAGAAGAGAGGTTTCCAAGGGCAACGAGACTAAGCTGGCTTTCAGTGAGCTTTGAGGTTTTCCTTTACACATGCAAAAATAAATGATGCACTTTGAGCAATAACTGCTATTGAGTTATTTAAATGTGCATTGTATTAATGCTGACATTACCACTTGGTTAAACAACCAAGATGTTTATCAATTCAACCCAGCTTGTGCCTATTTTTGAGGGTAACAGTGATCCGACTTACGCCACCATGAGATCAGACTCCTCTGAGAGTAGATTGTTCTTCTCCTGGACCAGATCAATCCACTGGTCAATTGTTTCAGGGTCACCTGAAACTAAAACACACACACATCCACACAGGAGGTTACGACACCTACAAGATCTCCTCATCCTCAGTCGGAGCCACACTATGTCACCCGTTTGCTTCTCTTAATAAGCTTACAGTGCATCCTGGGATGATTTTAAAACAGTATTGAAGGAGGAGTTGTATGCAGGGCACAAAACGTTCAAAGTAATATAATTTAAAGAAATGTATATGCAAAAAAACTAATTTCAAGCATTTTATCATTTGCATAATGAGAAACATAAAATAAAGCTTTAAGTTACGTATTTGCATATAAACATCTGATAAAAAAAAATATTCACGTTCTTTGAAACTCTTATACGTTAATAAAACATCTGCTGAATTGTCCTAATGTTAGACAGTAGTGCAGGTTTGATTTCTTCATTTTAATCCATACTCATTTTGATGATATGTTGAATCATATTGAATCAATATTTTAGTCTATGCTCTTTTCAGATGATGCATGAACAAAATTTGGTTTAGTTTAGGGTCCAATTCTCACTATTAACTAGTTGCTTATTTGCATGCATATTAATATGATATTGGCTGTTTATTAGTACTTATAAAGCACATATTAATGCCTTATTCTGCATGAAGATATTTTACATCCCTTAATCCTACCCAATACCTAAACTTAACAAATACCTTACTAACTATTAATAAACAGTAATTGGGAGATTATTGAGGCACAAGTCATAGTTAATAGTTAGTGAGAATTGGACCCTAATCTAAAGCGTGACCCAAAATTTCACTAAACATTTTTTTGTAGAGCCAATAAATCGCAATGATTTTTTATATGAAACAAAGTCTTAGTTTTCAAATTCTGTCAATTTTATAACAAACAATGTCACGTAACGTTACATTTACCTCAAAAAAGCCATTCAATTACCACAACTCTATAGTTAGCTAGAAAATTAAGAGAGGATAATTTTGTTAAATATATATTCACGATATTACAGATTCATTATATTTTTACTTATTCTGTTCTTCAATATTTAGTATATATTTGAATAAATTCAGCGTGAAAACTATTTTATGACAACCTGAGCCAACGTTAAAAAACAACAACAACAACAACAACAACAACAGTGGAGCAGAAACATATTTATGTCATTAAAGAGTTATTTATTTATTAAGAATTATTGTCCTAATGTTATTATTATAGAAATTGCCTTATGTGCAATGTAAATGTTTGAATACAAATCAGTTGTTAATTGTACCAACTGAAAATGTTCCCTGTAAAGTTTACAACATTAGTTTTTCCTTGATAAAAATGGACTGTACTGTATCTGAAATACATATCCAAATGAAGTGATATTGAATCAAAATTCAATCGAAAGCTTGTGAATCGAAATGCCCGGCTGTATTAGACTGTAAATGTAACTCTTATTGTAACTCTGAAAACAAAATAATCTTGGTACGTCTTGGTGACTTACAAGTGCAGGGTTAACAAGTTCACTGGGTTTCAGTGAGAGTTTTAGCACACACACGCTGTATAATATGATGAAGTGAAATCATTAGTGGTGCATGTAGATGGATGAGATGTCATACCAGCCTCTCCTCTCAGAACTCTCTCCAGCTCCACTCCTTTCTCTTCCAGATCTTTAAAGGTCACTTCTATCTCATCCAGTCGTCTCTGAATCGTCTATGTGGGTGTCAGAACCAGAACAGTATCAGACCAAATGAGAATGAAATCCAGATCACTCTATTCTTCATCTTGATATAAACTGACGCTGAATTTTCTTTTAATTGGCATGTTTTCTTTTTGTTTTTTGTTTTTTTTACCATCATGGGAAACAATCTACACACGGTATAGATTGATCTTGCTCACCTGAGCTTTGTGGAAGCGCTGGATTTCGCTCATTTTAGCTTTCCGCTCCAGAGTTTTCATCCTCTTTAGGTCCCGTTTCTCTGACTCAGAAATCTCATAATCGCCCCCCTGAACACATACAACACAAACCTACAGTTAACATCTTCATGGGAGAATTTAATCAGTCTGCCAGAAAATATGATCTCATGATCATGATTCAGTGCTTTTCTGCCAAAATAAAAGCTTAATTGTATGAAAATTAAGACAGCCATAAATATTAGTAATTGTACAGCTGTACAGTATACATTTTATTTTTGTATTTATTAGATGACTTTTTATCAAATACTGTTTTTATTTTACAATGAAATATTACAATAATAACTTATTTTTTTTAAATATTTGTAATTATTATTAATTATTAGTTTTATAGTCATATTAATATAGAATACTTATTTTGAATACCGTATATACCCGAATATAAGACTACCCTGAATATAAGACGACCCCCCCCATTTTCCAGACTTATTTTTGTGGAAAAATAGATTTTTGTGGAAAAAATCTGGTTTTCAACAGAAAATAATTTTAAGAGCAAATTTCCGAGGCGTTGTTCCAAATGCCTCGCATCACCTGTGCCTCGTGGAGGCCTGCTCGTCGGCGGAGACCGACACATATGCGCTTCCTGATTGGCCAATGGCCATGACTGCGGCTGCCCTGAGTGCGACGGGATGGATTTAATCACCCTGCGGGGTCGTCTGGCCGTTTTCAAGGACGATCCGGCTCCCGCTCTCTCTCTCTCCCTCTGCTCGAGCCGCGCAAGAAAAAGCGCCGTTGACAGAGGATGCCAGATCGGACGGAAACAAGCGAGCAGAGACAGAGACCCCCCTGTTCACATATCGCGTCTGCGGACTCAAGTTCGTAATTTCAAATCTAGGCGCGCACTCATAATGAAAGCGGCGCGCTCGTTTTTTGCATCGAGATCCTCGGCGCTCTCGTCAGTCGACGGCGTGGGAGAAAAAGGCTATCAATCGATTCCTCCACTCGAATATAAGATGACCCTGAATATAAGACGACCCCCCATTTTTCAGCCTATTTTTAAGACAAAAACCTCGTCTTTTTTCCCCCAAATCATGGAGCTCTAGTTGATGAAATGGCATCAAAGTTTTGTGTTTGGGGACATCACAATCAAGCATTATCAAAAAAATAACTGTATATTCCTACCTGTTTGTAAATTATGTTTGTAAAATCTGGTTGATATGGATGGAAATTTGGTCTTCTGCTGACTAAATAAGTTATGGACGAAGTCTCAGAATGAAACTAATTTGAACATATTCCCACCTTGCAATCCAAAAAATGTGCTGCTTCTTGAAGATCCTCCTCGTCCTCTTCTTCGTCGTCGTCAACACCTTCTTCGTTATCATCTTCTGATACATAATGGTCTGGTTGAGTTTGTTCTGATGAGGGAATTCATACCAAAATCAGCTACTAAGTATAACCTAAAGCCGCTTAGAAAGAAGTACAAAAAAAATAAATAATCGGGCTTCCAACCTGAAGGTACGACTCGGAGGACGCTGAAGCGCTGCTGTAGCCGTGGTGAAGACAGATTCCATGGGGAAAACTTGGAGCGCGTCTTTCCGTGCTGCGATTGGGTGGTGGGTGGAGGTTCGCTCTTCCTTCTCAAGCAGCGGCGGTTAGGCTGGTTCTGCAAGCTCTTCCGTGCAGCGATGCCTCCGCTCCAGTATCCCTCCTCCTCGACTCCTTCATTCTGCTTGGAGGAAGAGGAGGTGGAGGCAGCAGAAGATGAGGCGGGCGTCTCAGAGTCCGAATCCTGGCTGAGAAGGTCAGCTTTTTCCTCTTCGCTCAGCTGAAGTTTGCGCAGGGACGGCTTGGGTTTGGAGTGAGGCGTGAGGTCGTGATGAGTTTCCTCAGGTTCCTCTGGGATATTTGAGGGTTCGGGCACCACGTGATGGACAGTGCGAGGTTTTGGGAGCGGAGGGTACAGCGGCGCTCTGGAACTTCGCGGGGCTGGCACTGGAACGGACTGGCTGCTGTTATTTTGTTGGCTCTCAATGCCTGTTCTCTCTGGATTGAGCTCTGAGGGTTTGTGTGGTTCATGAGATTCCTTAAGGTCAGGTGACAGATAGTCATCTTGCTCTGTGGGAGTAGGGCACTCATTCGATTCTTCGAAGTCAGGGTCAACAGATATCTTATATGAGCCCTTCCGTCTTACAGAGACATGTGGAGGAGGCGATGCCATCTCTACAGTTTCACCATTTTGTGTCTTTTCCTTATCATCCTCTTCATTATGACTATTCTCAACATGATTCTAGAAAACAGAAAAACATGACATTATTGTGATATTTTGGGCCTGAGATATATTCTGTTTTCGTGAACATAAATGTTAGCTTGTTCAATTTACTATCCATCCATCCATCCTTACTACTTTTTGAAATAAGCCTCTTCTGCTCACCAATACTGCATTTATTTAAAACAGTAAAAACAGCAATATTCTGAAATATTATAACAATTTAAAATAACTGTTTTCTATTTTAATATATTGTCAAATGTAATTTATTCCTGTGATGCAAAGCTGAATTTTGCATCACAAATTCAGAAATCATTCTAATATGCTGATTTGCTGCTCAAGAAACATTTTGTATTATGAATGTTGAAAACGGCTGCGCTGCTTCATATTTTTGAATCGGTGTCTTCTTCTACGGTTAATTTTAGATTTCAGGTCAAGAATGGTCATGATTGAGCCACATATTGAAGAGCATCTTGCCGAGCAAGTTCTTTTTAGTGAATCAAAAATAAAGTGATCAGTGTAGTACGATTCTGAAAGAATCAAACACATCCAGCTGTGAGAGTTGACTAGTTCATATGGCATGTTAAAAATAAACATTATGAGTTTTGTTAAGATTTTATACTGTATCAGATCAACCGCTAAAAAGACTAAAGGCTAATAAGAATTGGAAAGTCATTTACAAAAGGTGTGTTTACACAGA
This sequence comes from Tiaroga cobitis, assembly GCA_030578255.1. Taxonomy (NCBI): domain Eukaryota; kingdom Metazoa; phylum Chordata; class Actinopteri; order Cypriniformes; family Leuciscidae; genus Tiaroga; species Tiaroga cobitis. The sequence continues at coordinate 6,381,810 of CM060613.1, forward strand.
CTTTTTAGTGTCGTTTTAAATTTACTTGGTAACTATCACATCATTTGCAAATGAAACAAAATTTCTTTTTTCCAAATATGTATTACTTACAAATACTAAAATAATCGATTTGTTCATGAAACTGTTAAGGTTTCAGAATCAGTCAGAGGAATGTTTTAAACTGCCCAATCCCTATAGTTCAACAGCCAACATGAATAATAAGCAAACTACCTAAATAATAACATTTTAAGATAACTTCACCTCATTGAATACCGAAGTTTGTTACCATCACAGTCAAGGTACAGTCACTTGCAAAACTTCACAGGCAAAAATGTCCATTGTCTATGGTCAATAGTGTAATGATATATGAAGCACAACTCGCACATAAATTGAATCCGGTGCAAAATCGGTGTGGGGAAATATTTCGCCCTCAGGCTAAATTCCTGATCACAGATTCCTATTGAAATTACTCTTATTTTGACTTTGAAAATTCCCCAAACAACACTAAATGGGACCACAAGGATGCAAGTTACACATGTTGGCTAAGCACTCTCATCTTCATTTGGGTACTTATATTATGATTGTTTTAAAATAAGTAGTAGTTTCATCAGATTAGGTAACTGAATAAGTTGCCAACACAAAAGTGACTGCAAAAATATATCAGTAGCTCACAGAAAACTGCATCAGCTCTGAGGAGTCTTATGACCAACCAGGAATCCAATACCACAAGCATTCCTTTACGCAGAATCTCTCTTCACACACACACTAAAATACTATTTTACACAAGAGCAAGAGAGGAAAGGAAATGTTTTCCCTGACGCAGCAGCTGACCCACATTAGTTCTCGTCATAACAAAATGGCTGAATATATCTCAGTGAAGAAAAGACCATCGGTCTATCAAACCATTTTAAATATAAAACTAATATAATAAAACTCATACAAATAAGAACTCAACCTCACCCTGTAAGTTTGCACTATGGTTATTAATGATTCAAGTCATGTCTCGTTTAAGAGGGGTGTGCAATTACTTCTCTTAGTTGAAGGTACTTGTGATTTTCATCTGACAGATAATAAAATGTGTACAAAACTAGAGCAAGAGGCAGTATAAAAAAATAAAAAATAAAATAAAAAAAATACCTACAACCACAAAAAGCACTCTAGCAACTCCATCGTCACCTAGAGTTTTGCCAAGGTCCTCTTAGATTTTTTTCAGAAAATGTGAAAATAGTGTTACAATCCTATATTCCCATGGTACATTGTATTCCTATGGTATCATGTCCAAATAAATCATATTTCATATATATTTATTTCTGTGTACATGACCTACAGAACAATGACTTGCTAATGAAAGTTATTACGCTACCCACACTCTCAGTGCAATATCGACACTAAAAATAATTATCGTTCCCAGTATCCTCACACAACGAGATCCGACGGTAAATAGGAGGCAATCAAGCATCTCATTAGCTCTGATGTGATTCATACCTGTGAGCCTCTGTGACCTTCATCACCCTCCTCTTCCTCAGCCACTGAGTGCTGCTCACAGTAGAATCTCCCTGAAGACAAATCAAATTCAGGAGCAGCTGTAAATATGGAGGGCTGTAACATGGATGCACAGGCAGTTTTTTCAAAACGAGCAGTGAATTATTGAACAAGCCCCACTTTTCTTGTAGGGAAAGCAGGATCATGTAAGAATCATGGACCACAGAAACTGAGATTTTTGAAAGGGTGCACAGGAGGTTGACTGCAATTTACATGTGTTGTAATAGCCATAATCTAATAAGACAGTGTTCCACACTGTACGAGTTATGAATAGCTTTAAAAGGTTATGTAATATTTTATTTAACATCAAGACGTTTCCGTCCTTATGACAGCAGATGAGGGACAAGTGCATGAAAAATAATAAAATAAAATGTATTACGTAATGTAAAAAACTAAAAATAATGTATATTTTAGAGATGCACTGATTGATCGGCTGGTGACCGGAATCGGCCGTTTTTCACGTGATCGGCGACCGGCCGGTCAGTCTGACATAATCCGATTTTATGCCGGTCAAATGCACTCGGGCGCCGCATGATTAACATCGCGCAATATCAGCATCACAGGTGCACACGGAACGCGCACATGTAGGAAACCTCGTGAATTACGGCCGTTTCACACCACAAGGTGCAGCGCGTTTTTTTTTTGTTCGGCGTGCATGTTAATCAATGAGTGCATTCACACCGGGAGCCGGAGCAGCGCGTGAGAGTCGAGCAGGAGCGTCGCGGGAGCAACAGTGAAGCGCGGGTTTCGGCGACGAATCTATTTTTGCTGCGTTCAATTTAAGTGAAAGCACACTTTTGATGGACAAAATAAATAGGATTTCATCCAAAAAGTGCCCAAAATGCAAAGAATTTGCATGTCTGGTGTGTTTTGACAAGAACTGAAGTAGGCTAGGCTATGTCAGAAAGAAAATGAAGACTCAAAAATATTTATAGAAAATTTACCCATTTAAACTTGTTTTTATTATTATTTAATTGTTTCCCTGCACATGCTCCACTTGTTCTGTTTAGCTTGGCTGGACATGTGTCAGATGAGAGAAGAACTGTTTGAGAAATATAACTTGCCATTGATGTACAAGTGATTGCAATAGGCCTGTGTGTGTGTGTGTGTGTGAGAGAGAGATAAATATCTTTATACTGCAAGGCTATATTTATTGAATTTTTATTTGTTATTTATATATAATTTTATTGCCATTACCTGTTTTCATACAGAAGTTTAGTTTGCTAAATATATCAATTTTGTTTTATTGGATATTGGATGTGAAAAGGAAATGGTTCTTCCATAACACTGCACTTTAGATGTGTGAGAATTTTCCACACTAGGAGTCATTTATATAGTTCTATTTTATAGCGATTATCTGTTAAAAAAATTTTCTATGCAAAATGTTCTATTAAAGAGAAGATAGAAAATAAATATTTGTGTGTGCTGTAAAGTGGTTTGAAAAAATAAAATCGGAATCGGCTAAAATCGGCATCGGCAGGTCAAACTCAAGGAAAAATCGGAACCGGGATCGGCCTAGAAAATTGTAATCGGTGCATCTCTAGTATATTTATTAATATTTATTAACTTAGTAAGGCCTACATTTTACCTATTATTAGCCCTTGATCTACGAAACGGAACTAAACGAAACCAAACGAAACGAAACGAAACTAAACGAAACTAAACGTAACTTCCCCATGACATGTGGGAAAACAATATTTATATTGCGGCCACGAATTAACAAATCGTTCCCACGACTTGCTAATATGTCAGCATGTTTTACTAATTCGTTCCCTCGTTTGAACTTTGAAGTAAATCGTGGACACAATATAATAATTCATTCCCTCGTTTTACTAAATCGTGGGCATGATATAACAATTAGTTGCCTTGTTTTAGTTACATTAAATTAGTATAACAAATTAAAAATTAAAAAAAAAAAAAATTATATATGAAGCTTTACGTCATATCAAGGGTCTTTTGGGCTTACCCGTGTCGGAGTGGAAAGTGTATCCGCCCTGCCGCAGGGTGGAGCCGCAGTGATAACAGCTGAAACAACTGCGATGGAAGAACTTGCCCTCGGCGCTTCCTCTCTCCAGCACGTACAGATGCTTCTTGCAGAAATAACAGAGCTCACTGCCACACGTCTCTGCTGAGGACATCGGTGCAACCGGCGCCGCACACTGGAGATAAACAACGCTTTAAGATACTGCACTTATAATGGATATAGAGCAATTCATTAAAACATGTGACAAATGGAACCAAAAGTTGTGTGTGCGAGTGTACAAATACTTAATTTAGTTTTTGATTTGATTTAAATAAAATTTGAATTAAATAACTTTATCTATAAACAATGCACAAAAGATACAATAAACACTGCATATTTTAACAAATTTTGCAGTTCTAATCTCTCTACTGTTAACTAGTAATTGGGATTTCAAGTTTTTAATAAAATGATTTCATGTAAGTAGATAATATGTATATTAAAGAATATTTTTATATCTTTAATTAAATCTTTAATTAAATATATATTAAAATTCAAATTTCAAATTAATTAAAGGAATTCACTACAGTGGACACTTTTGGCCACATTTTTTCCCACTTCCTGTGGTATTTTTGTCCAAAGTCCTGTTTAATTGTTTATCCTGACATATTTTTTTTTTAAAGGCTGATATGTAATCAAGACACCCACATTGTATCTACAGTTCTATCTATTATTTGTTGCGTTTACTGCCAAAAAACACAGAAATAACAACAGAATATCGGTCTTCACTCCAAGCAGATGTTTAACGCGTCACAATAACACTGTAGTCACCATTTAAATGAAGAACTATATTTCAACCCTTACTTTTTCCTCTTTCACATCCTTCTCCTCCTCTTTCTCCTTCATCTTTTGCTTTCTTGGTCCTTTCTCCGATGCCAGACGGTCCTGAGAGACACGGGTCACATGATCTCATTTATAGCTCAGGTTACGTAATGTGGCGACAGCAGACCGACAGAAATAAACAATGACTTCGGCGTTATCATGCACTGCAAACGGACAGCAAGCAAACACTAGCACCCCCCTTTCTCTTGTCCTGTTATTATTCGCTTTCTCTCATGTAACTTCCTCATTGTGGCCACAGCATGGGAGTATTTGGCTTTGGCAACAGCTGTGTGTAATGGGGGCGTTTAGTGTTTTGCTAATGTTGTGGTTCATTACGACAGAGATTGCACATGATTTCATGCTCTATTTAACCCAATACACCAAAGAGATGACCTTTGACAGGCACCACTGCTACACTGTAAACAAAATGGGGGTTTGTTTTACATGATAACACGCAGGTGTTTGCGTACCCTGCGTCTCTGGAGGGAGTCGCGCTTGAGCGTGTTGAGGAAGGAGACGGCCGAGCGGGTTCTGGACAGCGAGAGGGTATTGTTGGGCGAGAGGCTGTTGCAGCGTCCTGAGGAAGACAAGAATGGAAATAGTGAGAAGAAAATAAATGGAAACAGATGTGAAGTAATTAGTCTCCCGGAAATAGTTTCACATTTATATCTGTAGATCACGCAGTGCTAAAAGTAAAGTACAATGCATACATTAAAATAAGTTTTTGAGGCAAAGAAAGAAATGTATAACATTTTTATGTAAAGTAAAAATGCTTATAAAGCCATAAAAACAGATTCTAGATAATAAACAAAAAAAATTAATCTGTCCCATAACATGATATATTGTTTAAGCATTTCATATTGCAGCAAAACCTTAAGAGCATTGTACTTTAATTGTAGTCCTACAACACAATATATATTAATACATAAATACATTTAAATTAAATGTAAATTAAAATATTTAAAAAAAAAATAATTAATTAAAAATGATCAAATTAAACGTACAAAAATTAACACTGAAAACACTGTGAAAAATGTACATTAAATATATCATAAAATTAATTTTAAACATCAAACATATTCCACACATACACACACGAGTGAACAAGAAAAGCATCATTTATAATCTCTCAAATGCAATATATTATTTCATAATCCAGAACAACCTTACATAAACCGTGCATTTTAGATGCAATTGTACAAATCATTACAGCAATACATCAAAACGGAAGCAAACTGAAATAAAAAATAACCATTACGTTAACAAAAAACAAAACAGAATGAAATATCCTCCTACCCTTTAAACTGCAACAAATACGAGTCGTCACATTCAATATGCGCTTTGCAGTGGCGTGTTAGAGATGAGCTGTATTGGATCCCACCCCCTTCCCCAGAATACACACATCCAGAGCCTGCGTGAGTGACAGCTCAACCTGGAGCACATCTGTGTGAGATCCCCTCCCAAACACAGCATCCAACAACTAAACGCTGAATCCAGCTCCCTAAAGCCCCTTCTAACGGCTGCGATTCCTCTTCAACAGATGGCGTTTCAAAATCCGTCGCATAGAGCGGTGTGTGTGGAGGCTGGAATCAGATCCACTCCCACCGAATCCCCAGTAAGCGGCTGATTTCTCCCCAGCTGAGTGCATTTGCTGCTGCAGCCGCTGCTGTCAGACTACAGACTACAGCAGAAAACTGCCCGTTCACAGCAGTGCATGCTGGGAAGGGATCTTAAAGAGACAGTAGCGCTGCTATTATAAGAGTTTGCCTCTCTAGTCCATATAGATCATGTATTGAAATCTGTTACGGTCTGTGGTTTAGTCTGTCTTATGCTTATTTTTTTGTTGTCCCTCCCTTGTTTACTTTGGCGTCGTTTTATCTCTATAAGCGCGCACATGCTCTCTTTCTGTTAGGTTGACGCACCAGTTCATCATTTGAAAGGTAGCTGATTGAAATCGGCAGATAAAAGACACCAAAAAGGAGGAGAAAGGGGAGAGATGAAAGACTTACGGGCCAGCCAGCACAGCAGCCTCTTTAGGTTTTATGTTATTTGCGTTTTATGCTTTGCGTTCCATATTTCTCTTTATTAGTTGTTGTCCCCCATTTTAAATACTTCCTTGGTTGCCATGTTTGATTTTACTTAGAACTATTTTATTAAGTCACTCAAGACAATGTATGAGTAGTGGCATTGTTCACTCATTTTTGTTTGTTACGTTACCTTTCCTTTTTAAATTATTTCATTAGAAGGGAGGTCGTAACAAAACCAAGCTGAAAATGTACATGTATAAGCATCGTACATGAAGGTAATAAATTGTTTTATTATATATTTCGGACAACCATTAAAAGTGCCTTTCAAAATTATGAATGCCTCCAAAGACGGCCCATCATTACCTGCTGGTGTATCTTTCTCGGTGAGAGCGGTGCGTATCTGTGTGAGGTAGACCACCATTGAGAGCTGGTCGATTTTACCGCAGGTGGTCATATCAGCGGCACGCATGATGGGAGCGATGCCAAACTCTTTCTCCGTGATGTCAAAGGCCAGCTTGTTGTTCGCAGTGATATTATATTCATCTAGACGAGACATGTCACTGAAAGAGAGGACAGCATGCATATTATTTGTATGCACTTATTGTACGTGTATTTACATCTATCTATACACTAACGATCAAAAGTTTGTGGTCGGTAAGATTATTTAATGTTTTTGAAAGAAATCTCAAATGCTCATCAAGGCAATTTAAAATTACAACCTTTTTCTATGAATTCCGGCTCGCGTACCCCGAAGTGATAAAATAAAACAAAATTCTGTATCAAAATTTATAGGGAAGAAAAGTAGTTTGTTTAGGCTGGGTTGTATGAATTACAAACCTGCGCACATATTTTAAAAGCACATAACCATAGAATCAATTCTGAATGAGCATGTGAACGGCGTCAGCGTTAATCACAGGTTCGCGTTTAAAGTCTGATCATTTCAATGGAGGTGAATCAATCAAAGTTAACTTTAGCTGGAAATAACATTATTCAAGAACCGCTATAACGCCAAAACAATTTGTTACCTTAAATTATATGTTTATCTCTGTAAAGCTGCTTTGAAACAATCCATTGTTAAAAGCGCTATATAAATGAAGATGACTTGACTTGACTATGTTATTATATTTTAAAATGTAATTTATTCCTGTGATGCAAAGCTGAATTTTCAGCATCATTTATCCAGTCTTCAGTGTCACATGATCCATCAGAAATCATTCTATACAGTTGTGGTCAGAATAAATGGCACCCCTGGTAAATATGATCAAAAATGTCTGTAAAAAATAAATCTGCATTGTTTATCCTTTTGATCTTTCATTAAAAAAAAATAGCAAAAATCAAACCTTTTATTGAAGTAAAAGAATTGAAAGTGCGGGAGAAATCACATTATGAAATAAATGTTTTTCTCCAAAACACGTTGGCCACAAATATTGGCACCCTTTTATTAAATACTTTTTGCAATCTCCTTTTTCCAAGATAACAACAGCTCATAGTCATCTCCTACAATGCCTGATGAGTTTGGAGAACACCTGACGAGAGATCAGAGACCATTCCTCCACACAGAATCTCTCCAGATCCTTCAGATTCCCAGATCCATGTTGGTGCTTCTCCTCTCCAGTTCTGACCACTCATTTTCAATCTATAGGGTTCATGTCAGGGAACTTGGACGGTCATGGCAGAAGCTTCATTTTGTGCTCTTTGACACATTTTTGTGTTGATTTTGATGTTTGGTTTGGATCATTGTCCTGATGGAAGATCCAACCACGGCCCATTAGAAGATTTCTAGCAGAAGCGGTCAGGTTTAGATTTTTTTATCTGTTGATATTTGATAGAATCCACAATGCCATGTGTCTGAACAAGAAGTCCAGGACCTCCAGCAGAAAAAAATGCCCACAACATTAAAGATCCAGCAGTTTATTAAATTGTACACATGGGGTACTTTTTATCCTTGTGTGCACCAAACCCATCTAGCGTGTTTGCTGCCAAAAAGCTCTTTTGTTAGTTTCTTCTGACCACAGAACCCTGTGCCATTTGAAGTAACATCTTTAGTTGATTGGAACTTCTTAATTAATGCCCTGATGGTGGAAATGGGAATTTTCAATCCTTTAGCCATTTTCTTACAACACTTTCTATTTTGTGAAGCTCAACGATCTTTTGCTGTGCACATCAGAACTATATTCTTTGGTTTTACTCATTGTGATGGATGATTAAGGAAATTTGGCCTTTGTGTTCCTCATATTTAAACTCCTGTGAAACAAGAAGTCATAGCTAGACAATTGCATGTTCCTAGTCACCCTGGTGTGCTAAAAAAAAAAAAGGAAAAAATTAATGGGAATATACTTCAGAAATATTTTACTCGTAAAAAATTCTAGGGGTGCCAATAATTGTGGCCAACGTGTCTTTGAGAAAAACATTTATTTCATAATGTGTCCCCCCCCACCCTTTCAATTCTTCAATGAAAGGTTAGATTTTTGCAAAAATTTTTGAATGAAAGATCAAAAAGATAACCAATGCAGATTTATTTTTTACAACCATTTTTGATCATATTTACCTGGGGTGCCAATAATTCTGACCACAACTGTATGTATGTATGTATATATATATATATATATATATATATATATATATATTATTGAAAAAATAAAACTATCTTTTGTAATATTATTAATGTATTTACTGTCACTTTTGACAATCAATTTCATGCATCTTAAAGGTATTGAATAAAGGTATTCATTTCTTTAAAAACAAAACAAAAAAACTCCACCTTACTGCACTCAAACTGTTGAATGGTAATATATTAGGCAACAGTTTATCACAACAAAATTTGGCTCTGCATGTTAAATCAATTATGCTAATACTCTTGTTTCTTGATGGTCAGGTGGTCTTACATGAGTTCAGGTCTGAAGTTGTGGATGAGAGCGCAGAGAGCCAGGCCGGACCTCCAGGACTCGCTCAGATCTTTCACCTTCACGTGCTCATACCCCGCTGTGTTCTTCTGACACCAGGACAGCAGTTCCTCTAGACGTCTGATAGAGTCTAAACACACACATTTACTTTATCACTTCACTGTAAGGTCTGTGCTTCTGTGCATTTTCATCAGGTTATGAAACCCTAAAACACATTTTTGACATAATCAGATGCACAACGCTAATATGTTAACATCAACAGATGATGCATATTATTATTATTTTGAATTGTTGAAAAAGTTGTTGTTGTAGCTTTTTTTTCAACATATACTCAATTAAAATATTAAATACACCCTCAGTGTGCTATAAGTTAAAGTGATACAAGTTACATATATGTACATACAGCATGTACTGATGGATATACATGTGAGGGTTTGTGTATATAAGATAAAGTAATATACAGGTATAGGCCTATAAGTTAAAGTATGCGTCATATGACATTTACCTTTTCTAGGTTTATTTTTCATGTTGGGTTTCCTCTGTTTGTTCGGTTTACTCTCATCATCCTCTACTTCATACAGACGCTTGACCTTTAAATTGAACACAAACAGACTTAAATAAACCCTTTCATTAATTACTAATCATTGCTAGGTAGGTACTAGCAGCTTTTGCATGCGTGTAATTTTGCTTATAGGAGTGTGTGTTTGACCTGTCTGGGTTGTATAGAGGACAGGTTGACGTTTGGGTAACGCGTGGATGGATCGATGCTGTAGGCAATGTGGTTCTTGCTGGTGTTCTCTGGAGTGGTTTGAGAGAGCAACTGATACACGCTCTCCCTGTAGAAGACATACACAGCATAATGCACTACTGCACTACTTGAATCATTTGTGCATTTTATATTGATATATACATTTAATACCGTTCAAAGTTTGGGGATGGTAAGGAATTTGTGTTTTTAACAGAAGATTGAATTAAAATAGAAATCTCTTGTAACATTATAAACGGCCTAAAAACTCTGTACCTCTCCGCGATCACCTCCAGGGGTGGCAAACCTTTTCCCCAATTCCTGACCATCCACGCCGTGTCAAGCGCAGCCAGGAAACCACGAGCAATGCCAGTGCCAAGAGGCCAAAATGGCTGCAATAAAATAAATACATAAATATATTTTAGTCTATCTATTATGATAGCTATAATTAGATTTGATGGCCAATGCCAAAATGACGGACAATATGATGTAATCTATACTGTTTTACTTGTCTTGTTTAAACAGTGCTTACATTAAACCAAACTCAACGAAACAAAGTTCTGATCCAATCCAAGCCGATCTGAGAAAGCAGCGGCTGTTAATCATACGTGATTATTTCACCACAAGGTGTCAGTGCTCGTCTAAACTAGTGACCTGATGAATAAGTACGAACATTTATTTATTTGAATTAAATATTTTAAATCACTATTCTGTGTCATTTTTCATAGTCAATCATTTTACTGTATGTAATTTACATGTTTATGCACAAAAATTCTTAATTAATATTCCAAGTAGTTGACTGTCATTCTCCTCTACGCTGTGTGCGTTACCGTTTAAGATGAATAAAATATTTAACATCATTACATTTATTTAAGGCACGCCAGCGCATCCATCCATTCATTCATTCATTCAAATATTTTAAAAGGATAGAAAAAGAGCACCAGCGCACACAAGCAATTATTTTTATCAGTCAAATTCATTTAAAAATGTACACCCAACCGGTATGAAACATGGTCAGTAAGAGAAAAACAACGTTAATGAGAAGAATGTTCTCATGGCTTCTGCTATAATGAGAACTATAGTCTACTATAGTCTATAGTTAGTGGGGAAATATATGTATTTATTATTCAGAATTCACAGTTGGAAAGAAAATAGGAACATTTCAGCAGGTTTAAGATAATTCATGTTAACACAGAGAACATGATTCACTGTTTTAATCAATTGACAGCCATAAAACGCAGTAATAATCTGCGTTCTTGTGTATGCAGGTGTGCTGAACACTGTTACTGGAAACTAACTTGTAATAAGTAGAACTAGGAAGTAGTTGTGCAAGTAGTCCATTGTAAATGGAACATTATAAAGTACAAACAAAGACTCTTTAGTACATTTGAAACCCCTAGTTTAAAAATAAGTCCTGAAATAGTGCATTGCTTTCATTATCAGTCTAAATGTCAATAATAACATTCATAATTAATTATTACATTATTAATAATTATTATTAATCTTAATTATTATAAATGTACTGTAGCTCAAACAGTAAAGCATGGTACTAGCAATGCCAAGGTCATGGGTTCGATGAACGTAATGTAAAGTGCTTTGGATAAAAGCATCTGCATCTTACTAAATGTAAATGCTTATAACTGCAGATACCAATGTGGTCGCCAATTCATTTTAAAACTATGTAACAATCAATAGATGTCATAATGTTGTCATTAATAATACATTTAACACTGATCATGTTTACTCATGGTAATAACACACCTCTACCAGAGAGTCTCCCACCAATCCGATGAGCAGTTTCTTCCCTTTCCTCTCCTTCACCAGAGACGCGTTCTCCGCCCTGTGCATGGAGGTGAAGTCAAACATGGCCACGTCAGGGCGGCCCGCGTGGTTCTTCGCAAACTCCATGTCCGGCAACATGTGATCTGTGGAGAAGTCGGCGGCATCGTATGCGTACTCCTGCAGAGCCTCCTGGTTAATGTTTGCAGACGCGAGCAGCTGCTCGGCATCAGAGAAGTCCTGAGAACAAAAGCGTTTTTGATCAAGACAAGGAGGGTTTAATGTTAAGGCCCGTTCACATTGAGAACGATAACTATATTAGCGTCAACACCAACGGATGATATCGTTCTGTTTATTCTAAGCGCGTGCTTGTCTGTCACTTTAAATGCTTGAGCTTGTTACAGCAGGATGGATTCTGATTGGCTGTCAATGTTTTTATCGTTCATCAGCTGGATAAAATCATTCTGAAAGTGATTCCAACGATATCATTTCTCCGTGCAATTATACAGTAGTTATAGCTTTGGTGTGAACTCTGCTATTCTTTAATGTTGAGAATGATTTTTAAAAATATATCTTTACCGTTATCTTTATACGTAGTTATCATCCTTGGTGTGAACGGGCCTTTAGTCTTTCATTATTTCATTTGTACCCCATTTGCACTTCAATATACAGTTTGCATTTCTATCAGAACACAAATAGCAACTGACTCCAGCTATTCCTGTGAGAATACAGTGACGGGAGAGGACAAGAATAGCTGGACAACAGCGTGAGGATTGATAAATGTGTTTGTACTGTGAGCTGGAAACAAGTTGAAACATCACCATGCACCTCTGCTGATAAAATCAAGGCCTCTTTTCTAGGCTCTGTTTAGCTTTTCTATGAAGTATTCTCAAAGTCTTTGCATGTGTCACACTGTGAATCATACCTGCTTTATAACTCCTTTTTTTATCAAGCTCGCCTTTTTTGCAGTCATCACAAAATAGTGGGTATCATCTTTGTAGTAAACAATGTTCTCTAGATCAACGCCTGAAAAACACGACAAACAACAGGACAGATGAAGGGGCGTGTGGGTGTACTTAACTATATTTTGGAAACAAGCGTGTCCTCAATAGATAGCTAAATATGACACAAGGTAAAAAATGGTTTAAATGAAAACACAGTCTATGGTATATTCTCAGTGAGATAAGGTAAAAGTTTGTTTGTGTGTGTGTGTGTGTGTGTGTACCGATCTCAGACTGAAGTGCTTGAAAGAATTTCTGGTTGTATATTCGGGCCACGCCACTGATCTCCTGCACCTGAGCCTCTTGTTTAGTATGGCGGTTTACAAAGTTTGCAGTGATACCGATGGCTAACTTTCCCCTGAGTTCCTTTATCTTAAAACCTGAAGACATGTGGAAAACAACAGAGGGAAAGTTTAAAAAAAATACTAATAATAAAATAAATATTTACATTTATTTCAAATAATAATAAAATAAAATATTTCAAGAATTTAGTACAAACTGTGACTTGGATAATGAGGGTTTTTGCAACAAAATAAAACAATGAAAATAAAAAAAATATATAATTTCATTAAATACCATATTCCAAGTGTTTAGTACAAAGTGATCAGGGTCATTAGGGGTTTTACAACTAAATAAAATTAAAACAAATACAATAAAATGCATTATTAAATTAAATTATCAAAGTATTTGGTAAAAAGTGACTTCGCAGAGCTTTTACAACAACAAAATTAAACATTTTATTAAATATTTAATGAAAATTGTATTCAATATTTAAATGAATTTCAAAAGGAAAGGGGATTTTATAAAATCCACTCATCCGTGTAAATAGGCTTGTTTGAGATGCGCCTTGCCTCGCCTGACATGTAGTCGAGAGTAGGCGGCTGCAGTGAGGGGAGGAGTGAAATAAGCACAGGTAAGCCGGACAGATCTCTCTTCTCGCAGTGGATCAGACACCTGTGAGATCAAAGACTGATATCGCGGGATTCACGTTCGTGCACGGTGTTGCTAATAAACTGGATGTAATTTAAGTTTTGTTGCTTTTAATAAATATAATGAACAAGACACCCAAAGTACTCATTTAATTACATTTTAAATAGGCCTACGTGTTTATCAATCATTTTTTTCTTTAATACAGATGTGTTTTTATTTTAAAAAATTAATAAAAATGACATCACATAGATCCCACTGTCAGAGAGTTTGGGAATATCCACACATAATTTATACACATAAAACATGATATCAGAGTTTTAAATTCAAACATTTTAAAAGAGAACAATATATCACGGTTGTTTAAACCTATGAGCATTAAGCTGTGCATTAAGTCGTTTCCCATCGTGCTTTTGATCAGCGCAGTCGGTGGAGAGCAACTGCGCGCGACTGCAGAATCCGACACGTGCGCCTTGCGGTCGCGAGAGTTTTTTGACATACGTCGGCATGACTCAGAGCAAGGCGGACCGCACTCCGACACATTTCTAACCGGCATGCATCTCGCGCTGTTCACCGGCTGATCGGTTCTGCGCAGATTTTGCTCATCTCAAACAAGCCTACTGTTATATTTGGCACAATGTTACCATCTGGCACATATCTTCCCCCTCCAGCTGAAATGAAAACATCAAACTGAAAAGCTGCAGCCGCGTGAGACTTAGGAGACACCCCTGCCCTCCATCCTGAGAAAGAAAGAAAGAAAGAAAGAAAGAAAGAAAGAAAGAAAGAAAGAAAGAAAGAAAGAAAGAAAGAAAGAAAGAAAGAAAGAAAGAAAGAAAGAAAGAAAGAAAGAAAGAAAGAAAGAAAGAAAGAAAGAAACAAAGAAAGAAAGAAACAAAGAAAGAAAGAAACAAAGAAAGAAAGAAACAAAGAAAGGAGATATGAGGCAAAAAGTTAAAGGACAAACATTATTTTTCAACTACATGACTGCAGACCTTTCCACTTCCTGTGTGTGCACAACTAGAGCTGGTTTGTACCTGTGGATCCTGATGGTTCATGCAGACCTTCAAAGGTCACGCCTGTGTGCACCTCGACCCCCAAAATCAGGGCCAACTTCAGCAGAATCAACTGCAGCTGACGGATACCTATAGAGAAGCACAGACCTCATTACTATTCCTAAATTAAAGTGAATACATGTGCATTTTCAGCAATAAGACACGAACTTTCAGTTTCACTTTGATCCTAATTTAACAACATTTAATTTTATTCAGCAAGGGCAATTGATCAAAAGTTGAAGTAAAGTAAATCAAAAGTTGATCAAATGTCAGTAAAGACATTTATAACGTTACAAAAGATTTCTAATTCAAATAAATGCTTTCTATTTTTCAAAGAACCCTAAAATGTATCACAATTTCCACAAAAATATTAAGCAGCACAAGCATTTTCAACACTGATAATAATAAGTAATGTTTCTTGAGCAGCAAATCAACATATTCGAATGATTTCTGAAGGATCATGTGACTCTGAAGTACTGATGCTAAAAATTCAGCTTTGATCACAGGAATAAATTTAATTTTAAAATATATTCAAATAGAAAATTGTAATAATATTGCGCAATATTACTGTTTTCAAATAAATACAGGCTTGGTGAGCAGAAGAGACTTCTTTCAAATTAAAAAAAAAAAAAATAAATCATACCGACCCCAAACTTTGATGTGTTACATTATGGAAAGCACGTCATGTTGAATGTAATTTATTTGACGATGAAAACAAAAAACTATTCGACAAAACTATACTGTAGCTTATAAAGATTCTCACTTATGTGATGAATGGATCCGCTGCAGAATCTTCCATAAAATTTCTTTGCACCGAGGTTTAGCAGGTCTTTAATGGTGTAGGGCCACAGATGCAGGACGTTATTTCT
The DNA here is from genome assembly GCA_030578255.1 of Tiaroga cobitis. Classification (NCBI taxonomy): domain Eukaryota; kingdom Metazoa; phylum Chordata; class Actinopteri; order Cypriniformes; family Leuciscidae; genus Tiaroga; species Tiaroga cobitis. Next base: position 6,397,476 of record CM060613.1, read on the forward strand.
AGTGAAAGAGGTTCTTTTTTCCAGCACAACCACCTGAGCGCCCAGTAGGACCAACTCGATCGCTGTCCTGAGACCACAGGGACCCGCACCCAACACTAAACACTGACACAGAGAAAGAGAGAGTGATTGGGTTTATTTTCCCAGTGTTAAACCACTTCATAGATGGAAACATCTGACATTATTCAGGTTTTAATGGTACCTTGTTTTGGTGACATGCCTTGCCCTGTTCATAGTTCGGATGGGCGGCTCTCTTATCGATCTTCTGCCAGAGTTCTTTGGCCTTCCAGTAGTTGAGTTTGTCCTTCAGCTTACTGTAGAAGTACTTGTAGTCCCTGGGGTCGACCTCCAGGTGGCGACAGAGCTCGATGAAGTTCTGCTGTGTCTCCTTACACGTCTGCGCCTGGACAAAGCGGTCAAACAGAGTGTGGCTGGGATTGACAGAGTCTGTTTGGTTGGTCATTGTGATGGGAGAGGCGTAGAGCCTGCTAGATGACCTGCAGAGACTAGAGAGAGAGCGAGAGTTTGCAGAAGGATTCCAAACACAAAGAGTGACAAAAGTCAACTATTCACAGGCTGACTAAAAGGGTATTTAAACCAACTCTGAACATTCATTTTGGTGCGTAACTCATCTAGCACCATTTGTGCTACAAGCATGAAAGATATCTCAAATCAGGCAGCTTGTGTGCTATTACATTTTTAATGTGCCCCTATTAAGCTATTTTAAAGTTTCCTAATTTTGTTTTGAAATCTCCTACAATATGCTTGCATGCATCCAAAGTCAAAAAACACTTTCATTTTCTCATAATATGCAGTATCACCTCTTTTCTCACAAGGCCTGTTTACACATGCCCACTTCATGTGTTTTATCTGATCGGATGGCTATCCGATCGTGAAAAGACACAGGGGAAGGTTGCACTAACATAGCCATTATGTTAAGACAGTGTCTTAAGTTCTATGACCCACTAGCAGTTAGTCAGGGGCAGTCAATCTAACTTTTCGGTATCAAATTAGGCAAATCTACTTTTTTAATGTAACTGACTTAAAAAAGGCTATGAACAGTCTTAAAGAAAATAATAATAATGTATGTCTTACTTGTAAGACTAGTCTTAGAGGTTTGTGCAACTGGCCCCAGAGGTGTAAGTGCCCTCCGAAACGCATTCGAGACCTCACCTGCCTCAAATCCGATCGCCTCAAACCACATCAGGAGGTGGTCTGGGTCACATTCTAGACGAAACTTGAAAACCACATATGTAAACTTTACTACTTTAAGCGTGTGAGAGCGTGTTTTAGGCTAAATGTCATGTCATAGCCAGATATGACAGTGCTATGCAACATGCATCACCGCAGATGAGTATCTCTTCAGCAAACTGCAAAAATTGAAAGTGAAGTTAGTCGCAGACGCACAATCATCATTATTAAAAGTAAATGATCTTACCAATGCTGTTGCCACGCTCTCTCCTATTGCGGTCTTTGATTTTGAAATTAGCAGATGATCAATAAAATGCAGCTCATATTTTTTGCTTTCGGTGACGTGAACTCCATTAAATCTGAAATATAGCGCGGGAATTGAAGATAGGATTTATATCTGTTTTGCGGAGACACATTTATGTGGGCATGTGTAAATGGAATCGTTTTGATGCATCAGATAGCTATCCGATCAGTAAAAACGCATGAAGTGACCAGGTGTAAACAGGCCCACAGTGTCTGAAACAATTCAGTAAAAGATTCAGTCTCTCTAAACTCCTTTCCGAGAGCTTAATTGATCTGATTGGTCAGACGGCCCAGTCTGTTGTGATTGGTCGACCACTTACAGCTCGTAACCCCTATTATGAACAAAATACTCTTACAACAAAACGAAAGATTTAATTCCAGGGATGAGAGCCTGAACAATAACAATACATAGTTTATGGTTTGACTCTGAATGCGTTTTATGAAATCAAGTTCCACAACTTTCAACATGAAACAAAGTATTGTAAAGTTAACCTCTGTTAACCCAGAGATCAAGTAAAGAGATAGCAGTATTGACTGTTACAAATGACCGAATATGTCACACAACTATTTTAGGCTAGGTCACACAGTCACACTGACAACAAACAAATTAAGTAAATGCACACTGGCAATTAGAGCTGTCAAATTAAAATTAGAAATTTCATATATTGGTCGGAATTAAAATAAAAATCCATATTCGAATGCAAAAACAGTGCATTCAAATTTTAGGTGTGCATCAGCTTTATCAGCATCAGCTTTACTGTCGTATATCACCAAATAGAAGACGAGAAGACCTAGAGTTCACTAACATGACATGGGAAACCTATATCCATGGGGAAAGTGTAAAGAAAACACCACACAAACATTACAATCACACCCGACATTACAATAAGAATGCTGCTGTTAAGAATGAAACCAAACAGTTTCAAACAGTCTGTTTTAGAAAAATGAGAGCAAAATCAAAGAACATAACTCAATCTCCATACTGATACAACTAATTGCTGTTTTCTGTTTTTGACCTGCGTGGCTTGATAGTCAAAACTTTGTGTTTATATGTGTACTCACTACGATGTGACGATACCAGGGCCACCATCACTAATAGCAAACTAATGTGACAGTGACATTCTGTAGATAATCTCTTCGCTAGCATTTGATAACCATTGAGCTGTTGCTAATCAATATTTATAATTGTGGAAAATGAAGAGATGTTAAACAATTCTGGTATTCTGTTGATGAGGGACAAAGACTGTTTTTTGTTTTAAAGAAAGTGTTTAGCAGGATTGATATTCAAAACGGTAAGCACGCACAGCTTTATTTATGGTTTGTGTATCTGCAGAAATAGACAGTTGTCTTTTCCCCCGACGCAGGCGACAACACAGTCGTATTTCATCGGCGCTAGTTCTTTGGCGTCGGTTTGGTGTGTTCCGGGCTTAGAGATTTGTCACCACACCAGCAATATTGCATTGCAAGTCACCGGGCTGCAGGCTGAACAGAAAAACAGGGTGGAATACATTGCAAAGTGTTTCATGTGACTATCTATGTGTGCAAATATAGATTTAGCAACCCACATTTATTCACAGACTATTTTAAGAAAACACTCAGTGTCACTTGCATCTCTAAGACTTGTGGGTTTCATAAATGCAAAGCGTCTGTGTTATTAAAAACTCTCCAGATCACATGGAGTTTCTTACAAAGCACAAAAAGAGGCCTACGATCATTTTTGACATTCTTTCACTTTGATTCAAAAACAATAAAATTGAATACTTCACTTGTAGAAGGATGAGTGCAAAACACCAGGCAAGTTAAACAAGAAAAGTCACTTTCAAGGTTCAATTCATCACATCTGAAAAGTGAAAGCGTTTTTTTTTTTTTTAATTTGCCATCTTAAATTACTGATCTAGAACCACATTAGAATCTCTAGAAGCATATATTCTAGAAGCATAAACTCTACAATGTGCTACTGCTTACCTTTAATTATTCAAACCCCGTGTAAACTTGAATTAAAAGGATAAGGCAAAATGATCCAATCTTCATAGCAATCTCAGATCTTGTCTCAGGGTGCGGAGCTTGTAACAGCACATAGGCCTATGGTATAATAAAGAGGGCAGACTCACTCAATACCGAGAGAACAAGCATGATGTTATACTCATGTGACATCCCTGTTGTAATGACTGATTTCCCTGTTTTACCTCATCTCTAATGATGCCACGTATGACATTTAGATATAAGGTGATGTCTTGTTTTTGCAGTGTGAGAAAAAACAGCACGTGACTTCAGGGGGTTTGGTGCCTCCGTGTTCAAAACCCATAATCAGCCTCCTGTGTGCCAACAAATTGCTTCAAACAGGCTTCAAACAAATGTTGCAGCACTTCCTGGATGTTTTATGGTCTCACAGCACAGAGGAGTCTCACACATGATCACTTCCTGGAAACAAACAGTCATGTCTTGTTCACATTAATGCTTAACAAATGCTAGGGCTATACTGCCTGGAAGGGTTTACACATCATGTCGGCCTCGCTGTTGTTTGCACATAAAGTCCTGTGATATGTGGAACAGATGTGAGACGTTCAACACAACACATCAGGTACAGTATATGGCACATATCAAGTCAACACTTCTCATCTAGTGGATGGATCTCACAAAGCCTGTCAAGAACACGTACAAGCCATATAATAATAATAAATTGAATTTTCAATTGTCCTGCATTTTTAATTATGGGAGGCAGTTCAAATATCAGAAGAATAACGCTTGGTATTTTAAAAATGTGTAAACAGTGAAATGTGTAAACAGTAAAAATGTGCAGACGCATTGTGATATTTTGAATTTTTGGGGTAAATGTGTTAAAAAGGCTTAATTCCCTTTCTGGATTTTATTGGCATGTAATGTGATCTAGGCCCAGGTGCATATTCATAAACACAGTTATGGTAAGACTGAGTCTTAAGAACTAGTCTGACCTACTAGCAGTTAGTCAACAGATAACCAGTCTTACTTTATGGAATCATATTAGCCCAATCTACTTGTTAAAGTAACTTAGTTAAAAAAAAAATTAAAAAAAGTTGACAAACTTGTGAGACTAGTCTAAGCACTATAAGCAGTTTATGCAACTGGCCAGGACATATTTCCGTGGCTTTTTAAATAATTTGGTTTGCGCTTCTACAGGTTTAGTGCAGTTAAATTCAGTCCCATGCTCGTTAACAGCATAAGGTTCAATGATTTATTGATTTAAGGTTTATTCAGCATGGAAGGTGAAACATGCACATGAAAATTGCTGAAATTATTACATATCTTCATATGCTGTAAAATAAAACTAATCATGCCCATCCATCATTGTACTTGACATAGTACAAAAAAAAATATATCATGGTCACAAATGAATTCGTTCCCACAACTTTTTACTTTCAACTAAAACAAGGTAATGAATTATTAAATCGTGCACATGATTTAGTAAAATGAGGGAACGAATTAGTCAAACGAGCTGACATATTAGGATATGTTTATGTTTACACAACAACAATGTACTAAAAACTGAAAGGTTTTTCCTTTGCATTTTTCGAGAACAGACGACAACGTTGTTAAAATGACCCCCGTTCACACGGATCTGTGAAAAAACGACTAAAAACACCACAAACAAGGTGTATTATTCATGCCAGGCCAGTAGTTGGCGATGTCACCTTGCACAATGCACCAGTAGACTGAACAGGTAATATGCGTGCGCATGACGTCACCGGTTTCACAAATTTGCCGGGTTTTTTGTTGTTGTTTTTTTTTACACAGAGATGATAACGGTGTTGTTTTCAAAAACTTTTCAAAAGTGTGCATTTTCAGGCCCCCAAAACGCTGTTGTCGTGTAAATGAACAGCCAAAATGCATAAAACGCTGTTGTCGTGGAAACTGCCCCTCAGTAAGTCTATAGACTTACTATATATTAAATCAAATCATTAAAGCCAGCATAACAAATACTATTATGATATGATTTACTGTATTAATAGTTTGCTAAATTTTTACACAATACCAAAATCCAAATATTATTCTCATTATTGTAAATGACAAATGTAGGTAAATGTATTTAATAGGCTATATTATTTTGGGGTCATACAAAATTGGAAAACATCATAGACACCGGTCAAAAGTTTGGAAGCATTACAATGTTTAATGTTTTTGAAAGAAGTCTCTTATGCTCATCAAGCCTGCATTTATTTGATCAAAAATACAGAAAAACAGTAATATTGTGAAATATTATTATGATTTAAAATAATAATTTTCCTGTGATCAAAGCTGAATTTTCCGCATCATTACTCCAGTCTTCAGTGTCACATGATCCTTCAGAAATCATTCTGATATGATGATTTATTATCAATGCTGGAAACTTGTGCTTGTGTTAATATTTTTATAGAAATATTTTTTAACAATATATATATATATATACTACCATTTAAAAGTTTGGGGTCAGTATTTTTTTCATTTCTTCTTTTTGAAAGAAATTATTACTTATTCAGCAAGGATATGTTACATTTATAAAAAGTGACAGTAAAGATCTATGTTGTTTGAAAAGGTTTCTATTTCGAAAAAATGCTTTTTAACTTTTTATTCATCAATGACTCAGGTTCCAAAAAAAATTTAAGCAGCACAACTGTTTCCAACATTAATAATACGAGTATCAGATCAGCATATTATAATGATTTCTGAAGGATCACTGAAGACTTTTAAAGTAAATTAAAATAGAAAACCATTAGCCTACTTTAAATTGTAATAATATTTCACAATATTACTATACTATTACTATATTTTTTATCAAATAAATGCAGCCTTGATGAGCAGGAGAGACTTCTACAAAAACATTAAAAAAAATAGTAATGTTTCCAAACTTTTGACCGGTTCTGTGCACCTTAAGAAACTTTTTTTTAGATATACATTTCAGTCATCAACCTTCGTTAACCTTGTTTTGCAGTTGTGAGGTCATGTTCTTGACAGGTTGTGACATTCATCCATTCACGACTATAAAAGGTGCCGTTTCAGTTTCAAATTCACATAGGGCGAGCACGTACCAGGCGTACTAGCCCATATTCATAATCACAACACAAAGTACGCACTTATCAAGTCTATAATGCAATCTTGATAACAGTCATTGTTAACAGACAGCAATATACCAGAGCAAAGATTACAGTCCCTGGGTTAAGGCCCTGTACTCACAAGGTAATCAGTCATCGGTTACAGCTACATAAGTTAAGTTACCCAACACTACACCCACATCACCGACATCAAGTTTCTGCAACATCCCGAAAGGCTTTATCTCAGGAAACAGGCTCAGTTTGCAATAGAGACAGACAGAACTGCCAAAAGGCATAAAAAACTAATGCAACACAAAAAGACACCAAACAGAACAAATGAGTGGCATGTAATACTATAGCTTTGCACTGAGAATAAGTGAAACACAAGGAGAAAAAGCCCTCACTTAGTAAAATTTGCTGTAGTAACTTAGTGCTACTGAATTCCATACAGTGTAATAATTATTAATATGATTCTCCAAAATATATCCAAGAATTGCACTTTCATGGTTCGTTGATGCCAAAAACGTTGGTGTACAGTGATTTTGCCAGATGGTACGTTGATATTGTTACCGTGATTATTAACCTCTTTACATACCATGTTATTTACAAGGTATTCTTTAACCCGATATTCAGATATGCCAGAAAAATGTGGCGAGAAATGTTGGACTTACATTGTTGCAGCACTTTTTAGACATAACGTATAAGATTGTAACGTTACTACCATGCGCTCAATAATCTACGACCTGAGAAAAACATTTTAGAAACACAGAATTTAGAAAACGTGACGCATATTTGATGGCTACCTACGGCTACAGGTAAGTTAGTTACCGCAGTCTATAGCCTACTTCTTTTTTTTTTTTTTTACAGTCTATGGTATACACATACAGTAGGCTATACTGTAGGCTAGGCTACACATATATAATGTATATTTATTTTCAAGATTCCGGTTTGTGAAAACAGTTTCTGTAAAGATCAAGATCCATCATCGCAGAAACAATATGACTTTTTAACCGGCAAAACACAACCGTCTCATTCAAGCAGTGCAACACTGAAGTTCAATATTTGCTGTTAAGAGTTTAGAAGTTATCGACTGACAAGACATATTTGTGATTCAAGTGAAACGAAATGAAGTAGCACAGTACCTTCCAAGGCAGCTTTGGTTCCTTAACCCTAGTTGTAAGTTGTACCTCCTTGTTTATCTCTCTGACTCCGACTCACCTGCGGTGACTCGCCCGGGAAATTTACGAATGCTACTAGGGTCTAGGAAGGAGGAAGACTCATGAATATTAACTACATAACGTGACGTTCGGCCATTTGATTGGCTGAAAGACATAGAGCGTCAACGAAGTGTAAACACGTTACAATATTTTTGTCAATGTGTTAGTTAGTTGGTGAATTATTTTTTATACTCTGGCTGATCTAAAAAAGATATATATTTTATAAATGCAATTGTGTCGTTTACTTTTACATCCATAAATCAAAGTTCCTTAACTGCATTCATGTTTATTGTGTTCAATATTTGTTAAGCAAGCAGTAATATATATTTATTTCCATATTATCTAATAAAAAAAACGATAAAAACTGTTAACCTAAGATTTGAATAAAATATTTTTATGGGAATTAATTAGGATGTGATTGGATGCTGCTTCTGAAGGGTTTTTAACTACGTCAACGTGACGTCGCCCAATTAATATTCATGGTTTAAACCAGAGATTGTTAAACCTTTACTACCCCAGTAAATGATAAATTTGCTCAATTTAATAATAGTATGTATTTTCCCCATGTGCGCCTTCTGTCAACAGTTTGAGGAAGCAATTATTTATTTGTTTTGGACTTGTTGTTATTGCAAAGTACTATTTTGGGTTTACTTTTCAAATTTAGTTAACAAATTTATCTTCATCTTTTTTGGTGACTCTCTGAGATCAGGCCTATATTTATGACCCCAAAACACTTTCGAAATGATTCTCAGGCAAAAGAGTTAGAGAAACAGGAGGTGTTCTTTTGCAGAAGGTGTTTGCAACACATGGTTTGGTTTCTAGCACATGCACAGCACATACCTTGAGTTTGATCAAAGCTTTATTCATAGTCTAACAAGTTATTCTTTCAAAAAAGAGAAGTTTATCCAACCTCGTAAAATATCTATTTTACGAGGATTTATTTATTTAATCCTGTTAGACGTAGTATCGAACTCAAGTCCAACAAATAAGCAAGATAACTGCGATAATTTTCACCCATACAGTTTATGGTTAAACTGAATGTAAACAGTGCAGTTTCCGTTAACAGAACAGTAGGTGTCGCTAAAGGACAAGAAACTGGCTTCCAGCAGGCAAAACATAGAATATTTAATTAAATTAAGAGACTGCGCTTCTCTGATTAAATCATGCTGTTAGCTTTAAACATTACAATTGCTATTCCTGCAGTATTAGAGTTCTATATGAATGTGTTTGCCATACTTGAAATTGCATAGGCCTATCATAGTTATACTTTTTTTTGTAAAGCATTTATGCCATGAAATGTTTATCATCATAATAATAATAATAATAATTATTATCAGCCCGCATATTATAATGCATATATCACAGCAGCATGTACAGTATGCATTTACCCTGCGATCTGTGCTGCTTACACACATGTTGCAGCAGGTTCATTTCTTTGTACAGATGATCCATTAATTTGAGTTAATAAGAAACACTCCATATTGTACCAATTTCCCTTAAACCCTCAGCTTAGTAACATCATAGCAATCGCTTGGGGGCAGATTTTTACTACATTTCCTTTTAGCATCAGCTGTAAAACAGTAACAAGAAATGGCTAAAGATAATAATCAGAGCTATTTTTGTCAAGGAAACCAAATCAGTGCTTAAACTTAAAACATGCTGCTGAAAAAAACCCTCATGCTTAAATCCAAGCTTTAGAAACACAGTTTATTGCACTTAAAAAAAAAAAAGAAGAAGAAAAAAAGACATGTCAGAATTTTTTTTTTTAAGTACAAATCTCATTTCAGTGTAATTTCTTACTTTAAAACCAGTCATTGCAGAATTGTACACTGGGAGAAAGTACCAGGAATTTGATTGTGAGCAACTGCAGTTAAAATACAGATAGAAAACAACTGCATAGTTTGAATGCGTTACATGGTTGCACTATTCTGGTCACGTAGATCTGATTAATTTCTTTCTTTGCGATTGTTTTATTTTCCAGTTCTACAACACATATACCGTCATTTCACTCAGGACCAAGAACATGCCATTGTCCATGAACCTGTCAAATATCCTCATTAACTCAGAGCGACGCACACAGTGTAGTTTAACTTTGTAACTGCCTGTCAGAATCAACCGCAGATGTATTGCAAGGTAAAAGAATTAAAAAGAAATAATAAAACACAGTACTTCAGTGTGCTGCGAGTCACACGTAAAGAAATTATTCTTAAAGGTGATTTAGTGTAACGCAAGAGGCGAAAAAAAGAGAGATTTTAAATAAATACACAGCAACTAAAACATGACGGCTTGCCGATTTGTGATTGGCCGCTTCTCTATTCAGCATTAAAAAGCAATCGCATTACATTTCAGTTGCATATCTTAGAAAAAAAAAAACAGATTTGCGTTGCAACAAGAATGTTCTTTGCGTTTATCTTGAGGGGAGAAACAAGCAAAGATCTGCTGATCATAAATGAATAAATATGAAAAGAATATTTACAGTAACCATACGAAAGTATTTACAGTATGTCGACAGGCGACCAGCTAAAGTACCGCAATTACAGTTGCCATTCTAAACAGATCGACGTTTCCCACAATTCACAGTTCCAAACCCTTATCCTCAATGCAACCATCATCATATCAGTACAACAACCCTACAATTCAAATCTATTGAGTTCTACACGGGTCTCAGCAGTGATTATAATATTTATTCGGCTATCTCAAACCATCACAGTAACTGAGCTAAGATCGGTTTCTAATGTGTAACACCTCACAGCCATGTTCTTGGCTTTCTGTGGATCTTATAATGGTAAAGTAGTAGAGACAGAATTGAGCTCCCTCTTCTCATCTCAATATAACAATGGCTATTTTGCATATAACATATTGGCAACTTTGTGTGTGTGTGTGTGTGTGTGTCAGAATTTGTCTAAAAAAAGCTAAAACAACTGAAAAATATCAAATGTTTGAAATTCAAGCATTTAAAAAGCTTTGAGGAGACATCTCTTGAACAATATTCATGAGTGTTAAAAGGAATAGTTCACATAGCATGTCATAATTCACTCATTGTCGGGTCTTTCCAAACCTTTATGCAGTTATTTTTGCCGTAGGATACAAAAAGAGACGTTTAGCGGACATTTTCCCCATGCAATAAAAGTAAAAGTATCGTATATGGAAAACAGCAGCATGAACATTCAGCTAAACGTCTCAGTTGTGTTTGGAAAGACATGATGGTTATTTTTCAGTAAACTATCCCTTTAAATTCTATAGGTACAAAGCCTGCTCATCCTCTTCGATACAAAAAAAACATTAATAAAAATACATGTTATACATAATAAAACAGTACAAAATTCATTTTTTTCCTTTGTATTGGCACACAAAGTTTGACTATACAGTCATCTCTGTTTTAAACAAAAACAATGCTATATATATATATATATATCAGTAGTAATTTTGAATACTAGAAGAGTAGAGTAACTGTATCAAATGAAATCAACATTCTGTACGATTCTCCAATTGTGTACGAGTTCATATCAAAAGGAAGAATGTTTAGTTTCAGTTATTTCAGTCCGAACCTTTTTTCCCCTCGCCCAATCTGTCATGTGACTAGTGTTCAACCAATCACATTCTTATTCCAGTTGATCCAGGTTGATACAAAAGAAACAAACAAGCAAAGTGGGACAAAAAGCTATTTCCTAGCAGTAAAAGGCATAAAATACCACGTTGAGATACAGACCCTGGATATCTATTGGAAGACATTAACTGGAACGTCCGTTCACTACTACTGGACAATCACATCTCACACATCTGAGCTTGTGGACGGGGTCGCAGGGTTCATGAAGAACACCGGAGCTGATGGAGCTTGATGCTTTGGGGGTTTGAAGGGGGATGGGAGAGGAGAGAAATGAAGGATTGTGGGAGGAGGAGGAGGATGAATGACAGATCTGGAGCATCTGCTAAAAGCTTTAGGAGAAAGACGGTGGTACATCGAGGTCAAGAAAAACAGATCAATCCGCACAGCTTCGGAAATAAAAAGGCTGGACATAATGATCAGCACAACTGAACGGCTGAAGAAGTGAACTGATGCATCTCGACTTCCTGTTTTTAGATCATCTGCGATGAAAGCAGTGAAAAACATGCGATGATAATTACAGAGGGCGATGCTGTGACACGGAGACCATTTGAAAACCCAATAAGTTGCTTAAAACAGGATGAATTAGACAGCTGGATGCTCTGTTGTCATCCCATGTGGATCAATATTGTTTGGGTTATGCCACACAGATTACCCGAGGCATAAACCGCATTGGTTTCCTGGTTGGGGAAATTATATCTCTTTCACTGCTTGCACACTTGGCTGGATGGGTATCTCTAGAGGTTCTCGCCGGGCTGGTACTGTGGTTCAGTGGAGGTGAAGTAGTCTTCCAGGAAGCTCTGGAGGTACTCGAAGGTCGGCCTCTCTTCGGGCTCCTTGCGCCAGCAGGTCAGCATGAGCTCGTGAAGGGAGTCCGGGCACTCGGCGGGACAGGGCATCCTGTACCCGCGCTCCACCTGGTCCAGCACCTCCCGGTTCACCATACCTGAGCAGAAGACAGATGTAAAACAAGGAGGATGTGGGTCAGGTGTCAGAATGGGGCTTTTTAACCAGGCAAAGGATGTGGGTCGTCATCAGGGGGGAACAACCGGAAATTATGTCATGTCCACGGAAAGGGGCTCTTAAAATATGACATTTAATGTGTGTCCAATCTCAGTCCTGGAAGGCCACTGTCCTACAATGTATGGCTCCAACTTTGCCTCAATAAAACCTGCCTGGGAGTTTCTAGTAAGAGCTTAATTAGCTGGTTCAGTTTTATTGGGGTTGGAGCTAAACTCTGCTGCGCTGCGTTTCCCAAAAGCATTGTGAGCCTAAGTTGATCGTGAGAGACCATTGGTTACACGACAATGATATACTTTAAAAGATAAAAGTTTTTCCTTTGAGTTTTCCACGTACAGACGACACCATTGTCAAAACGATCCACGGAAACCCTGTATTCTGCTGCCAGGCCATTAGATGGCGATGAAACACTATATATTGCACGTAATACGCATGTGCATGACGTCATCAGACTCAATGAGAATAATTTTGAGTGAAAATAATAATAATTATTAAATAATTATTATAAAATGAAATGATAAAATACAGGGTCTAAAATTAACCCCAAATGAGAGTAAAAATTGGCATTGGCGAGTATATTAAACGGTGTCACTCGCCAGTTGACTGGTAACATTTTATGAATTCTAACAATGCATGGACGTGAATAAACGTGAATGACGCTCGGGACAGTTGATGGGCCAGCGTTTCATCGTCATGAAAGTTTTAAGCCCTAACTTAAAGCTGCAGTCCGTAGTTTTCCCTCTTTGTCGCCATCTCTGTTCGAAATCTTTAATTGCAGTCATTCGCGGAACTATCAACTTTACGTGGGTTGTGCCTCGGCACGGCACAGCGCGGATTAATCCAATGCTTTAAGGAGAGTGTGCAGCTGTCAGCAGTGTTGTAATGTAACGGAGTACAAATACTTCGTTACTGTACTTAAGTAGAAATTTCATGTATCTGTACTTTACTTCGCTGTTTAAATTTATGTCAACTTTCACTTTTACTCCACTACATTTCCTAGATAAAATGTATACTTTTACTCCGTTATATTTCCTTGAAGAATCTTCGTTACTGGTTAATACAAAATAAAATCAGAAGAAATGTGTGCGACTGGAATAAGGGAGGTTTGGCGAATCACTGCTCCTAGATTGCATTGCGCACGTCTAGCGTCTAGCTCGCTCATCGGCTGTGCTGCGGCAACTGCATATCCAATGGCGCGGGCGCCTCTGACGTGCGACCAATGAGCTAGCCCCACGTCATTACACGTCAGAGCCTGCCAAGGGGGCGTGGCCTCCCCTGAATTCGCCTTATTCACGGCAGCGCCATCTTTGATTTTTAATGAGAATGAAAGCGAGGCTGTGAGGGATAGACCTGCATCTCTTCAATGGGCTGTACTGTTATTTAATGTGTTTTCGGATTGTTCTGCTCATGAAACACTGGAAAAATATCTTTCCAAGAAATTTCAGTTGACAAAAAACTCCCGACAATGTAAGCTGTGGAAAATTGTAAGTTATCTAGGAGCTTTATTCAGCTTTTTACAGCGGATGCCATTGGAAACATGGTAAGTCTATCCCTCACAGCCTCACTTTCATACCTGTCATGGCGCTGCTCTGAATAAGGTCTATCATAGCAGGTTTAACGACTGAAGTGACAACTTTTTTTAATGTCCATAAAAAAAAAAAAAAAAAAAAAAAAAATCCTTTCCTTTAAATCCTCGCTTGCCTGGCTTATGCTACTCCGAGCAATGTCTGAACTTTGTATTTTGAGCACTTCTTGCGTTGTTTTTGCCTCTTCACGATGACTCGCTTGGTTTAGTCCTCAATTGTAAGTCGCTTTGGATAAAAGCGTCTGCTAAATGACTAAATGTAAATGTGAACTCGCCAGGTTACAGTGCGGCCGGCTACGCAATACTCGTTCCCTCTCTCCTTTCGGACGGCCACAATAAAGTTCACAATCAAAGTTCTAACCCCTTGCTTTAAAAAAAAAAAAAACTTTTTACTTTTACTTCAAATACTTAAGTACATTAAATATCAGAAAATTACTTTTGATACTTAAGTACAGTATATATCAGATACTTTAAGACTTTTACTTAAGTAATATTCTAGAAGGTAACTTTCACTTCTACCAAAGTCTATTTCTAGGACGATACTTGTACTTTTACTCAAGTATTGCTTTCTAGTACTTTATACAACACCGGCTGTCAGTCGCCACGCCGGTGTGGATACTGGCATTCAGAATCACAGATTATTATTTTTGGAAGTATGACCAACATAATAATTTTCACCAGAAAATATAATCTGAACAAGTAAGAAACATCCACTTTTGTTCTGACCAACTAAGGGAAAAAATATTTAATGTCCTTCCGATATGTGTATCCTTGTTTTCGCAAGGGTCCGGTTGCAGTGTCTTTTTTCTGTAGCCACTCCGAAGCCCGAAACCTTTTGCATTTTACAGCGGGTGAATCTGTTGTCACTGGTGATTGTCGTTTGAACCTTTCTAGATCCGCCATCAAATTGATAAGTTTAATTATATCAAGTGCTGTGAGAAAAGGCTATAAATCTTCACCTCCAGCATCCTCACACGCAACATAGCCGACTAGCCGAGACTCTTCTTTATGTGTACAGATGTGACGTAATGACTCAATATAGCCGACTAGCCGAGACTCTTCTTTATGTGTACAGATGTGACGTAATGACTCAATATAGCCTACTAGCCGAGACTCTTCTTTATGTGTACAGATGTGACGTAATGACTCAATATAGCCGACTAGCCGAGACTCTTCTTTATGTGTACAGATGTGACGTAATGACTCAATATAGCCGACTAGCCGAGACTCTTCTTTATGTGTACAGATGTGACGTAATGACTCAATATAGCCTACTAGCCGAGACTCTTCTTTATGTGTACAGATGTGACGTAATGACTCAATATAGCCTACTAGCCGAGACTCTTCTTTATGTGTACAGATGTGACGTAATGACTCAATATAGCCTACTAGCCGAGACTCTTCTTTATGTGTACAGATGTGACGTAATGACTCAATATAGCCGACTAGCCGAGACTCTTCTTTATGTGTACAGATGTGACGTAATGACTCAATATAGCCGACTAGCCGAGACTCTTCTTTATGTGTACAGATGTGACGTAATGACTCAATATAGCCGACTAGCCGAGACTCTTCTTTATGTGTACAGATGTGACGTAATGACTCAATATAGCCTACTAGCCGAGACTCTTCTTTATGTGTACAGATGTGACGTAATGACTCAATATAGTCTACTAGCCGAGACTCTTCTTTATGTGTACAGATGTGACGTAATGACTCAATATAGTCTACTAGCCGAGACTCTTCTTTATGTGTACAGATGTGACGTAATGACTCAATATAGCCTACTAGTCGAGACTCTTCTTTATGTGTACAGATGTGACGCAATGACTCAATATAGCCTACTAGCCGAGACTCTTCTTTATGTGTACAGATGTGACGTAATGACTCAATATAGCCGACTAGCCGAGACTCTTCTTTATGTGTACAGATGTGACGCAATGACTCAATATAGCCTACTAGCCGAGACTCTTCTTTATGTGTACAGATGTGACGTAATGACTCAATATAGTCTACTAGCCGAGACTCTTCTTTATGTGTACAGATGTGACGTAATGACTCAATATAGCCGACTAGCCGAGACTCTTCTTTATGTGTACAGATGTGACGTATCTATCTATCTAAAAATATTCTACTTTTTTTTTTGTAGATGAAACCCAGCATCGGACTAAATACTTTAAAACATTTATTCCATTTTGAAAAAATATATAATCTATAAGTCATTTAAAAAAAGGTACATTTGAATCTAGTGAAACAGTGAATAACCGGTACAACAAAAATGACTCTTCGAGTAATACTGGAATGACTGGAAACATGGAGAGCGGTAGTACCTGGATAAGGCACCCTGCCTTTGGTCGTCAGCTCCGTCAGTAAGACGCCAAACGACCACACGTCAGATTTAATGGTGAAGCGCCCGTACAGAGCCGCCTCTGGCGCAGTCCACTTGATGGGAAACTTTGCTCCTGTTGTAATAATGATTTAAGAGAGGCCTGTCACCATGATTAAACCCATTCAATTAAGGTTGAACTGTATAAAAGGCAACACTATTAACTCTTGAAAATGAGACAATGACGTTACGGCCTCAGGAAAACTGAAGAAAATGGAAAACGACCACATGCAGCAAACAGAGTTGTTGTGTTCCTCCTCACCCTGCCTGGCTGTGTATTCGTTGTCCTCGATGAGTCGAGCAAGGCCGAAGTCAGCGACTTTACACACCAGGTTATCACCCACCAGGATGTTGGCAGCCCTGAGGTCCCTGTGCACATAGTTCATTCTTTCCACGTACGCCATTCCAGAGGCGATCTGAGGACAACACATATATTATAACACTGCCGGGCTCAGTGCCGCCCTCCAGAGTATCCACAGAATATAAATAGATTTATATACAATATGAAGACAATGACAGTGGTGCTTGCCCATGCAAAAACTGCAACAATGGTGTTTTTTTTATTTTTAGTGAGATGCTCTTTAATATATTCAGGTCTCTAAATATGGTTTGTCCTTCAATGCAGGGTTATATAGTTTTCAATTTGGAGTTTTTTTTTTTTTTGTCCTTTCAGTTTATTTTTTTGTTCCATGACTGTTTTATTAATTCACTTTTTATTTTTATTATTACAAATTTCGTTTTTTCAGGACCACCTAGTGTTATATAGTGGGATTTTCATGTTTAATCAACGCAGGTTTTAAGATTGGAAACCTTTACAATAAATTCTGCATCAAAACTAAAATTAATTTGTGGCTATTACGGTTTTATTTTAGTTAGTTTTGCAATCATGAAAATGTGTTTAAGTTTAGCTACAGCTCCAATATAATTTACTTCTATTAGATTTTGAATATATATTATATTAGTATGTTTTTAAAACTAATTAATAATTTTGTGCATTAAATTATACTGTTCTTTTGAACTTTCCGTTCATCAACGAATCTTAAAAAAAATATATATTATAGTTTCCACAAAAATATTAAGCAGCACACCTGTTTTCAACATTGATAATAATCAGAAATGTTTCTTGAGCAGCAAATCATCATATCAGAATGATTTCTGAAGGATCATGTGACACTGAAGACTGGAGTAATGATGCTGAAAATTCAGCTTTGCATCACAGGAATAAATTACATTTTAATATGTATTAAAAAAGAAAACAGTTATTTTGAATTGTAACAATATTTCACAATTTCACTGTTTTTACTGTATTTTTGATCAAATAAATGCAGCCTTCGTGAGAAGAAGAGACTTATTTAAAAAACATTAAAAAATCGTACCCACCCCAAACTTGTGGTCCGTTGTGTATATTTTCTAATACGATGTTTTTAGTATCAAAACAGTTTTTGATACTAAAATATGATATATGATAATGGCAGTGTAAAAGTACCTGAGAGGCCATATCCACAAGCTGAGGCAACCGCAGCATTTTCCCCATGTCACCCTTCAGGAAATCTAACAGGCTTCCTGTGAAAGCAGAAATCACACCTTCATTCACACTTTTATCGGGAGACCTCACAAGAAAGCTGCTAATATCCAGATTTGATGCTCTAGTTACACATCCTTCTGTCAGTTCTTATTTCTTAGGCTTCTTTATCCCGATATAGTTCACTGAACGTCCGCACTGACCTTGTCCCATGTACTCAGTGACGATGTAAATGGGCTCCTCCGAGACGACAGCGTAAAGCTGCACCAGCTTCTCGTGGCGGAGTTTCTTCATCACCTGCGCTTCCTGCAGGAAGGCCTCAGGAGACATCGTGCCCGGCTTCAGGGTCTTGATGGCCACGCGTGTCGTGCCATTCCAAGTGCCTGATGAGGGGGGGAAAGGACACTCAATCATGAAACAAGCTTTGTCTGTTATGTGAATGCATCATTACACAAGCACTCTGGGTATTATACTACTTATTTAACTCGCAAAGCTTCATTTTTTGATGGAAGGAAGTTGAAAGAAGAAGTCTTACCCATCCAGACCTCTCCGAAACAGCCCTGGCCCAGTTTGACGTCCAGTCTCAGAGAGTCACGTGGGATCTCCCAGGCGTCCCGAGCCAGACCCTGAGTCTGAGGCTTCAGCACTGGACACACGTCAGTCAGACAGTGACACAGGCCGTCTGCGTGCTCTGTGACACACGCCGACAGGAGGAAGTGTGTTAATCTTTCTCACAATATTTTCAAATCTGTTTTTAGAAAATTGCTAGTTCTGGTTCGTTCTGATTCCGTACTGAGCTGCTATGATTGGTAACTATATTTGATATAACCTATAAATAACTTTATAATGTATAAATGTATAAAGCTGAATTTTCAGCATCATTACTCCAGTCTTCAGTGTCACATGATCCTTCAGAAATCATTCTGATATGATGATATATATATATATGTGTGTGTGTGTGTATATATATATATATATGTGTGTATATATATATATATATATATATATATATATGTATATATATATATATATATATATGTGTATATATATATGTATATATATATATATATATGTGTATATATATGTGTATATATATGTGTATATATATATATAATATATGTGTATATATATATATATACACACACACACACACACAACCATAATTATTGTTATTGTTATTATTTATATTGTTTTCTATAGTAATAATAAAATAATAATGATAATTATAATTATATAAATAATAACAATAATAATTAATAATAATTATATATATAACCATAGTTATTATTTTCTAAAGCAATAATAAATATGTAAATAAAACTATAATTAATATTTTCAGTAATACGAATATTATATATAATTATTAATTAATATAACTATATATATATATATATATATATATATATATATATATATATATATATATATAACTATAACTATTAATTCTATAGTAATAATAATAAAATAAATAAATCACTAAAATGTCCATTAATATTAATATGAATAATAAAATTTTAATAATAACTGAATAATAAAACAACTAAAATAAAAAATAAAAATGTATTATTTTCAATCACTTAAAACAAAAACATACATTATTATTATTATTATTAGGATTATTGTTGATAATAACAACAACATATTTGTTTTAGTTTTTATAATAATCATCAAAATATAATAAATAACACTTATGTAACTTATAAATAATGTAATAAATATAAATTTATTTAGTTAATCTTCATATTAGGCCCATTTTAACACTCCTTTTCGGGTTTTTAACACCTGTAGAACAGTTCAGGGTCACTCATGGCTTACTGCTTTAATCACAATCATTACAAGTGAAGGATAATTCATTATGCAATTGCTTTATGCCATTTCTCTATTTATAGGTTTTAACTAATCCTTATTTTGCAACAACCTTAGTTCCCACTTCCAGAAATAAGAGGCTGTATCACTTCCCTCCACAGACATTCAGAAACAAGCAGGTGTCTATGAGAAAGAGACTCACGGCGGTAGTGGTTGACCAGCTGCTGTAAAGTACTGAACTGAGTGCGTGATGTGATGTAAAACCCCCCGCTGTCCAGCTTCCTGATCTTGTAATGTTTGACATTTAGGCCCTTGACATTGTCGTAATCCAGGACGGAAAGACAGTAGGCACCTAAAAAACACAAAGAATAGATTTGAGGGATGAAGTCTGAGTCGTGAAGTGCTCTCGGTGACATGGAGATCTTTGAGCCACGTTTCAGATTCGAAACTGTCAGATTCGTTCTTTACTTAAAGTCGACTTTAGTTTCTAGCATCAAAAACAACTGTAAATTAGTTTTACACTAAGCAGATGCTTTAATACATTTTTTTAATCCTGTTAAACAGGCTGTTTTTTTGTGACTGTACCTTTAAGACTTCTTTTTGGTACCAGTTACTGGAGTGTGAAATAGGATTTCACACTCCAGAGTTTCCCTACATGGTAAATACATCATTTTGTTGCAAAAATGTAAGGAATGTCCCATTTTCCATTATTGAAACACTGTGTATATATATATTTCAACTTAAATTCAGTTGCTGCCTTACATTTTTAAGTATAATGAACTTATTGCAACTTAAATTATATTAAACTGACTTAAAATTGGGTTGAATCTAGTATAACTTATAAAAAAGTTGAAATTACTTAAACTCATCAAAATCTTAAAAACATAAGCTGCCATGACTTACTAATTATTAAAAATCTATTTTGTTTTTAAATATTTTTAATGAACTTTTAGACAAAATTGAAAAATAATGCAAATGTTTTTTTGTTTAGTATCATATATAATACATAGTTGTTGTTTTTTGGCTCATATAGTATAATATAGTGAGAATATGGAGAGAGAAAAACATCTCAGTTTTATTCAGAGGACCAAACTGAAATTCTTATAGCTTGTAATGTAAATAAATGAGATCTTACATAAAATACATATAAATATCAGTTGTCACTCTATATCTCCCAATATTATATTTGATACACTTTAACATGATTTGTTTCTAAAAAAAAAAAAGAAGGAATTATGGATAATCAAGTCACCCTAATAGGTTAAGTCCAGAATGTGTTCATCTTAAAATATTAATAACAACATAAAAGTCACAACCTAAATGGGATGTTTTTACAATTATACTAAAAGACCTTTTACTTTAACCAAACAGTTGATGGACCCCATTGACTTTAGATTAGAGTCCAGTTCTCACTATTAACTAACTATTAACTACGACTTTGCTTCAGTAATCTCCTAATTACTGCTTATTAATAGATAGTAAGGTGGTTAGAGTTAAGTTCAGGTATTGGGTAGGATCAAGGGATGCAGAATATGATCATGCAGAATAAGGCATCAATATGTGCTTTATAAGTACTAATAAACACCCAATGTCATAGTAATATGCATGCTCATAAGCAACTAGTTAATAGTGAGAATTGGACCCTAAACTAAAGAGCTACCAAAAAAACTACTATGGAAGTCAGAAGACAGAAACTCGTACAGGTTTATGACAGTAAATGATGACCGAATTTTCATTTTTGGGTGAACTGTTTTTTTGTTTGTGTAAAATGATCTGTAGGGGGCGCTGTCATCATTGCACACATGGCTCATTTATTCATTCCCCCTCTCTGTCACTTGCTCCCTCGTTCCCTCTGCGGTCTCTCTTTGGGGTTTGACTCATCCTTCAGCCTCTCTCGTACTCGTTTTCTCTCTCTCTGGGTAATCTCGGTCTCTCCGTGCCCCTCGCTGACGCTGTGAGCTGTGAGATATGGCTCACGGTTATAGGCACAGCTATGGGTTGACCTACTTCTTGCTCTTCATCCCTGCAAGCACTTCTCTGACCTTCACATTCCCTTCTTCATCAGGCTCAAACATGCACACACAAGCACTCTATCATCTCAAATGAATATTGTTTGTGTGGAAGTGAAGGTAAAAGGCCATATATGGAGCATAGATCTTTACAAGGGGGAATTCAATTGAACAAGCATGTTGTTCTGATCTGTACTATTAAATACTGAAACACAACTTATTTTCACTGTAGACACACGCATGAGTAATTATGCAATAGTTAGCTCCAGTCTCTGAATGGGATTGGCTGAGCGGCGTTCAAACAGCACTGGGACATTTCACTGTTAGTTGTTTGGGAGATGCTTTTATTAATGCCTAAATGAATAACACTCCTAAATTCTTGTCGTTGCTTCCATAGACACATAGACATATACACTAGACGTCACCTTAGGGTTCTAAGCATGCGTCAAAACCGCCGCCATCTTGGAACAGGGGTCTTGTCATAGGAAGTAGCTAGGTAACGCTGCTATCTCTGCCTTTACTTCGAATTAATTGATGGTGGCGGACTTTTGTGCTGTGTATGATGTTCACACGAATGAAATCTGAACTAGGAAGAATGTTTTTAAAAAAATTTTTTTTTTTTTTTTTCTGAAATCAATGATAAATACATGTCTGACCGTTGGAACGAACAAAAAAAACTAGAAAATCGCATTCATGATGATTTATGGTGATTTTATTTAGACCTCTGTCTACATTGACGCTGATGCATTAAAGAGGAGGAGCTCCCCTGTTCCAAGATGGCGGCTCTATTGACGCATTCGTTCTAATGAACTGCCATAGCCAAGGCGACATCTAGTGGATATATCTATGCCATAGACAGTAAAAAAAGATGGACGACGCCCCTTCGCTCTCTTCCATTGGTCAGAAGTGAAGCCGCCAGTGTCCCGATATGGCGCTGACATCTTGGGACTTGAGTCTGCGCACTTGCGTTTCGGGACCAGACATGCGCAGTCGTGAGCAGGAAGTAAAGCCGCGAAATCAAGGCCCCGCCCTCACTCTCCCAGAAACAATCGCAAGAAGAAGCTCCTGCACTTTTTTTAATGGTGCCTTGTGTAATGTCCGCCAAAAAATCAATTCATCCTCGACATTCCATACCAGATGGGGGCAGTATACCTCCAGAAAGTGAGTTGGTCTACTCTAGAGTAGCAAACGAGAAACGGCATAGTCTCTATGCTCCGCCCCTACCTTCACAACGACCCTAGAGCCATAGCCGAGGCCGAGCCAACTCCTAATAGAGGACGTTTTGACGCCAGAGGAACGTAGGTTGATGTCGAGTGATTTTTAAAAATGACATCTTCAAGCTACTCCTCTTCACCTTTACCAGTGAATATGTTCATATTTGTTTTGTTCATATTACATTTTTATTGTTAGTTTGAATTACATTAATTTGACAGACAGCATTCGCTGATGTTGACCAAGCTAGCGCCATTCAGAGCTGCCAACTCTCACGAATTCACCGTGAGACACACGCAATTGACACTTTTCACACGCTTTCACGCCACACATCAATTTTGTCACGCACAGAAAAATCGCACAGCAAAGAGGACACGGAGACCGACAGACTAGACAGAGCAGGTTAGTTATGATATAAAAAAATCTCAGCTCTCAGATTCTGAGAATTTTATTACGCAATTCAAACAATAAATACCATTTTGGCGCTTGTAAATGTTACACGACAGATCACTAGCGTACGTGAACCGATCATCTCTACTAGCTAATAGTAAAAAAACACGAACACTGTTGAAAGATACAGTAGGCTGAACTTACAGCGGGTGGTTGTGGTGGTGGTAAGGGTCTCTTGCCAAGGGCTTCAGCCATTCTTCCGCTCTCTTCCCTGAACTGAAATGTAGTAGTGGACTGTACTTTCCACACAATTGACATCAGGTTCAAGTACGCCCACAAGCCGTGCGAGTTATTCGTGTATTGCAGTTTGGCTGGTGGTTATGTTGCCCGCATACCGCCTCCCATGGCCGAAACTGGTATTATGACACCTGTCGGGCCGTGGCTAGTAATTTAGCATGCTAATTCAGGTTGATATCTCTGCAGCACTATAACTTGTCGTTTTATTTAATGACATCATCGCCCTTATTTCTTCTCATTCTTTTGATGCGTGTAGCTCATTTTTTGGATATTTTTACCTCAATTCTTACACATGGCACCTTTAAATGAATTATAGAAATTTAGATATTAAATTTAAAGCTCCAATGTCCTCAGTCCTCCGAAGATCCCGAAAAAAAGTCTGTTGGTGCTTCAGTGACTACTTCGCTCAGAGAACCTGTCAATCACAGCTTTCAATCATGACGTCCCCCCCACCGCATCAAATAACTAACTAAAAACAAACTTATTTTATAAACAAACACTTGAAATTACATCAGCGTGATAAAAACTACAGTAAATGACAGAAACCATATTTGGAAAACAATATTTGAAGTGTAATTTAATTGTTTAGTTGCTCTCACGTGCCGTTGAATAACATGGGGAGGCGGGGTTTATGTTTTACCTATACTAGGACCGGCCACCGGGGGGCGATCGAGACGTTTTGGCTTCACTTTTCAGGGCTTGTGCGGCACGCTTGGTTGCTTCCCGACAAATTATCGCTTGCTGTCTATGACGCGTGTGATGTCATCGAGAAGGTGGCACTATCGACTGATAGATGTTGTGAGCGTAAACAATGGCTACCGAAGCGGTGTGTTTTGCACTGGATGCCTTGTCATCAGAAAATACCCCAAACGAAAATCTGACAGTGGACATATTCCTAGATTGCACAAAGAGGACTGTATGGAATCCTCCAAAGAGAACTTGAGGTAAAGTATTGTTTTTTATTTTTAGCCAGCAGTAAAAATAAATTTAGCCTTACTCAACGGGTTCCTGAAGAGTTCCTACACTATCGTTTTTCACTTTGTCATTGTAGTCCCTCGAGGAAACATCATAAAGGCTGGAGCACTGCCATAGCTCCACGCATCTTTCCTCCAATACAACATTATACCTATGCCATTATAAGGTATGTTTGAAAGCCGTGTATGGAAGAGCTGCAGTGCTCCTATTGGTCAATGTCACAGATGTGACGGAACCCGTCATGGAAGACTAAGAAAATTAAACATGCCAGTCTTTGTCGTGAAGCATCGCAGACGCGGCGTCGGTTGTCGTCAACTATGACACTACTATACGAGATAAAACGATCGATTCTTGCATCCCGACACACATTGTCGTTTACGAATCCCCACGACACCATACGTCAAACGGATCGTGCCAAAATCGTGTAGTCTGAACCAGGCTTAAAAACAACTTTTTATCAGTTCCTCCATTCCCTGGCAGTGGGATGTCGAACTCATGACTTTGTGACTCCCTTGTAATTTTTGTAATTTTTAATTGTTTACAGTTGAATATATATATATATATATATATATATATATATATATATATATATATATATATATATATATATATATATATATATATATATATATATACACTGTATATATATATATATATATTATATATTCAACTGTAAACAATTAAAAATTACAATTTAAGTCAACTAAAATGTTTAAATTAAGTATATTGTTATTTTTATTTTATTTTTTTATAAATAATATATAAGTAATAATATAAGTTATAAGTAATAATAATAACAATAATATGTTCTATAGTAACAATAAGTAATACATTTATTTTATTTTTAATAATAATTTAATAATAATTAAATAAAAAAAATACAAAATATTTAAAAAAATATATATAATAATAATATATATATTTTTTTTTTAAATAATGAAAAAAAATAAAATAATTTGCGCTTGTAGTTGGTATGGTTCACAATCACCTTTGGTTGTCTCACTCTCTCTGACCAGGAAAGTTCCTCTCCTGTTCTCCAGACTCAAGAGGAGTCGCTCCGAGTCCCTGCGTGTGATTTTTCCAAAGTACCATCTGGACAGAGAGACGGAGAAAGAGAAAAAGAGAGAGAGGGTATTTAGAGGGAGCAATCACATGTAGCATTATATCAGAGACATGCAGCTGGCCAGAAATATATTATGATATTATGCTAGTATGCAGACAGAAATGCGATTCTATTGTGCATTTATGTACACAACTACCATTCAAAAGTTTGGATTTTTTCAAATGTTTTTGAAAAAAGTATCTTATGCTCACCAAGGCTGCATTTATTTATATAGTAAAAACAGCAATATTGTGAAATATTATTACGGTTTCAAATAGCTGTTTTCTATTTGAATATATTTTAAAATGTAATTTATTCCTGTGATGCAAAGCTGTATTTTCAGCATCATTACTCCAGTCTTCAGTGTCACATGATCCTTCAGAAATCACTCTAATATGATGATTTGCTGCTCAAGAAATATTTCTTATCATTATTGTTGAAAACAGTTGTGCTGCTTCATATTTTTGTGGAAACAGTCATACATTTCAGTATACTTAGATGAATAGAGAAAGTGAAAAAAATCAGCATATGTTTGAAATAGAAATCATTTCTAACATTATAAATTACTGTCACTTTTGATCAATTTAATGCATCCTCGCTGAATAAAAGTATTAATTTCTTTAAAAAACAAAAACTTTTGAACGGTAGTGTACGCTTAATCATGGCAACACTGTTCTGAAATCATTTACGTGAACTTTTTTGTAGAGTACGTTTTGGGCCTAAAATTATAACAGTTCTCATCTGAATTGTACTGTATGAAATATTGAACATTGATTCAGGTTGTAATATTCCCATTCCTGGTTCCAGCAACAATAAAAACAATGGTGTTTGGGATTCATGACTGACCCAGTGACATTTAGTGTCTGTAAATCAGCTAGGTTTGTTGTTCGCCGCTCAAGGCAGGCTCTCTCTCAGTCTTACCTTTTCTCCAGAGTCAATCTGAGATGACTGGCAAGGCAAGGGTGGAAAAATGAGTCATTATAGGTTTTCAAAGGAGTGCCTGTGTGTATTTGTTTAATGCGCCAGTCGACGGAGCAACAGCGCACGTGCGTGTGTGTCTCAGGAAATATTACGAGTTACATATGAACAGGACAGACAATAGATGAGCTGCACGGGGGACATGTTGACGACTTTTACTCGTTCAAGAGGGAAAAGGTCTTTCGGGCATGAGGGTTTTTCTTTCTAACTGATGAGATAGTGGAGAGACTCATAATGATGGAGGACAAGAGAGCAACCATGAAGGGAAAAATGAAGGACTCAAAGGTCAGACCGGAAGGAGAGAGAGGGGCGAGTGTGAATCAGTTTGTTGGTAACATCACAAAGGTTGAGCTTCAAGTAAAAAAAAAAAAAAAGTGGAACTGAAATATTTCTGTACTAAAATACTCTCAGTGTTTGCCAAGTGATGATTCATGAACAAATCGTTCTGTTGAGTCAGATTGTTTCCAACGAGGAACAAATTGCTCTCATGAGCTGCTCCTTTTAAATGAATCAGATCAAGGACTCATAGATCAATCACTGAATCAGTCGGAGAGGTTCGAAAATGAACATGTGATTCACTCACATGTAGAGCTGCTTTAAAAACTGAATTCTGACATATTGACACTGTTATTGAACTGAATTGAATCAACATTGAACTGACTTGAGCTGACTAATTGAACGAAGTCACATTTATGTGATTAAAGTCGAGTCGACATTTACTAGTCGCTGATGATGTCAATACGCTGATTTCACGCAGCCGCCATTTAGAAATGGCTCCGGTGGGAAGAAAACCGGAAGTGTCGCCTTTAAATCACAGGAGAGTCGCGAATGCGATGGCGTATTGTTGTGTTTAATGTAGAAATGAGTTATTCTAAAAATGTACGTACATTTCTTTCATACTTTAGACTATATACAGTGAAATTCATTTATAAATAAAATAATTTTTTTATATATAATTCAGAACGTAAAAAAAAGAAGCAGGAACGAACTATATATTGTACATATCCTATTCATGTCCTTCTCTGTTGGCCTCGAGATTTCACGTAGTGAAACTACGCAAAGCTTCTAGGTTGTACGTCACACGTAGGCTCACTATTGGCCGACGCTGGTCATGTGTGTGATGCGTGTGACGTACAACACAGAACCGTTGCGCAGTTTCACTACGTGAAATCTCGAGGCCCACAGAGAAGGAAATGAATAGTTGAATAAAGTCGTTATTTTTGTTTGTTTTTTGCGCACAAAAAGTATTCTCGTCGCTTGATAAACTTAAGATTGAGCCACTGTAGTCACTCGGACTATTTTAACGATGTCTTTCATAACTTTTGGGCCGGCCAGTTTCGATCCCTTAAGAAGCCTATGGAGGAGTGATCCAGCTCTCAGATTTAATCAAAAATATCTTAATTTGTGTTCCGAAGATGAACGAAAGTCTTACGGGGTTGGAACAGCATGAGGGCGAGTAATTACTGACAGAGTTTTCATTTTGGGGTGAACTAACCCTTTAAAGCCGACTAGTCTGTGCAACTGATTCTGTTATCTTCCTATTCATCACTGTGAAGCTGCTTTGAAACCATCTGTATTGAATAAAGCCCTATACAAATTGATTATAAACCGAAATTAAAATGATTTGTCCAACTATTGTTTTGTTTAGTAATATAATCCATCATTAACGGAATCGTTAAGGAACCAGAATCATTTCTGACATCACATCGAGGGGAAAAAAACAGAGGAGGCACGGGGAGGAGAACAGAAAACAAAAGAAGAGAAAGAGGAGGAGGAAGAGGATTTACTCTTCAGCCTGGATGGAATCAGACGGTGCCACATAATTGCTGGGAATGTATCCACTCTCCCCTGTCGTCAGCGAACGAGCCAGCCACCAGTCACCCTCCCTAAGACAGCAGAAAAAACACACACATGCATAATACACCTGCAATTTGACTCACATATTTGGTGCATATCTGGTGACACATTCATGATTTTCTTACCCACCCAAAACACACACCCTGAGATTACATATGTGGTATTATTCCTGCTTTATCATCCCTGAAACGAGGTATTAGAATGCAGACGAAGCTCTTCTAAAGACATTAACTACCCCTACGCCAAATCATACATAAATGAAACGTCCATTCAAAGGGATAGTTCACCCAAAAATAAACATTATTCACCCTCAAGTAGTTCCAAACCCTTATGAATTACTCAACAAACAAAAAAATCTTATTTTATTCTCAGTAAGTCATACAGGGTTTTCAACAACTCTAAAATTACATTATAACTGTCTTTACTGTATTTTTTTTTAATCCATTCTTGCTGAATAATTGTATTAATTTTCTTACAAATCAGTTTTCTGAAGCCATATAATAGCTTTGAGACATGACAGACATTTACATTATTATTCACGCCTACACATAATGCACAAGTTGTATGAACTACAGTTATGGGTTTTTTTTTGGGGGGGGGGGGGATATATTGCCATAATATGCTTTCATCATGCGTAAAAGACAAGAGCAGTGCAAACATTCATGAAATCATCTCCTTTTGATTCCTATAAAGAATCATATGGGATTGGAATGACTGACTTTTTTCATTTTTGGGTGAATTATTTACTACAAAACTGGTAGATTTATCAAAAAATGAGTCATACGTCTGGGTTGTCGTAGATTCTTGATGGGTTTTTAATAATAGATGGTGTGTTTTAGTGTGAGCAGTGGGGTGTTAGACTGTGACTCACTCCCTAAGCTAAAGTAATAAGACTTTATCCATCGCCAAGACATACTGACCCGACACAAAACCTCTCCAGGTCTCTGAGCTACTGCTTGCTGTCGTTAAACATAGTTAAAACATAACTGCACCAGTGAAAACAATGACATGTATACACAGATGGGCACATATTCATATTCATACATGCAAATATATTATTCATACACAGGGTACCATTCAAAATTCAGATGTACAAAAGAGCATAAAACTGGGATTCTGATAAGCAGGGTTTATGAGAAGAATACACTGGATGAGGCTACTGTACGTTTGAGACAATACTTTAAGTAGAAAACGCTGATGGCTAAAGGTGTGTTCACACCGAACGCAAATAGAGCGTCAAATACGCGTTTATCGCGTCTAGTTAGACGCTTGAACATTCGCTCGAGTTCAAATTTTTCAACTTGCGCGGAAGACATTCGCGGCAAACGCGTCACCCAATTCGCGTCATGCGCAAAGCCCGGCGCGAATGATGCGTCTATTCGCGTCTTTGCATTGACTTTGTATGTAATCCACTCGTGCAAACAATTAAATTCGCGTTCGGTGTGAACACACCATAAGGCTGCATCCCAATTCTTAAAGTCCGGTCACATTGGCGAAATTTCGCATGCAAAAAAGATCCATTGAATCTTCTCAATAGTGTAGAAATACAAACAAATTTGAAATCTCCGTGCAGAAATATTTCGCTTTTTGCGTGGCTTCCTATTAAAATGACCAATAAAATAATTTATGGAGTGAGAATTAGAGCTTGCAAGTTAGTCAAACATCGCCAACAGCCTTTAGTTTAGATTTTTACTTTATCTAAATGCTACTGCTATCTTAACATTATTGTTTTTAATGATATTAATTTAATGACCACGTGAATTTTTTTTTGGACAATTTTAGTGCATTTTAGTCCAAGTCTGTTAGCTTTGAGGCAATTTCTATGCTAGCGTAGGCCTACTCTTAAAATAGCATATAAAAAAAATAGCAAACTTTTAGCACACATGCGAATTAAGTCTTTCAATTCACAGGGCCACTTACAAATGATCGTCCAATAAAATCATCCATGGAATGAGAATTATTAAGTTAGTCAAACTAAAGGCTATTGGCTATGTTCATTTAACTAAATGCTACTGCTATCTTAACATTATTGTTTTTAATGATATTAATTTAATGACCACATGAAATCAAACCGTGACAAAGTCTGTGAGCTTTGAGGCCATTTATATGTTAGCGTACTCTTAGCATAGCATATATGCAAAAAAAAAAAACTTTTAAAACACATACGCATTTAGTCACACTATGAACATTTAGTCTTTTAATTTGTGGGCCGTATACAGATTTCTGTCCAATAAAATGATCTCTGGAATGAGAATCAAAACTAACAAGTTAGCTAAACTGAAAACGTAGCCATTAGTCTATATTTGTACTGTTAATTTAGCTAAATGCTAATACTAGCTTAACATTATTGCTTTTAGGTTTATTCATTTAATGATCCCATGAAATCAAAATCTGAATTTAGGGTTTTAGTGCAAGTCTGTTCGACTTTATATTTAGTTTATATTTTACTATTTTTAAAAAAAGGGTCATGTAGATGTTCCCGTGACAACTTCCTGTTTAAACAGGAAATACGTCAACACAGGATAGAAAATTGTATATTTGACATATTATTTTCATCGTTCAAGGACGAATTTACCTAACCTAGCAATGCAGATAACATGAAAATTGGCATGCAGCCTAAACAAATGTAAAGGAAAAATCAACAATACACTAAAGGACCATTCACAAAGTCAATGTGAAGGACAAATGTAAAATGGTTGTGAGTGAGCCAGTTATGAGGAGATGTGACACTATTTATGGACCACTCCCACAATCTCTAAGTCAGGACAAATCTCAGGTGGACAAG
Organism: Tiaroga cobitis; assembly: GCA_030578255.1. NCBI lineage: Eukaryota > Metazoa > Chordata > Actinopteri > Cypriniformes > Leuciscidae > Tiaroga > Tiaroga cobitis. The sequence continues at coordinate 6,428,757 of CM060613.1, forward strand.
CAAATGGTGAAAGGACACACATACACAAACACACGCATGGACATCGAAAGCTGAAAGCAAGAGCAACTTTACCAACCTGGGGTTCAACTTTCTCCTACATAAACGATTGAGAGCGTGTAGAGGAAAAACACAGAGGAGACGTGAAGGGTTTGGACATTAAAAGCAAACAGCAGAAGCTACAAACATCCCACATAGCCTCAAAAATTGATTGAAGGTCAAATCGCAGCAATGACGCACTGAAAACAAAGCTTTTATCCAACTTGTCAGTGAAGTACTAAAAATATGGAAAACAATTACTGTAATGTGCATTTGATTATCTCAAAATGTGTACTGACACATGACTCTGAAGGTCCCAGCATAAGCCGGAGCAGCTTAGAGATTTGGTTAAAAAGCTTAGATTACTCTATTATCAGTGGCTTCTGGGATAGGTAATGGGCAGCGGTGGGGATTGGTTACAGTTTAAAGGGTGATCTCACTTCGTGCCTAGGTTTCTGTTAAACTCCCCATAATTGGTCTTAACTATAACACTATTTTGGTAAACTGTTGTAGGGTGTGTTCACACATTTGTAGTTCGGTTCTCTTGGAGAGAAAAAATTTGCTTAGCGTTCACACTGTCATTTTTAACACTGAACCTAAAAAAACCTTTTTGGGGTCTTGTGACATCATGTCCTGTTTTTGGTTCGTTTAGTTGTCTTTGGTCCGTGTTGCGTTCATATTTCAGTCGAACCGCACTCAGAGTTCGTTTGAAAGTGGACCGAGACCCATCTTTTCGTTCTGTTTGGTGCACCAGGGTTCAGATGGCAGCATTCACACTTATTCAAATAAACCGCAATAGCCGAGCAATCGCTCCAGAGTTCATTTTAATCGAATCAAACCTGCCAAGTGTGAACACACCCTTAATGTTTAAAAAAATAATTTATTTTTTATTACAAACGACTGTAAAAACTACATGATGCTGATTTAAGTTTCACAAACCTTAAGAACACATAAAATGTATCATCGAGTCTGATATGACTGAAAGTGATTACCCCAGTTCATTAAGTGAATCATATGCTAATTTGCATTAGATTAATTCAGTGAATGATTTATCAGAATGATTCAAACAGAAAATCTGTGAGTCTTATTATGCAATTTATAAAAACATTGGTCATTCTTTCACTTTAATATCATGAAATATATCTCATGTATATGTATATGTATGTGTGTGTGTGTGTGTGTGTGTGTGTGTGTGTGTGTGTGTGTATGTGTGTATGTATGTATGTTTCTATGTATATATACAGTATATGTATATATACAGTATATGTATATATACAGTATATGTATATATATATATATATATATATATATATATATATATATATATATATATATATATATATATATATATATACATACATACATACATACTACCATTCAAATCCCATTATTCTCAACTATTTCATTCTAAGTTGATTAAATAACAGGCAGTACAACTTGTTTTCCTTATAAAGATGACAATTTAGATGCTTAATTGTCATGAAAATAACATCTCAATGTAAACATACTTAATGTTACTAGATATACGTTTCATTTTCTTTTAGCAAAATATAAAAAAGAAAAATCTCTTTTATTGATTCGGGGTTTAAATATGACCCGGGCAAGGTCTGTTTTGAAGGATTCACCCATACACTACACTGTGTTCGGCCTGACATAAAAAGAAAATCACCAGGTCCGCGTTGTGCAGAAACCAGAGGATGTGAGATACTGAGAGTGTTTTTTTTCTTCTTTCTTCTCTTAACGGTAGCACTGTACACTGAAATAAGGAAGTGAACCACAGGTGTAGCAAGGAAGGAAAATGCTCCCTTTGGTCCGGGAGGGGAAGTGGAGGTAAAGACGTGCAGCTGAGCTTTTCTTGTGCACAGGAAGACCAAAAAAGGGATCCAGAGAACAAAAAGCCGTCATCTCCCACAAATACAGCGCCTTCAGAGGGAGCCAGTTCCTATGGTTACCGAAGAGGAAGAGGAGGGGGGGCTACATGTGCTGGGGGGGTTCAGCAGCCAGAACAGCCAGAGCCCAGACAGATGAGAGACATGTGCGTGTGTGTGTGTGTGTGTGTGTGTGTGTGTGTGTGTGTGTGTGTGGATGTCTGCCTCAGTGGGTGTGTCTATCGCCCCCGGGAGCCCTATTATTTTTTGCGCGAGTATGTTTGTGCGTTTCCCTCTTACGTGTTATTGACAATCTGGAGTCGTTCTCCTTTCCTGAATGACAAATCGGAGGCGGTTCGTGACTCGTAGTCATACAAAGCCACAAACGTGGTCACACCGCCTATGGAAAAATACAAGAGACAAACATAGACTGTTATCTTGATGCATTCAATTAAAAAAAAAAACTTCAGCAGGGAAATTTCATTAACATAAGTAAATAATGCAATGCTGGGTTGCTAATGGAAATGGGCATCCAAAAATAGTCGAGACTTGCAGAGTCAGACTTGTGACTATCAGCATAAAGGCTGTGGTGACTAAGGATGCATTTAAGTGACCTAAATCCAATTTTTTCCTTCCATGTGGCACAAATCGGATATGACCCACGAATGTGTAAGCAGTAAAAAAGCACATGGATTCCAGTATTCTCGGATAGGTTTCAGGTCTCATGCATATGTGGAAATAAATCTGATATGAATCATGCATTGTGCATTTGTAAGCGGACAGATCGGATATGCCAGTCGTACGTCTGAAAAAGCGATGGTGGGGAATGACGCCAAACGTGATCACATGACTCTTTTTAATGGAGGACAAAGGCTCAACCCAATGTTTTGCAGGTCTCTAAAGATGGTGCGGAAAGCAAAAGCTTGTATCATCATTTAATCTGTGTCCATTGCAATTCGTGCAATACCGCTATTGTACAGAAAATACTGAATAATTTAGATTAATACTGTGGGACATCCACCAATAAGTGAACTGCAGGAAATCCATTCAAGTAGTTTTCCGAAGAAATTCCTCATTGTATCACGTTTCCAAGTGGACCAACAAAACCTGTGCATGTTGACTCAAAGAGACTCGCCAGCCAATCAGAGCGGAGCTTGGGAGTTAGGAAAATCGCTTGCTATATTTGTTTGAGTATGCATCAGACTGTCCATGTGGTCTGATGTGGCCTTACAGGAAAACTGTGACTGTCATTAATGAGATTTTAACGCATGTTTTTCCTACACCAAAGTAGTGCAACTGTTTAGTCAATTCACCCTCAGACTTCTTTGCCCATTTCCTTTAACACTTTAATACTGAAAGTCGCCAAAAGCAGAACCGTAATAAATGACACATTGAATCCCCGATCAGATAGAGGTGTGTTACCTGCTAACATGCCGCCTCTGTTAGGAGATGTGATGGTAGTGGAGATCACTCCTCCAAACAGCGCCTGCTCTGCGTTGATCATGGGCTGGGTGCCGCGTCTGCTACCGTCCACCGGAGGACTTCGGTTGGGGGTGAAGGATGACGGGTTGGGACTAGAGTGGTGTCCTCCGGTGCCATCGTCCAGACTCCGGGAGCGCTGGCTGATCTCTTTGGGTTTACTCTTGGCTCCGCCCATGGCCTAGGCCTGAAAAGACACAGATCTTTCAGATCATGATTTTACCCCAAACACCTTGCTATACACTCAATCCCAGAGTCATTTAAATTAGTTTAGAAACAATTCAAAATATATATAAAATTAAAACCAGAACAGAACAAGGGCCAAACAGGAAATAAGTACATAAAACATAAAATCCAATATAGATATAAGCCTAAATATAAATGTAAGTGCAAATTATAAGACAGAATGTATAACTGTAGGTCTGAATTTATAAATAAAAGATTGAAAATATATTCAGAAGCCTGTATACATACAAATTTGAATATATAAATGTATGTCAATCCAAATATATAGTTATAACTACATATTTGGATTTACATTTATATGGTCATGATTTACACAAACACACACACATACATATATATATATATATATATATATATATATAGTATATATATATTCTATATATTTTAGTCTTGTATCTATATATTCAGACTTATAAGCTTGAATATATATATAAATGTAAAACCGAAAATATAGTTATTACTCTGAATATACAGTATAACTGTAAATCTGAATATATAGTCATATATATTTGAATATATAGTCATAAGTCAAAAAATATTTACAAATCCTGATTATATACATTCATGTATTGTCTGCTTAGGGGCTGAATATTAGCACAGGATTGTAGGTCTGCACATAATTTTAAATAGGGAAACCTGGGGATGTACTGTACTCACTCAATTAAAAATGTTCAGGTTCATGAATCTTTTTTTTTCTCCAGTATCTGAACCTACAGCTACCAGTCTAGATGTTTAACCACCAGCCCACACTGCCTGTCACGGGCTATTACATTCATGAATTGCAGGGTTTCATGTTGGAATTTTGACATAAGCTTTTTTCTATATATATATATATATATATATAAAAATATGTTGTTCAGAAAAATAAATTTCATCTAATTTGTAACATTAAAACACTTCAAACGAATATTTGACCCCCTCTTTTTCTAGCGCTGTCGCTAGAGACCAGCCTGTTTTCATGATTTATGTATGAACCATGAATTATTAACCAACCATGCATGCAAGCAAAATTCTGTTATTCCTTAAGTAACACAAATAAACAGTGATACTGGTACTCAAAAATATCTTTATCTAGAGAGATATTCAGTGTTAAACCATAATCTCATTACTAAACTCTTCAACCATATATTGAAATTCAGGTCATTTTAATGAACTAGATTTTTACATTTTCTTACAAAAATGTGTTTGCTGAGCATGCAAAACTCACTGCCATGATGCTAAGGTGTTCTGGATAGTTTCAAAATGTGTTTTTAGAAGAAATAAGAATCAATGAGAACCTTGAAAATGGAGATGTTTCAGCGATTAGATTTTGATTAAATATTACGAAGACTAATTGTTAATGCAATAACATGATGGGTCCCTGATGGGTTTCAATAACACCAGAAATGTATATTAAAAATGGGCAGCAAAATGCACTTATATACTTGCCATTAGGGGTTCTGCCTAAGCAAGCAGCACTAACAAAAAGTCAGAGAGTCCTAAAAGCATCTCCAATAAAAATAAAAAAAATGAAAGAATGCCTGGCATGTGAATATCATTTTATCATAGTCATTTTTGATCAAAGTGAAACATTACAGAAAGCGAGTGGCCGCAGTTTTAAGCGCCCCACAGAAGCCTGAGTTTGTTTAGTGCACTTTAACCTCAGTTTAGCCGATACAGGAGCTCTCAGCTGTTTCCTCTCACATACCAGTGACAGCCGCTGCAATGCGATCCTCTCGGACCCCCCAACACACACACACAGACATTCTTCCACATGTCATACTGTCTGTCTGCCAGCACAGACACGCACATTCTTTGAGGGACAGACAGAGACGATTTCCCATCCACCCACACAAACCTCACTCAGCACACACTTCTTTCCAGTCCTTAGCTCTCTGTAAACGCTCCTCACCAATGCAGAACAAGCCCCCGCTTGCCCAAGGGATGAGAAATTCTCCACAACCAAAGTCTCTTTTCCTAGAAAGCCCGGAGGACTGGCAGCTCATGGCGAAGGGTCTCTTAGAGGAGCTGTTACAGGCCCGGTGGAGGGGAACTAATCTCAGCAGAGCAGTGTGAATGAGGGGTCAGGGAGCGGCCGAGGGCCCTGGAGCCCTGCAGGAGCCATCGCAGAGGAGCTTTCACTAGAGATCTGCGCTCTTCAGCTTCACTGGCAGTGCCATGAACCGTACAGTCACAAGACCGGAGTTATGAGGAGAGTGTGCAGATATGCGCTCTATACCATTAAAGACCTGCACTGACCTTGAAACTATAGGAAATTCCTGTTATTTTTTCATGACAGAAGGCCTGTCCACATCGATTCTAATGCAGCTTAAATGACATCAAATATAGTATACAGTATTCACAAACAAATTCTCACGCAAACCTGCAGCTTTTTCTTCACTCTTTGAAAAAAAAAAAAAAAAGCATCGGAATGAATTGTTCAGCATCAAATCAGAACAAAAAGAAAAACAGATTACAGACTGAAATTACAAAACAAAAGAAAAGCAAAACAACATGACATAAGAACAAAAGAAAAAGACTAAAACAACAACCGAAACAAAAAACTAAGAAACTAAATAAAAACAAAACAAAACCTAAGACAAAAAAACATCAAACAAAAACAAAAATATATAATAAAAAAACAAAACAACAAAAGAAAACATAAAACAACTAAATAAAAAAGAAACTAAAAGAAAAAAAGGGGAAAAAACACCAACAGATAAAAAGTAAAAAAAAAATGTTTTTAAAAAAAGCACAAAAAAATTACAAATAAAAAGGAAAAGCAACAAAAATAAAGAGAGAAAACAATAATAATAAAAAAAAAAACTCAGCCAAACATTTTAAGTCAGTCACATTAGGTCAGACAGACTTAATGTGAATATTCATAGAGATTTCATTCAATTTCATTTGTTCTTGTCAAGAATAAACCGGCATAAATAGTGATAGCTGATAAATACTGAAATCTGATAGTTTGGCTTTACAAAAATCCTCTTTAATAAATCAATTAGGCCCTATTCCTGCCAAAAATGCAATCTGTGTTAGAAACCGGCTGTAATGAATGATTGTTTTGAGTCCCTGTGAAAAGTTGAAGAAAACTGAAAGAGAGAGAAACAACAGCTTATTAGTATGTAGGCTATGTCCTCAACCATATGGGCTCCAGATTACATAAATGTTTCATTTATGGGTGCTACTGTCCCTGTGTTTTCCATTCAGTGTCCAGGGAAAACTAGCATCCAGCAACAACAAGGATGTCTTGTTAATGTACAATTAATGGAGCTCTAACTGTAAGTAGCAGGATGAATTTACTGACACGTTTGATAACACTAAACCACAATGAGATGAATCAGGGTGAACTCTGGGTAAACAGAGCAGCTCATGCCTCACTAATGTCCAGCCACAATAAAAACTGTCATGAAAAGCAAAGGCCCAGTCATTACAAATAAAGGCAAATCTAATTTCCCACGCGAGGTGTGAATGTTTGGCTCTGGTTAATGTGGTCTCCATGCCCAAGGCCACGGTCGTGTCCGGGAAAGACCTCATTGAGGTTCGGAATGTGACGAATGATCATCGGAAGAAGGATTCTGGCATTATGTAAAGCATCATTGATCTATGGCAAACAACAACTGGGAACAGGACGTTCATTCACTGACTTTGTCAATGGCTTATGAGGTCTAGCTGACGGATAAAGTCATAGGAACAAATGCAGAATTGAAAGGGCTATTTGAACAATAAAACCCCACAACAAAAAAACTGATTCTGCATTAAAAATGACAAAATGGTTAATACAATTTTGTACGTTTTCTGAAAAACGATTAGTGAATGCAAAGGCATTCCTTTAAAAGGTGTTCTAGGGGGTTACTTACTAGGCCAAGTGGGGGGAAAGCCCAACTATAAATGCTTAGAAAAGTAATAAGGCATCAATATTATTCATAAACAAAGCAATATTGGTAATGTTTGCCATAGCCATATCACCCTGTAGTCCAAGGTTGCCCAGTCCAAGCTAAGCAGGGTTGTGGCTGGTCAGTACCTGGATGGGAGACCTTCTGGGAAAACTAGGTTGCTGTTGGAAGGGGTGTTAGTGAGGCCAGCAGGGGGACGGTGTGGGTCCTAACGTCCCAGTATAGAGATATGGACACTATGCTGTAACAAACACCGTCCTTCGGACGAGACGTTAAACCGAGGTCCTGACTTCTCTGTGGTCATAAAAAATCCCATGGCACCAGTACCAGTCCTATACTTCTGAGGGCCCTAAGCAAAACTTTGTAAGGCAATCCATTCATAAAAAACTCAAAATGACCCCCAGCAGTTTCACTGTCAACAAACAACAGGGAGTTGAAACAGTCAGTAATACCATAAAAATACAATTACAATCAGGAAAATACAATAGAAAAAAGATACAAATTAAATAAACAATTTAGCCTACTAATAACAATTGCCTACTATACAGAAATTGAATAAAGTAATCAAATGTAAAAATAAAACTCTGTATAGTCTTCACTGTATAAATTAAATATATATAAGTTACTGAAGTTATTCAGTGAAGAGCATTGAACGATTCTCTCGGTTTCTTTTGTTGTTTGACTAACATTAAATGACACGGACAGCAGCAGGTTTATTAGGCTGCTGTCACTTTAAGACCAAATATACTTACAATCATTTGATTACTTTCCCAATTCTATATTTTCACTTAAGACATAAAAGCCTTGGGGTTTTGGGGTGCGGACTGATGGGGCAGTGAACCCGAGGTTACCCCGTGAGTCAGTCCTAGAGCTCCTACTGTCCGATTTTAGGGGGGAACCGGGAACATCGGAGACGTCCAATAGATTTCTTAGGCGCGCCGAAAGAACACCAAAGACACAGTGTGATCACCATGGGAAAATCTCAGAGTAAAACTGGGAGTTGTGAAAAATATGATACACCGGTGTTTTTGCCAGATGAGAAGTTTATCTATCATCTTCTTACTCTTTTAATTTTATTTTATAACTGTACCATATATCTCTTTTATAACGCTTTTATTTTGGGATTTTTTAAATCCTTTCTGTAAAGCACTTTGAATTGCCATAGTGTATGAAATGTGCTATATAAATAAACTTGCCTTGCTTTACATTTAAATGAAAACTGACAGGCCTTTTGACATATTTTTGTGCTCTTGGCTCAATCACTCTCTCCTCTCCACCTATAGCTGGTGTGTGGTGAGCGCACTGGTGCCGTCACATCCTCCCAGTGGATCCTGCACACTGGTGGTGGTTGACGAGAGACCCCTGATATGACTGTAGGCACTTCGGGTGTACAGTAGTACATAGTAAAGTGCCTCATTCATTCATGTTTGACTCAGCAACATCATTAACTTCAAAATTCAGCATCAACATTTTTGATAAATCTCTCCATATTTGAAAGATGAGCAGACAGGCTTTCTTCTGGAGATTGCTTAAGCCTCAAACTTATCTCCAGCAATGGTAAATCTGAGATTAGACCAGGGAATCATCCAATTTAATCCAAACACAAATTAGGACCTGATTTCTATCCCACTGCGCCCAGGACAGGATGTTAGATTTCTGTGGCGCACCAATTAAAGGACTGGATAAAAACAAACTTGCATTTAACTTCGCCTCAGGCAAACTAAACCACATCTCACATAAATTGGTTAGCTGTATGTGACAGCGTTGGGTTTTGGTGTTTAAATTGGTTAACTTAACTATGGTGGTCTATCGACTAAAATGAAAAAATAAATGAATGAACTCTCAATTCATTTATAATCCAACGCCATAACAACAGTCAGATTACCAGAAGCACCTCACGAGGTGATCTTACTATCCCATTTAGGAAAAGCACATTCGGTCAATTATCATTCTCTGTTAAAGCGATACAAAATTGGAATTCACTGCCCATTACAATCAAAGATATACATATGTATTCCAATTTTACTATACATCTTAAAAACTGGCTGTCTGACAATTACAGCTGCACACACTAATTTGACAGATGTGTTGTGTATTTGATGTGACATGATCATGTTGTTGCTACATGGTTTCTGCTGCCTGCCTCAATGTCATGTCCAGTATGTGCCTTAATGTGCCTTAATGTGGCCTCTGTATGATTATTGTTTGTGTCTTGTTGTATTGTTTTACTGCATGAATTGTTATTGTGCCTTTGCAATCTGTGTCTGCTTGCTTATTTGTTTGCATTGTGTGTCACATGTTTAGTATGTCTGTCCCCTTTTGATAAGTCCTGCTGTAAATATAATTGTAATGTATTTTATTGATGTATGCCCATTGACAACTAGCCGGGGACTCTAGCTGGAAATTAGCCGTAGAGGCTAAAGCTGCTCTTTTTCTTTCAAAAAGGGACTGTCCACGTTATTAAAAACCAAATAAACTAAACTAAACTAAACTAAACTAAACTAAACTAAACTAAATAAAACCTTGACATTTTATTGAAAAGTTGTATGCAGCTTTCCTGTAGCTCAAACAGTAGAGCGTTGGCGCTTGCAAGCCAAGGCAATTACTGATAAGAATGTAAATGTGTACCTTGAAATGCAATGCGAGTCGCTTTGGATGAAAGCGTCTACCAAATGCATAAATGTAAATGTTAATGTATGTTCATCCTTGAATAAGCACCAGATTAAATCTCTTACAATATGAGTTGAAATGTAAATTATTAAGCGCATGGTACATATCTGTCTGTCTGTCTATTGATCCACACACAGACACAATTTTTTTTTTTTTTTACGTTAAATTAAAAATCATATTTTTTTAAACGATTAACCGCACTCAAATTAAATTGTCATTCCCAAATGCGTGTATCTCTATATTTTTGTGGGTGTACAAATACAAAACATGCCCTAAAAATAATCCCTAACATTTGAACAAAAGCTAAATCACACACACCGTGGCTGTGAGAGGGGCTGCTCATGTCACATGTGTAAACTGTGTGAGAGGCTGTTATCTAACAGCTGAGGAGATTCCGACGGATCGGATGAGCCGGAGACGCCCCATCCCCCTCAGCGTTACGGAGACAGGCTCTGATTTCTATGGGAAGGCAGAGGATTGATTCTTGAGCGGTGTGAGAGACAGATGGCTCAGAGAGGAGTACAGCTATAGCAGAGGGGTCAGTATGTGGGGGTGGAGGGTCGATATTCCCCCTCCGGACTCGTCTGTGCACCGAAGATCAGCTGGGGTGCTTAGCCTAGCCCATTTCAACCGGGACTAGCTACTACACGTACATGCTGTACAGTTATGCACAACCACAAACACACGTGAAGTTACAGAGACAAGACAGGTAGCAGATTCAGGCATACAAAAGAAGTATGCATGCCTGGATGTGCATCACACACACACACACACACACACACACACACACACACACACACACACACGCCTATCTAATTGGGAACACTCCATAGAAGTAATGGTTTTTATACTGTACAAACTGTATTCTATCACTTTACACTACCTGCCCATCACACAAAACTTTCTGCATTTTTACATTTTTAAAAAACCTTTAATACGGAGGGAGGCTTTTTACAAAAGAGGGAGGTTTTTGGAGATTTTGCCAGGTTTTGGTCCCTTCTGGGTACAAAATGTGTCCCCAAAATATAGTTAAGTAGGTACACACGCACACGCAAACACACACCTTTATATATTTTATCTTCCTGATTACTGTTACCCATTATTTTTCAGTTGTGTGAAGAAAAGCTCAGCTGGGGCTCCTTCAGTTGGATAAAACAAAAGCGTCCATTGTTCTCAACCCATCAAGCCTTGCAATCTGGAGTGTGTGATACTGCAACTATTCACTTGTCTGTTGCTATGCAGCCAGCGATAATTCCTCTTTTCTGACAAACCAGAACCAAAACCACTGCTAAATTACATTGAAGCATCAACATACTCCAAAACCCCAGCAGAAACATGAAACGTCACAAACATTCCCATCATTCAGACTGGGTTAGCTGTCAGCTACCGTGTGAACGCTCTCGCCCGGACCTCCCGAGGATGAGGAAAACACCTGCAGACTGCGAGCGAGGAAGAGTCCAACCCGTGATGAAAGGCTTCAGATTCGCTTAATTATGCAGGAGTAAAGCCAGAGGATCATGAATAGTCCCACATACTTCCCAGGGGTTTGAGCAAAACAGGAATTACAACTCAGTTTTTTTCTGTTGACACATCGTGTTCATGAGATCTTATTCTCCTTTATTTCATCAGATCAGTTTTTTTTTTTTTTTTGCTTGAACTGTTGATCCGTCTGCAGAGGCTGTGTGAAGCATGATAAAAACCTGTTGACGAAAATAACTAAATAAAGCACTGGATTTATTGAAAACCATAATGCTATTTCATTTATAGTGTAAATTTGCATTATGCAAATCATAATGGCTATAATTAGTCAAAGTTTTATTAAAGGCTATGGAGCGAAGCATAAGGCTGTATTGTTACCTACCGGTGTTATTTTAGTAGTATTTATACACTATTATAGCATTAATTCATATTTTGAACAAGCTTTTATTGTTATGTTTTCAGTTTTATTAATTTTGCTATTTTTCTTTTTTTGTATTTCTATTTAGCTTGGTTTTTATTTCAGTTTTAGTTTGAGTCATTTTAGTACTTCTACTGAAACTTGTTTTATTCCAACTTTTTAAGTTTATTTTTCCATCTAATATTTCGATTTTATCTTTTATTTCAATTACCAAAAACTATTTTTAAATGGTTTTAGTTAAAGAGTGTGGCACAATTCAAAATGTTTAAGCTTATGCTTCCATTAATGTGCCCCCATTAATGCTTTTTCAGAGATATCCTTTCATGTGTAATCTTGCTGTTTGTGAATGTAAAAGGTCTGCAATTGCAAAGTTTCAAAGATGGTGCACGACAAATAAAGTGATCGTCTCCTAAAAGAAAGAATCGATTCTGAACTGCCGAAACGAGCCGTCAGTAATTTCTTTCTCACTTCCTGTTACAAAACTACGTAACAAATTTGCATAATGCCAGCCTATGGTTTTATTGGCTGCTCGCAAACAACGTCTACTTTGATCCTCAAACACTGTAGTTGTAGCTGAGACCGTTAGATATTAGTTTGTGTGTCGACATGTCGAGAAAGTGTTGTTTTCAGCACTGCAAATCCACTTTACTGCACTTCCAAAGCATGAGGACTCGCACTCAAATTAATACGGTGAAACCGACGTCATCTTTACTGTTCATATCACTGTGTATCAAGTGCTGAGGAGGATCTGGATCTGAAATTCAGATATGGTAATGAGCATTTTGTTTCCGACACGACTTGTAAGCGGTCGACCAATCACAACAGACTGAGCCATCTGACCAATCATAGCAAAGGAGGCTCTCGGAAAGGAAGGGTTTAGAGAGACTGAATCTTCAAACAAATCGTTTTCGGACTCTTTGAGAAATGAGGTTATGTGCAATGTATGTTATAAGAAAGTGTGTTTTTTTACTTTGGATGCATGCAAACCTGTTGTAGGAGACTCCAAAACAACATTAGGAACCTTTAAAATAGCATAGGGGCACTTTAAAAAAAAAAGTAAGAGAGAAAATCATTTGAAATCCTAAATTTAGATGGAATAGTGAATAATGAATCGTTGGAAATGGAGGTCTCAACTTTCTACACCACAATGCCGTTATTTTACCTTTACAACATTTAACGCAAGGGGTATTTTTCTCCCCTTTCCCAACACTGTCGGGCCAACAGGTGCCAGACGGCCAAAGATATCCATCTTGTTATTCCTGCATTTGCATGGTCAACATCAGACGTTTCATTACCAGTGGATAAGCTCCTTTGGTACGAGTTGTACGGCAGCGCCTAAGCCAGAGAAAACATGTGGATGAAAGTGTTGAATTTACTTGCCGAGAAAAGTCGAACTGGAAAAGCACCTGAAACTACACTAGGGCAGAGCAGCAGAGGTGTGAGAGGGAAAAAACCCTCCAGTTTAGCAGCTGGGGTTTTGTCATGGTTTTCTGTGGTCTCACAGACACGTCAACCTTTTATATACCATGGCGAATGTATTTGCCAAACTAGAGCCAAATGAAATACAATAGTTTCTCTCAATCTCAACAAACTTACATTAAATATGATGCTACTAACTTTTTTCAGCTGCCTGCTCTCATCCTAATTGTGACTCATTTAGCTGTTCATTCATTCAGAAAAGTCTTATTGTAAATCTTAGTGCCAAAAGATTACGGATTATTAAAAATAAACTGATCGGATTACATATTTAAAAATACATAGCCTGCATTACCGATCAATTTAATGCATCCTTGCTTAATAAAAGCATTCATTTCTTTCAAAAAATAAAATAAAATAAAAAATAAATAAATGGTAGTGTATAACAATGATGTTTTGCTTAGCAATTAAATAATACAATATTAAAAATATCACACTAATACAAATATAAAATGTTTTAACTGTGCTCTGATAACAATCCTTACATATGTGGACATAAAGATTTGGAGTTTGGGTATGTTTTATATTATTATGCTTACTATATTTACTTGAAGGGAAGTTGGACGCTTTTCAACTTTATACATCATACCAATCAAGCTCTAATCCTAACGCTTGTTCTGGAGAGAGATTATCAACATTCGTTCTGTAATCACTATGCCATGATAACATTCCATCTGGGACTTACCAACTCATACACACATTTCCAAGACAGGACTGTAGGAATTACAAGACAAGCAATTGTGATGTATTTCTAGTGTTGCCAATAGAGGTGCCATTACTATGAACTGTCAAAAGTCAGGTAATACTGCCAGTTTGAAGAGTCTTCTGAATAAGTTCATTGAGGTGGACATGTCAATAACAACACATCAGGTAACTCTATCGCCCACTTCAGTACAGGAGATGTTTCTTACCGCCACAGTAAAGCAACATTACATGTTTACAATAGGGCTGTGCACTTGCAAAACCAAGCAAATCTATACTCTGAATGCAATGCAAGTTGTTTTTGAGTAAATGGCCAAATGCATTAATGTAAAGATTTCTGAAGGATCAAGTGACACTGAAGGCTAGAGTAATGGCAGCTTTACTATCACAGGAATACATACAAGTTATTTTAAATTGCAATAATATTTCACAATATTTCTGATTTTACTGTATTTTTTATCAAATAAATGCAGCCTTGGTGATCATAAGAGACTTCTTTAAAAAAAGCATACTAATATATATATATATATATATATATATATATATATATATATATATATATATATATATATATTAGTATGCTTTTTTTATAGAAGTCTCTTATGATCACCAAGGCTGCATTTATTTATATATATATATATGTGTGTGTGTGTGTGTTTAACCTGTTTATCAAGATTCAACTCACTGTCAAAGACAACAGCCAGAACTTGACAACACTCGATTTAACATAGGGGCTTAAGAATTGAATGTTGCTGTAGATGTTTTTCGTACCTTGCCCTACCCAAACATTACAATTTCAATTTTATTGTTAATCAAATTGAGAAAATTAGCAGACATCCAAGCCTTCAGGTCAGCGAGACCAACAAGAGATTATAAAGATTTCTTGAACTGTGGCCAAATAACTCTGTCATCCATGTAACATTAAAAATACACACCATGTTTCAAATATTGAGCCATGGGGAAGCATATAAAGGGAATAATATAGGGCCAATAATTGAGCCTTGAGGGATCCCACACATAAGTGGGGCTGAACATGAGAAAAAACCTCCCCCCACACACACACACACGTGTATGTATATATAACTAACCCTAACCCTATCCCTAAACATAACCCTACCCAAAACTTATCACCAAAATCAGAGGGAAATGATAGCGGAATAAGAATAGCGTAGCCGTAGAAGCCCCTAACCCTTGTCGAAAGCCTAAACTTGGCATTAACTGTAATCCTATCCCTCAGATCTGATTGGACGATTGGAATGTTGTTCCATGATCAACAAGGATGTTGATCCAGGAACATGTTCTTCTTAGTGAAATCACATTCACCAAAAGGATATAGCTCAGGCTCCATGTTTGCATTCCTCTCCTCTTCTTCATGCATGCTTCTCTGTGACTGACAGTTCAGTAAATCATTATACAGGGTTTACAATGCTGCATGCGCACTACCTGCAGAAACCTTATTACGACACCTTCAAAAACAAGACATTATTTCACGGTTGATCCTGACATATTAAGCAATTTATTTCGACATCAGGAAGTTAAAAAGCTAGTTTCATTTGAAGAGCTGTGAATGTAAACACACCCCACACACTGTCAAGATGTGACTCCTAGACTCGTCCGGTCAGCGAGAAACACTGAGGCGGGAGGCGCTCGAGTCAATATTTACTTCATCAGAAGGGACTGGGTCAAGGGTTGCCATGGAAGTGATTATTCGAATTCCAGAAGTGTCTGAGCAGATGAACGGGAAAACCAGGGTCTTTGTGAGAGGTGGAAGGATCACGGCAAACAGCCAGCGATCAGATAAGAACTCAGACCGTCTGTCTGGCCGGGCTGCTTTTCAGAACAGGATGATATTGTGTCGGTATTAACGTTCCCTTGAGTGATCACAACACAAATGAATCGGCCTGTCTACAGATGGTAGGTTTTCATAACCACTGTGTAAAAATAAGTGAGTCCATGTACTCCACAAACATGGTGAAGTATGGGAAGTAAGGGATCAAATTCAGCCACTTTTTAATTACCACAATTAAATGTACGGATGAATATATCATTCAGAACCAAAACGAAAATTCTGTAATCAATTTTCTCACATGCCATTACAAACCTCCAAGACTATCCTTTTTCAGTAAAATAGGGTTTTTGAAAAATGTGTATGAAAGTCAATGTTGTGTGTGAAGTGGACTCCAATGTTCAAAATATATTCTTTTGTGATCTGCAGAAGAAAGAAAGCCATACCGATTTTCAACAGCACAGCGGTGAGGAAATAACAGAAATTGTATTTTTTGGCTGAACAATGCCTTTAAAGTTCTTTGAAAACGTTATAAACACTCATTTTATAACACTGTTAAGTGTAATCTTTAGCAAATCTTAAAAGGAATATCCATTTTTCATGTACATTATAATGCTGTGTGTGATGCCCAAATCAATGTTGTTATCGTTAACTAAAACGCTTAACAATATTTCTGTAAATTGAAATAAAGCTGACATAAATGAAACCATAAATATTAGATTGAACTTATTTGAAAATGATAAATGTTGCATACGCAACTAACCGAGATAAAATAACTACTAAAATGACAAAGTGAAATAAAAATAAATTAAACCTATATTATATTGAATACAAAAAACGAATTAAAATGGCAAAAGCACATAATAAAATGGCTGAAAATTAAACAAAAAAATATAAAAATAAAAGATAATTCAAAATATTAATAAATACTAATTATAGTATATAAATAATACTAAAATAACAGTGGCCAACTTCGGTTACTGAAAAATATAATTATCTGCTTAGCATGTATCGGACAGAATTTTTATATCTTGCATCCCTAATAAAATGCCTTAAATATTAAAAATAACTAGATTTTTTTCTTCTTCTTCCATTTCTCAAGAAAGCAAAAGTGGTCCTTGCCTATGCGAACCTTGTCCTACTCACCATACCATAGTAATGACTGTTTTCATACAGGTTTCCTAAACCTGTATCAACTTATCGATCCACTTATCATAGTTCACATTGTCCACATTACACATGGCAAAGTATTTAAAGAAAAAATGACATGCTTCAAAGGCATGCTTGCACCTATTTGTAAAAACCTGTTATCACCCGTTAATCGGCAGGCAACACACATGAAATCATTTAAAGCTGAGCGGAAGAAATGTGGGACACTCACTGTGAGTAGCGGAAGCGTGTGTGTGTGTGTGTGTGTGTGTGTGTGTGTGTGTGTGTGTGTGTGTGTGTGTGTGTGTGTGTGTGTGTGTGTGTAATCAGCCACGTGCGTCAGATCAAGCATGAGGCTTATATTCTACATGCTGAAGCCAGCGCACCGACAGCATGCATTAATACATTTGCAAGTAAATCAGAATCAGAGTTTCTGTCGCTCATTTCCTCACTGTCCCTCCCTAAACCTAAAGCCGTGAAACAACTCTCCGCATAGAGGAATCACCCTGAATTAAATCCATATGCGATGGAGTTTGTCCGGTATTCTAACACCACATTATTGCTTCTGAATCAGCTTTACATGCAAGTGCAATCTTAAAAATGACAGATTAGAAAGACAATTTGCAAAGCTAAATTAATGTGTGTAATGGTCATTTTATTTTCTACAACAGATGCAATGAAGCCATACATCATCAGTGGACCAAAATCAAAGTAATACCATTTTGTAATGCCATCAAGCAGTGAATATCTTTTTATGCACATAAAGATGCAGGCAAACACTGTAGCATTTTGTTTCTGGTTTACAATGCGATCATTTGTCACCTTCTACCAGCCTGGTTTATTTCAATCTCAAATGGCATATGTGGAATAAAGAAACTGGGAGTGCCTCTTATTTTCTTCTGCTGAACTTGGCAACCTTTGCATTCACAAACCTTTTATTTGAAGAAGAAAAAAACTGATGTAATTTCACTGATCTGGTTGGACACAGTCGAATAACATGTATTTCAACTGCTAAAAGCTATGTTTCCCTGATCAAATTAAGGGTTAAAAAGGAAAACATTGCACGGTAAATCCAATAATCCAGGAAAAACATTTTCATGTTAACTCCCAGAATGCCCACGGGCTGTAATGTCTCTGACCAGTGAAAGGATCATTAGATACAAATCACTGCATTACTAGCCAAAGCATTATTTTTACTGGGCATTATGAAAGTATACTGCGGGACAAAGATACACATTTGCTATCGGTGGACAGGACTGCTTTATCATTTCGGAGAATTAAGAGTAATGTGAAAAAAAAAAAAAAAAAAAAAAATCACAGTGGGACATGTCCAATAATTTATAATCCTATAATATAGGTATATAACCTATATAATATAGGTTTATTAATAATCCAGTTATTTTCGTATAGAAAAGCCTGGATTTCTCAGTATTTTTCCAACTTATTTTTCCCATAAAGATTTTTCTTCAAGACTGAGCCATGAACCAAACCAACAGAATTTATATATTGTTTTTTCCTGATTCTCCGATTGGTGGAGATTTCTTTGCAGAATCGATTGTTTTTCACCAGCAATTCTACTGTTAAGAAGTACGCTGAAATAAATACGAACTGATGGCTTCAACAAAAACTAGTTTTTGTTAAAAATCAATTCCCCTATGGAGAAAATGCAATACGCTTCCGTAGAGCTGAAATTATTATTTTATTATTATATATTTTATTATTATATTATAAGTCGTCATTTACTAACCCTAAAGTTGTTCCAAACCTGTATGAGTTTCTTTCTTCTGTTGAACACAAAATAAGATATTTTGAAGAATTTTGGTAACCAGACAGTTGACACTAGCCATTGACTTAATATTTTGTTCCTACTATGGGAGTCAATGGGGTCCATCAACTGTTTGATACCAACCTTCTTTAAAATATCTCATTTTGTTTTCAACAGAAGAAAGAAACTCATACAGGTTAGGAACAACTTGAGGGTGAGTAAGTAATTACAGCATGTTAATTTTTGGGTGAATTATCCCTTTAGTGTAACAAAAAGATTTTTTTTAAGGTATCAGTTTTTGCTTCAGGACATTTCTTGACCGGTTTCGTGAGATTCCCTCAAGAACTGAGCTTTATCATGAAGTTTGAGATGGCCTGCAGTTCTCAAGATATTTTGGCTCAGAGTTTAGAGAATGTGATATGTTTACACTGTGCACACATACTAACACCTCTTCGTGAGCTCTGTAGCCAAGAAAATGGTTTTGTTATGAAGCGGGTTTTATTTTTACACAGGCTTCTTACTTTCAGCATGAATTCCACAGCGCTTTCGTGTCATCTAGTAACAAGACAGCTGGACAGTGAATGATAAGTTTGGTAGGCATGAATCATATGTAAGGTTGTAGTTGGTAACCTCCATAGTTCATGTTTGCTGCTTGTTTTAAACTGAAACCTTGAAAATGCATGACCTGCGTCGTAACAAATACAAACGCAGAGGAATCTATGCTGGTAAAGCCCTGTTTATTCATGCATGTGCCTTTGTGATGTGTACCTTTCATGCAAAGCAGCAATAATGCTGCACAGATTTACTAGATATGCAGGACATTAATCAAAGGCAGGTACATGGTGTTTCCGAACATTTTAGAGTCAGCTCATCTGGACACGTTGTAATTTGCATGCAGGTTAAATTCAGTGTAGTGAATGTTGCAGTTTAAAGTGGATGCTCGAATGTAGATTGCCCTTAGCTAAATCAGGATGACGTTTTCTGATTTCGCCTGCAGCGCCTCCTGAGTTCCAGACTCTAGAGATGTGCACTTTTCACGCTCTATTAGGAAATATAAATGCAACGACTGTATTTACATTCCAGAACGCAGAGCGTCAGCCCTGAGCAATGTCTTATCTAATACAAACGCGTGCAATATGAGATATTCCATTTGTTATTTCCATGATCTGTTAAAGTTGCTGTTGTTAAAATGCTTTCTTTTTAATGTGCAAAAGATGAAAAAGTTGTAAAAATGTGTAATTCTATAACTTTGTGTGGCATTTTCATATTGTTTGAAGGGTTTTACAATTCAGCTTTTGTCTTAACCAATAGCGTGAGTTCAGGACAGGTCTGTTTGAGAAACCTGTTTGAAAAGTTGTTCTGGCATTCGGGTTCCAGAAGTAAAAATCCTGTTCATTCACTTGAGGAAAAAAATCTAGGCCCTACTCTGTTTTTCTGAATTAACGAGTTAATTATCTCAGAATTACGAGATAATTTTTCATGGAAAAATGTTTTTGCTCTGTTTTTCTGAATTAATGACTTAATTATCAAAAAATTATGAGTAACTCATTAATTCATAAAAACAGAGTGAAAAAAATGGTATTCAAGAAAAAAATCTCTCATAGTTCTGACATATTAACTCGTTAATTCAGAAAAACAGAGCAAAAACTTTTTTTCATGAAAAAATATCTTGTAATTCTGAGATAGTTAACTCGTTAATTCAGAAAAAGAGCAAAACATTTTTTCCATGAAAAATGATCTCGTAATTCTGAGATAATTAACTCGTTAATTCAGAAAAACAGAGTAGATTTTTTTTCCTCAAGTGAATGCAATACGCTTCTGTAGTTTGCCAAGGCAACATTTCACATTTTTATTAAATTTAACTTGATGTACTAAAATAACAAACTGAAATAAATTTAAAAACTTAAATTGGGAAATTTAAATATGGGGAAAAAATCATTCCAAATATAAAAAAAACCCTACAATAATATCTCAATATAATTTTTTTTAAACTAAATAATTAACAAGAGTTTCCATCTTAAAACACTTCTTATTTCCACCACAGACACAACTACAGATATTTGAAATCTAAATTGAAATCTGCAAATTTAGAAATCAGGCAGAAAAACTTGAACCGTAACTATTTATTTTTAAAAAGGATAAGCAATTTTACGGAAGCATATTGCATTCACTGAGGAAAAAAAATCTTCTCTGTTTTTCTGAATTAACGAGTTAATTATCTCAGAATTACGAGATATTTTTTCATGAAAAAAAGTTTTTGCTCTGTTTTTCTGAATTAACGAGTTAATATCTCAGAATTATGAGGTACAATTTTCTTGAAAAATTTTTTTTGCACTTTTTGTTTTTATGAATTAATGAGTTGCTCATAATTTTGAGATAATTAAGTCATTAATTCAGAAAAACAGAGCAAAAACTCTTTTCCTTGAAAAATTCTCTCGTAATTCTGAGATAATTAACTCGTTAGAGTAGATTTTTTTCCTCAAGTAAATGCAATACGCTTCCGTACAATTTGGATATGTCCTGCCCAAACTTCCAATTTCAGGACAGAGAACTTACCAAGAGAATATTTTCTGAACTTGAGAAATTTCACAATTTTCATTGATTTTCTGACATTTTCATGAACATTAAACAGTCGCATTTCAGTAATGAGAATTCATGCAAAAAAATTTTTTTGCTTAATTGTAATGAAAATAATGCAACAACAAAAGTAAAAACAGGCCCTGTTTACTTTATGCAAAATATTTATTTATTTTCAAGGTTAAACCTGGAGACAGATGAATTAAAATGACCTGTGAGCCCCGAAAACCAACGAATATGAATCGGCACCGAACAAACATTGTGTTATGGCTGAAATACATACCAGTACCTGTAATTAATAAAGCAGGGTTTTTGCATTTTGCATTTTGCGTTCTTGATCCTACAGCAACGCCAGTGAGTCACACTCCTACAGTCTCCTGCTGTCATCTGTAAACAATCATACGAGCACGCTTCTTTCCTGCATCTAAATATGGGCATGGTGTGTGTTGCAAGGGAACAGAGATCTGCGGTCAAGAGTATTAGAGAGAAACAAGGGCGGCTGGGGGGATGTGTGTGTGAGAGATACTGTGAGAGAGTGGAAGAGATGCAAGGATCCTTTGGGCTTTATCTTTCCCCTGAAGATTTCCTTCATGAAAAAAGAAAGACGCATCCATTTCTTTCACATCAGCCAACATGTGGACAAAGCCATACTTTCACAAATTACAGATTTCTTCGACTCTATCATTGCCCTTTCTCACGTTTTCTCTTTTTCTGCGGTGAAGCCCCCTGGAGAAGATATCACAGCCGAAGAGAACGAGCTTGCAGATTAAAAATGGAGCATCACATTTATCTGGCGGCACATTATGAGAGATAAGCGTTACCTCTAAGTCTAAGCCCTTCTAAGGAAGAGGGACTCTTTGATGTGGAACTCATAGATGACCCTCTTTGCATCTTTCTGTTCAGGCAATTTTGTCATGAAGGAAGCATTTCATGAAAATCGTTATTGATTTATGGTCAATAGCTTCTGATTTGCTTGAATTCCCAATGATTTAGTGCTCCTATTTTCCTTTGCAAGATGTGCAAGTTAAAGAAATGGGTCATTTTGCATACAACTTACAAAGCCCATACGAAATATGCACATTTTCTGCAGAGATTGTGGAGGGAAATTTATGAAACTCTGCAGAATGGATTCATAAAGGTAGTCCACATGCATAAAAACAAATCTCATTCCTAATTTTGAATATTCAGACTTGGTGTCATAATCATTCACGTAGCATGCGAGAACCAATGTTTCTTGAGCTAATCAGCATGTCAGAAGCTGAAAATTCAGCTTCCATCACCGGAATAGATTATATTTTAAATATATATATATAGAAAATACTAGGTATATTTTAAATTGTAATATTTCAAAATATATCTGTTTTCCTGCATTTTTTATCAAATAAATAGAGCCTTGGTGAGAATAAAGGCCCATTCACATCAAGGACGATAACTAAACCGATGATGTAAATGATGAACAGATTAAATTTAGGCTTTTATTTAAACATTGATCAGCAAACATAAACAGAAGCTCAACAGAATCTGCTTTACTCGTGAGAACAAACCTCAGTTCTTGTTGAAGCTCAAACGTGCTGCGTAACACAAGAATGAACCTCATTGGTTCTTGCTGAAGCTCAAACGTGTTGCATAACACGAGAACGAAACTTATTGGTTCTTGCTGAAGCTCAAACGTGTTGCATAACACGAGAATGAACCTCATTGATTCTTGCTAAAGCTCAAACGTGTTGCATAACACGAGAACGAAACTTATTGGTTCTTGCTGAAGCTCAAACGTGTTGCATAACACGAGAATGAACCTCATTGGTTCTTGCTAAAGCTCAAACGTGCTGCGTAACACGAGAATGAACCTCATTGGTTCTTGCTAAAGCTCAAACGTGCTGCGTAACACGAGAATGAACCTCACTGGTTCTTGCACGTCAAGCGAACATGCTTAAGCTTCCTTTTATCATATCTGATGTTTCAGTTGATCAATGTTTATATGTGAATAAAAGCCTTAACTCCATCTGTTCATCATATAAAGCGATCGTGTCTCTTCAGAAAATTTGGACTCAACCGTTCAATTCATATGAATTAGTTTTGCAATCTCTTTATGAACTTTTTGAAGAGTCAAAGTGGTAGTTACGTAGCAGTCAATGAAGGAACAGAAACCGCTCAGATTTCATTGAAAAGATCTTCTTGTGTTCAGAAGATGAACTAAAGTCTTACGGGTTTGGAACAACATGAGGGTGAGTAATTAATAATAAAATAATAGTGATTTTAGGGTGAACTATTCCTTTAAGGGACTTCTTTCAAAAACTGTATGTATGTTCACCATATTGGCTGATCACTCATCTCTGTAGCAGTTCAGGAATGCAGGCGCATTAAGAAACAAGTCCTAACATCTCTCCATCTCACACACACCCAGGGCAGGTTGAAGTCACAGAGATGAGCCCATAAGGCACACATTCCAAGCTTGTTATCGGTCTCCTCCGCCTACCTTTGAGTTAGGAATGTCTTCTTTATTGGCAAGCAAGAATGTGCTTTACAATATGAGTTCAGATTCCAAGAACACAGGATGAGATGTTACTATCCTTTGTGCAAGCACTTCCAAGAGTTCATGAAACGGTGAGCCTGATGAAATTTGGGGAACGCATCGTGAAATTTGGGGAGTGCATCGTCAGTAGTGTACCTTTGGTTCCTAGGGTGTTTCGGCCTTTCACACTATACACCCTCCCCACAGGCGGCCAGCGACAGGGTGATCAATCCTACGCTTGCGTCCCATTCCCATTCAGTCATAAGAGTTGCCTTGTTGTTGATAGCCAACATCCCATGGGATTATGCATGGCAGGGGCGTCCTCCTCCCTGAGTCAAGCATTGTTGACCGCATCCCTGCCCTCTCACTTCGGGGCCCAGCTGGGGTCTTTCCTCTTGTGTAAAGCCAAATGTCTCAAGAACCAGAAATCCACCTTATTCACAACGTGTAAGCTTTTTTTCTGTGAATGTGCGAGATTCATTAGCCACCATAGGAAAATGACTTGAAGAATAACAAAGTAAAAGGCAAAACTATTTGCGCTACAATAATTCGATTAATACCAGTTCGCAATATCAAGTATCATAACGGACTGTTTTTGCACAGCTAAAATAACTGAAATTGGCTGACAATTTAGGTTGATTCAATTAAATTGAAGCCTTGTACATTTAATTTAAAGATGGCCGCACCCGCTCTTACTTTAAAAATAAGGTGCATGTCCTCCTGCGAAATAATAGATAACAACAGTAAACGTCCAACTTTGGTTTTTCACTGCCGTTTTGAAAATGACTTCTAAGAGTTCTGATCCTTGAACCAAACTAACCAGGTGTGAGATGAATTATAACATTTGATTTGTTGCAAAAAGTACTTAAAGTCACCATGAAATCAAAATGGAAGTTTTTTGGCTTTTAGTATGAATATGTTAGTCTTACTGTTATCTATAAGCTAGCGTGCTCCAAAACAATAAAAAAAAAAAAATAGCATTTAGAAGTCAAGTCAAGTCATCTTCATTTATATAGCGCTTTTAACAATGGATTGTTTCAAAGCAGCTTTACAGAGATAAACATATAATTTAAGGTAACAGATTGTTTTGGCATTATAGCGGTTCTTGAATAATGTTATTTCCAGCTAAAGTTAACTTTGATTGATTCACCTCCGTCGAAATGATCAGACTTTTAAACGCGAACCTGTGATTAACGCTGACGGCGTTCACATGCTCATTCAGAATTGATTCTATAGAATTGAATCAACCTAGAAGATATAAGCATTTAAACCTTACAGTCTCTCACTTCCGCCAATATGGATCAGTGATTTTGATGGCATCACTATGCACTTCAGTTCTCATCAGATTTTCTGTCCAATCAAATGCTCTCGTATCTGAAGCGTCCCGCCCCCTTCATATGAATAGACGCTGAAGCCGCGACTAAAATCAGTCACTTGTTCATATACTATTTTCTACATGGTGAATGGCACATAGTGCACTATATAGGGGATAGGGAACGATTCAGACAATGTAAATATGCTTTCCATTGGGGAGAATGAAGTCTTGTTTCACGTGAACCGCCGCAGATCCCGTCCAGAGATACGATAGCACATAGCGGATCATATGTACGAGTCGGTGCAGGCAGAAAAAGGTATCGGACCCATTTGAATTCTGCACAGAATGCTGTATTTTAAAGCGATATGGAGGAGATTAGGAGGAGAAAGGGTTAGAGATAAGGAGGAAACTAAACTAAACGCTATTGGGTATTTTTAAATAAGGGGAGGAGCTCTTTGATATGTCCCGCCCTGTCTTACTTTTTCAGCGGAAATTCCGTCAACACATTGAATAATGCTGTGCGTTTCAAGGCACTTCAGTGGGCCTTTAAAAACAGACAACCTACCGTAGCCCTCACTAATTCACCACAGCAGTGCTTGCCACAGATTGTTGAAAAGTGCATCAACAGAAGTTCAAAACAGTGGTGTCATCGTCCATCTCAGTTCAGTTCTCATCCGATAGTGTCAGTGCAGTAAAATCAAAAATATTGCTGAATATTAAGTGTCCCCAACTAGTCAAAGCAAGAGGCAACAGTGGCAAGAACCCAAACGCCATTGGTGACAGAATGGAGAAAAAAACAACAACCTTGAACTGAATTGAACTCTAAATAATGACACTATTATCTTCTGTAGAACTGCTTTAAAGCTGCTGAAATGTAATTTGTTTCATAAATGATGAATTTTACAACTTTAACAATGTCATTTTTTACTCATGTGAAGCTGCTTTGAAACAATCTGTATTTATTAAAGCGCTAGGCTATGTAAATGCTTTCGGCACTGTACTTCTGTGGTTGGGTCTATATCTGCCTCTTCATGTCTTCAGTGATTTTGCAGCTCTAGTCACATTCTGCAAGCAAGTCAGGGCATGACCCAGCGGTATACAGCGAACACTCAGAATCAGCTGATTCCTCATCACTTGGAGAAAAAGACTGGGTTCCACATTCTGTCACCTTTGAACTTCCTCTGGAAATTAAGAGAGGAAATAGACACGACCAAAGAAAGAACGTCTTCTCGTTCAGTGAAGGCAAGCATGGTGATGCTTCCTTCATGTGCAACAAAACAACAGCCAAGAATAAATCAGAGCGCCAATCAAATGCCCTGTAGATGACCCGTGATTCATCCAGCCATCAAACATAACAGCCTCAGACCCTCCACATTTCTATAACAGACTTCAGAAGAGCGACCAAACGGCGAAGTGATTTCCATTACAGCTCACACTACTGCTTAAATATTCAAATGGCACTGCCAGTCACCACCAAAAAAAAGATCTTCCTTTGAAATGAATATGCTCTCGCATTTAAAGGGGAATTCCACAGTGGTCAGCCGCACATGATTCAGAGAAGTTCGGGATTTTTAGGTTTTAGGTTTGTCTTTTAAATCAGGATGCCAAAAAGCATTTTCCTTCAGGACTAGGAGATAATGAGAAAACCTCTTTAATATTCATGCACAAATTAATATTAAGTAGGCTGTGAACTGAGTGAACCTAGCACTAGCATTTTCCCTTGTGTCTTCTGAAATCCCAGATGAAACGAAAACCTACAACAACTTCATCTCTACATAAAACATCCCCCAAGCGTACTCGGTTGTTCACATGCACAATTGAGACATGCACTATTTTTTTCATGCTGAATAATGATGTGGGCGTATGAACGCGAGACAACAGCCCTCACCAACCTCGAAGGGATCTTGCACAGGACGAATCAATGATTTTTAGTATTCCTGTCATAATACAGATCACAAAGTTTGCTGTCAAAAAATCCAACTTGCAACTTTTATTAAATCATTTCTTATAGTGATGCCAGTGTCCACAAAGATGTTACAGACCCATTTCAAATACAAAGCAAATAATTAACAGATTTAGCAGCTTTGCAATGGATAATGGAGATTTTTAAGAAAATGTTATCATGTAAAATAAATGTAATTTCACCTGTTGCAATTACAGACCACTTCCTTTAAATACAAAGTAAATGAATTGCAGATTTCTGGCTAAACATTCGAGGTAAAGTTTTAATAAAGCAAGCAAGTAAAGGAAGTAGTTTCTCAGTGGATGCCAGGTTTGATTTGTAGCGAATGAAAACTAAGCTGTGAGGGAGAGAAGTGCAGTGCGTTTAATAGGGTTTCAATGGTTTAGCCAACAAAACACTGTAAATATGTTGTTCAAAAACGAAAAAATTGGACTGGAATCTGCAAACGTTTTATATGCTGTTCTAGAAGGAAATTCTGCAGATTTAAATACGGTAAAACATTGGTTTTATGTGGATAGATATGGTTAAATGTATGTGTAGAACTTTGTGAACACCATTTCCAATGCTGCTCAACTTTATGCAAAGTCCTGCATGTGCAGATAAGCATGTGGGTCTGGCCATAACCTTTGACCTTACAAAGACTGGAAATCTATCCTTCACATCCAGTTTTAAATCAAACTGAATAAATAAATATTTTGAACCTCACTAAGGTCTATAATATCGGTTTCACTTAGCAGCTAAAATGTCAAGCCATGACTCATTAGATAAGTTATGTTTGAGATACAAATCTTGGCTGGATAAAATCGGCTAACTGGAGAGAAAAAAAAGGTAGAATTCGTACGCTTTCAATAAACAGCTTTCAGATATTATTTGGACGGGTGCACAAAGCCTGTTTAAAGGGCCATATCAATGACTCAGTGGCACTTCATAATTAATCATACAGGCCTAGTTAATCATAAAAATCCCATCCATCCTTGTTTTCCTGTCACTAAACGGAAGGAGAGAACAGAGGGAGGATTGAAACGAGACGTGAAGCATCTGTGGCCTCGCTCGCAGGGTTGACAGGAAGTGGCCCTGAACTCCGTGTGGACACAGTAACGCTGTGTTCCCCTGAACGGACCACCACCACCACGTCCTCCATTCAAATGACATCAGATGTGGACAGATGGGTCCGCAGTGGTGAGAGTTCGGAGGGGTCATCCACTTCAAACTCTTTCCTGTGACCAAAAACGGGTCTCTGACACACTGAGTGACAATAATAAAGTCAAGTTAATGACTCTCATGAATTGATTTTAAAGGATGTTTTTGCGTTTACAAGACATCCTACAAAGTATGGGTCATTCATCCCACAATCAACTAGTTTCGAGCTCAATGGCAGTCCAACAAGCTCACGTTAAGCGTGTTGTGAGGTTGGCAAACCAGTCTCAGAGAAGCTCCAAATAATCTCCTTAAAATGAGTCATTGGGCTCCTTAAAATGAGTCAAGAGATGGGCGGTGGGCTCAGTGGTTCATGTAGGTTGTCTACAAACCAGAAGGTTGGTGGTTCAATCCCCGGTTCCACCTGACCAAGTGTCGAGGTGTCCATGAGCAAGACACCTAACCCCAGCTGCTCCCGACGAGCTGGAATGGCGCCTTGCATGGCTGTCACCGCCGTCGGTGTATGAATGAGTGAGTGAATGGGTGAGTGTGAGGCAAAATGTAAAGCGCTTTGGTGGCCATTGGGTCTATATAAATGTAGTCCATTTACCATTGCAGCCGTCAAAGCTTTGGAATAAATGCAATACCTTCAGTGACAAATTTCAAGACAGTTACTGTCAGAGCACAAATAATTGAAACTGTTGGTCTATATATAAACATGCAAATGCTCTTGATGGAGTCTTAAGCTCCATCAATGGTCGCTGTCACTCACTACACGAAGTTTGAAAGCATCTCAAAAGGGTAAAAAGCACAAAAAAAAAAATGTTTTCTTACAAATTCGTGCAATGGTCCTTGAAGTGGTAGGAACCAATTAGACGCATAAGTGGGACAGAGCAACAGACGTGGATAGGCAGCTACACACAACAACGGAAGTTAGCCGTCTGCCGCATTAAAAATTGAACAAGATCTGCGGGTGGCCCAGAGCAAATCTCAGCTGTATTCTCCAAACCCAGAGAGGCCGATAGCGTGACCATTAAAAATGTTGCTGCCAATCACACAAAACGAGGCGCTTGTTAAATCACGTGTGAACGGCATCAGGGCTATGTATCTCATATGAGTTTATACAGATAAAAGAGTGATAGAGTTTCCTGTGATATCTACAACAACACGCTCATGCATCAGCAGATGTTTCTAAACAGAAAATTAAGAAATGAATTAAAGAAATAATGAATACATTTTATTCGCACATTTTATACTTATACATAAGAGCGATTTTATACTTATGCATTGTGAGATTATTTTACAATGAAATATTTTTAATGACAATTAAGCACATTCAAAACACAAAGAGCAGTTTTACAAATAAGAAAAAAAGAAATCAGAATACATGAAACAATGTATTTGCATTACAGTAATATAAATGAGAAATGAGCTTAACTGTCATGAATATATGAATATATATGGGTGATTCTATCATTCTTTGTTGTTAAAGTTTTAGTTAATGTTCAATTATTTGTAATTGTTACTCATTGTCATGGATCACAAGATGGTACAGGCCATAACAATATAATATTTTCTGTAAAAAGTGTCTTAAATAGCTGAAAATTATGAATTAGTGCATTTTTCCATCATGTATCATTGTGTAATCAAAATGTTTTATTTTACTTTTCTTTTGGTAAGATTTCATTTCTTTTATTTATAAAAGCCCTAAATAGTCATTTTCCTAATTCTACATAAATGCTTTAAAAAATATTTTTTATCTTATAAAAACCTTGAGTAAATCTTGCATCAACTGGTGGAATTATTTCTCACAACTGTAAGATACAGGACATTATGTCACTTTCCCTCACGGATAAGATCTGAAGCACTGAAAGGTATGTGTGCTCTCTCTGATAAAATATTTTAACCTTCAAAGTTCTTACACCAAGAGTTATTTTGTGAAATGTCCAAAAAAAATTTACCACAATATCAAAAGGAAAACAGAATTGATCACTGATTACACAGTGGGTTCTTTAGAAGTCTTTTAATCACGATTTCATTAGTGCCATGTGCTCTCTTAGCATTTAAGCTAGCAAGTACAGTTTTTGGGCTAAAAACTTTAAAATGGTCAATTCTGTTACAGTCAAACTCTGTTACTGTTATTTCTACACACTGCCTCATTTGTCTGTAACAGAGTTGACAAACAATACTATAAATAAATTACTTTAAAAAAAAGAAAGAAAGAAGAAAGTAACTTGTGTTTGACAAGCACTGAATTATTAAAATTAAATATGTTTTCAATAAGGTACGGGAAAGAATTTCAGTTTTGTTTTGTTTTTTACTTTTTGAAATGCAAAATGTATATCCAATTATATATATATGTTTTAGAAGCAATTTTAGGATATTTATAATTTACAGAATATTTATGGGAGATTTGAGTCATTTATGAAAGTATTCCTTTAATGTCTCTTTTGCAATTTTTTACTTAGTGGCTCTAGTGATATAATTTGGTCAAGCAGCTTCCCAAAACGTGTTCTATGTTGTCCTCTGATTCCTCTCTGTCTCTCGGATCATGCCTCCTACAATCACTCGTTCACATGATAGCATTTCTAAAGATGAAGCCACTTTTTATTGCATGCCAATTCTCAAAGCCAGTCAACAGAAACAAGTGTGTCATTCATAACGCAGCCCAAAGCTGAGTGTATCACTCCTCACAGACAGAGGGTCCCAGTGAAGGGAGGACAAAGGCCCCACTGCGTCGGCACGTTACCAATTAACAGGAATTTTGCCTTAAAAAGCTGCTTTTCCAATGATCTCATTTGGAGCAGACTTAAACTTTCACGGCTTTCATTGAAAGGCATTCACAGAATTCCGAAAAGCATTAAGGCCACTTCAAGGGATCCGGGCCCCCTCTTCGAGGGCCCTCGATGGTGTCATGAGCACTTCTAATTAAGAGCATCAGTCCCTCCGCAGAGAAACAACAGATGAACACTACTGAAGACGGGGATGCAATAGCTACTTGCTCCAAATCACTATGGGACAAACAGTTCATCGGAATAAACACTAGTACTCCAGATTTAGGGGATACCTTGAAGTTATCAGATGTTCATTTATTACAGTCTCAGTTCTAAAGTGCAACTCAGAGTCTCGTGTTAAGCCAGGTTCACATTGTACGATTTTGACCACGATGTTGCGAAATTTTAAATCCTAAAAGATTTCTCTGATCTTAGGCCAAGGTCTTTAATCGCTAGTTTGACCATGACGATCAAATTTGACCTCAGATGAAATTCTGGCAGTGTCAGTGTCACAGTCCTGCAGTGCAACTTCTCCTTTGACAACCGTCAAGTCAAAAACCAGGAGTGCAGAACCTGATGATGCAATTAGTGAGACAACAACAAACCTACACTTGCTCCACACACACATCTTCTTCTTTTAAGTTTTTTTTATTTTATTATTATTTTAACTAAAGCCATAATCAAAATGAATGCTAGAGATTGTTTTTGTTTGCCAGACACCATTTCAATCTAGGGCTATGAAACGATTAATCACATACAACAAGAAGTTGTGTGTTTACATAATATATGTGTGTGTACTGTGTATAATTATTTTGTGTATAAATACACATGCATGTTACAAAAGATTCTATTTCAAATAAATGCTTTTCTTTTGAACTTTCGATTCATCAAAGAAACCTGAAAATAAATTGTACACAACTGTTTTCAACACTGATAATAATAAATGAATGTTTTTGAGCATCAAATCCGCATATTAGAATGATTTCTGAAGGATCATGTGACACTGTAGACTGGAGTAATGATGCTGAAAAATCAGCTTTGATCACAGGAATAAATTAAATTTTAAAATATATAAAAATAGAAAACAATATTAGTTTTTTTTTTTTTAATCAAATAAATGCAGGTGAGCAGAAGAGACTTCTTTTAAAAACATAAAAAATCGTACCGATCCAAAACTTTTGAACGGCAGCGTATGTAATATTATTGATATATAAATAACACAAATATTAACACACTTAAATATATACATGCATGTGTGTGTATTTATATATACAAAATAATTATACACAGTACACACACATTCTGTAAACAGACTTTTATTTTGGATGCGATTAATCGTTTCACAGCCCTATTTCAATCCCGTGTATAATGCAGCTCAGAGTAACAGAATGTGTCACGGATTGATGATGTAAATCTCAGAACGAGTCTCCTTGCGTGTGTCCGTTTTTAACATGTCTGACATGAATCACAACTGAGATCCTACAGTGTATACGACTTACAGCGAGGATTGTGTTCGTATAGTATGAGAAGCA
The DNA here is from genome assembly GCA_030578255.1 of Tiaroga cobitis. NCBI lineage: Eukaryota > Metazoa > Chordata > Actinopteri > Cypriniformes > Leuciscidae > Tiaroga > Tiaroga cobitis. Next base: position 6,461,519 of record CM060613.1, read on the forward strand.
ACAATCGTAAAGGACTATTATAAACCGTGCAGTCAAGTGTGCACAGCTTTAGATTTCTTTGTTGTGGCGCATACTAAGGCAAGCATACTTAGGGTTGGGGATTTGAACAAACCCTAATTTAAACTATCCAACACTGTTTGTGCTACAGACACAAACAGTGCAGGTCTCCTCAAATCGTGCAGATTGTTGAGTAAAGGCGTGCTATTACTTTTCAAAGTGACTGGACTTTTAAATTAACATGGCGGAAGATTAAATGAAAGAAAAGAAAAAAAAACACAGTTGCACTGTGAATCCACTCTGCTAAACTCTAGAATTAACATTGACATTGAGACTCTGGCAAAGCGCCAGCGATAACCAGGATGTACAACAACAGAACTGGAACTTATTAAAATGAAACAAAAGTCAACAGAGAAAGCAAAACCCAAAGCTAAACACAAAATACGGCTGCTTTACTGTGAGCTGCCTCGCTCAGTATCCAGACATTCGTGCTTTATTTCTCCTACCAAAGACCTGAACGGTCAAGTGAGGTTGATGATACTATCCAGCCCTTCACAGATTCAAACCAGGGTCGATTTGGTTAAACCTCACTCTCACTTTCACTTACCTAAGTGCATTTTGCCATGTAGAATGAGGAGGATGGGAAAACGAAACACTCTGAGGACAGTAAGTGTGGGCGAGGTCTTTCTACCAAGATGAGAAGTGGTAAACTAACAAATTATAGCTTAGTTCTATGCTCAAACTCTTCTGATATGATTTCCAAGGCTCTAAACCCATGATTTACAGTAGAGCACAGGGAATATGTCTTTAGAAATGTGTTAATGTAAAGCCCCTGACTGTAAAGAGGGTTGTAAAGAGCAATGTATGGAAAAGAAAACGTGACTGCATTAGAGGACAATGCCATCTACATGTCATAGAATAAACTATTTTACGAGGTGGAGATTGCGCATTAATTTGCACCATGTGATTCATATGGAAACAAGATTTTTGGGGAAAAAGTAGGCATGAAGGTCCACCCCTGAACCTCACCCTCATGCGTAACCAGATCGCACAAAAAATTACAAATGAGAGTGTACAAATTCATAAACATTAGCCACCACCAATTCATGATTATGGCCAAATCAGGTCATAGTTGGATTATGACCAAATCAGATTATGTTTTTCTTAACTTTAAAGATGTCCAAAAATAGGAATCAAGCACTCTTGCCTTATGGCAAACAGATTTGAGTCATCTTGAGTGGGAGAACCATAATCTCATACCGCCAAACAAAGCAGACGAGAACTTCTCTTTAGTTCACTGAAGACTTCCACTGGCTGACAGGCGATAGATAGATAGAAATGAAATAGAAAAATAGATATTACTGATGTTCTTCTCAGGAAAAACATCTGAGGAGCTCTTCATTTAATCTCAAAACTGACAGAAATTGACATCGTAGAGACACACAATCCAGGTGTGACGTAGGGCTACCAAAAAAAAAAAAAAAGAAAGAAAGAAAGACAAACCCAGACTAGTCCTTGACAGGACTTCAGGTAGTTAGTCATCTGAAACCGCTCACACACATTGTGATTGTTTGTTTGCAATATTCACACAAATTAATCAATAATCATAACATTTGTATCTGATTAAAATGGAAAACCTCGCTATCATTTGTTGTTGTTGAGACACAATCAAACAATCCATTTAAACCGGTGGATCGGAGAAAAAATACCCGGATTTATAAACACGATGAGAAATATTGAGCCCGCACATTCATTTAAATCAATAAACCACACCTTTTATTTATTTTATCAACCGGAAATCTGGTCTAGTTTTTTCAATCTCTACGGTTAACAAAAACATCTGATATAAAATAAGGCGTTCATAGCCTACTCACCTTGTCGAGAACCACAAATGTGGTGTGAATAAAATCCTTTTGTTTTCTGGCTGCTCTGAATGACCTTTGATTTACTGTTTTCGGTCTATGAATGAACGAGGCTCAGCTTTCCATAGCCAATAGCCTAATGTTTAGCGGCTCTAACAGACGAAATGAAACGGAGAGTGAGCGCGTTCAGTGCGCGTTCATGACGGGGTTGCCTGGGAACGCGCACAGCTGCACTAGTCATCTTCACGCCGGTAACAATTAATGTATCCAACGTCACGATCAACAGCGATCCGGAATGATCTGATGCCTGGCTGGATAAGCAGTGCTTATTGCGTCCCTGAGAAACAGCACACGGCCGGAAGGGGGAGTCAACCCCATGACACCCATATGAGACGGTGGGAAAACTGAAGGCAGCTGGGAGAGGGCAGGGCGCTTGACGTGACACTGTTTTACATTACACTTGACTAGCAGAGAAAAGTCTGCAACTGCAAGAGAGAGAGAGAGAGAGAGAGAGAGAGAGAGAGAGAGAGAGAGAGAGAGAGAGAGTGAGAGAGAGAGAGAGAGAGAGAGAGAGAGAGAGAGAGAGAGAGAGAGAGAGAGAGAGAGAGAGAGAGAGAGAGAGAGAGAGAGAGAGAGTGAGAGATGAGAGAGAGAGAGAGAGAGAGAGAGAGAGAGAGCCTGGAATGGGGTTTTATCGTGACTCTGTAGAGAATAAGGTAACTGGGCCACCTATTGCTGGATCTGGGGCACCCGCAACGTCATTTTGAGATTGCTCGGTGCAAAAATAAATAAATAAAGAATTAAATAAAAAATACAATCTTAGGCTAGTCTGTCATAAATTAAATAAATAAATACATAAATATGGCGAACGCAAAAGCTTTTATTGACAAATTATAATAAGTGGGGTTTCGTTTTTAAACAAGTCTTTCGAATTAATCATTTAAGTGTTAAGGTTAAAGGCAAGGTAGATGATTTGTTCCAGAATTTTTTTTTTTGTTATGTTGGTTGAAAGCAGTGGTGTAAAGTAACGAATTACAAATACTCTCGTTACTGTAATTGAGTAGTTTTTTTTAGGAATTGTACTTTTTTAAGTAGTTTAAAAACAGTGTACTTTTACTTTTACTTGAGTACATTTTAAGTGCTGTATCGGTACTTTTACTGCGCTATTTTCCCTGAACCTGCCGTCGCTACATTTATATTAATATTTATTTTTATAATAAGTCATCATGTGACTCCATGCGTGATTCCCGTCAAATCAAATCGCGCGCGGAAAACTTTGCATCAAACCAGCATCAACAGACTTCGAGACACCTGGCGCCAATTTATTTTGTTCACGAAGTGACTTTCGGAGTGGATCTTGAGCCTGGAGGAAGTTCATGCATTTGTGTCTTCATATAGGCAAAAAAAACAGCGCAAGCGTCACACCTCACACGTGCTTCAGTATGTGTGTGTGTGTGTGTGTGTGTGTGTGTGTGGTAAATGAAACTGCGCGTCGGCTGCACCATTCATTCACACAGAACATGCAGGATTCGTATTTAAATTGTCTTTGTGGTTTAATATTCACACTATATCGCGATTTGATTTCAAGTGTACTGAACTGCTTTCTATTTTTCCTCAAAAAATTTACAAATTCCGTGAAATTCCGAGTTATAAATTCCTTTTTTATGACTGGATTTTGTCAGCATTTTAGGGGGGGGGGCGGGAGTCCGTCCAAAACAATGGTAGGGGAAACGCTGTAATTTTTAGTGCTAGCAGTCAAAAATAAAACTGTTTGGAGAAATATTGAAATACTGTTTCTTTTTTTCTATGAATCTGTGATAAAAGAGTAAGCTACATTTTCAATTTGCAGGGTATATATGCCCTCACTACTCACTACTCTTGAGTACTTTTAAAAGGGCTACTTTTTACTCCTACTTTGAGTAGTTTTTAGGACCGGTTACTTTTACTCTACTCTCACTACATTTTTTGACAAGTAACAGTACTTTTACTTGAGTATGCTTTTTCAGTACTTTTTCCACCACTGGTTGAAAGTCTCTTCACATCCAACAATCACTAAGTAAGGTGGTCTAAATGTATTTTATTTATATCGTCTGTGGACAGTGTAGGACCATAAAATGTTCGTCCAATCATTGCATTCGGACCGTATGCAATGATAGGATGTCCTACCTGTCTGTCAACATATGTATTTTCATACCATGTGCACCTGTTCGCGCAGACATCGCACGTCATCAGTGCATTTCATGATATGCAGAGTTAGACAGAAGTCAGTCACCAAGCGCCGCAACCTAAACAGCAGCTGCCTTTTACAGTTTCTCCTGAACCAAAACAATGAGCTTATGCTGAATTCCCGCCATAACTACACACATTTATGCGTTTGAATGGCAACACCATCAACGCCGAAATGAATGTTATTTGAGACATGATGTAATTTAACGCCATCTCGTGATGCTTTGCAGAATGGTGGGATCTTATGCTTTCAAAGCTAAGCCATTGGTTAGACTGATGAACGAACACGCCCCCTTCACTGAACGAGTCTTCTTGATCTAAAAGTGACTAGTCACCGACTGAATGTGAATCGTGAGCGACTCCGTGTTTTAAATCGGTTGAGTGAATGGTTCAAAGAAGACACTTACTTGTCTCCACCTACTGGCGTAATGTGCAACATGCAACAAGGGTCACTGAACGAATCAAAATTGTACTTTTTGGAACAGATTTAAAAGATTCAAGCCACTGCGCTGAATCAAAAAAATACCACCACTGGCGTAAAGACACTGGTAAAACCAGTCTTTTTAATACGTTTTAATAAATCACTAGTTCTAAGCTTTTAATAAGCAACAAACTTTCATTAAAAAAATGTATTAGCCTATATACTTTCAGAGCTCAACAGAGGTCAGGATTTTTTTTTACTCTTAGGCAGGTTTTGCCAGCATCTTCATAAAGAAGAGGAATTCCAGACATACGCACATTCCTCATTGGATATTAGGAAACAGATTTGGAACTCGTTTGTAGATTTCACTTTTTTTTTATAGAGCGCTTGCCTTGAGCTTGCCATTTTCTATAACATGACAAGTCTCATCAGATTTTGAAAGCCACATACCAGAAATTGTAGCCTGGGTGCTTATTCCTGCTGTCTTCCTCCATTTGCACATTATATGCTTGTTTTACAGTAAATCCTAGTTTATTTCCAAGGATTTGCCAATGCTACCCCCTGCTGGCGGTGACTGGTTGCTCTCTGAGAGACTGTTGTTTCATGATGTCAACATGTTATTTACTGTAATATTCAGCAACAAGTTTTGTAAAAAATAAGACCATAAAAATATTAATTGCATTAAAAATGAAATCAGGTTTATTCATGTTATGTGTTATTTATTATTAATATTCTTATTTAAAAAACAGTATGAAACACATGTGAGAAATAGGGAGATGTTCCTGGCAGATGAGCTTTTAGCAATAAACATTAGATTGTAAATCGTGGTAAAGAATTGGACAGAGTGAAATCTGAATCAAACATATGGCAGCTCGAAACTGAACACAAACCTGGTGTTTACATATCATTCAAGTGATATGTTAGTGTTTGATGTGTTTTTATGTATGTTAGAATTAAATATGCACGAAGGGGAAGATATTGATGCAGCACTTAAGGCTTGAAAATAAATGTGCTGATTCAAAAGAGTGTTGATGGACAATATGTAAAATAAGCCATCTTACAAAATAATTTTCATGTTCTTCAGGTGCGATTAGACTAGAACTTAATTGTTTTTGCATTCACTTGTATTCATATGCATGCAGATGTGGGAGACCGGGATCACAAGCATGTGTAGAAGTTTAGCCTTTTGCTGTGTATTGAAATTTGGTGTGAATTCTTAGTGAAAATATGTTTGACCAATAGAGGACGTAAATATCCCATGCTGACCTCATCAAGAAGTGACCACATCTTTAGGCAGAAAGATATTGAAAAGCAGCCTGAACAACAACAACAAGAAAAAAAAATAGCTTGGAGCTTGATGAATTTAAACAGACAAGTTCAGTTTTGCTTCTGAAAGGGATAGTTCACCCGACCAAAAATAATAATAATGATAATAATAAAAATTCTGTCATTATTTTTTTAACCCTCATGTCATTTCAAACCTGCAGGAGTTTCTTTCCCTTCCATGGCCTGTCCTGTCCACTCTTTTTAATATAATGTAAGTGAATGGGAACTGGACCTGTCAAGCTGGAAAATTACAAAAAGCATCATAAAAGTGCTTTGCATAGAATCAGACTGAAATTTGAATTTTATTTTACTGAAAACCTTGCCAAATGCCTTCGCTGACCATGATGTGGATTAGTATTATTTGTATATATTATTTATTTACTGTATATAGATTACACTGTATTTATTCATATGTTGAATGTGTTTATTCATATGTTGCATATTTTTTATATTTTCAGTTTTCATTTTAATTTTAGTAATTTTGTTATGTGCTTTTGTCACTTTTATTAGTGTTCGTTTTTTTTAGCAGTTTAATTCATTTAATTTATTTTTCAGTTTTAGCAATGTTAATACTTAAATCTTATGTATTTCAATCAGTTGCAAGTTTAAGTTTAGCATTTTCATCTAACATTTATATATGATTTTAATTGATTTATTTTAGCTTTCTTTCAATCACCGAAAATGATATTTAATAGTTTTAGTTTTAGTGAACAATAACAATACTAATGCGTTCATGAGAAGTAGCACAGTCCTATTCATGACTTAATCATTTAATCAAATTTCGAACCATTTCAAAAGTCGAATCATTACATGAAACTTTATGATAGTTTTATTAAGGACATTTCCGATCTTCAAGCGAGGAGCTGGATCTATCTAACTTGTGATGCGACTGAGCCTGGTTTCTCCCAAGGTTTTGTTCTCCATTTCTGTCACCGATGGAGTTTGGGTTCGGGTTCTTACACTGTAAAAAATAATGCTGTAAACAAATGGTAAATTACTGGCAGCTGTGGTTGCCAGCATCATACCGTAACTGTAAGGTGTGTTACTGTTTGTGTTAGAGCATATAGCTGTTAAATTAAAGTTTTATACTGTAGCTGACAACTAACGTATTATTTAAAATGATCTTCTTGTGTTCCACAGAAGAAGCTTCGGGGTGCCATGAAGGTGAATAAATGATGACAGAATTTTCTTTTTTCTTTCTGACCTATTCCATTAAGATCAAGTCATTCATTTTCAAATAAACCCAAAGACCTTGAATAGCGAGGTCAGAACGGTTCAGATATGTTTAACTTGGAAGTCAATTCTACTGGAACGTTCCCTAAAAGTCTTTTAATGGATTGTTGATGGACAATATGTAAAACAACATTCAAGATATCAAAAAAAAAAAGCTTTTAATTCCACTTAAGTCCTGCACTTTTACTCCTCTTTGTCTCTGTGGTTAGATGAGACGCTAGGGAAGAGCACGTCGCTCTCCACCGACAGGTTGCTGCCGAGTCCCGCGATGCGACTGCGCAGAAGGAAGTGAGTCCTGCGCTGAAGCAGCCGCTGCTGCTCCTGTTTGAGCTCCACGTAGGAGCGCGAGAACGTGTGGAAGATGGAGGTGACGGGGAACGCCATGAGCAGGATCCCGCTGAGGATGCTGCTGAGCGCCACCACCTGTCCTGGGATGCTGCGCGGCACCATGTCACCGTAACCCACCGTGGTCATCGTGATCACGGCCCACCAGTACGTGGCGGGAATGCTACTGAACTCTCGCGTGGCCGCCGCCTCGTTCTCGATCAGGTAGAGGAGCGGGGAGAAGAGCGCTATGGCGACGCAGAGAAAGAGGAGGAGCAGGCCGAACTCTCGTGTGCACCTGCGCGCCGTCAGCCCGAGCGTCTGGAGTCCGAGCGAGTGACGCGCCAGGCGCATCACGTAGAGGATGCGTAACGCCCGCAGGACCCGCAGCACGAGGCCCACTTTGTCCAGGTAACTGCTGCCCGAGCCCAAGCGCTTCTCCCCCGTGGAGGTGCTGTCCACCACCAGCGTGATGTAGTAGGGCAGGATGGCTATGACGTCGATCAGGTTGAGCGGGCGCCGGAGGAAGGCCAACTTGCTGCGGTCTTGGATGAAGCGCAGCGTGAACTCCAGCGAGAACCATGCCACACACACCGTCTCCACTATGAAGATGTTGTAGCACATCTGAGAGCATTTCCCCTGAAAGAGATCAATGGAAAAGTTTAGAACTATGTGTATAGCATGTATAGGTACATTATATGCACACTACCGTTCAAAGGTTTGGGGTCAGTAAGAAGAAGAAATAGTTTTATTCAGCATGGATGCATTATATTGATCAGAAGTGATAGAAATCCTTTGGAATATTATAAATGACTTTACTATTTCAAATAAATGCTGAACTTCATATTCATCATAGAATCCTGAAAAAAAACTGCATCATGGTTTCTTGAGGAGCAAATTATCATATTAGAATGATTTCTGAAGGATCATGTAACACTGAAGACTGGAGTAATGATGGTTAAATGTAATCATTTAAATGGTAGAGATATTTCAAAATTTTAGTGTTTTTACTGTATTTTGGCCAAAAAATTTAGTGTTGGTGAGCATAAAAAAAAAAAAAAAAAAAAACCTTCTTAAAAACACTAAAATCTTATTTTCATGTAATTTAATTATCTTTACTTTTCTTCACTTATTTTTTTTATTTGATTTTTTTCACGTAATGTTGTATTGAATTTAGTGATGATAAAAAGTTTGACGTTCAACATTAAGTGTAAGTTCATCGTTGTCTCGATTTGCAAGTATATGGCAAGTAGCCTATGTCATATAAAGCCTCCTTGTTAGAGCACCTGACTACCATGCCAGGCACCCAGGTTTGAGGCTGTTGCAGAGCGGGGTGAGTAAAACCTGGGTGAGGGGTTATACACTGAACAAAATTATAAACGCAACACTTTTGTTTTTGCCCCCATTTTTCATGAGCTGAACTCAAAGATCTAAGACTTTTTCTATGTACACAAAAGGCCCATTTCTCTCAAATATTGTTCACAAATCTGTCTAAATCTGTGTTAGTGAGCACTTCTCCTTTTCCGAGATAATCCATCCACCTCACAGGTGTGGCATATCAAGATGCTGATTAGACAGCATGATTATTGCACAGGTGTGCCTTACGTTGCGGATCCACTTGTCCGTGCGCCGCACTCCATTTTATTCCTATGGGTGACATTAAGTGATTTTAACGCGCCCGCAAAGCACCCCGAGAAGGCGGCGCTGCATTTGGAAAAATGCTGCGCGTCAAAAAAGCTGGCCGATGCCCATCTTTATGCAAATTAATCCGTTGAACGCGACTATCCAATAGAAGTAGAGCACATGGAGACGGGGGGGGGGGGGGGGGGGGGGGGGGGGGGGGGGGGGAGTCTCTCGAGGGTCCCTTTTGTTCTAGACTGGCCGCTGGCTCAAAACCACACCCATAGCGGTAAAATTCAGCTACGCCCATCAACGTACAAATGAGGGGAGGCATCGCAACACCACGCTTCAGTCGTGTAGCAAAAGTGGATCCGTACCATTAGGCTGGCCAGAATAAAAGGCTACTCTAAAATGTGCATATTTATCACACAGCACAATGCCACAGATGTCGCAAGTTTTGACAGGAGTGTGTAATTGGCATGCTGACTGCACCCGGACGGCTGCTGCAACAATCGGTTTGCATAACCAAAAGATTTCTGAGCAAACTGTCAGAAACCGTCTCAGGGAAGCTCATCTGCATGCTCGTCGTCCTCATCGGGTCTCAACCTGACTGCAGTTCGTCGTCGTAACCGACTTGAGTGGGCAAATGCTCACATTCAATGGTGTCTGGCACTTTGAAGAGGTGTTCTCTTCACGGATAAATCCTGGTTTTCACTGTACAGGGCAGATGGCAGACAGCGTGTATGGCGTCGTGTGGGTTTGCTGTTGTCAACGTTGTGGATCGAACTTCGCACAGCCATTGAAGAGGAGTGGACCAACATTCAACAGGCCACAATAATCAATCTGATCAACTCTATGTGAAGGAGATGTGTTGCACTGCGTGAGGCAAATGGTGGTAACACCAGTTACTGACTGGTTTTCGGACCCCCCCCCCCACGGACCCCCCCAATCTGCACATTTTAGAGTGGCCTTTTATTGTGGCCAGCCTAAGGCACACCTGTGCAATAATCATGCTGTCTAATCAGCATCTTGATATGCCACACCAGAGGTGGATGGATTGTCTCGGCAAAGGAGAAGTGCTCCCTAACACAGATTTAGACAGATTTGTGAACAATATTTGAGAGAAATAGGCCTTTTGTGTACATAGAAAAAGTCTTAGATCTTTGAGTTCAGCTCATGAAAAATGGGGGCAAAAACAAAAGTGTTGCGTTTATAATTTTGTTCAGTGTATATACTATATATATATTCTATATTGCCAAAAGTATTGGGACACCCTCCACATCATTGAATTCAGGTGTTCCAATCAATTCCATGGCCACAGTTGTATAAAATCAAGCACCTGCATACAGACTGCTTCTACAAACATTTGTGAAAGAATGTGTCGCTCTCAGGAATTCAGTGAATTCAAGTGTGGTACCGAGATAGGTTGCCACCTGTACAATAAGTCCATTCTGGATATTTCTCTGCTCTGGACGTTTCTCTGCTTCTGTCTGGCAATCCGATGGACGAGTCTGGGTTTGGCGGTTGCCAGGAGAACGTTACTGGATTGCATTGTGGCAAATTTAAAGTTTGGTGGAGGGGGGATGGTGTGGGGTTGTTTTTTAGGGGCTGGGCTTGGCACCTTAGTTCCAGTGAAAGGAACTCTTAATGCTTCACCATACCAAGACATTTTGGACAATTTGATGCTCCCAACTTTGTGTTTGGGAATGGCACTGTCCTGTTCCAAAATGACTGCAAATCAGTACAAAAAGCAAGGTCCATAAAGACATGGATGACTGAGTTTGGTGTGGAGGATCTTGACTGGCCTGCACAGAGTCCTGACCTTAACTTGATAGAACAACTTTGGGATGAATTAGAGCTGAGACTGCGAGCCAGGCCTTCCAGTCCAACATCAGTGCCTGACTTCACAAATGCACTTCTAGAAGAATGGTGAAAAACTGCCATAAACACACTCCTAAACCTTGTGGAAAGCCTTCCCAGAAGAGTTGAAGCTGATATAGCTGCAAAGGGTGGGCCAACTCCATATTAAACCCTACGGATTAAGAAGCGGTAGTCATTAAAGTGCATGTAAAGGCAGACGTCCCAAAAATGTTGGCAATATAGTGTTTATGTTATTCACAACAAAAACATTTAAAGGTTTAAAGAGCAGTGTTTTATACTGTAACGTGTTTTTGCAAGACTTCATTTGTTCAATCTTGCTTAGTATCTTTCCTGAGCTTGAAACTTTTGGACCCCATTGACTTTCACTGAATGGACAAAAACAGCTAAAACATACAACTTCTTATCATAAAATATCTTATTTTGTGTTCTGCATTAGAAAAGAAAAAAAATCATACTACTTTGGAATGGCATCAAGGTGAGTAAATGACGCCAGAATGTTTTTGGCTGAACTGTCCCTTCAAAAAACAAACAAAAAAACAATCGTCTGATCCCAGCCAATGTCTGGTTCTGAGTTGCAATACTGCTAGTAGACCACTAGAGGAAGCTGGAGGTTAATGGAAACACATCCTTCCTAAACGTGTTTTCAGAACTTTGCTGCATTTTTATATCACCTTGTCTCACCTCGATCCTCAGTGTGTATTCATTCTCATTAAATCCTAGGATTGCACCTTGAAGACTAACAGCAACAAAGAAAAATGTGTTGATTGTGGTACAGTAAATTTATTCAGCTCACCTGTGAAAAGGGTGCCAATGACTAAGTGCATTGAAAATTACACCTCATAATATAAATATTTATTGCATTTATTTTATATTTAGTGCTTCAGCACTTGTTAGAACTTCTTCACCCCTCAAAAATAAACCCCTGCAGACAAACCATCCACCAATAAACCATCTTAAGATTATTATTAATATTACTATGAAGAAACAATTAGAACCAAGATGGCAAAATGAGGTCAATATGGCTACTAATAAATGTAACAATATTAATTGGATTTGTCAGTAAATACTTGATTAGAACATGTGAGGAAAAATTCCTACAACTGTCTTGTTTCAATCCAGATTGCCATAAATAGCCTGTGACATACACAAAGGACATTTGGAAGAAGACTATCATGCTAGTGCTATGTTGGTCTAATGCTTAATTTAATCTTCCATGCTCTGTTTTTCTCTTTACCGGGGGCAGCCATTTGAATTATTCCAGTGACTGATGTGAGCCGAGACAATGGGTGCCTTAATTCAATTAGTGACAGAGCTGGTTTAACGTGCGACTCGGTCTAATTGCCACAAATCATTTCTGGAAAAAAGATGACCTCTCCTGTAGCAAAACTGTCTGCTGGAGCAGATTTCCTCTAGTTGAGCAGAACCATTTTGAACAGGGGTCTTGGAGCTTGATGAATTGAAGTAAGTGAGCTTGATTCTTGAGATCTTCCTTCCTGCAGAGATGAGTTTTGAGATGCCTGGCTGTAATTGTGAACGTAAAGACCTTTATTAGCTGGTTCATGTGTGTTTGAGATCCAATTACAGGAATTCAGAAAGCATTTTTTAGGGATGCACAATAATATCAGTACCACATCAGTTACTGGCCAATAGTAGAGTTTTTTTTAATGATGTGTTTATTGGATATTTAATTGTGCAACTGTGCATGCATGCTAATTTCCCTTATTTTTACATTTGTATTAGACATCAACTAATGCTAACTTTAGACAACTAAAGTTAATCTTTAAAAATGAATAAATTATTAACATTTCATTAAACGTAATCTTTAGCAAATCTCTAAATGAATTTACATTTTTCATACATATCACATGTTTGATGCTATAATTCACATGTAATATTTATAATGAATACGTTTAGTTTTTAGTGTTTTATTTATTTATTTATTTTTAGTTAGACAGCTGTATCAGCCAAAATTGTAATACTGGTGTAACCCTAGTGTTTAAAAAAAAAAAATAGTACAAATCTGATTTACAGTATCATTCAAAAGTTAGGGGTTGGTTAGATTTCTTGAATGTTTTTGAAAGACATTTTTTATGCTCAAAAAGGCTGCATTTATTTGATCAAAAATACAGTACAAACTGTAATATTATGAAATATTATTACAATTTAAAATAACTGTTTTCTATTTTAATCTATTGTAAAATGTAGTTTATTCCTGTGATCAAAGCTGAATTTTCAGCATCATTACTCCAGTCTTCAGTGTCACATGATCCTTCAGAAATCCTTCTATTATGCTGATTTGTCAATCCGTGTATCATTCGTTCAGTCGTTTTTTTTTATTTAATATTAAAAGTAGAAAAATGAGAAAACGGCTTATTTATTAGTTTTCCGTGTTTTCAAAAAAATTAAAAAACGAGAATTCGGCTTGATCTTATATTTTTAGATTCAGGGGTAGAAAATGGATAAACGGCTTGAATATTCGATTTCCACATGGGCCGGGCATGAAACGGCCCTTTCCACTGATTGGTCGATCAAAGATCAACCATTGCCCTCTTTGCCGTTTTCTACCCCTGAATCTAAAAATATGAAATCAAGCCGAATTCTCTTTTTAAATTTTTTTGGAAAAATGACTGAACGCGGATAGATGGACAAACCTGTACACCTGATTTGCTGCTAAAGAAACATTTCTGATTATTATCAATGTTGAAAACAGCTGTGCTGCCTAACATGTTTCAGAAACCATGACACATGTTTGTAGAAAAAAAGGACACTCACACTTTCCTCCTCCTCTCTCATAGCAGGCATGGTGCTTATGGACAGGTTGATGGCTGTAATGGTGACGAACAGGACCGACAGACAGGCGAAGATCTTCCCGGGCAGGCCGGAGTGAGGCTTCTCCACCATGTCTCTTAGTTTATCCATGCAGCGTCCGAGACGAGTCTCCCCGGCCAATCCGCTTCCGCTATCATCCTCGTCGTCCTCCTCCTCGTCCTCGTCCCGCTCGAGCTCGTCGCACTCCTCCACGCGCTGCAGGAGGCGTCGCCGGCAGCACCACTCCAGGCTTTCCTGCGGGACGCCCCAGTAGAGCAGCTCCTCCTGGAAGGACAGGGCGCACATCTCCCGCAGAGAGCGCAGCTTCCCGGCGCGCAGGAACGTGAGGATGGTCCTGAAGGCGCAGGGACTCCGGTCGAAGAAGAACTCGTTGTGGACCACGTCGTAGTCGTCGCATACACGCATGATCTCGTCGAAGCTACTGCACAGGCGTAACTGTCCCAGACGCGAGAGAGGGAAGTCCTCCAGCGTGGTCCAGGGAAGCTGGTACCGGAGGCCGCCCACGTTAATGATGACATGCAGGCGCTGGCCACAGGTGTCGTCGGGACGGGCCGCGTCGGGGGTGTTGGGGTCAGTCGGGGGCAGTCGTTGCGCTCGTTTATAGTAAACCCCCTTTAGAGCCTCTCGCTCCTGGATGGGGGGAGCGTTCAGAGAGGTGTCCGAGGTGCAGCTTAAAGCGCTGTAGTCGTAATCCGAACCATCGCCCGCCAGTAAAGTCATCTTTCACCGGACACCTCCACCTCAGCGGCCGTCACATGCCTGTGGTCCAGCGCTTCCTCTCAAACACTGCCCTGGTCAGAGAGGGACAGAGGATTAGAGATCAGAATATTATCATTGAGGAGTTTATGCTCACTGTAAACACTGACTCTGAGCGATTATTAACTTCCTCATTCATTCTGGATACAAGTAAAGCTTAATCAGAAGCAGTTGTGGCATAATTCTGTCTGTCTATCTGTCTGTCTATCAGTTCATCCGTCCGTCCATCCATCCATCTACAGCCGTCTGTTCATCCATCTATCTATCTATCCATCCATCCATCCATCCATCTATCAGTTCATCCATCCGTCCATCCATCTACATCCGTCTGTTCATCCATCCATCCATCCATCCATCCATCCATCCATCCATCCATCCATCCATCTATCTATCTATCTATCTATCTATCCATCCATCCATCCATCGACATCCGTCTGTTCATCCATCCATCTATCCATCAATCTATCTATCCATCCATCCATCCATCTATCTATCTATTCATCCGTCAGTCCGTCTATCCATCTACATCTGTCTGTTCATCCATCCATCCATCCATCCATCTATTCATCCCTCCGTCCGTCCATCCATCTACATCTGTCTGTTCATCCATCCATCTATCTATCTATCTATCTATCTATCTATCTATCTATCTATCTATCTATCTATCTATCTATCTATCTATCTATCTATCTATCTTGTACTTAACCCAGAACACCCCTTTAAAAACTGGCTGCGATAAAAATGTTTATGGCACAATCCTACCAAGAAAACCCATTTTAGGACAAACAAAAAACACGTTCGAAGAGATGAATGAACTCGGTCACTAAAATGAAAAACCTATCCGGAAGAGGTAACGAGATAAAGAGAATGCTATTACAATAAGTGGTTTCCCGTGAGACACGCGGCGAGGCTGATGACATCACTCATGTCCCTCTTCCTCTGTAATGCACTAAAAAGTACTTTCTAATGGACACACGCCTCCCGGGTTCTGCTAATCAATTAATCCCGCTGTTTACTTTTTGGGGAAGACTCAAGAGTGCAAAAGTCAGTTCCCCTGATTTGATTGGGTGTCTCCAATGGACACACTGTTCGAAACGAGGGACACTGTTGGAAAAACTGTGATGGAGTTCAAGATTTTTTAGAAAACCTGATGCGATTTCAGCTGTTTTCATGCTACTACCTTCAAACTTTTGACCAATCATTTGCATTTCTTGATTTTCACCCTACATCGTGCGTCACTTTCATTTGCAGTTTTTAAGAGCATCTGGAACCTTCGGATAAGATGCTTTATGTTCTGACTTGTTGCGTGGGATCTGCTGATGAATGAACCCTTGTGAAACAAGTTAACCTAATGTCTTGGCACGCAACAGTGTAGCCTGTGCTAGTCCGCAACAGGAAGCTTCCCCATCCAACTAACAGTGTGAAAATGACACCTCTTTATCAAACTCATCTCAAATGTTCACCTACACAACAAGTGGAGTATTTTGAACCTTAGACAACTTTCTTACAATGGCTATCCATCCATCCATCTGTCCGTCCGTCCGTCCGTCTATCTATCTCTTCAATGCTTTTTCAATGCTTACATTTTTTCAAAACTTTCAAACATTCGTAGTCTGCCTTTAAAAATGTTGCATATTCTGCCTAGTTAAAATGACATGATGTCAATAATAAAATGTCAATACATTCTAATTGTGTACGAATGGTCGAATATGTACATATATTTAATTTTAAGTTAATTAATGAAAAATATATTAAAAGTAATTTAATATATAAATAATCACAATAAAAAATCAGCTACATGAATTTAATTGAAGTCTTTCTTGCGGTCTGTCTGCTAGTGCTACCCAATTCAAATGTCAAATTCAGGAATTTAATTGGAATTTAAAAATCATTCTCGATTCAATTGCGAATGGCGCACAACACTGGTCCCAGATGCTTCATTCTCTCCATGGCCAGTGTCCAAACTAATTAAATCAATTACCATGATTAAGCTGTAATGGGTTCACAAGTTACAAATTAGTGTCTGCGGCCCTGTGTGTTCAGGCACCAATCATCGGCCAAGATGGGAGGCTTCGGATTGCTAAATTCAGGAAGCGAGTGCGTCACTGCATGCTTATTAAGCACCTGCACTGTCAGTCGCCACGAGATAATGATTACGCTTGGCCTTTTGTTTCCGACCTGTCAAATTAAGCGTGTGCCAACCACTGGGCTGCCGAAGAGCGTCCGCTGCCTTTACTGCCTTTATCTTCCTCTCATG
Source organism: Tiaroga cobitis (assembly GCA_030578255.1). Classification (NCBI taxonomy): domain Eukaryota; kingdom Metazoa; phylum Chordata; class Actinopteri; order Cypriniformes; family Leuciscidae; genus Tiaroga; species Tiaroga cobitis. The sequence continues at coordinate 6,478,251 of CM060613.1, forward strand.
CCAGCCTTATCTTAAGGAGGCTTCAGTGTCAAAGAAGTTGTGAGAATAAGTGGATGAGAGGAAGGGGTCAACAAATTCCACACAGTGACAGGAAGAAGAGGTTGAGAAGAGGAACATACGTCTTTGTAAAATGGCAACTGGTGGACAGATTTGCCAGTTTGCAAAGACTGGGCAAAGAAAACATCTGAACAGTGAACAGACATATAGTGCAACCAGAAATTAAAATCCACATTATTTACTCCACCTCAAGTCATTCTGAACACATATGACAATTTGTGTAAAACAAAACTTGTTTAATTCATGTCAAAATTAAAACAAGAAGAAATGTTTGCCAATGGTTTTATTTTATTTTTCTTGTTTTAAGCATAAAGTCACTTAAAGGGATAGTTTACCCAAAAATTGACATTTTGTCATTACTCACCCTCATGTTGTTCCAAACCTGTATGAATCTCTTTCTTCTGTTGAACACAAAAGAAGATATTTTGAAGAATGTTGATAACCAGACAGTTGATGGACCCCATTGACTTCTACAGAAGGAAAAGAAAATACTATGGAAGTCAATGGCTACCTTTAACTGTCTGGTTACCAACATCCTTCAAAATATCTTCTTTTGTGTTCAACAGAAGAAAGAGATTCATTCAGGTTTGGAACAACATGAGGGTGAGTAAATGTTGACAATTTTCATTTTTGGATGAACTAACACTTTAATTTTGATAAATTCTTTAGAAAGCAAGTCTGTATCTTTAGCAATTTTACTGCTCAAGTAACTGTACCTTGATTTAAGAGTGTTTAGATGTGTGTACTGGAAAGCCAGATAAAACGACTCAGGAAGAACTTCAATTTTGCAATTTCAATTCTGCCTACCGTTGCTTCCTCAATTCAAATTGATTTCAAATTCATCTGAAATCAAATTTGAAAGGTTTTCTCAACTCAATTCAATTCTGAATGGCGCACAACCCTGTCATAACAGTACCGTATCAGTAGTCGAAATCAATTTTGCGTTGCATTCCAATTGTTCAGAAGCCAAATACAGTAGTTTTGTTGGCCATGAGACATGTAAATATGAATGCATCAAATCTAGTGCAATGCTTCTTGATGTGCTACATGTGTGATTTTTGGTGACCTATGACTTAAATTTCAGTCAATTTCTCATTTAAACTGTTGTATGACTTCAGAAGACTCGGATTATAGTATGCGAGTTAGATTTATTGTGTGTTCTGCTCTCAGTATTTCATTGTTCACGGTGCTTTTTCCAATACGTTCTTCAAGATTCCTCTTCTAGTAAAGAAAGAAAAGCAACGGGTTTAGAACAACAAGAGGATGAGTAAATGATGACACAGTTTTCTTTTTGGTGAACCATCCCTTTTAAGGAACTACAGTACGGAAGGACAGAATGAAAGAGTGTGCGAGAAAAGAGCGACCCTTTGAACCGCAGCATTGGTAACAGTGCGTTTTCAAGCGTATATTTCTCTCTGACGCAGCGAGATCACAGCTTTGCTCCAGGGCTTTTTCTACAGATTGCCTCTGAGTCACAGGACAGTGATTCTGCCAGTAACATGCTGAGCACACTTTCCAAACCTAACACTGCTAACCTTCATCATGTAGAAAACTGAACTCTGAAGATCTCAACCCTCTGCTTTCAAAGAACAGTGCTCCCCAAAATGAACATCCCGTCTTCATGTCCTTCGAAATTATATTTCTTTCATCTGTGGAACACAAAAGGAAATATTTAGAGCAGAAGGTGAGATTCTCTTGACACCACAACACAATATATTAAAGTGCTATATGAATAAAAGCTGTTCCCCAAGAGGACTGAGCTACTTGAGTAGAATAAGAGGTCTTGTAATGTGATATTTAGTATGCGGAGCACAGGAAGATTACAGGCGTCGCTATGTTATTTACATAGCAGATTTGGTGACTGTTGAACGGCAAGAACAATCATACTGTGACAGCCAGACAAAATTACTCAATTGGAAAATTGCTTGTGTTTTTAATACACTCCGCAGTCTTGCTAAATTTATGGCAACAGTCTCCACGCTGATATTCTGATATATCAAAAACCCACCTAGATCTAAATATTTAAAGGCAAAATCTTGATCAGCCAGAAGGAACGTCCAACTGCCGCCATTTACCTTCAAACACTTTTTTTGGGGAGTATTTTGAAGTATTTGTGCATATGTGTGAGTGCGCACGAGCTTAATGTCAGAACAATAACTAGAATATCAGTGCTGGATCTCGTCAAAGGGATGGATAACATGGGAAATATCTCCTGGCTGATTTGTATGAGGCTTATTGAATTATCTATGGCTGATACTTATTTGCATGTCAAACACAGAAGCCAAGGCTTTTCTTCTGGTGCAACTTTATAAAACATCCCCTCCGTTCTGTTAAACACGCCAAAATATCATCCACATAACCAAACCTTAGGGCTGGCCAATATATTAGATATTCATGATGATATGGAGTATTGTGATGATTTTTCCGGTGATATAAAATAGAGCACTTTATTTAATGCACTTTTTGTCTAAGGACAGTGTCAATTGAGCTGTTTTTAGAGTTGGGAAATTCGAGTCATTGCCGGTTCAAATTTCAATAAATCAATTCAGAACTTTTTGATCATATAAATTCAACCTTGTTGAGAATAAGAGACTTCTTTTAAAAACATTGAAAAAATCGTACTGACCCCAACCTTTTAAACGGTATAGTGTATGTGGGTAATTATTACTGTTTGTTCCTATGCATTATTTTATTGGTGCATTTAGATGGAAAGGATCAAATATCAGGGTTATTGTAAAATTAAAGCCATTAAAAATAAAAATTATGTGTTGTTGCTTGGAATGAAATACATGTTAACTGAAATAAAACTTAAAACTTTTATTTCAGCGAGTTGCCAAGGCAGTTTAGTACTTGATGTACTAAAACTGTAATAAAAATGTATATAAACAAGGCTATATAGACAATAAAAAATCAAATAAAAAAACGTATAAAAATGGCAAAAACACAGCAAAATTACTAAAACGTAAAGTAAAATTAAAATGGAAAATATGAAAATAAAAAAACGAATTCAAAATATTAATAAAAAATAAGAAGTATCTCAGCGATACTAAAATAACACCAAGCTTCCTTGTGCTAAACAATGCCTTCATTATTTTTAACTATTTTGTTCTTACATAAAATATTTTTAATCTGCTTGGGGGGGGGGGGGGGGGGGGGACTTAAGACCAACACAAATATAGAGATTAATATCAAATTCATCACCTGCCAGAAAAAAGTTAGCAGCTGTTACCCAAACCACTGAACAGCTGGTAAAGTATTCTGATATCAATTTTGTGCATAATGTCCATTATGTTCATCATGTCACTATACTATCTATTCTTGTACATACACGTTATATCCACAGTGCTCGCCTGTTATGATTAAGCAGGAAGATTAATTTTTTGGGTGATGATAGAACCATCCTCCACAGTTGCCTGGTGAGACACTTGGCAAACGTCGCCCCACCCCCTCCCACGCATCTCATGCTCTCTTCTGGTGCGCCCACCCATCGTCTATGGGGTCCAGGCTGCATCCCGGAGCTCTACGTCTTTATGACACCATCCCAGCTAACAAAAATATGTTTTGCTAACGTTCCAATTAAGTAATGAAAATGTTATATTCTCAGAACATTCAAAACATACATTTTTTTAATGTTTGTAAAATGATAAATCAAGGAATTGTTTTCTCTAATTTTGCACCAAGTATGGGAACATTAAATGGGATTTAGATTGGAAAATGGGATTTTCACTATAATTGGCTCAATCATCTTCAGATCATGCTGGCTAAAAGTTATTTTAAAAGCTTTCTGATAAACCCAATTTCGAATAACACGCAAACTAATTTGAAAAAGAGCACGCCAAATTGGATGCGAGGCTATATTTCTGCAACGCTTCCGAATATTGAGACAAATCTTGGTACATGTCATCACAAGCACGACCTGAGGCTACATGCAGTGTTTTGGCACAGCGCCACCTACTGGTCAGGAGATATGAAAAATGGCTATTTTTGCTAATAACTTCTGAAAACTTTGCCCAAAAATCACACAACTTTTAGTTCAGTGCAGCATACCGAGTCGAATGATACCAATTATCCAACATCAGCCATTTTGGGCCATTTTGTAAAATTAATTTAGCCTATTTTTATGAAACCTTCTTTGTAGGTTCCTTGAGTCATACCGAGAACAATGATACCAATTTTGTACAAAAAAATACAACTGTGTATATTTTTTGTGAACCTGCTTTTCCAAACCGTTGGTACAATTTTCACAAAAATCGTCTCTGATCATCTTTAGACCACGCAGACAAAAAGTTATTACAAGCTTTTTAATTGAACCAAAACTGCTCTCAAATAACAAAAGCATCAACAAATTTGATGGTTTGTTGCCAAACTGATTGCGACAAGAAATCTGAGGTATATTTTACAGACTGCCGAAAGCTACAGAAAAGAAAAGCAAATCGCATAGAAACAACTGGACTCGAAACGTGAATTTGCAGTTGTCATTTTGCGTCACTATGCTGAATTGGGTAAAATCATACCCCATTTTTGTATTGTTATTTATTGCAATGACAACTCATCAATTAAATATTTACCATTGTAAATTCTGCATAATTGGACGTTTTTAAAAAAACACTGACAAAAAAAACTACAGGCCTACAAGTTTTACGGCTGGACGATTTGACGATATAACATTGATATAAGTGATCCCCGGATTTAGACCTATATTGTATTTATATTAAGCGTTCACAGGCAAATTTTTTTTATGTATTTCCCTAGGGTCGAAATCAGGCACATATAAATGTCAGGAAACACGATTCCTGGCTGCATGTCAATATCCATGGATCACTGGATCTTACTGGATAAGTTGTAAGGAACACTAAATCGAGTCCAACCTTTAGTTTAAACTGGTAATTGTTTGTTTTACTCATGTTTTCGCAGTTTCCCCAATTAAATCCAGCCACTCGGTCCGGATGAGGTGGGTGTGTTCCGGCGGGAAAGTGAGATCAACGCATACCTTCTTGACACCAAACTTTGTATGTGTCATTGTCTACTCCCACTGACCACACAACATCAATTTAATAACAGCGCCCAAATTGGTCAAAAGTGACAAGCAATTTAATCATATTCCAAGTGATTGTATATGTGATTTTGACTAAAATAATATAAAAATTCCTTCACTTACTCATTGTTGCATTAAAACGAGCTGAAGTATTAATCTCAAAGATCATAGCTCATTATTTTTGTTCATTAAATGACTCACGCTAAGTCAGACAACAGATTTTTGAGTTATTCTTACACTTAGGCTACGCCATCTGGAAAAAACATCATTCTCAGCGTGAATGATCTTCCTTTACCAAAAGACACACACAGTATGAAGGAGAGAAACCACATTCATTGTCTCTCCACAATCCTGAGCACTACAACGCTGTTCTCTCCTCATCTGTAACTCTGACACTTGTAGCTCGCAGCAGAGAATATTCCCGCAACAGCTCGGCAGGGACGCATAAGTGCATCTCTTGAACCGTCTTTGTGCACAGACTCTATGTACACACAACACATGTTCAACATCGGGATGTTCAGGTCCAACAGCGCCCGCAGCCATGCTCATATCGTAAGACATCTGCTTACATCAACTCGATCGGGAATCGGAGAGAAAGAGAGAGAGATGGTTTTTTTTTTAGACATTAGTGGGTGGATTTAATAAATCGCTGAATATATTGAAACAAGAAACATCTTCGGGCTATAATTGCTTTCCCTTCCTCTCATGTGTCCACCACACATAATACAGTCTCTGGGCTTAGCAAAGCTCTCCATCTCCTCACTGTACTTAACCTTTGCCACAGCACTGCTTCTATTCCTGGCAGGTTTTCAGCACATCACCGGCATAGATGCATTGCATAGCAGTCTATGTTTTCATTTAAATTCCAGCAGCTGGGTCATCCTGGTCTCTGTTTGTGCACTAATGGCTGCGGTTATTAATGCATTGTTGCAGGCAAAAATGTATAATAGGGTCACGATGAAAACCTCCTCGATATGGATTGTCATCACACGACTGGGTAAATGGCACCAAACCTGTCAGGAACATGTTCAGGTCGTATGTCACTTCAATATCATAAGAAAATGTCATTTCATTTTTGCTTTTTAGGATCTGATTTTTTCACATTGTGAACAATAAATCATGCAATGCCAAGTTGCATTCATTTCAGATCCAAATCAATAAATATACATATCTATCATATAATAAATTATCTAATTTCTCAATTCTCAATCTCATTACTGCAATGCAATGCAAAAAAACCACAATAAATTATTTTAAATGTAAAATATTTACATGTGATGGCAATTGTGTTGCACTAAATATGTTTTTGACTAATTAAAAAAATGCATTTTTACAGTTTTATGAGAATGTTATGAGAATCATCACTGAAAATAATGGAAACTACATATATAAATAATGGAAATTACACATATATATATATATGTAATTTCCATTATTTTCAGTGATGATTCTCATAACATTCTCATAAAACTGTAAAAATGCATTTTTTTAATTAGTCAAAAACATATTTAGTGCAACACAACTGCCATCACATGTAAATATTCTACATTTAAAATAATTTATTGTGTTTTTTTTTTTGCATTGCATTGCAGTAATGAGATTGAGAATTGAGAAATTAGATAGTTTATTATATAATAGTGAAAATAATTAGTGGAGAAATGTGCTTAATTGTCATGAAAAATAATGCATAAATAACATAAATAATAAACGATATATATAAAATCTTTGAATTTTTGTTTTGTTTTATTAGTCTAAATTATATTCAGTGCAACAAATACAGCCATCATATATACATACTTTACATTTAAAATGATATATAAGATATAAAATATATAAAGTTATATACATTCTAAAGTGAAATGTAACCCAGACGTTTTTTTTTATTAAGAAATTCACCTGATTAGGAATTAAATGAATACTGTATTTGTGTTTCAATATGTATAAAATAAAATTTTTATAAAATATAGGCCTATGTATATTTGTCGCACATATTTGAAAGCAATGATCTGAAATATGAATGCAAAATGAACATCCTTGAAATTCTTGCATTCTTAACAAATGACTAAGTTTAATTTCCCAGGAAAGACTAAAACATTGAAACCTACAAACATGTCGTCTGATCACTTTCTGTTTCTTTCTATATTCTAATTGTTCAGCTGGATCTGCACAAACATCAACATAAATGACGTAATGATTACATAAGGAATTGTCCGGCTGTTATGTGCATTACCACACAGTTTCCTGCAGTTATTATCCATCTCCTGTGTGACACCAACAGGCCAGACTCAGTGAGTAATCTCCATTATGTCCAAGCACTTCCAGGACCGGAAACCACAGCGGCCCGTAACGGGTGTCAGTCTGAACAGTGTCACGGCTTGAGCGGATCTCCATTAGCTGGACAGCATATATTAAAGAGGAATGAGAAGAAGTCAGAAAGCCAGTGTAGAACAGAACATGTGTTTGAAGGAGAATGAAAAACAAGAAAAGCAACATCCAGAGTTATTGGATGGTGTCAACACAGCGGATAGCACTTCATTTGATGAGATGGATTGAAATGTGCGGACTCTTCAAACCTCAAACGAGAGGCTTTGAGACGGGAGCCGAGGGTGTTGAATTTGGAGGCCGCCTGGTGTCGCTTCACTTATTCTTTTAGATATTGTCAATGATAAACTCCTGTCCTGCAGAGTGGGCTTCAAAACACATTTACTTCACCATCATTCACCGGCTGTCGACTGGGAGTAAAGCAACTTGGAGAGGATGAGAATGACAAAGCACTGCAAGACATTACTGGAGAACAAACTCTCAGCGGCACTTTATACACATTATGAGAATAATCCCAAAATAATTCTGTCATTATTTACCCATTTTGTTCCAAACCTATATATGCGGGGGTTTTTCAACGTGGAAAACAGAAGAATTTCTTCTTGCAGCTCTTTTACACACAACATTTACCATAAAAAAAAAACATTAAAAATAAACGGCAACACTTTACAATAAGGTCTCATTTGTTAACATCAATAAATAACTTAACTAACAATAACTATTTTTATATCATTTATTGAGCTTTGTTAATGTTAGTTCACCAAGCATTAACTAATGTTAAATAAAACATTTGATTTGAAAAATGCAGATTGAGATTAACATTCACTAAGATTAATGAATGCAGAAGTATTATTCATCGCTATAGTTCATGTTAACTATTGTAATTAACTAATGGTAACAGATGAAACCTCATTGTAAGGTGTTACCAAATAAAAAAATACCATAAAAGTGGTCCATTACTAAATGCACTATATAAATTGTCAATATTTGGGATTGATGCTGATGCGCCATTCAGAGCCGGCCCGAGCCTTTTGGGGGCCCTAAGCAGAATTTGATTTGGGGGCCCCTCCCACTACGCGGAGTCACCTGTGCTTGACGATTATTGACAAATATCACGCAACAATGATACATTATAAATTAATACAGTGAGGTTATGTATGAATACAAAATAAATACTTAATAAAAAATAGATAGCCTAGGCCTACTTAAATATTTTTTTTTTTACTTTTACTTTTCTCTTTTACTAACTCTTTGAAACTTCTTAAAACAAACTGTCTCAAAACATATCAAATAAATTATTTGCTAAAATAATGACAACGGAGAAATCAAAAACATAATAAGAGCAAGGGTTCAACAATGACAATTATTGTTGAAAACTGTAAAAACATTATTATTTTTCAACTGTCTCAATACAGTGTAACTGTCCACAAAGTGTTTTTTTATTAGTATTATTGTAACAGACTTTGTTAGATTGTACATGACAGAATCCAACAAAGTCTATTACTATAATACCGGTAATGATGTACTGGCGCTCGTTATATGTGTGTGTATGCAATGTGTTTTTCCCCTCTGGGCTTGCCGTAGATAGGAATGGGTCAATTGCTGTACAAAACATACCGTAAGTAATCATGCAAACATACTTTTATCTTGCTCTTTTTTTCTCCTCCTCTGTCATTTTCTTCGTTCTATTTTCGGCACCAGAGGGATACGTCCTTTTTTGTGACATGGCTTAACATTACCGCGAGTCCGCGACTATACGCAGTTGCGCACGAATTATGCACGCGCGAGGTGTCTAGATTATGCGCATGACTTAAACGCTGCAGACACAGCATCAGTTGTAGGGAATTATATTGATCATGAAATCAGAATTGTCTTTTATTGTCTTAAATTATTCATTCATATTAATTCATTCATTTATGTCGCTTGTTTAAGTTATCTAAAAAAATATTTTTTAGATAAAAAATATGCCGCTTAGTTCGCTTATGCCTCGGGCCGGCCCTGGCGCCATTTTAGAATCTGACTGCAAATGAGATTTAATAAGAGCAGGATTCCCAGAAAATAACTTATTTTTCAATTTTGTAGTGCATGACATAGTACATAAAAATGGCAAGGACTAGTTTTATGTTTTTTTTAGTCCTTTTTATCCATAAACTGTCATATAAATATACATAAAAAACAATTTACATGTAATCATTCAGCACACATTTTTATCCGAGCATCACATGCAGTTTCAGAATACAGTTGGAACAACATGGAATTATATTTTTATTTTACTTAATCCCAGTAGAATGGAACAAATGAACCTCCAGTTTTAACCAATCATCTAGTCACATGGCATGTATGCCTCAGGTGATTGGCTAAAAAAAGATGTGGAACTGAATTCAGATTCCAAAACACACACTAGTCTTGCGGCCAACAAACTCACTAAGAAACACACTGCAGACACCAAAAGCAGCGCAGCTAATGTCTGAGAATATAAACTGCTTCTCACTTCAATAATAATAGTTAGAAATCTGCAGACTCACCATCATCACTACCTGTGTGTTACGGTATATGAGAACACCTCTAATCATAAGCGTTGCAAACAGGGAATGACCATTATAATTGCAATATCCTGACCACAGTTCACAATTACGCTGCACATAAAGGTATGAAACGACATTAACCCTGCTCATTAAAACCAGCCCTTTTTCAATACACGTGAAGCTGATAAAGCCCTTTGTCATTGTAAATCACTAAAGCTCTCGGGGTCGGGGACGTGTTCTTTGAACCTGAAATTGCAGTGAAAGGACATAAAACTGGCCCGTGAGTAGATCCCAGCAAAACCAACTGGGTTAAAGTCACAAGCCCAGATTTTCTCTTTTAATACACTTTCCTGGTCTTAAAGGGATAGTTCACCCAATAATGAAAATCCTGTCATCATTTACTCACCCTCACGTTGTTCCAAACCTGTATAAATTTATTTAAAAATGACTTCCATAGTATTTTTCTTCCATACTATGAAAGTCAATGGGGCCCTGGGCCTATTTGACGCCTAATTGTGTTCAGCAGAAGAAAGAGACTCATATGCTTTCACTCAGATATGTCATAAAGCTGAATTTTCAGCATCATTACTCCAGTCTTCAGTGTCACATGATCCTTCAGAAATCATTCTAATATGATAATTTGCTGCTCAAGAAATATTTATGATTTTTATCAGTGTTGAAACAGTTGTGCTGCGTCATATTTTTGAGGGATAATGTGATGCATTTTTTTCACGAATTCTTTGAAGAACAGAATGGGAAGTTCAAAAGAACAGCATTTATTTTAAATAGAAATCTTTTGTAACATTATAAATGTCTTTACTGTCACTTTTGATTAATTGAATCCTTCCTTGCTAAATAAAAGCATTACCTTTACAATGCGAATGTTAAAATACATACTTTTTAAATACATAAAATACTTAAGCAAGTTAAATTTTATTTTTGGTCTTGTTTATTTAAAATTAAATACTTAATTCCAATTAGTTCTATTAACATTAGGTGTTTAAACAACCTAAGAGACAGCACTAATATTAATCAGTCTTTCTACGCTCTCAGTAATTATATGGCATGATTTTCCAAATAACACAGTAATATCTAGTTCATTAAAACAGTATAACATGCTAAAGCAACACTAAGGTCATGGGTTTGATTCCCATGAACGCTAAATAGTCGCTAGAAAATAACCTGTTAAATGCATACATGTAAATGCAGTTAGCTGCTGTTCCTTCCCTGTAGTCGAATCAATCTGAACTCCTACAGGTTTATGCAAAACCTTTGTTTGAGATCTAATCTCTTCTCAATAAACTCTGAGTGCGAGTCCATTTCTCATGCGGATAACTGGAGAGGAAGTTGTCAGAGACACACAGTGAATCACTGTCTTGTTAAACAGATAGACTCATTTTTATGTCAGTCCTTTTCAAACTTGAAATTCATAATATGCAAATGAAGCCACCCGTCCGAGTTACCGCTACCCCACGATGATGATTCAACGAGAGGACACGTTCCCTTGGGAAAATGATGACCATTCATACCCACTTGTGGCCCTAGATGCCACTCAACCACCAAGAAACTCTTTCACATTCAGATAAGTGTACTTCATTATGACTAAGTGTCACCAACTCTTCCCAAACCGCCCACAGTGAGATCTCTAACCCTGGATGTGTTGATATGTGCTGACAGAACTACAGTGAAGTCCAAAAGCCTGAGACCACTAGTCAGAATACTGCTGATTTTGTTCTGATTGAATGCAAATTATTTTCTCAGTTAAAAATGTAAGTAGAAAACACCCCTGGAGCTGCACCTTCACCTAATGATCATGTTCTCCAGCATGATTTGAGATCTTGAGCTTCAGTGAAATCAAGAACCTGACCTTTCGTGAAAAAGCACTTTCATTATCGCAGTCTTAAATTTGACTCTTTTTACATCATAACCTTTCTTGTTTTACATTTTTTTTATGTGCGTTTCAGACTTTTGGACTCAGTTGTATGTGTATTCACCTCATGCCATTTCGTATGAACAATTAAAATGATCAAAAGCCCAAATCCTGATGTTGATTGAATGTACTGTAAATGCCAGAAAAGAATAGAAAGATGCACTAGCTTTACACACGACCAAATCTAATAGAAAATATTTAACACCAAGCGCAATTCAAAAAGTCGAACGCAGGGCTTGAACATAATGAGATGCATTTGTGAATTCTGGATAAATGGCGCTGTTAAATTAAACTAATTTGACTCATCGTGACTGCTGTCATTTGGTAATGGCATCGTATTTGAAATTGAATACCGCTCATGAAGATTTGTCAGTTCTCAGGACAAAACAAGCATAAGAATGAACATGAGTCACAGGAATAAACTGATGCTATTGCTCTGACATAAAATAAAACATAAGATGAAAAAAACAATGCTATTGCCGTAGTACAGCGATTTCATATCAAATCCGTATATCTCATATTAAACATAAAAAGGTGCACAGCATAGTACTGTTTATCTACACGCTGATCTACTAAATATATAAAAGAATTGTGAAAATTAATATGCAGTAAGGTGAATACATAGAAGTTCAATATATTGAATATTTAGGGCTAAGGGCTGTCAATTAAATTGAATACAAATGATTTTACGATTAAATAAATTATATAAAAATAAAATGTTAGATAAATGCAATAGTAGAGGTTGGTCTGACCATCAAAACAATTCAAGTTAATTTGTACCATCATGTTTTACGAATGTTCGATGGGAACACACTGCACCAAACAACGCAGAAGAAGATCTTTTTAAGAACAAGAACAACCTTGGACCCCATTAACTTTCATTTTATGGACCGAAAAAAAAACACACATTTAAAGACATTTGAGCACATGGTTGTGTGTGAACAGACTCTAAATCCACCTCAAGGACAAACACAACTGAATTAATTTGTGTTGCCTGCAGGCCCGCAGAATGATCAAAATAAACAATATATTGATTTCTAAAGCCACTTTTATCCATTCAATGCTTTCCCACAATAACATTTTGCCATTGTTTACTCACCCTCATGCTGTTTCAAACTGACTTTCTTTCCTCTGCAAAACACAACAGAAGATATTCTGAAGAATGCAGGGAACCGAACGACATTGGACCCCATTGACTTTCATTGTGAAGACAAAAACACACTGAGACGTTGTTTAAAATATCTCCTTTGCATTCCACTGAAGAAAGAAAGTCATACAATTTTGGGAATCAAACGGTCCCTTTAAATTTTCATCATTTAAGTGCTTTCCTGAGCAAATATTTTCAAATAATTGTGAGTACTTACTAAATCTGCAAATCATAAATTATTAGTATTATTATTTTAAATAAGCCCTATAACATCGTACAATGTATAAGAAAATATTATGAACAGAAATATGCAGCAGAAAAAAAATGCACTAAGGTGGATGATGGTTATGCACTGAAATGTCCACCGATATTATTTTATCTTCTCTCGTTCGTGCTCAGTCCACAAACTGCAATCTTACTAGCCCTGATCTGATTTGGGCAGCCCGTACTAGCGCAGTACTTCACTGACTCACAGGACACACGTCCACTGCGTGTTTCTGTTCACACAAACACAACATCCCTTTCAAGCTTATATTTGATTGGTTAAAAATCTGCATTCAGAACATCTTTTCGCCCGCATTCTCGGATTAAACTTCCACCACAACAAAACAAAACTGCAAAAAGCAGAAAAAGAAAGCAGCATGCACACCAACACTAGTTGGGAACACTTACCGTAGTTCATCTGTAGTTGGGAGTGTTCATGCTGTCTAGGAATGAAAGATTCTTTCTCTTTTACTATAAATGGAGAAGGAAAAATGCAGTCTGCGTTCCAACTCTATCTGATCCCTCAACAGGCTCTGGAGCTTCTGGAGTGCTGGCGGCACATTTGATGATATGAGCAACAGGCTTCAGCTCCCTCCCTCTTTACACACACATCAACAGCTCTGACATCAGAGGTGGGATGTGCCATTATTCTAAGAGCTTTTGAGAGATATCCATAGCAACCAACCACCGAAGCAAGGATCCCTTCTTTCCGAGCAGGAATTGCCAAGTGTCTTTGAACTGACAGGCACATATGCATCCCCTTCAGCGCGGAGTGATTTTCAGAGGATTTCATTGTGTCATTATCATTTAGATGGCTCTACATCAGCTCAACAACTGCATACATTACAGCAGGCAATGGGAGAACTAAAATTGGAAGTTTCTGTTGTTGAGATTTTTTCCCCCCAATTGGAATCAAAATTGACTAGGGCTGCTCCCTAACAGTCGATTAATCGTTAGTAGATGAGTAGAGGCTTAGCCGATCAAAATTTTAACAGTCGGTTAGTTCATCACATTCATAGACGTCAAATATGGCTTATTATTTGAAACGTAAGTATTAGCAACTTTACTTTGCCGCTTGCTCTAATGTTCACCTAGATAAATGTGTGCTATTATTAGACGCATATCTAAGTGTTTGTGCGGAGTGTGTAAGCTAAAATATTAGCACGCTTACTGCATGACATGGAGGCGCTAGAAAAATCTTTAGTTGGGGGCAGTCCTAAAATTGACCTAATCTTCTTTAAATAAATATTCCAGGTTTAGTACAAGTTGAGCCATATTGTTGACCACATTTGTAATTTACACTTGTTCCTTTACCTTACTATACTAACCTTTCCTCTGGAGAGTTATAGCCCTATATTTTACTTAGTCGCTATGATTATAAATTAAACAGCTTTTCGGCTCAAATAGTACACAAGTTTTAACAGAAGTGTTTTATATACGATTTTATACTACAGGGCTGTTGAATGCTTGAATCTGATTGGATGACAAAAGATCTAAGGTGTGCAATTATTTTCACGGCTAAAGTAGTTCCAGGCAGGTTTGGGCCGCATTACAGTTTCATATCACTTCTCCAAATGCTTTCAGTTATTTCAAAGGTCCTTACTGCCTACAACAGGAAAATAACCAAAACCCACAACGACACTGACCAAGCAAATAAATATAGTAAACAATAGGATTTCAGATTCAGATTCAGATTCAGGATAAGAAATGCTCAACTATTTCCATGTTTTTTAACACAAAATTATGTTTTATTATGTACGGAAAGGGAAAGCACATACTCTCTCCCACTCAAACGCGCACACACAGGTTCGTCAGCGCTGCTCTGACGATGTTATCAGTAAAATAGTTTGACATCTTAAAAGCTACATGACATTTCTCACTAGCGATGTAATAACGCGCTGTTCTTGAAGCAGATGAACTTAGGGTTTTGCTAATTTACACAAGCTTAAGGTCCCTCTCCCTCTCTCTCTCTCTCTCTGATAACTGCATTAGTCTTCTATAAGTGGCTCAAGCCTCCATTACTAGCTCTAAAATGACTTTTGGAATTAGCAACGGAGGCGTGGGATGAGATGCGTAAGAAATCAGTCCTACACACAAGAGCGTTCTAAGGACAAAAACCTGACAAATGTCATACAACATCTGAACAATGTCTTGAGGTGTGGTAACCATGTATAAGTGGAATAATTGACTCCAGTCCATTTTTGCTTTTTTATTTATAAAAGAAACATTATGGCAAAAATGTTGCTGATTAAGCTGATACTGTGAACGATTCATCTGTGAAGAAACAGTGTGTGCACTGTGAAGAAAAAAAAAATGACATAATCTCAAAAAAAAAAAAAAAACACATAACTTGCTCCAATTTTTTTAATGACTTTCCTTACCAGACCTTATAACTCTACCTTCCAAATACCAGTCAAATGTGCATTAGAACTTCAAATAAAGTTTAATTGTAATATGTATATCAGTAAGTCTCAAGTGATATGTCAGTAAATATGTTAATGGATTTGTAGTATACTTAAATAAATGTTTTTGGAATACATTTTGGAATAGTTTTTTTTTTTTTCACTAGGGATTACATGCTGCCAATGCCGCTGTGAAAAAAGCAGAATAAACAAAAAAAAGCGAAACTATTTTGTTTTACAACCCACAGCTTTAGGAGAATTGCCATTTAGAGTATTAATATGTTAAAATACAAGCAACCCTAATGGTTCCTTTTAACCCATTTCATTTACAAAGAGTACAGTATCTCACAAACCAGCTGTCATGAGATGATAAATGTTATTAAGCGTTTGTCATCCGCAAACAGAACATCTGACAAATCCTCGTAGAAGACCAAGAAGGGAAAGAGTTTTAAAAACGGAACAATTATTACAGATGAACAGTGTTCGGTATGCTCGGCACGCATGACGAATAGCCACAGGGCATTATCTCTGAATGCCTGTGTTAGCGGCCCCCATTTCCTATTGATCCACCTGTGTTGACCAGATACCAGATACTCTGTGTGGCAGCCGACACCGGACTTTAAAAATCAGCAGCCACCAATTACTCTCAGATCATGGGTATTAAGTCTTATGGAGACAGTTCAAACTGCGTAAGTGGAGCTAGCTTTTACAGCACATTTTTATTGGATTTCTTTGATTTTTCATCAGAAACAAAATAAATACAGATAAACGATCTTTTTGCATGACTGGTTGCTTGAAGTCTGATCACGTAGAACATGATCATGAATTGAGGTATTATTTATGTCTGTTGCACAAATGGTGGAGGACAAGTTACACACCAAAGTGTAATACAGTACATATGAGGATTTTTGCACAAAAAAAGTTGCTAAGGCAAGCTCTACTAATACATAATAACATCTCCTGAAGAGGGAAAGAGGAAAACAAATTCTTATTTCTTCTCACAGCACCAAGGAGAATTGAATCAATACGGTAAGATGAATTATCCATGTTCTAAATAATCAGAGACTTGTTCGGCTGCCTCGAGCCACCGGTGAGTGAAGGAACAGAAAATTGCTGAGACAGAGGCAATAATAGAGGTGACAGGTCAAGTCATTGCAAGCTATCATTGAGATGAACACCTCTGGGCTACTAATGCGTCACATGAGCCTTACAATAATGATATCACGGTTTATCAAAGAGATCCGATCAAAGGTTACAGCAACTTCTGCAACTCTAATAAAAAAGAAATCTTTGTCGTTTTCTCCACATCACGTTGCTTCAAACCCGTATGACTTTCTTCTGTCCCATCTGGGGGGAAAAATATAGAGAATGATCCAAAAAATATTAAATATTCAGTGAGCGGCAGAACACACAACACATCAAACCTTGAAGCAGAAGAGCATCTCTGAACACACAACACATCAAACCTTGAAGCAGAAGAGCATCTCTGAACACACAACACACCAAACCTTGAAGCATAAGAGCATCTCTGAACACACAACACATCAAACCTTGAAGCATAAGAGCATCTCTGAACACACAACACATCAAACCTTGAAGCAGAAGAGCATCTCTGAACACACAACACATCAAACCTTGAAGCAGAAGAGCATCTCTGAACACACAACACATCAAACCTTGAAGCAGAAGAGCATCTCTGAACACACAACACACCAAACCTTGAAGCAGAAGAGCATCTCTGAACACACAACACACCAAACCTTGAAGCAGAAGAGCATCTCTGAACACACAACACATCAAACCTTGAAGCAGAAGAGCATCTCTGAACACACAACACATCAAACCTTGAAGCAGAAGAGCATCTCTGAACACACAACACATCAAACCTTGAAGCAGAAGAGCATCTCTGAACACACAACACACCAAACCTTGAAGCAGAAGAGCATCTCTGAACACACAACACATCAAACCTTGAAGCAGAAGAGCATCTCTGAACACACAACACATCAAACCTTGAAGCAGAAGAACATCTCTGAACACACAACACACCAAACCTTGAAGCAGAAGAGCATCTCTGAACACACAACACATCAAACCTTGAAGCAGAAGAGCTCCAGCATCAGAAGAAACACACCGGTGAAACTCCTGTCAGATGAGATCAGAAACTGAAGCTATAATTCACACGGCTCAACAAAACTAGACAATAGAAGATTGGAAGAACGTTGCCTGGTCTGATGATTCTCCATTTCTGCTTCAGCGTTCAGATGGTCGGGTCAGAATTTGGCGTAAACAACATGAAAGCATGAATCCATCCTGCCTTGTATCAGCGCTTCAGGCTGCTGGTGGTGTAATGATGGTGGGATATTTTCTTGCACACTTTGGGTCTCTTAGTACCAATTGATCACTGATTAAACTCCACAGCCTGAGTATTGTTGCTGATCATGTCCATCCCTTTATGATCACAGTGTATCATCTTCTGATGGATCCTCCCAGCGGGATAACACACCATATCATAAAGCTCAAATCATCTCAAACTGGTGTCTTGACCATGGCAGTGAGTTCACTGAACTCAAACGGCCTCCAGTCTCCAGATCTCAATCCAATAGAGCAGATTTGGGATGTGGAGGAACGGGAGATTCGCATTATAGATGTGCAGCTGATAAATCTGCAACAACTGATGCTCTCATGACAATATGGACCAAAATCTCTAAAGGAATGTTTCCAGCACCTTGTTGAATCTCTGCCACCACAGACTGATCTCATGAAATGGTGTATGTATGACACGCCAATTCGTATTTCCATTTTTGGCGTGCTATCAACAAGCATAATCGCTTTTCAGCGTGTTTATGAACGCCGTTGACTTAACGTTACATATAAATATATGAGCTACCCCAACCCCGTCCCTAAACCTACCCGTCAATGGGGTTAATACCATTTATGAGTCTTCCCCTACCATCCTAGGGAAAAAAATATCGCTTCCCAGATGTAGATCTACATTTTGCTTCGTTTCGCTTGGACATTTAACGGCGTGTACGTACACACGGAATCACTCGGACATTAATGGCGTAGACATACACGCGGATACACGGATACATGCGGATAGCTCAAAATGCGTATAGATAACACGCCACTTGACTAGAAAGTGGCGTGTATGTTTACGCAAAAGTCATGATGTCATGTTGGCCACCAAGAAATAAGGCAGATTGGTGTAAGGGCAAACACATACAGGCAAAATTTGTAAAAAAAATAAATTAAAGTGTATATTTAAAATGTATTTTTATATTTTTGAACAATATAAATATATTCAGCTTGAAAAAGTATGTAAGGATATTTTAAAATCTATATTTGCAATTTTTTTGTTTTAAAAAAAATAGATATATATAAAAATATATCTGAAATAGATCACCTCAGTTGTTTCCAGCGGTATTAAGAATCAAACCCACAACCTACAAGTCTGACTCTCTGACTATTAGGCCATGACTGCCTCCCCACATATATTATGTTTCAATCAATCCTAATGTTTGATATTCTGTGCAGCGTGAGGGTTTGTTCAACAGGAGGAGAATTTTTGAGACAGACTCTCTGAAGTTAATCCATCTATGGTAGTTGATATGCAGAGATGATGTTGGCTTTGCTTCTAATCCCTGCTACTAGGCTGAACGCTATCTTAGGGCTGATTTGGGGCTAATCTCAATTTGGCATCGTTGCTACTGTTTTGCTTTCAGTCTTACACAAGAAGTTCCAATTCATCACGAGAAGACAATTTTTGGGCATCCTCACAGACCTCAATATTGAACATAACTAGACGTGATGCAATAAGATTCCAGCCACAAGCAATTTGTCTGTCCACACCAGATGCAACGACTATGAGATGCGACAAAATCAAAGAAAAATCGCAGCTTTTCAGAAGAGTGTGTGGGAGTCTCTCTGTAAGTGCACTGCACTCGCAATGAAATGGATACATGATCAAATTTTATAATTATTACACCAGTTTAGCATGAATGATGCGTTGTCACAGAATACACTTGTTTGTTCACAGTGAGTTCACAGTTTGAACGTTCTAGTTTCCTATTATTTATTTTCAATATCATGAGTGAATAATCCATTATCCCTTTTCAATTCCAAATAATTTAGGCATATTTTAATTATAAAGTCCATGTTTGCTTACATATGAAAGAAATTCCCTCTCAGCTATTGCCATAAATAATACAGGAAACGTCTCAGGTTACGTATGTAACCCTGGTTCCCTGATAGGGAACGAGACGCTGCGTTTGAGACGCGGTGGGAACGCTCTGCGTGATTGCGTCATGAAGCACGTGTAAAATCAGTCCAATGGAAGTCCGATACGTCATGGGTGACGTCATAGACCAGGAAACTATAAAGCACCCTTGCAAACAGACCGCGCCAGCTTCTGAAAAGTCTGAAGCAAGTCGATCAGGGTGTGCAGGAAGTATGGCAGGCAAACGCAGCGTCTCGTTCCCTATCAGGGAACCAGGGTTACATACGTAACCTGAGACGTTCCCTTTCAAGGGAACTCGAGCTGCGTTTGAGACGCGGTGGGAACCCCATACCCACT
Organism: Tiaroga cobitis; assembly: GCA_030578255.1. Lineage (NCBI taxonomy): Eukaryota > Metazoa > Chordata > Actinopteri > Cypriniformes > Leuciscidae > Tiaroga > Tiaroga cobitis. Next base: position 6,498,509 of record CM060613.1, read on the forward strand.
ACGCCATAGTGACAAATGCCCGTTCTGTGTGAAGTCCATTGCGCACACTAAGAAGCAAGCAACCTAGCCCCTGGAGTGGAGAGGTCAAGGTCATAAAACCTGACAAATGTATGCGGAGAGGACCATCCTGCCGCATTACAAATATCAGGAAGGGAAACCCCTGAAATTAAGGCCGTAGAGGCCGCCATACTCCTAGTAGAATGGGCCCGTACAGCCATAGGTGAAGGCTGACCGGCCGCTTCATAAGCTAGTGAAATAGCCTCGACTATCCACTTGCTCATAACCTGTTTAGATGCAGGGCACCCTCTTTTGAGTGACCCAAAACATACAAATAATTGCTCTGATTTACGCCACAGGGCAGCTCTGTGAACGTAGGCATCCAATGCCCTAACTGGACATAACAGGTTCAATTGTTCCTGATCTGGGGTATTAAAAGGTGGAGGATAGAAGGCCTGCAGCACTATTGGGCCCCCAACATTGACAGGGACCTTAGGAATATAACCCGGTCTAGGGTATAGAAATGCTTTAACCATACCAGGTGCAAATTCCAAACATGACGGAGCAACCGACAGGGCGTGTAAATCTCCAATTCTCTTGATAGATGAAACAGCAAGGAGAAATAAAGCTTTCAAAGTGAGGAATTTTTCTGAAACCTCTTCAATGGGCTCGAACGGAGCTAGAGCCAGACCCTCAAGTACAATGGCTAAATCCCAAGCCGGTGCTCTGGAGTGCAGTGCAGGTCTCAACCTCAATGTACCACGGAGAAAACGAGTAATCAGAGGATCTCTCCCAATAGAAGTACCCCCCAGAGGGGTATGGTAGGCCGAGATAGCCGCCACATAAACTTTTAAGGTGGAAGGAGATAATCCAGCAGAGAAACGGTCTTGCAGAAAATCGAGAACTGAACCGACAGGGCAGTTAACAGGATCTAACTGACGCTCACCACACCAGGTGGAGAATAATTTCCATTTCAGTGCATACAGTTTTCTCGTGGACGGGGCTCTGGAATGGAGAATGGTCTCAACGACCTCAGTCGAGAGACCGGATTCTATGAGCCTGGCCCCCTCAGAGGCCAGGCCCACAGTTTCCACAACTCCGGTCGAGGGTGAAATATCGTGCCCTCTACCTGGGACAGCAGGTCCCTCCTGATTGGAATCTCCATAGGAGAGCCGCTCAGAAGAGACACCAAGTCCGAGAACCATACTCGAGTCGGCCAGTAAGGGGCTATTAGTAACAGACTGGCCCCTTCCCGGCGAACCCTCTCCAGAACCCCCGGGAGCAATGATATCGGGGGAAAAGCATACAGGTGAAGCCTCGGCCAAACCTGCACCATCGCATCCAGTCCGAGAGGAGCTGGGTGCGTTAGAGAGAACCACATAGGACAATGGGTTGTATTTGAGGATGCGAAAAGGTCTATCTGAGCACGACCAAATTTCTCCCAAAGGAGCTCCACCACCTCGGGGTGAAGTCTCCACTCCCCGGGCCTCAGCCCCTGCCTTGACAGTATATCTGCTCCCACATTCTGACGCCCCGGAATGTAAACTGCTCTGAGAGATAGCAACTTCCCTTGGGCCCATAGGAGGATCTGATGGGCCTGCTTGCAAAGGTGACGTGACCTCAGACCCCCCTGATGGTTGATATATGATACCACCGACGTGTTGTCCGTACGGACCAACACATGATGGCCTCTCAGGTCTGGCAGGAAATATTTGAGAGCTCGAAATACCGCCATCATCTCCAAGCGATTTATGTGCCATGACAGATGATGGTCCTGCCAAAGACCTTGCGCCGAGCGGCCACTCATGACCGCCCCCCATCCCGTGAGGGAAGCATCCGTCGAAAGCGTGACGCGTCGACAAGAAGCCCCCAGCACTGGGCCCTGGGCGAGGAACCAAGGTTTCTTCCACATGACCAAGGCACGAAGGCATAGCCGCGTGACCTTGATCTTGCGGAACGGATTTCCCCTCGGAGAAAACCCCTTGGTTCTGAGCCACCACTGCAGGGGTCTCATGTACAGCAGGCCAAAAGTAATCACGTTGGACGCTGCTGCCATGAGCCCCAACAGTCTCTGAAACTGTTTCACAGTGAGTGACTGGCCTAGTTTTACATTCTTTACGGCTGTGAGGATCGCAGAAATCCGAGCAGGAGATAGACGTGCCTGCATTGTGGTAGAATCCCAAATTACACCTAAAAAAGTGGTCCTCTGAGCAGGGAGGAGAACACTCTTCTTGATGTTGAGCCGCAACCCCAACTCCTTTATGTGAGACAGAACGACATCTCGATGCCGAACTGCCAACTGCTCTGACTGAGCTAAAATCAACCAATCGTCGATATAATTTAATACGCGAATGCCCTGGAGTCTCAAAGGAGCCAGAGCTGCATCCACGCATTTTGTAAAGGTGCGGGGTGATAAACCTAGGCCAAACGGTAGAACCCGATACTGGTAAGCTTCGCCCCCGAAAGCGAACCTCAGGAACTTCCTGTGATGAGGATGGATGGATACATGAAAGTAAGCGTCTTTCAGGTCTATTGTGACAAACCAGTCCTCGGACTGAATCTGTGATACAATTTGCTTTAGTGTGAGCATCCTGAACTTGAGTTTCTGAACTCTGCTGTTTAACTGGCGCAGATCTAGAATAGGACGCAACCCTCCATCTTTTTTCGGAACAATGAAGTAACGGCTGTAAAACCCTGACTCTCTGCTGGGAGGAGGCACCCCCTCTATCGCTCCTTTTTGAAGAAGTGTCAGAACTTCCTGCTCCATAACCAGAGCCTGCTGTGGGTCCACCACTGTGGGAAGGACCCCTTGAAATCTGGGCGGACGAGAACCGAACTGAATTCTGTAACCCTTTTCTATTATATGCAGGACCCATGAAGAAATATTTGGCAGAAGTTTCCACGCTGCCAGAAATTCTGATAAGGGAACCAGTCTCTCGAGACTGGCCTCTGGATTTGGTTGAACAATCATTTCGGCGCCCTGAAGCGGCGAACCGGCAGGGAACAACCGAACTGACCGTTCTACAATCCTCCTCAGAGGATTGCATGGGGACGCTGACACCTCGGTGCCCTGAAACGGCGAACCGGCAGGGAACAACCGATGTGGCAACGCTGCGACTCTCCTCGGAGAACCGCCCCCCGGAGGGCGCCAAAGAGAAACGGTTCCTCGGAATCGTTCCTCCCTGGAGGGGACCACCCTCAGAAGCCTGGCACACTTGGCGTCAGGACTTCTTCTTAGTCCAGGTTCTTTTAGGCATGACAGTCCTCGGATTCTGTCTGCCCCCAGCAGGCCTGGACTGCGAACGCCACTCGGGAACCCCAGATTGTGGAGGAGCCCGAGCAGCAACGCTCTGTTTCTGCTGGTATCTATATGAGGAGCTCGTAGACGGACGAGGCTGCTCAACCTTTATATTGCGTGCAGCCTCGGGGACATTAGACCGGCGAGGAAGAAACCTCTGAAACGCAGCCGCTTGTTTTTTATTTTCTTGAAACCTATCGACAACACAATTTATAGCATCGCCGAACAGACTTGTAGGAGAAACCGGTGCGTCCAGAAGAACAGATCTATCTTTATCCTTTATCTCAGAAAGATTCAACCATAAATGACGTTCCGTGGCCACCAGGGCTGCCATAGAACGGCCCACAGATTTGGCCGTCTCCTTGGTGGCCCGGAGAGATAGATCTGTCGTGCGACGTAATTCTCGAATTGCATCAGCACTAACTTCCTCACAATCATCTATGTCCCTCAGCAGGTCAGCTTGATAGGCTTGTAATATCGACATAGTATGAAGGCATGCTGCCGCCTGACCTGCTGCCGAATACGCTTTACCCACCAGCATTGATGTATTTTTTAATGGTCTGGTGGGTAACGTCGGGGCTTTCAGTGATGACGCTGACTCGGGGGAGAGATAGCTCGCAAGCGTCTCTTCCGCACGAGGCATCGTCAAATAACCGTAATCATCAATACCTCTCACTTTACTGTAATTACTAGTTTGAGGATTATGAACTCTGAAAGATGCCGGTTTATTCCATGATCTAGACACCTCAGTGTGAAGATCAGGAAAAAACGGGAGCTCCCGACGAGGAGGTCGTGATCTAGATGGTAAATAACGATCATCTAGAAGACTCTTTTTTGATTCAACATCAATATCATCAGCTGGCCACTCAATATTTAATTTAGTAACAGCACGAGATAAAACCTCCATTAACTCCTCATCATCGGGGATATGAGCTGGCGAAAACTCAAAATCCCCCATATCAACGACATCCGGTTCCTCAGAACTGGATAGCCGCAACATTGGTGCCTCAACCTGGGGAGGAGAAACCGCAGGGCGGGCTCCTTCCTGGGCTGGGACACCGGAACTAGCAGGTAAGGGCTGAGAAAGGGCTGGGCCCGTCTCAAACCCCGCTACTAGATCCATCTGTGAACCCCATGATGCACGCCGCCGCTGTGCCTCAGCAGCAGCGGGACCCGCACCACGGGGAACACGAACCGAACCATCCTCCTCAAAGAATGCCCGGCGGGAGCGGAGAGTTTTCATGGACAAACTCATGCAATGCTCACAATCAGCCCCCTCGAGGACTGACTGGGCATGCTCCACTCCCAAACAAGCAACACACATCTGATGTGTGTCCCCACCCGTAATGAAACGAGGGCAGGGAACAACACAACGTTTGTAATCTTGCTTGCTCGCCATAATGATATATATATATATAGCAATGTGATCGGACAGACAACAATAAATAGACAAGGACAGAATCACAGAGAGCGCTTGCTGAAGACAACAGAAGCTGGCGCGGTCTGTTTGCAAGGGTGCTTTATAGTTTCCTGGTCTATGACGTCACCCATGACGTATCGGACTTCCATTGGACTGATTTTACACGTGCTTCATGACGCAATCACGCAGAGCGTTCCCACCGCGTCTCAAACGCAGCTCGAGTTCCCTTGAAAGGGAACTTTGTACATTTGTACAAGTTTGTACGTTTAAAATTTAACAACAGGGTGCAAAATATGCAATCAAATTCCTATTAATTGATCAGGTCTAACAACACAAACAAAAACTAAAGTTTACTAAAGCAAACTTTGAATTGCATTTCTTATGTAAAAAGTGTATTATAGCAATGTGGAAAATGTCTATAAAATTATACATTTATGAACATTTCAGTTACAAATTTCTATCAAAATCCTCTGAATGGATCAATAACATATAATATATAAAAATGTCCCATCACTGAAGTAATGTTAACTTACTGTTGATTCACTATGATTCGTTAAAACGGCAAGAGTCATTTGTTCATGTGATTACACTATTGCAATTTTATTCACTAAGAAGAACCGGTTCATAAGAGTAATTTGTTCTTGAATTGGACTTTACAGGTCATGTGTGCTATCACATTAAATGTATAATGCAAACTCGGATAATGCAAACTGGCGCATATAAAAACATTGAAATCGTTCCAATGAAGATTGTGATTAATTGGAAAATCTATATTTTTACCCAGACCTACTTCTATAAATCTCCATAAGCATTTCAGAAAATCTAGAGTAATAACAATCAATAATGTTTGCATTTAAATCATTTAAATAAGCCAAACAAATGAAGAAAGACTCACCCACAATTCCCCAACAAGTTCTGGGGGCGGACTTAAGATTAAGGTGGTGGGGTTATGATTAGGCAATCAGGTAGCAGCCCCAGCGAGGGGGTAATAATATGGCAGGGAGTCAAAATTAGGCACAACACCGTAATCAGACAGTCTCTTAAAGCAGAACCTCTCTGCTGAAGTCAAAGCCGGATAACATTCAAACAACCGTATCTGACCATGGACTGAGACTGGCATTGTTGGAATCTATGCTGACTTGCTCAAACTTACTCAACAAGGACATGTGACCTGAATAAAGCACAAAAAATGACAGATGACCTCGAAGCAAAGCTGCCTCAACAACAGTAGAGTTATCAACTGTATCGAGTAAGTCTAAGGTTTCTGTATTTTAAGTTATTATCAGAGAACAAAAGCAATAACATGACCTAGAACGAGTTCCGAATATCAACAATATAAAATTGGTATTCAGCCCAATAATACGATTGAAATTGTGACTGTTTTTAAACAACAGATCAATAAACAAAGAAGTTACGATTTAGACAAGTTACTTTATTTTTTTGCTTCGATTGCAAATGAAAATTGATCCAAACAAAATATCAGCAGAATTGTTGCACGTAGCAAAAGTGTTTAATTCCTGAATGAATCAGTTAAACAGCAGTCATATCACCCTGTAGCCCAAGATGCCCACTGAAGCTAAGCAGGGGTGAGCCTGGTCAGACCTGGATGGGAGACCTCCTGAGAAAACCAGCTGGAAGAGGTGTTAGTGAGGCCAGCAGGGGGCGCTCACCCTGTGGTCTGTGTGGGTCCTAACGCCCCAGTAAAGTGAATGAGACACTATACTGTCAAAGAGCACCGTCGTTCGGATGAGACGTTTAACTGAGGTCCTGACTCTCTGTGGTCATTAAAAATCCCATATCCTTTGGAAAAAGAGTAGGGGTGTAAGCCCGGCATCCTGGCCAAATTTGCCATTGGCCTCTTCCCATCATGGCCTCCTAATCATTATACTGATTGGCTTCATCTCTCTGTATGTCTCCACCAGTAAGCTGGTGTGTGGTGGGCGTTCTGGCGCACTATGGCTGCCGTCGAATCATCCAGATCGATGCTGCCCATTGGTGGTGGTTGAGGAGATTCCCCCTTCCATATGTTAAAGTGCTTTGAGTACCTAGAAAAGCTGTAATTGCAAAAAGCCATTATTGCAGCGTTTAGGAGAGCTTGCATTACATTAAGTGGTTTTACATGGCTAATGAGGGACTATAGGATCGGTCTGGCCGCACTAAAGGCTGTCGATTCATATCATTACAGTGACATGGTGATCAATATGCAGGCAGAAAATGAATCACAGAGTACGTTCAGGAATATAGTCTATATTGTCAGTTTTTAGGAGGGCATTAGCATATAGAATAGACATGAACAAAAAGACACTGCAATTTTGATTGACGCTGCCAAGTGTTTGGCTCAACAACAACTGTGATACTGCATGCTGATTCTAAAAGTCGAGAGCATTTGAAATGTGGAAAAGGTTAACAAATGATGATGCGCTAACACATCACAAGTGGTTTGCATCGCAAAGACTTGGCAAACTCTTGTGCAGCCTTGAACCGTATGCTCCAATCATAAAATGAGATCGAAAATGCCAAAGTCATTACAGGCACGTTGGAATCGAGTGCATGATTTATCTGTTTATCACAGTCTCACGTTTCCTCTCTTGAATACAGTTTTAATGACATGAATAGCAGGCGATATGGGGGCTCATGGTAGTTCCACACAATCAGCAGTGTCTCCATCCGCAGAGATGAGATTGGCATCTCAGAATGAAATATATCTGCCAATTCCAAAAGGAACAGGAGCAGCGTCTCTCAATGATATTGAGCATTAGCATTCCTCTTCCAGCCGGTCTACACAAATGACCTTTGTCGGGCCAAAATCGTGTGGGGAAGCCAGAAGAGCCTGTAATCTGGTTATAGCATCACACCTCAATATCCTCCTTCCATGTCACACCTTCTGTTGTAGATCAGGGGACAAATCCCAAGATTTAAAGGAATAGATCACCATAACATGAACATTCTGTCATTATTTACTCACTCTCATGTTTTTACAAAACCTTATAACTTTCTTTCTTCTGTGGAAAACAAAAGAAGATGTTTTAAAGACTGTGGCTGGTTGCTTTTCTGCACGCAATTACAAGGAATGGCGACCGGAGTTACAAGCTTCAAAAATGACTCAAAAGCATCATGAAAGTGTCATAAATGACTTGCTTCCTGGAGACATGATCACATTTCAGTGAACACCTGTTCGCATTTCTTTTTGTTCCTCACATAAAGGTATCGTTTTGCTTCAGAAGAACTGTAGTCTTGAAGTGTTTCAGTCACATGGACTACTTCTATAGTAGTATTGTATCCTTCTTGAAACTTGAAAGCTCCTATGAATTCACCTCCAGTCTTTATGATATACTGGTCTTTAGATAATACAGTACTTAGTTTCCTCCCTAAGTGGAAGTATGGGATTTTTATGTTTATTTATTTAGTTTTTTGCCTGTTTTATCATCTGCCAAGCGAAAATTGTCACACAAAATAATCATCAAAATAATAATCATCAACCCCCAGTGAAATTACAGCAGGAAGGGCTAAACTGATGAGTAGTAATCTTGTCAATGACTGTGCTAATATTCAAACACTTTCATTGTTTAAGGCCTCATCTGCATATAAATTGAGGCATGTGTTTGATTATTATGTTGAGTTTGCAATCCGAGAAGGTGTATGAATGCTGTATGAATACGTTAGTAGTGCTCTGGATCTCAAACAGACCTTGTGCAGTTTAATTCGTTCCAAATCAAACTGTCTGTCTGCCAGCATGTATGTCCATTGTAATTGTAAATGCGCATTAAGCATACTACAATGAATCCCATGTCTAGTCAAACAGAACAGATTGGTGTTGAGAACCCAAAGACCAAAACTCATCAAAATTGAATTTGAGGTTCAGAAAAACTGGCACCACAGATTTATCGTAACAGAAGTCCTTATTTCTGGGGAAGTCAATTCACGCTGCCAGCGTATTATCATCATTTGCACAGCATAAAAGTTAGAATCCTAAAAATAGTCTACTTTGCAAGTTAAAATTGTTTTACATACACGATTGCATGTTTGAAATTTGAGGATGAAAACTCAAGTGAGAAGAAAAAGCAAAAAAAGTAAAAAGCAAGTGCATAATCAACCTTAACCAGAGAGACTTGCTCTCGGTCTCAAAGTATAAATAGTTTGTCTTAAAAACAGTCAGAATTTTGGTTTGCAATTCAATTTTTATCCTGTATTTAACAGACCCAAGTTCTAGTGTGAATCATTAGCAATCCAAAAACATGGCCTGTATCAATTTCCAGGGCCTGACATTTCGATTCGTCATATACAAGCCTATTATACTTGCGTTCATATTACAATCATCATGAAATACTTCAGTGGCACTCCAGTACAGCAAACTGCATGAGTTGGTGTTTTCTACAGGGTCATTTCCCAGCAGCGCTAATGGATGTGTGGTTGCAAAAAGCCATTGTGTAGCGTTACTTTAAGGTGAATCTGCATGTTATTCAGATACTTTGCTTGTTTCAGAGGCCATAATATTCTCATAATATTCAGGCCATATTGTGTAATTCAGCTGAGGGTTCCCGTGTGGTCACACATTAACACCAGAGAGACCTGAGCTGCTAAAAGCTTTAAGTAACAGTGTGCCAGGAAAACTCACAGACTGTGCATGTTGGTCAAAAGAAACAAGGGTCTATTGGGCATGCCACAATGTTCATTTTTGTTGTGTTCATCATTATTATAAATTCAATCTAATAGGGGGTATGCATCAGCATGTGTGACACAAACAGTACAAGAACAGTACGCATTATAAAAATACTAGAACCCAAAGGGTCGAGCTTGGGCTGGTTTGCATCATTCAATAAGCCCGTCAATAATGCAGGTAATTTGCTGTTGTTATTGAATCAGTCAAATCGGACCTTAGGTAGCAAGCTAAAAAAAACAAACAGGAACTGGAATTATTAACCACACTGAAAATCAAACTATATCCACAGGAAATTGGTCTTCAAAATACTGTTTAAAGGGTAACTAAACACTGAAACAACTTTTTTTAGTTAATGATCTGTAAGAATGGAGCTTCATAAATGCTGTTCTTTGATTCGAGTACATTTTTTGAAATTTGGGTATAAAGTGTTTTAATTTTCAAATATATGGTGTAAAAACGTCTGAGTGCTGCCCTCTTCAGGTTAAACGGAAAGCTCCTGCAGTAGGGGTACTCTCTGACGTAGGATACTCTCTGACGTAACTCTGTCACGCCCTTGGTGCGAGCTTACCACGCCCTTGGCAGCCCCTGGTATAAAAGCATCTGGTTCCGTCAAAACTACTGTAGCGAGTCAGGAGTTGGAATTACGAGTAAGTTATTGAAAACGATCAGGATTATATTTGAAAATCAACAAACAACAAATAAAAGAAGCAGCTCTATGCACTTTTTTAGGCAAGATTATATTCTGTGGCATTTCCTTCTGACCGTCGTCAATAGCAACGCATTATAAACACAGTGCAAATCCATGCATCACAACGGACGCGCTCTCTCGTTTCATTCAAATACAATTTGCCGTCTTGCGTCTCCGTTTTTGATTGTATTGAAAATAAAATCAGAGTTAATTTATTGTTTACAGAGTTTGATAATATTGTTGTGATCATCTTGTCTGGACGATTGTTTTGCACGCTGTACAAAATGGATTTATAAACAGGTAAGATTTAAAACATTAATGCGAACTTTTCTTCGTGGAAGCTTCACGTTTATTTCAAGTGAGTGAGATAAAATATTTCAACTCAAAACAACATTTTGAAGTGTATTGCAGCGACTTTTTTGTGCATGTTCTGCAGACAGGGTGACCATCATCGATTAAGTTTCCCTCAGGACTTTTGTAAAAGCCAAAATATGACCACACACCTCAGATTTGGCCCTCTTAAAAGGCAGAAAAATCAGATGAAGGTGGGGAAGAAAATACTTCAAATGACCGCTCTGTTGCAAAGCTACTTGCGTCACTCCAGTCGGTCTCCATTTTAGCGAGTTTGACAGCAGCTGTCAATCAATCCCTCACTGCGGTCTCAGTTCGTCCCCTCTATCTCCGCTGGGCTCTGCCCACTTTTCCAGCATTTTTCAAATATTGCCAGTGGGTGGAGTCAGGCTCTGAACAGAGGTTTAGATACCCTTTAAAGGAATTGTAGGTAGGAATTGTATAAAAAAAAACTTTTTCCAAATTTGTTTAAACTTTCTGTATATATCAATGCATAATTAAAATGTAAGTACTCTGAAAAAGAAAGTATAAAAATCGAGTGTCTGTAGACCTCTCACGACTGTTTTAAAGACAGCTCATTATTTCCATTCACTCCACCCCCTCCCTTCTGGGCTCCTTCCAAAGCCACGCCTCCAAAACACATGAACGCGCGACTCCGACCGCTGAGCTGAAGACGCATTATTTACCTGAGACGAGCGGAGAGGAAGGAGCGCAGTGCATGTAGTGACATCATGTCAGAATCACATGTAATAAAAAAATCTAACTTTATCATTATGAAGATAAACAAATAAGATGTATTTTAGTACTCACTATCAAGTAGCATATTGATATTGGTAAAGTTTAAAATATATATTTATTGATTCGCTAACGAGCTAGTTATCTATAAGGCAAAGCTAAAAACAGGTTGCATGATACACGTTTTTCCATTGCCATCATTTACACTGTGATGAAGATGAATTTCGTGTAACATTCATAACATGGTGTTCTGCATGTAAGAGTTTCCATAATGAAAGCATTGTTGACTCTGATGAGGACTACACTCCAGAGACAAGTACCGCATCGTCAGCTCGAGGACAGATCCGGGGTCGAGGGATTTTTTGTTTAAAAACAAAACAAAGGCGAAAAAACGTGCAGGTAAACTTCCAGGTGAACATGGTAAAAGAGTTAGACAGAGGGTAAATATAATTCTAAGAAAAGTTCCTGGATGCGGCCTACTATCTGTTAAACATGTATTTAGTTATCTAAAGCAAAATTATTCACAATTCAACACTATAGCTATCATCTTGAGCTAGGCATATATATCATTTATCATTTCTAGTACGGCTCGCTAAGTAATGTTATGTTAGCTATATTAGGCAGCTACGTGTGCTAATGACACATGCTTCATGAAAACATAAAGAAAAAAATATGTATGATCAATGAACAAAAAGAAAGATTTACCTGTCCAGCAGAAATATAGCCATCCAGGCGTCACTTTTCAGCCCCTTGAGGTCTCTCAGTTCTCGCCATCGCTGGAAAGCCACGCCGATATTGACATGCGTTTTATTTTGTTGTTTATCCAAAGACTTTTTGTTCATTACCTTTTCTAGTAACTAGGGCCGGGACTTTAACGCGTTAATTAAGATTAATTAACTACAGACTTTAACGCGTTAATTAATTACACAAATTATTTTTAATCGCACTTAATATTGCACCGCGGAACGTTTCTCACTGGATGAGTTTCGGCGGACCGATTATACTGGCGCACCAACTAGCGTTCATGACGAAGAAGCTGACGAGATCGCTTTGGTTGGTTGGCCGGTGGATGGGAAATTTTGTTACAAAAACGAACGGATGGAAGCGTCGATAAGAGCATGGTTGTGTGCAAGCTATGCAACAAGGAATTCGCTATTGCTATCAGTGTAGTGTAGCAATATGCTATTGCTACACTTAATGGCAAAAAACACCGGTCTACTGGTCTTGGTTGAACCAAAATAAACAATATTTTGTTGCTTAAGCTTATGTATTCAGTCATTATTCAATGGTATACTAAAAATCCATGTGAAAAAAATTACTTCTCACTGTTCTCAGGTCAAATATTTATGCAATTAAAATGCGATTAATTTCGATTAATTAATTACAAAGCCTCTAATTAATTAGATTATTTTTTTTAATCGAGTCCCGGCCCTACTAGTAACGTTACTGTCTACCTTTTTTTGCCTGGTTTGCCTTCGCGAACTGCATATGTGAATTTTGGTTGGTCTTTCTCTGCCATTGTTTTGCTATTCCTAGGTTCCGTGCCTCTTGAATAGGGCTTGGGCGCCGCGTTGCATTCTGGGACGTGGCGGCCATGTTGACAGCTTCGCGAATGTAAAAAGACAGCAAGTCGAACAAGGAGAAGCAGCAGAGTTGGGAGAAAGTAAGTTAAAAATATGTTAAAATCCCTAAAAGGATGCTGAATTTACCGGCATACGTTTAATAGGGAAACCAGGGACCGGTATGTTGACAAAACCGGCACTTTTAACGGTTTGGATCCATTTGAAATTTCCAACAAACAGTGGGAGCACAGTAACTTAATCTGGACAAAGGTAAACTGCACTCCACCTAGCTGCTAGTTTAGTAACAGTTAAAGTGCTAACAACCATTCACACATGTAACGTACTTTTAACTATGTGTTTCAAAAGTGTAGTTAGTAGCTGTTTTAAGCAAAACTTAAGTTAGTAAGCTAAACGATGCTTAAAGCAAGGGGGTAGCAACAGGACAACAGTACAGAGACTGACAGGTCCGATTGAAGGGCTAATGTTAATGTTATGAGAATATTAAAATACGTGATATTTTACAGGAAAATACTAAAACGGGAAGACAGCGGGAAAAGAGCTCAAATACATGAGAAACCCAGAAAAAACGGGAGGGTTGACAGCTAACGTTACTAACTACACGTTTGAAACACATAGTTAAACGTACATGTGTGAATGATTGTTAGCACTAACAGTTACTAAACTAGCAGCGAGGTGAAGCGCATCTTAACGTTACCTTTGTCCGGATTACTGTGTTCCCACTGTTTACCGACTCTTTGTTGGAAATTTCATGTGGATCCAAACCGTTAAAAGTGCCGGTTTTGTCCACATACCGGTCTCTGGCTTCCCCATTTAACATATTCCGGTAAATTCCACATCATTTTAGGGATTTTAACATATTTTTTCTTTTCTTTGTCCCAACTCTGCTGCTTCTCCTCGTTCGACTTGCTGTATGTTTACATGCGCGAAGCTGTCAACATGGCCGCCACGCCAGTAATGACGTCACGACGCCCAAGCCCTATTCCTCAAATCAAACAGATTCGCGCGCAAGTGGGCAGGTCCTGTGTGGCAAAAGGGTGGTTGCCATGGTTGCGAGAGAGTGACAGTCGCCTAAGCCAATTCTGTGTTTCGTCCCGAATGTAAATAATGAGCTGTGTTTAGTGCAGATTAAACGGTCTAGAGTCACTCGATTTGTATACTCTTTTTATCAGAGTACTTACATTTTAATTATGTATTGATATATACAGAAAGTTTAAACAAATTTGGAAAAAAGTGTTTATAAAATTCCTACCTACGATACCTTAATCGCTGCCCTAGGAGGCCACGCCTACCGGTAACAGCAACAACAAATCTAGGCTAGTCTAGTGAGTCTCCGTGATGAGTCTGCCCGAAAATGTGTTTCGAGATTGCCCAAAATGTCCGGGATTCGGCTATTGCGTTCTACAGTCGCCATTCATCATGTTTACTGTGGCGAGCAGGACGAGTGAGGGCCGTGTGGAGAACGACGCGAGGCCGGTGGCGTGATTACCGATGAGCGACACATGTGAGACGCAAGTTACCGGTCTCGTATCTCTCACGGAGGAGCGGGAATTTTCTTAGCAATATTAAAACGCACATCAACCGATCACTTTTTTAGCGTTCATGTAAACACAACATTCAGATTCACCAATCAGAATGAATTCAGTTAGATTGAAACAAAAGCTGTACATGTAAACAAGAAAGCATGGCGACTGCAGAAAGCAAAAGCTGAATCCCGGACATATCCGGGAAAAAGAGGACCTTATAAAGTTACTACTCGGCTTTCTCCACAGAACAAGAGCCTGCTAGCTTAGCTTCCAAAAAAAATGGCTGACACTATGTGTAATCCCAATCCTCCATAATGCATCCGTCTGCGTATTCAGTACCTTCGTCCATATTTTCAAAAAGTTTCTGCAAAAAGTGAAATCAAAGGCACTGGCACTGATCTGTGATAGCTCTGTTAGCGCATTAGGTCCAACCTATGGGCGGGTTTGAAAGGGTGGGATCTAGTGCTTGTAGTCTTTACAGAAATCCCCCCCTCTTACACTTCCTCCTACAATGACGTAAAATGACGATTTTTGCGTCATTGTAGGAGGAAGTGAGAAAGGGTAAATAGCAGATTTCTCTCCTCTCAGGGGAAAATGAGAGAGTGTTGCACGAGCATTCAATAGTATAACTGGGTTTCTAACAATGGAAAGCTTAATGCAAATGGGTGGAGTGTCCCTTTAAAAACGATGAAATGTGTGAGATGAGGTTTATGATCCAGACCATGTAGAAAGCGATAAGAAGCGCGTCATGTCGGCTATCTCAGCATGTTTACAGTTATTTGCGCTTCAGCACAGTGAGATGATAATAATATCTGTCACTGGGGCTTCGTAACTGGCCTTTCTCAATTTAGAGACTCATCATAGACTCGGATCACATCCTGCGAGACCCTAATGAAAGCCATGTATGTGACGGAAGGACTAATGGCGCCATTACTAGAGTCAAGTTCCCTCCGCTGGCCTTTATTTCAGCATGCTGGGCAATGTCAGCACAGATATGAGGACGAGGCCCTCCACTTCCCCGGCAGATGAAGAGCCAATCCATCCAGAGCACTACCCATAAACCTCTTATTACAAACACGTAAAGAGCGAACCGTTTTTGCACTTCGACCCCCTCACAAACAGACAGAGCGTTTAGAGCGGCGTGAACCCGGCCTCGATGCTATTCCATGGCAGAAACACACAGAATGGAAGAAAACTCAATTTGCACGTCAGGATGATTGCATGCTGCAGTCGGCAGCCATTTGCGGACTGGCCTTTTAAACCACATACAACCCAATACATCAGTGCCCTTGTGAACCCTGCATGATGTTGCCGGTTGTCGATGTACGTGACGAATAACAATATCGTATATTAGCTAAAACAATCAAACCAATATGGTCATTTCGTAACCTGTAATGCGTTTTCAGCCAGTCTTTAATAATATTGGCATATGCATATTCAACCCGATCTCACGGGAATTCGTACGAATTCTACGAGGTGGCTAATTCGTACGAATTCATACGACCTCACTCGTACGAATTTGTACGATTTGGGCTAAAACGTACATATTTGACGAGTTGGCCAATTCGTATGAATTCGTACGAATGACCTACCCCTGACCCCGCCCCTAAACCTACCCATCACGTGGGTTTAGACAAATCGTACGAATTCGTACGAGTGAGGTCGTACGAATTCGTACGAATTAGCCACTTTTTAATCACTCGTACGAATTCGTACGAATTGGTCGTGAGATAGCGTTGGCATATTCAACAGAATGCAAGTTAACAGCATCTTGCTACACAATCTGTGAAAAGATTGTGCCGAAATTGTACATTTCTCATGATCCTAAAAAAACAACAACATTTTGATCTAAAGGATTCTGCTTAAATATTAAATACTGAGAAAATTCTTTCTAAAAGTAAATCATTTTGGTGAATTATTATTAGTTCATTAAATAATATGCACTAAATGGATATTGGATTGATGAATCGATTAATAATTAAATGAATAAAATGGTTTTAATTAAAAGGTCTAATTGCTTTACTGTTATTTAAAAATGTGTAAAACATTCAAAATAAAGTATGAATATGTTTGTCCACTGGTGTATGTGAATCTCTCAAAGAAAACAAATACATTTGTATTCTGATTATATCAAATAATGTAAATACATTAAGGATTGATAAATCAATTGATAATTAAATGAATCAATTGCATATCATGTGTTTTTATTAAGAGTTCTAAATGCTTTAATCATTTAAAATGTGTAAAATATTCATAATAAACCATCAGAATGTAAGTCCAAACTTTCGACTGGTAGTATAGCAATCTTTCTGAGAAAGAAAAATGCATTTATTCTGCATATAATGCAAGTATTCTGAATATCCATGTCCATGAGTGCATTGTATTGTATGGCGCCATGTTCTAAGATTTGATCTACTGCAGGAACGCTTGAATGATATGTTTCCATTCCTGCAGAGGAAACATCTGAATGAAGACAAAAGCTCGTCTCCATACCTGTAAATGTGTTTGTAAAGGTCATCATGATTGTGCCCGAAATGTAATTTTGCTGTATTTTACGGCTCTAATGGCGACACTGAATGCATTAAGGTTTCTCAGAACCTCATAATTCAGAAGATTATCTTCAGAAGATGCCAATGACCTTCTTCCACATGCGTTTCACTATTCCTGTTTTGTTTCGTCCGGTGTCGGAAGCACAGAATTCCCAAGCACTACCAGCAAAGAAAAAGTTTCTGTCGACAAAGTTATGCTAATGCTGTTTGAATTCTGAAGCAGAGAAGGTGTTATATTCAGAGCAGATTTTAACAGAACAAAATGGTGTGTCAAACTCAATTAGCGCTTGGAGGATTGAGAGATCACAGATTGGAGGGTCATAATTATAACCTGCTCTTGGCTGGCAGTTTTTCTTTTCAACGAGATTGATCTGCATAATTGCAGAAAGAAGTCAGGAGGCAGTGTGTGTGACAGGATGTTTTTTGGAGGTTCTCAGACGACAAACAAAAGGCTCCTACAGGATTTCTGGTCTGACGGATCTGACGATATGAATGACGGGTTTGATAACCCACCTCACACAGTCACGAAAGACAGCTGGATTTATAAACGACTAGATGACTCACTAAAATGAAACAGTATATGAAAAGCTTGACAGCATTGTGTTTTAGTTTACTTCTATTGAACCACATTTTAATTAAAGTCTCTCATTTTATAGCTAGTACTTTACTTAAAGTAAAGCCATGTTTTATTTTTTCCCCTCCTGTGTTCGTCAAGGGTTCTTGCATCAAAAATGATTTTGTTTTAATTTAGCTGTTCACCTTCTCTCAAATTCTTACAATTATTCAACGTGGAAAGTTGGAATTATTTACTTAAAAAGTGAAAGAGCGACACTTTACTTGTAACTTGGAAACCTGTGCAAAAAAATCTAAAACAAGAACTCCCAATTTTGCTGATTTGTGGGTGTATGAAGTCACACGAACATGGTGGCACCTAAAGATGTACATTATTAATGCGAATGTTCATTTTTCAGCAAAATCTCAGTAAACCAATAGACCTATAGACGCCATATTGAATTTAACGTGGATGAAAGTGGCTGTGAGGGATAGACTTGAGAGTTTTTGTCTACTGAAAGTTTTTTGAGTCAACAACAGTATACTGTACTTACTTCTATTTCACAGCCTCGTTGTCATTCCTGTCAAAAATGTTATAAATCGCTGCATCACGTTGATGCATATTTGCATAAAGTTAAATTCTGCTCAATTTTGTTGCATCACTGGTCTCTGTCTAATAAAATTGCCAACTCTTACTGAAAATGAATGGCTTCCATTTTGCTTTGTCACCGTAAATCACAAAAATGTTAGTGCGAACATCTCTGAAGACTACAATAGACAAATTACCTCAGTTATGACTGGCTGTTTTTGCAGCTTGGTGGATTATGGAGGGGTTTTGCATTGTGAACATTATAGTATATCTTAATGCATTAAAGGGGTCATCGGACGGCCATTTTCTTTGGGGGTCATTTTCATTTCCCATGATTCTTTAGGGTCTTCGTGTAAAGTTTGTAACATACTTTGGTTAAAATTTCTCTATGGTTGTGTAAAACAACACCCTTTTTAGCTCCTCAAAAACAGCTCTGTTCACAGCGACCCGTTTCGGTGCATGTCTCTTTAAATGATAATGAGCAACTGCTCACACCACCCCTCTCTTCCATGGGGGGTGTTGACACAACACACAAGTGCTGCCATGGCAATCTGCCTTGCAGAAAGTATACAAATGGCTGAGGGAGGAAATATGCTAATATAGGGAAATATGCTAATACGGGACAGTCCGTCAGTGGTCGTGGGCGGAGCATGAGCAATATGACATCATATTGCTCAGAAAATCCAAACGGCTTGATTATTGAGAGTGTTTATAGGCTTTTTGAGAATATATATATTTTTTTCATTGTGTGGTTGTGTCCACACACTGCAAAGACACATATATGCAAACACCATGTAAAAGTGAATTTTGCACCCCTTTGCAAAATTCTCAAAAATGAAAGACAAATCCCTTTTTAATGCTTTATTAATCCTAGCTGGCTTGCAGAGGAAAAACCAGAACTGCACAGAAGAAACAGAAGAGCTAATCTCGTTTTCCACCCTGACTTGTTAATTGCGTTATTACTGTGGATGGGTGGACGCTGTCTTCCTCTTCATCTCTGGAGACATAACTGTAAATTGACCCTGCTACTCTGTTCCTCACAGCTAGTTCACTAGCAAACTGTTATGCTGATAGCACCCTGCCTCCACAAAGCAGCATTTACACAAGCCCACTATAAGTTATCGAATACCAGAACTGATGTAGCAGTCTTGTTCTTTTACAGGGACAAATGTAATTTAAAAGATCCATTATTGAAATTTAAACATTGTGTTCAAGTGTAAGTATATTAAAGGGGACCTATTATACAAAATTCACTTTTACATTGTTTTTGAACATAATTATGTGTCCGCAGAGATGTGACTAATTTCACCAATTAATTACTGATGTGACTAGAGAACTATCCAGAATTAAGCACTGGTTTGACCAAAATAAACTATCCTTTAATTTAAGTAAAACTAAATATATTATATTCAGTAATCGACAAATTAAAACCAGCATGAGCTTAAAGATTGATGATGTGGAACTAAAAAGGGTGAATGAAAACAAATTTCTTGGAATAATATTAGACCATATTATCCTGGAAACCAGCTCATGTTCAATCAAAACTGTCCAAAACAATAGCTGTATTACATAAAACCAAGTACTTTTTAAATACGCCCTCTTTGTATATTCTGTATTGTTCTCTTATTGTTCCATACTTTTCTTACTGTGTTGAAATATGGGGGCATGCTTACACCACAAACACAAAACCTATTTTTATTTGACAAAAAAAAGCTATAAGGATAGTCAATCATTCACCGTTTAATGAACCGACAAATTCTATATTGAGCCAAATTAAAGCAATAAAATTTTCCGATTTAGTCAGTCTGAATACTGGCGTCTTTATGTTCAAAGTTAATAGGAAAATAGTGCCTGAAGATATACTATGTTTGTTTGAAAACAGAGAACAGAAATATAACCTAAGAGGAGAGAACGTGTTCAAAAAACAAATGGTTAGAACAAACTTTAAAATGAACACCATTTCGGTAAAAGGGGTCGGCTTGTGGAATGGTCTCACCGATGATCTTAAGAGGAGCAATTCCATTTATTATATATAAAAAAAAAAACAGTTTAAAATCCTATTTTTTGACAAATATTTGGATGGTTAAGAAAAATTGTCCAAGATAAGTTTATGTATAATAAGCCACGGCTTCAGCCTATACCCGTTCGGTTACCTTCTTTGTTTGTAATGAATTTGCTGTACATACATTCTGTTCTATGTTTAGTAACCGAATAAACCTTTATATGTCGTTATTATTATGCGTATACAACCACTCTATTATCCTAAAAATCCACCCACTCTGGATTTTCCCCATTAATCAGAGTGTCACAAAATGCTATACATTGTGACGACCCCGCCCACAACTGACAGCCCTATTAGCTTAGCTCCTCCCCTAAGTGTGCCGTACACCGTCCGCCATGTTTATGTCATTTAGCAGCAGCATTCAAGTAAGAAATTCATTCTTATTAAAGCTACTAAAGTTATTCAGTCAAGAGTGAGTGATTTTCTGTTTTTCTTTTGTTGTTTGGTTCACATTAACAGCAAAGAGAAGCAGGTACTGTACATTTGGCTGCTGTGACTCAGATCTAATATACACATGCGATTTCTTTCACAGCTCTTTGCGTTCACAGACATCTTTATGTGAACTTTGTGCATTTGAGAGTTTAAGTGCAATAAGACGTGAAAGAGAAATCAGTTTAGTGCTCACACGACAGGCACTGTGTGCGACAGGCTTTACGTAAATGTGTGCTCAGAAAACCACATATCAGAAGTTTAAAATGAATATGAGTTTAAGATTAAAACGATATGGCTTTAAAACGCATGCAGATAATAAACTTTCATGATGATGAAGAACTGCAATGTCACTTAAGCGTAACCGCGAGTTGCAAAGGCTCCGCCCTCTCCTGGAAAGCGGGGTGGGGAGCAGAAGCTCATTTGCATTTAAAGATACACACACACAGGAAAAGTACATGTCTTTGTTTCTACCCAAAAGGGGGCAATTACAGAATGTGTATAATAAATAAGTGAGATACTTTGAGCTGAAAGTTCACAGCCACATTTTGGGGACTTGTATTGCATAAAAAGGGCATAATAGGTCACCTTTAAAGGGTCACTCCACCCATTTCAACATTAATCTTTATTGAAAGTGGGTTATGTAGTTGAAATGTAAAAGAAATTTTGAATTTGGTGCCCTCTTGACCGAGAAAAGACAGAAAATAACTTTAGGGCGCATTTGTATATAAGACAACAACTCCCACAATGCACCACACTGCACAGCTCCGCAAGCCACTCCCACTAATCCAGAACAGTGCGCAAACATCAGAGAAATCACTCTTCAGTCTACAAGGCTAGCTGCCAAAAGAGTTTAAAATTCTGTTCACACAAAATGTCTAGTTAGTTGGCTGTGGCGAGCAGGACGAGGGACGTGAGAGGACGGCGCGAGTGATAATGAATGACACCTGTGAGACGCAGCGGTCTCATATCTCTCACGGAGGAGCGGAAGCACAAAAGGAACAGGCCTGATTTTATGTTTTGTTTCTGTTGTGTGTGGCTAGCTGGCTTATACTTTTGTTTTGTATTTGTATTATTTTACTATTAAAATGTTTAAATGTTCGCCGGTTCCCGCCTCCTTCTTCCCACAACAACGAACCCTGTTGCATTGGCAAACTCATTAGCGAATTACTCCTCGTTTGTATTTCTTTCTATATGGTGAATTATTGCATGATACCTGGATGTTCAGTCAGAACATATGCGGTGCGACACTAGGATGGTTCCCATCACAACACAAACGTCCGTGTGCTCGTCTGATTCAGAGATTTCGTCCAGGAGAAATTGCTATCGTTGAAATTCTCTGCAGCAGACGGACTCTATCTGTGTCTGTAGCGCACAGCGAGAGCACAGGCACCAGCGGTCCGCCCAGCTCGAACCCGTCCGGGCTCCTCGTCCGCCTCCTGTTCCTCCAGCTGCTCTTCACTATATTGCGGCTCGTAAAGATAGCCACGAACAGCGGATTCAAGCAGCAGAATTTCAAAATCCTCTTCTTCCATATCATGTTTAGTTTCTTCCATATCGTGTTTAGTTTCTTCCGTCTTTGTCATAACTTCCTATCTCCACAGCGGTTGTTAGCTTAGCTTATAAACAAGACTGATATTGATTTCAGTATCTACAAGTGAAGTCCCACCCACTGATCTGTGATAGCTCTGTTAGCGCATTAGGTCCAACCTATGGGCGGGTTTGAAAGGGGATCTAGTGCTTGTAGTCTTTACAGAAATCCCCCCCTCTTACACTTCCTCCTACAATGACGTAAAATGACGATTTTTGCGTCATTGTAGGAGGAAGTAAAAAAGGTAAATAGCGGATTTCTTTCGTCTCAGGGGAAAATGAGAGAGTGTTGCACGACCATTCAATAGTATGACTAGGTTTCTAACAATGGAAAGCTTAATGCAAATGGGTGGAGTGTCCCTTTAAGGTAGTATTTGTTGGACTGAATTGAATTTATGCTTTATATGCAATTTAAATACAAAGATCACTGTGTACAGACAGGACGACTTTCTTTACTGTATCACAGTAATGAGAATGAGATCAATGCACATTTTGGTCATGAGAATTTATTTATAAATACTTTATTAATACATATATACTTTTTAATCTTGTGCAATTACATAACATACATATATATTATGTATATATTTATCTAAAAATAAATGTATCAATTCAATATCTATAAATGTAATACACCGGTGTCTTAGTTATTTCTTTCAGCCATTTTAATGTCATCCTTTACAGACAAAATGATACAGAAGAGCAAGTTCAGAATTGCATCCGACAAAGAAAATCACACAAGCATCCTTATCACGCTCAGTGTGCAAACTGGATCTGTGAAGACACTTTCTTAGTGTGTATTCTCTATCAGTCGTTACCCATAAGCCACAATTTTTCACCAATCATCTATTAAGATAACACAGAATAAAACTTTATTTTTGAATCGATAAGCGCAGTTTTATTAAAAAAAAGAGCTGCAGGACAATAAATCAATTGCGAGGTCTGTTTACTGGAGGCTCACAGCTTAAATAACAACACACAAGGTGACATTAGTGATGAACACACTGTAAGTGTTTTGGCCTCTGTAGTGGCATAGGGCAGGCTCAGGTGTAGCACAACATTCCCAGATCGCTCATGGCCCCTGAGGGGCTTTTAAACAATGTCATCCAGGTGATGTTGATCCAAGGTCGTGACCCTTTCCTTCCACCAGCGGGGAGCGTCTCACCTTTTGAAGCGGGCTGTTTAAACACGGCGCAGAGGGAATTAAAGACTTTGTTCTCCAGTGAAGCGGGATAATGGGCTCTGACCGACAGAGCCTTTGAAAGATGCTGAGGTGAAAGAAGCCCCTGAAGAGGCTGCTGTGACGTGAAGGTGAAGGAGACAATGCGAGAGAGTGTGCGTGATTCTGGTACCTGGTGTGAGCCTCTCATCAGTGTGGCTGATTGCGACACAGTGAACGCGCTCTGATTGAGTGTGTGACGAGGACTCCGGCAGTGTAAGAACATTTACTGTAAGCAATGACAAAATTTGATGTCATGAACAAACATGTTTTGATATGTGCCACTGCTCAGGATTTAAGGTTTTAATCAAATAAAAGTGGAAAAAGGCCAATCGTGATCTTCTATGACATGTACACAATGGGGGTCCTATTAAAAGGGACCTACTATGCCCTTGTATTGATTTTGTTTTTGGGGTCTATTAAGTTTTCATGCTTGAATGTTCAAAAACATTATTTTTCACATATTTTGTTGCAGCACCCTATTTGTTTCAGCACCATATTTTACATATTTTATTTCTTCCCAGTCTGTTAAACATACATGTATGGATGCGGTGCGACGCAACGCAACATGACAAATCCCTGATTGGTCGGCTGGACCTGCGTGCTGTGATTGGTCAACCACTTCAAGTGTGTTTTGGAAATGTCCCGCCCCTTACCATAACCGTGAGTTTCAACACACTACTAACTCAACCAGGCCTCGTCCCTTTATTTTACTTGTGCCTTGAGCGGGAATTATTTAAATGAGGAATATTGTGACGTGTTCATTCCTGGAAGAAAACAAAAGACTAGGCATTTCAGGGAGTTTAGAAACAGTTACTTATATACAGAATAACTCCCACTGGAGTGACTTTGTAACTTTGCTGACCTTTTTCATGCTCAAACAGCAACATTACACACTAAAGAAAGTTGAAAATGTAAAATAAAACAAATCAAAAAACATAATAGAACCTTAAAAGGCTGTTGGCACAGGACATGCTTTTGCATTTTTCTATCGTAAGTCAAAGTTCATGAGCCCAACTAGCTGTTTTTTTAGCTTTCATATATGATTTTTAGCATGAGTGTCAAGTTTAAAACTTCTCACATGTGATGCTGCCAATCATTGTCCATTTTTAAAACAATGGCGCTATGAGATGAATCACGGGGCGAGATAAATATTTTAACTGTACTTAATCTGTACATGTGATCTGCACTCCAATTGGTTGTTGCCATAGTATGTCACTGCTCATTTGCATAAAGTTGAATTCCGCTCACCTTTGGTGCATCGCCAACAGTTTCTGTTGCTCAAGTCGTCTCAAAACGCTTGGGTTGAACACCCTTGAACGCCCTACAGCCTAGAAACGTTGACAATGTTAAAAAGTTTCAACTAAAATGACACACTTACTGTGCAAATGTACATGCAATGTTACTGCATACAGAAAAACAAAGATTTATTAGCCGTCGTGGACTACTAATCAAGTGTGTGAGTCATTTATTAATGTCGTTAAAGGGCAAGTATTCAGGGAAAATAATGAATTGATCAAAACAACCATTATGATTTACTATATAATTAACAACAAGACAATATCATTAATTAGAATTGTAATTCCACTGATGCTCTAGTTGTAATGAATAAATGTTATTGGCTTGTGACTCACCGAGTTTGTATCGATTCCCAAGAAATCCAAGGCAAACATAATCCCCCTCTGAGATGAGCTAAAACAGACACCGGATTTGCAATGCAAATTCAATTTCACCACCCGAGTTTCAATTAATGGAGTTACAATGACAAAGGATTGTAATTTCAGTAGAGGCACCTGCATAATTTGCTGTGCGGCTTTGAAAGATACATAACTGTCAAATTAAGGAAGACAAGTAATGATCATGTTCAGATATAGGCTATTGTATTTTTACATATTGGGAAGGTTTTGTGAAAAATCCACACTAAATTTCCTCTCCTAGACTAACTGAAACAAAAACATTTAGAGATGATCAATAATATGATTTTGTTCCATGTCATAATGTGACATTTTAGAAGATTTCTTCAGTGGAAAAAAGTGCAAATGTCCTTAACCTCAATGTTGTCAGGTTCATTTGATCGTATTTAATATCGTATTAGGTTTTGGAAAAAAAATAGAACTGTTAGCAAAATAAATAATAAAAGTTCTTTCATTTTAAATAAATATTTTTATTCATTTTATGTATGATTCGGAGATTTGTGCAAATGTTCAAGTCAAATGAGCTTTTTCTGAGTCTCTTTTCACATATTTTCAGCTACTGTTAAAAGGCAAGTTCGTGTTACATGGGGAAAAGACAATGCAGAGACACAAAGTCTATCCATGCTTGTTCGGCTTTTGAGAAAAAATACATTTTGTTTTAAGTTTAAAGCTGTTTCTATGGAAACAGCATTGTTGCTATGTGACAGTGAGGGTAGAAAACATGTGGCATGTGTAAGGTTCAGTCTAGAACATGTACTCATGCCTACTATAATCTCTATTCTGTGTGATTATATAGAAACATCCTGTCAATCATACACTCCTTGAGCAGACACATGTGTGTTTCAGCATCCACAATCACCTCAAAACTATAGAGAAAACTATTTTTTAGAGACATTGAGAGATTTTAAATGTTTTTAAATGTTAAATGCAGTCATGAAATTAATAAAGATAAACCAGTTTGGTGCAAGAATTAAATGTTTTCATTGGAAAACAGCAATTATTGAGAATGACACGCCATTTTTGTCAACACTGAGTTAAAAGCAATGTCATATTTGTATTTATTATTTAATGTAAAGTTATCATTTATTTAAATATTTTATTGTATTATATTTTAATTATGTATTATTTCATGTAATGTTTGTAATTTATTTTAATATAATATTGTATTATATTTAATTTATTTATTATTTAATGTAGCCTAATATTTGTAATTTTTTTTCAAACATTTTATTGTATTAAATTATATTTATTTAGTATTTAATGTAAAGTTAATTTATTTAAAATATTTGATTGTATTGTATTTATTATTTATTGTAATGTTTGTAATTTACTCAAATATTTTATTGTATTATATTTTATTTATTATTTAATGTATAATGTTTGTAATTTGTTTAAATATTTTATTGTGCTGTATTTTTTATTATTATTTATTGTAATTGATTTAAATGTTTTATTGTGTTCTATTTTATTTTGTTTATTATTTATTGTAATGTTTGTAATTGTATTGTATTTTATGTTTATCGCTTTAATTTGTAGCTGACTATTTCACTGCTAATGTGTACATATTTATCATACAGTATACAAAATTATGAGCTGCTGTTAAGGAATGTTTTGGAATATTTTTAAAAGCATAAATAAGAACAAAGTAATTATGCCATCATCACAATCACTAAAGGCCTACTGATATGGCAGTCAGCGTATCAGTAATGACACCATGCACAAATTCTGTTACATTAGAATTAGAATGCGTTTCATCATTACAGTTCTAATAGCTATTAGATCAAATCAGCCTGAAATAGGAGATAGATTAGTTAAGAAGCTCTATAGCACTAATTCATAAACACGGCTGTTTTTATGGAGAAACGCTGAAGTTCGATCTTTTCTAGAGTCTCTGTATTTTTATCGTTTCCCGGTTGAATACACAATTCTGAGAGTAATGGAAGGTTTATATAATAAAGAAGTCTAAGAAAAACAAATAATTAACCCTTACATTTTCAGATATTCTTGTAACACGGTCACATCCAAATAACTACATCCCCATCATTTCTCTACTGTAAGTCACTCTGGATAAAAGCGTTTGGTAAATCCATGAATGTAAAAGTAAATCAGGGCCACTGCATGCGGTTCACAAGCAGTCTGCACTGATCACTCCAAGACAAACAGAACAAAATGGAGCGACAGAGAGGAATTATTTTGATTATTTGCTGCAGAAAGTCTCTCATCCCTGTCAGTCTGGACACAAACTCCATCCAGAATACCAAGTAGCTCAGATCCAATTTGAATTCACTCATCCTCTCCATTTGAGCCAGCTAAACGTGCACAACGATTTTTTTTTTGTGGTAGTATGTGACAGTAGGCTCGATTAAGGCTATTTTCTCTATCCAGATTTCTCTTTTAAATTAGGGTCTTGTGATCCATACTATTTAACATGATCATTACAGCACATACAAAGACGACGCAACGTGACCTGTCACAAAACCCTGCAAAACACACGTCTCTGTAAGAGAACACCACGCCATTAGGAGAATCCATGTCAATCCCTGCTGTAGAAATAGCAGGCTTTGGCCATTTATTTGTGGTGATGGACAGCTCTACAATGGAGACCAAACTACCAAAGATGGTTCAAACAAATGGAAACAGCTTGGAGCTCGTAATTAAAAGTTGATGGTTTTTGTACTATTTGACATAATAACAAGGCTTTGCAGGAAAAATACACATCTTGAACGGACTAAATCTAAATACTGCATCTGTTTCAAAATCTTGTGTGCTTCCTTCCTATAGACAGCCTTTTAACACTGTCTAAAGCAAAGGCTAACGCAAAAAGATAACGCTGCCTTGTAAGATATCTCAATCTGAACTATTCTATGCAGCACTGCATGTAACCTTTAGACGTGCAACACACCCCAAGCTTACTAGGTTTTTTTAGTCCAGCCCTTGATGCTCTCTTCGTTCTAATAAAGTCGGGATCACAAACAATAAGGTCACTAAGAGTCAGGCCTGACTGACTGATTCATAATAATGAGAAGAAAAGGTCACAGCACTGGAGGACACGTTACATAGGAGCATTGAAGTTGTGATGGACATCCAGTGACTGTCCACAGAAGCAGATCTTCATGAAAAACCCAAAATGATCCATCTGACCTGGACATCATGCCATTACTCTGGCTTCCTCTTACCGATGAGATCATGCACTACTGCCCCAAAGAGAGAAGCTGTCCATGATCATCCTCCACTACTATGACTATTTTCTATGTGTGTGCTTTAATTTTAATCATTTTCTTCCCTGGAACATGGAAAATACAGAAAATAACCATAATAATAAAGCATGCAATAATAAGAATTAAATGAATAAGCTACTTTGTTGGATTATCTGTGGAAATTTCACTGGGTGAAATTTCACTGTTTATTATGCTAATGGAGGTTAATCTTTAACTCTTTATAAACAGTAAAGCAGAACTTCACAAACTTCTTATCAATTTCCCTTCTCTCAAAGCCATGCTTTTTTTCTTATTAGAGCATAATGACTATACGCTGTTGGAGGGACAGCTGATTGCTTGAAATGATTTGGGATGCCACTAATTACACACATTAAAAGGCCGTGTTAAAAAAAACAAAACAGATAAGAGCCTGTATAATTAAGCTTCCCACTCACTTCACTTTAATGTCTGTATGTGTGTGTGTGTGTGTGTCAAGAGACCCTATGAATGCAATGGATGACATTTTGAACAGTGGGAAAACATGTGATTTGGACTTGGCAGATCCGTCAGTGTGCAGCTGTATGATCCGTTGATGCACGTGCCGATAGGAATCTCTAAGGAATGTTAGCGATGACGCTTCCAGAGCAGAACAACAAGAGACGAAGCCAACATTGGTGGAAGCAGAGCCATTATCGCTAATGAAAACTATTGTGTACAACTAGTGAAAGAATTGCAAAAGAATGAAAATGACACTGCAAATATGACGAAAATCTAAAAGCCATAACAACTTACATTTGCAATAGAATGGAAATGGCACTGCAACTATGACGAAAATCTGAAATCTATAAACACTTACATTTGCAAATAAATTAAAATGGCACTGCAACTTTGATAAAAATCTATCGCCAGTGGGCAAGTTGTGTCAAAAGGGAGGCCCACTGTCTTAGACTTTGAAAACCCTAACTTACACTAATCGTCCTAACAGCCCGGTTCTATCAACACTGCATTGGCTCCCTATTAAACATTGTATACATTTTAACAATTCTATCGAAAATGTTGTTGTAGAGAAAACATCTAATTTAGATGCTACAAACCTCAAACTCTTGAATATGAATGCATCGGAAATGTCAAAAGTGGATACTTACATTTTATTTCTAAATGTAGCAGATGGCACATTTAAAGCATGTTTAATGTCGTATTCATTTGTATATAAGACCCTGGAGTTTTGGTATCATAATCGATGAACACCAATCAGATCCTCTGTGCTAGATGTGTAAGACTCTGAGGGTGGATGGATGGCAGCACAGATGGCTCTGGCACTGCACAACATAGAAGTGTGTAGAGATCATCCGGTCCTTCCCTCCAAATGTTGGAAATGTTTGCTCTGTGGTTTATAGCGCAGAGAGTCTTTTAAATACGCTGCTTCACAAGCATCTTAAATTAACAGACTGAAAGACGGAACAACTGTTTTATTTCCAAATATTCTTCATAGAGCTAAAATGTTGGTGAGCAACATGGTTAAACCAGCTAGACCCTCACCAAACCAGCATGGAAACTCATGCTGGTATAAGCTGATCTTGTCAGAAAGGATACAAGGACAAACCTTCCCATTTAATTTCCTTCGCTGTGCTAAACAAATCAATATATTTCAGAAACAAAAAGCAGGCGGTCTGCATACAAAACCAGTTTAAGTCAGAGAGTGGACGAATCACAGGAAATGTGCAGATCAATGCACAACACACCATCACAAACTGGCTCCACCAGCAGCAAAGGCAATGAAAAGACCATAACATAAATCACTCCGCTGGAGACTTACCGATATCACGGGCTGAACTAAAGAAGGCGATTACATGTCTTTGTCTGCTTTCTCTCACACAGGGTCTAATTGGACATCTCTGTCTACATAACGACAGCGAGGGGGAAATCTGACTAGCAGACAGTGAACTGCATTAGTACTGTATACTGGTTATAAGGCAAAGAGTCTATATGTCACACAATGGGGTCCAAAAGTTTGAGAGCACTAATGGAAGAGAAAGAAATTATATTTAGCAGTTTACTTATTTAAAGCTTCAGTCCGTAACTGTTTTGGGTTAAAAATTATTGAGCAAGTACATAACCAGCCAGTGTTCAAAACTATCTGCTTGCCTTAGCTCGATTCAAAGCGGTAAGCTTTGTGTCATTACGTCACATCTGTACACATAAAGAAGAGTCTCGGCTAGTAGACTATATTGTGTCATTACGTCACATCTGTACACATAAAGAAGAGTCTCGGCTAGTAGACTATATTGAGTCATTACGTCACATCTGTACACATAAAGAAGAGTCTCGGCTAGTAGGCTATATTGAGTCATTACGTCACATCTGTACACATAAAGAAGAGTCTCGGCTAGTAGATTATATTGAGTCATTACGTCACATCTGTACACATAAAGAAGAGTCTCGGCTAGTAGACTATATTGAGTCATTACGTCACATCTGTACACATAAAGAAGAGTCTCGGCTAGTAGGCTATATTGAGTCATTACGTCACATCTGTACACATAAAGAAGAGTCTCGGCTAGTAGACTATATTGAGTCATTACTTCACATCTGTACACATAAAGAAGAGTCTCGGCTAGTCGGCTATATTGAGTCATTACTTCACATCTGTACACATAAAGAAGAGTCTCGGCTAGTAGACTATATTGAGTCATTACTTCACATCTGTACACATAAAGAAGAGTCTCGGCTAGTAGGCTATATTGAGTCATTACTTCACATCTGTACACATAAAGAAGAGTCTCGGCTAGTAGACTATATTGAGTCATTACGTCACATCTGTTCACATAAAGAAGAGTCTCGGCTAGTAGGCTATATTGAGTCATTACTTCACATCTGTACACATAAAGAAGAGTCTCGGCTAGTAGACTATATTGAGTCATTACGTCACATCTGTACACATAAAGAAGAGTCTCGGCTAGTAGACTATATTGAGTCATTACGTCACATCTGTACACATAAAGAAGAGTCTCGGCTAGTAGGCTATATTGAGTCATTACTTCACATCTGTACACATAAAGAAGAGTCTCGGCTAGTAGACTATATTGAGTCATTACGTCACATCTGTACACATAAAGAAGAGTCTCGGCTAGTAGACTATATTGAGTCATTACGTCACATCTGTACACATAAAGAAGAGTCTCGGCTAGTAGACTATATTGTGTCATTACGTCACATCTGTACACATAAAGAAGAGTCTCGGCTAGTAGGCTATATTGAGTCATTACTTCACATCTGTACACATAAAGAAGAGTCTCGGCTAGTAGGCTATATTGAGTCATTACGTCACATCTGTACACATAAAGAAGAGTCTCGGCTAGTAGGCTATATTGAGTCATTACTTCACATCTGTACACATAAAGAAGAGTCTCGGCTAGTAGACTATATTGAGTCATTACGTCACATCTGTACACATAAAGAAGAGTCTCGGCTAGTAGGCTATATTGAGTCATTACGTCACATCTGTACACATAAAGAAGAGTCTCGGCTAGTAGGCTATATTGAGTCATTACTTCACATCTGTACACATAAAGAAGAGTCTCGGCTAGTAGGCTATATTGAGTCATTACGTCACATCTGTTCACATAAAGAAGAGTCTCGGCTAGTAGGCTATATTGAGTCATTACGTCACATCTGTACACATAAAGAAGAGTCTCGGCTAGTAGACTATATTGAGTCATTACGTCACATCTGTACACATAAAGAAGAGTCTCGGCTAGTAGACTATATTGAGTCATTACGTCACATCTGTACACATAAAGAAGAGTCTCGGCTAGTAGACTATATTGTGTCATTACGTCACATCTGCACACATAAAGAAGAGTCTCGACTAGTAGGCTATATTGAGTCATTACGTCACATCTGTACACATAAAGAAGAGTCTCGGCTAGTAGGCTATATTGAGTCATTACTTCACATCTGTACACATAAAGAAGAGTCTCGGCTAGTCGGCTATATTGAGTCATTACGTCACATCTGTACACATAAAGAAGAGTCTCGGCTAGTAGGCTATATTGAGTCGTTACGTCACATCTGTACACATAAAGAAGAGTCTCGGCTAGTCGGCTATATTGAGTCATTACGTCATATCTGTACACATAAAGAAGAGTCTCGGCTAGTAGGCTATATTGAGTCGTTACGTCACATCTGTACACATAAAGAAGAGTCTCGGCTAGTCGGCTATATTGAGTCATTACGTCACATCTGTACACATAAAGAAGAGTCTCGGCTAGTAGGCTATATTGAGTCGTTACGTCACATCTGTACACATAAAGAAGAGTCTCGGCTAGTCGGCTATATTGAGTCATTACGTCACATCTGTACACATAAAGAAGAGTCTCGGCTAGTAGACTATATTGAGTCATTACGTCACATCTGTACACATAAAGAAGAGTCTCGGCTAGTAGGCTATATTGAGTCATTACGTCACATCTGTACACATAAAGAAGAGTCTCGGCTAGTAGACTATATTGAGTCATTACTTCACATCTGTACACATAAAGAAGAGTCTCGGCTAGTAGACTATATTGAGTCATTACTTCACATCTGTACACATAAAGAAGAGTCTCGGCTAGTAGACTATATTGAGTCATTACTTCACATCTGTACACATAAAGAAGAGTCTCGGCTAGTAGGCTATATTGAGTCATTACGTCACATCTGTACACATAAAGAAGAGTCTCGGCTAGTAGACTATATTGAGTCATTACTTCACATCTGTACACATAAAGAAGAGTCTCGGCTAGT
Source organism: Tiaroga cobitis (assembly GCA_030578255.1). Lineage (NCBI taxonomy): Eukaryota > Metazoa > Chordata > Actinopteri > Cypriniformes > Leuciscidae > Tiaroga > Tiaroga cobitis. Next base: position 6,531,430 of record CM060613.1, read on the forward strand.
AGACTATATTGAGTCATTACGTCACATCTGTTCACATAAAGAAGAGTCTCGGCTAGTAGACTATATTGAGTCATTACGTCACATCTGTACACATAAAGAAGAGTCTCGGCTAGTAGACTATATTGAGTCATTACTTCACATCTGTACACATAAAGAAGAGTCTCGGCTAGTAGACTATATTGAGTCATTACTTCACATCTGTACACATAAAGAAGAGTCTCGGCTAGTAGGCTATATTGAGTCATTACGTCACATCTGTACACATAAAGAAGAGTCTCGGCTAGTAGACTATATTGAGTCATTACTTCACATCTGTACACATAAAGAAGAGTCTCGGCTAGTAGACTATATTGAGTCATTACGTCACATCTGTACACATAAAGAAGAGTCTCGGCTAGTAGACTATATTGAGTCATTACGTCACATCTGTACACATAAAGAAGAGTCTCGGCTAGTAGACTATATTGAGTCATTACTTCACATCTGTACACATAAAGAAGAGTCTCGGCTAGTAGACTATATTGAGTCATTACTTCACATCTGTACACATAAAGAAGAGTCTCGGCTAGTAGACTATATTGAGTCATTACGTCACATCTGTACACATAAAGAAGAGTCTCAGCTAGTAGACTATATTGAGTCATTACGTCACATCTGTACACATAAAGAAGAGTCTCGGCTAGTAGACTATATTGAGTCATTACGTCACATCTGTACACATAAAGAAGAGTCTCAGCTAGTCGGCTATATTGAGTCATTACGTCACATCTGTACACATAAAGAAGAGTCTCGGCTAGTAGACTATATTGAGTCATTACGTCACATCTGTACACATAAAGAAGAGTCTCGGCTAGTAGACTATATTGAGTCATTACGTCACATCTGTACACATAAAGAAGAGTCTCGGCTAGTAGACTATATTGAGTCATTACGTCACATCTGTACACATAAAGAAGAGTCTCAGCTAGTAGACTATATTGAGTCATTACGTCACATCTGTACACATAAAGAAGAGTCTCGGCTAGTAGACTATATTGAGTCATTACGTCACATCTGTACACATAAAGAAGAGTCTCAGCTAGTAGACTATATTGAGTCATTACGTCACATCTGTACACATAAAGAAGAGTCTCGGCTAGTAGGCTATATTGAGTCATTACGTCACATCTGTACACATAAAGAAGAGTCTCAGCTAGTCAGCTATATTGAGTGTGAGGATCCTGGAGGTGGAAATTTATAGCCTTTTCTCACAGAACTTGATATAATTAATATCAAACACAAAAACAAGGATAAATATCTGAAGGGCTTTAAATGTAGTCATGCAATGCTGATGTTGTTAACATGAACAATTTGAGAACAAAGTATAATTTGCACGGTTTGGAACTATTTGGAACAGGAAAGCAAAAGACATTGCTGATTTTCAAGCCACACTCTCATATGCTAATGTAATATTATAAACTTGACAGGTGATTTTTATTAAATGTAGCTTGATCACTATCTTCTCAATATTAAGCCAATTAAATGTTGCTTAACTTTCCAATAAAAGATGATACATTTTTACATGATTTGTTACATTTAATTACCCCTTAGCAGATATCATGTGTGTGTGTGTGTGTGTGTGTGGCCTGGTAAACCCTACATTAAGGGGACAAAATGTCCCCACAATGATGGGAATAGCCGAAATCCTTGTCCTTTTTTTTGGTCCCCATGAGGAAAACAGCTGATAAATCATACTTTTGTGAAAATGTAAAAATGCAGAAAGTTTTGTTTGATGGGTAGGTTTAGGGGTAGGGTTAGTGTAAGATTTCCCCCTTTTCTTTAAAACATCCACACCGTGACAAATATATTTTTATAATAATTTAAACGAAAAGTGAAAGAAATAATAATGAAGATTTTACTGGAAAAATTATGATGCATTTGCGAATTTTTTCCCCATAAAAGTCAGCCTGAGGCAAGTTACATTGATATCAGGGCCAGGCATCACATTTCGTAATACATAATTTTCACAGTTTTACTCTTTCATGAACTGTTTGTTTCAAAATTGTTTTACTGTTGTCACGCTTTGGTTTTGTTTCATGTTCCTGTTTCATGTCTGTCATGTGATCCCCTGTTCTAGTCACGTGATCCAGCCATGTGTTCTGTGTTGTCATTGATTCATTCTTTCAATTTATCTCTCAAATCTGTCATTAAATACCAGGTTCCCGTTGTGACAACTTACCCCGTAGACTATTACAAGTAAAAAATAATGAATCTAATGTTTAATAGCTTTCTGTGGTGAATATTTCAATGTTCAAATAACTTTACTGGAGTAAAAAATGTGTCTCAACTAGCCCCAATCTTCCCAAGAAAACCACTTTTACCTGTCCTGAATATGTCAATAAAAATATCACAAGCATGTTACAAGTCCTTACAGTAATCAATATTAACTGCAAAAAAAAAAAAAAAAAGGTGGAAATACTGTATAAGCCCTGCAAAAATAAAATTCTGGTATTAATCTGAATACTGGTCTCTAGATGGATGGGTGGAAAAATCTCACAACAATGCTTATGTATTCACATGTCATTTTCTACTTCATTATGACAAAGGTTACTTGTTATATAAACCACTGTTTGTAAAATCTCCAGAAGCAAAGCATGCTGTAATTTGATATGATATCCACATTCATGGCCTGTAGAGATACACATTATGTAAAGTAAACAGGCAGGAGAGAAGTAAAGCGCACATACGGGTGGGCGGAGGCGCATGTGCGGTGGGAGTTCGGCCTGTCGATAATGAGCGTGGCTATAGAACTACTTCAAAGCTGATGAAAACTGCAGCCTCACAGGCTTAATGTTGGAAATAATGACCTGCAGAGGGCATAAAGAGGGCAGAGAAACACCTCCCAGTGAAATGTTCACCGTTCACTTAAGCTGCGCTCTCCTTTGGTACAATCAGCCTGATTTGAGGAGCTTTTTGATGGTCTGCTTCATCAGGCCTGCAGGTTACCGACTGAATCTACAGCGCTGTGCACCTGGAGTCGCATCAAAAATAAATCTTGATGAAACACTCAGGATTTTCCAGTTATTTACATGTTAGGTCAAATAAATTTCCTGCATTAAAGGGATAGTTCACTCAAAAATGAAAATTCTGTCATTAATTACTCACCCGTCATGGTGTTCCAAGCAAGACTTCCGTTCATCTTTTTAATGATATCTGACAGCTACGCAACTACCACTTTCAAACCCCAAAAAGGTTGTAAAGACATCACAAAAGTACGGTAATCCATGTGACTCCAGTAGTTTAACAACTGGAATCACACGGATTACTTTTATGATGTCTTTACTACCTTTCTTGGGTTTGAAAGTGGTAGTTGCGTAGCTGTCAATGGAGGGACAGAAAGCTCTCAGATTTCCTTAAAAAGATCTTAATTTGTGTTCCGAAGATGAACGAACGTCTTACGGGTTTGGAACGACATGATGGTGAGAACCATAATTAATGACATTCATTTTTATTTGTGGGTGAACTGTCGCTTTTAACAAGTGTCCCAGTGATCCTATATGATGCCATATTATATATATAAAAAAAGATGCCATATTATTTGTCTCATATTCTCTATGACTAGACATCCCTCTACAGGCTGTGAGAGGAACATGCACACCGTTATTCAACACTTGTTGCATGAAATAACGTGCTGTGTTAATAATTAACCTACAGATGTCAAATGTTATTCTGTTTCCAGTCTTGAGAGTATAAGTACAACTATTAGACATAATATTCATAGTTGGAAAGGAAAAACAGAATGAATCCTATAAAAACAACCAGACAATCAAGAACTGTAGCTCAAAAACTATGGAAATGGGTTCGATTCCCAGGGAAAGCAAGAACTGATAAGAATGTAAAAATGTGTGTGCAATGTAAGTCGCTTTGGATAAAAGCATCTGCCAAATGCATAAATGTAAGTATTTCAAATTTTGTGTTCAAATGGGGGAAATAAATAACAGCATGCTGGTTTGAAACGACATGAGAGTGAGGAAATAATTATACTTTCATTCTGATTGGACTATTCTGTTAATGACAGCAACAGGTACATCTCAGCTGTAAATTGTGATTCATTTACCACATGGAGAAGTGTTAGATTGTACTGAAGGAGACAAAGAGAACAAGTACAGCTGCAGGCTTATATCAGCTAATATAAAGATTACATCCGAAGATTCAATCAAGAATACGAACAGCAGTCTTTGCCACCAGAGGGCGGAAGCGCAAAACAATTCCATTCATCATTATTGACTATTACTCCAGAGAGATATTTGATTTTTAGGACTTTACAACACTTGAATTGTTTAATTTAATCGATGTAATATTATATTAATGAACCTTTAATGCATGCTTATTTATTTACAAATACGGTAAATGGTTATGTACACTCTAAAACATTTAATTTATTGCTTTATCAATGTGATGCATTCTTATGAGCTCATATTAATCGATAGACAAGAATATTTAAAAAAAAAAATCATTTCCCACACCCCCGGACTATTTACATGAACCAGAAAAAAAAGCTGATTAAAAATGGTGAAAAACTTCTATGAAATGCTCTTATAGCGCAATAAACAGACAAACAATTAAATAAAAAAATAAAATGAATAAAGTAGACTTCCATTCAAAGTTTTGGGTCAGTAAGATTTTTTTATGTTTTTGTTTTTGTCTCTTCTGCTCACCAATGCTCCATTTATTTGGTCGAAAAAATACAGTATACAGTAGTAATTTAAAATGATGTAATGACTTAGTGATTTCTTATTTTAATATATGATAAATAAAAATCTACTGTCTCCTTAGATCAACTGAATGTATCCTTGCTCAATACAAGTATTAATTAATTAATTTATTTATTTTAAATCTTACAGACCCCAAACTTTTGAACGTTCGTGTTTACTCATCGCATATTGCTTTAACTTTCTAGGCCTTTATCGCAATTTATGACAGACTAAACTAAATTTAGGTCTAAAAGTAAACTATGCCTGCAAAAACCATTGGAAGACAGATTTCAGAAGCATGTTGTTTACTAGCATCTTGGTAACAAAATAATTCCGTTGATGAGTGTTACTCAGTTTGATTGAGTTTTAAATGTTTTGAGCTTTTTGATGAGGTAATAAGCAGTCATGAACCCTGGGAAGGTGACTAACGTCTCCCGCTATATGATGCAGTAGTCCCGGACCCGGCTCGTGTACAAACGCAGCATTATTCAATCAAAACAAGTATTTACTGTTGGTCAGGGGTGTGACATGTTATTTCTATTTGAATAAGGCCTTCTTAACACGAGCTGTAGGTCTGCAGGCAGTCTGCCGCGCCACGGGACGCGATACAACGGGTGGCCTTTTCCACAAACCGAATTCATGAAATCCGCTTGAAAGCAAGATTACATGAGTCTGAGGTCATAGTAATTTGCTGTTATAATGTTCATCGATGTTTCATTATACGAGGAACTTATTAAAATTGACCTTCATCGCCTATTATTGCAGTATGATGTCACTACCAAACTGCGATAGATCAGACACTCTGGTTAAGTCATTCGCTGGGCTCCTTTCCAGTTTTACACAATCTTACTCCAATATGACAAGGAAAACTGGTTTGAAAAGACTCTACAGTAAGACAGTGTTGAATGAAATTCCCAACCCGTGAAAACATGCACGTTTCTTGTCCTCTGGCCCTTCATGGTTATTGTGCATGAGCTGTGATTTGATTATCTAATCCGAGATAAAGGGCATATGACTCACAGCATATCTGCAACGGGGGGAAATGTGTCTGTGTTCTGTCGCGACCCACGTGCTGCTTTATTTATTTATTTTGCTCAAAGCTAGTGATGTCATACCAAGCGACTTCCTGAACACTGGGTTCATTCACGCCATCCACCCCAGTTGGGGCCCAAACACGCTGTTGCCTAGCAACCGAGGAAACGCTGCAAGATGCTTATTTGTCTGAGAGGCAAAGAGCTGTGAAGTCACAAAAGTTCTGTTCATTCCAGCTCAGATTTAATGACCAAAATAACGGCAGCAAGCATCTGATGCATCAAGCTAACTAAGCCTATCAATGATTAACTGCTTTCATTTGGGTTGCAATTTGGAGACATAAAGAGAACAGGTGTTTCATAAAGAAGCATGTGCCATGACAGTCAACCGCCCCATAAACAGCAGGGTACAACAGGGGTAAAGGCGCACCGGGGTAAAAGGTGCATTTGATTTTTCATTTTCCTCTAAACTACTAGATGGCACAAAAACTTCCCAAAACATCCGCTTTTCAAGATGCACGTGGAAATTTGGCTGATCCATGACACAGTCGCGGGCAGCAGCGCAAAGATGAGCAATTTCTGTGGTAATTTGATCTAATAGGATGTTTTTTTTTTTAAGTTGTACATTTAGGTAGCGAATGAGAATCGCTATTTAATATATTTTGAGACAAAGGTCTTAATGATTTTCAGTTTTGTTTAAGGTAGCTAAATAAAGCAACAGTTTTTCAATAACGGAAGAATATGTAAAAGTATGGTATTTGGGGTAAAAGGCGCCCCTGCTGTTGGGGCTAAAGGCACAGTAATTAACATGATAATAAATAACTGGCTGACTTTATTTGTTGACATGACATGTTAGGTTAGATTCAGATGGTAGGCAAAATATAATTTGTATAAATAATTTGTGCCTTTTGACCCATACTGGTTTTACCCCATGTGTGGGGTAAAAGGCAGGCTCACCTTGCCACATATATATATATATATATACATATATATATATATATATATATATATATATATATATATATATATATATATATATATATATATATATTTATAAACAAAATTAACCACTTCTATGATTTATTAAATAGATAAATCTATGTATCTATAGACTATATCATTTTCTCTCTCTCTCTGCAATCACACTATCCACCTTATTCCTGCACCCCATGACGCTTTGCGCGAATTATGGGTGTAACTTCCGTTAAGCTGTAAACAATCAGTGAAAGGCTCGCTCTATGATCGCAATACGATGACAAATGTGTCACAATGAGATGACATTAATCGACTCACCCTTCAATCATCGAGCATTAAAATGAAATTTAAAAGTTTAAAAGAATCAACAGACCAAAAATAGCCCCAACAGCGCGAGTCTTTGGTTAAATATCACTGTAGTAGGCAAATATATATCTGTATTGTATAACAAGCCTTAATCAAAAATGTGCATTAACTTCAGCATTACGTGACGCTACATCAAAGTGATTTCCGTCATTTTGACAGATTATAGATTGCATTTACCTGTGAAAACAAACCTGGAAAGAGACGTGAGGATTTGAGGAGAATAACGAGAGATTCTTGTGCATTCCAGTGAATTATTAATGGAATATCGTAAATTAAATTCGGGAGAACAGACCACAAATGTGCCGTATATGTTGTCCTTTTTCATACTTTTACAGCGGATTGCAAAGGAAAAAATAAAAATCATCATGAGGAAAAGAAAGCAGCGACTGAAAAGAGCTCTTGCCGTAGATATTCTTGTTATAACATGTCACGTTAAAATACCAAGTATAACGTTATTCTCATGATGTCTGAAAATAAATCATGAAGGAAAATTGACAGCTCATCCAGTCAAACTGACGGATCAGCTTTATTTGTAGGGCAACCTTATGATTGGAAATGATTCGTTTCAGCCTTTTTGAATGGAAGTTCCCCAAACCGGAAGTGCCGCCCATAATTCAAAACGCAGTAAACTCGTCAGGAATAAGGTGGATATGGGAGGGGTAAAAAGGACATTTTCCGTGTGCCTTTGGCCCTGTTGTACCCTACACACAACTAATTGATTCTTGAACATCTTCAAGTCTCTGAAGGCGGTACATTTATAATGAAATAATTATGTTTTGCAATGCACTACAAAATAATATAACACTAGTCGTTCGCCTGTGCAACTCGCTGCCATGATAGTTATTGCAGCCGCGTAGTACAGTATGCAGTCGCTTGCAATGTTTTGAGTTGGGTTTAGCGCGTTGCTAAGCGGTTGTTAGGATGGCCTAGGGTGAGGTCAAAGTCCTTTTAGGCAAGTCATGCCACTCGGCCGCCATCTTGGCAACGCCTCCGGGCAGCTATTTCTGACTAACAAGACCAGGCTCCTATCTAAATGAATGGGCAGAGACTCAGAACTGCACTTTCACTGGTCACCGGGACATAAAAACTGCTTGTATAGAAACAGCAGTAAAATATGATAAAAATCGCTGAAAAAGTTTGATGACTTTGCCCCACAATAAGGTTTAAAAGGCCTTTTTCTCCACAGGTTATACGTTTACTACGCCAGTGGAACCAGACGATAGGCTTACATGTTTCCCGGCTTGACTATTAAAAGCAGACGATTGGCTTTCCAGCGGGAGGGGCATGTGCATACAACCGCCATCTTTGGCGTTACGGGTTTTCCCTATATAGTTGTATTGAGGATTGAGGAAGTGGCATGTCTCTATTGTCCCTGGTGAGGTTGCTATGCTATTGTGTTTGGATGGACCCCTCAAATCTCTATGATAAGGCCTCCATTATCTCCTTTAAATCTTTAAAGGGTTAGTTCACCCAAAAATGAAAATTAAGTCATTAATTACTCACCCCCATGCTGAGAGATTTCCACGACGCATGCGCGAGAATTGCGAACTCCTTCAACTACTTCAGTTCAGTTCTCGCGCGTGCGTCGTGGAAATCTCTTGAAGTCTCGTTTCAGGCCTACAAGGAAGAAAAGGAATAGTCGAATAAAGTCGTTATTTTTGTTTGTTTTTTCGCACAAAAAGTATTCTCGTCGCTTGATAAACTTATAGTTGAGCCACTGTTGCGACATGGAATATTTAAACATTTTCTTCATTGACTTTCTGGGCCGTCAAGTTTCATTCCCTTAGGGAGCCTATGTAGCAGTCATGAACCTCTCAGATTTAATCATAAATATCTTCATTTGTGTTCCGAAGACGAAAGAAAGTCTTACGGGGTTGGTACAGCATGGGGGTGAGTAATTAATGACTCATTTTTGGGTGAACTAACCCTTTAATTCTTAAAATTATTATCGCCTTATTGCTTAGAACTTCGAATAATACCAGGATTCTACCATGGTACTTTTTGGTATGGTTTTTATATAGTTTTAGTGTGTTGATACTTGGAAATTACCTGCAGCTTCAAAGAGTTGAGTGCTGTTGAGCCTCCATATTTCCAGCTCTGATGAGCTGCAGCAGACTTTTACTTTTTTTTTTCAAGAATAAATTTCTTTTGTGAAGTTCCTATTACCAAGCTGTGATCGATACACTCCAGTGCACTATGTAGCAGATTTCTTCCCGACAGTCAAAGCGGCGTTACGTCACGAAGGTGCGGACTCGGGAAAATCGCGATATGGCTGCTGGTTGGTCCAATTGCAGGACATTGACAGTGCTGGTATGTAATCTGGATTACGTAATCAGATTCCAAAAATTAAGTAGGCTATCCACCTTATTCCTGACGAGTTTACTGCGTTTTGAATTATGGGCGGCACTTCCGGTTTGGGGAACTTCCATTCAAAAAGGCTGAAACGAATCATTTCCAATCATAAGGTTGCCCTACAAATAAAGCTGATCCGTCAGTTTGACTGGATGAGCTGTCAATTTTCCTTCATGATTTATTTTCAGACATCATGAGAATAACGTTATACTTGGTATTTTAACGTGACATGTTATAACAAGAATATCTACGGCAAGAGCTCTTTTCAGTCGCTGCTTTCTTTTCCTCATGATGATTTTTATTTTTTCCTTTGCAATCCGCTGTAAAAGTATGAAAAAGGACAACATATACGGCACATTTGTGGTCTGTTCTCCCGAATTTAATTTACGATATTCCATTAATAATTCACTGGAATGCACAAGAATCTCTCGTTATTCTCCTCAAATCCTCACGTCTCTTTCCAGGTTTGTTTTCACAGGTAAATGCTATCTATAATCTGTCAAAATGACGGAAATCACTTTGATGTAGCGTCACGTAATGCTGAAGTTAATGCACATTTTTGATTAAGGCTTGTTATACAATACAGATATATATTTGCCTACTACAGTGATATTTAACCAAAGACTCGCGCTGTTGGGGCTATTTTTGGTCTGTTGATTCTTTTAAACTTTTAAATTTCATTTTAATGCTCGATGATTGAAGGGTGAGTCGATTAATGTCATCTCATTGTGACACTTTTGTCATCGTATTGCGATCATAGAGCGAGCCTTTCACTAATTGTTTACAGCTTAACGGAAGTTACACCCATAATTCGCGCAAAGCGTCATGGGGTGCAGGAATAAGGGCCCTGTCCCAAATGGCACACTCCGGACTTGTGGACTTCCTCAGAGTCCACACTTCGGTGACGTCATGTAGTGCAGACCTATAGGGCCCTTAGCGCGAGTCCGCGAGGGCGCATTGAGAGGTATTTTTGGGACAGACTCGATCGTCACGCCGGAAACAGGAAGACGGTCTGATTGTTGTTATGGACAGGAGCTACAGGTTCGGGGAAATATGCTGCCTATTGTTGTTGTGTTTACATATGACTCAGTAAAGCCCTGACATTCTGTTCTATTTATTTAATGAATCATAATGCGATCGTATTATTCAGCTTGCTATTATTAGCCTATGTTTGAGACATCAACCACTGGTCGATGATCATAATGTTTGTATAAACTTGTCATAAAAACCGTAATGATATAATTACACTTTAATATTTTTTTCTCAGCCATGTTAACAATTGTCCGTGAGCGAAATCTCTTCCCATCCGTTGTCTGATTGGCCTTTCGCAAGGATTCCTGGGTAGTTGAAGTGCGTGAAGCCTGGATTTATGCGGGCTTCGCGGAAGACCGCTTCAAGGGTACAAAGGGGGCGCTGCTGAGCACACTTCAGAGTGTTAAAATGCCAAATGGGACGGCCTACGGACTCGTAGACTCGGCGAGCACGCGCAATTTAAGTCCACGAGACCGAAAGTCCGCATGAAGTGCGCCATTTGGGACAGGGCCAAGGTGGATACTGAAGCCGCCTTTCCACTGCACACGACATTCACATACGATTGTCGCATTTCGCCCCCTAGTGTCAGTCGCACGGAACTTTGAAATTGGTTGTGAAGCAACCGAATACCCTCGGCTATTTACAGTGGTAAAATTAATAATGAATGAATGTAATGCATGGATGAATATATCCACACAAAACAAATGACCCTCAACACATCTACAATAAAAACAATAGATTTTACAAAGCTACTCAATATAAATATTGATTTAATAATTTTTAAATATTTTTTTCTGCCATAATTATTAATAACCGACATTTTACAGAAATAGCGTTTACAGAATAACATTAAAGAGTTGAAATATTGGTAATTCTAGCCTCACGCACATAGTTTTGATTAGAATACATCACATCCGGTCGGCCGGTCACATACGGTCTAGCCGCAGAAGTTCAGATATTTCAACGGATCCAAAGCTCAAATCGGATTCGAATTTTCCACGAACTCCCCGCAGCTCCCGTACGACTCTCCATTGGAAATGAATGACTTCCGGTCCAACGGCTGTCGTTTGTCGTGTGCAGTGGAAAGGCGACTTAGGTTATATTACGTTTTTTACATAGTAGCTATATGTTACAAGTCACCAATTTTATGACTTGAATAAAAGGAATATCTGATTTTAACAGTGCTTAAAGGGTTAGTTAACCCCAAAATGAAAAGTATAGCCTATGTCATTAATTAATTAGGCTACTCACCCTGATGACGTTCCAAACCCGTGAGACCTGCGTTTATCTTCGAAACACAAATGAAGTTTTGATGCAACGTTCTGGGAACGATATTTTATAGTTTCAAAAAATAAAACTTAAAAAGAACGTTCCTAGACCGTTATTATTTGGTTCTCAAAAAAAGCAAACGGGAATCAAATAGCCTAACGTTATAGGCTACAGTCTATGGTTATAGGAGGATGTCTGTGTTTGCTGGGTTATGCTCAGTGTTGGGGAAAGTTACTTTGAAAAGTAATGCGTTACAATATTGCGTTACTCCCTTAAAAAGTAACTTATTGCGTTACTTAGTTACTTTTTTAGAAAAGTAATGTGTTACGTTACTTTTGCGTTACTTTTTTTCCACCTGGGCTGGGCTTGTTTTTTTATACCAAAAAAGATATATTTTTGGGTAAATGTAAAGATCCTTTCACACCAAAAGTGAAATAATAAGCCTCAGACTGAAGGAAATGCAGATTTACTCCTGTACTGTAGAGTACAGTAGAGGGCGCCGCTCAAACAAACCTTTCAGCTGCTGCTGTTCTGGGTAACAGAAGAAGAGGATGCAGGAGAAACAAATTTAACACTTACTTTACCAATAAAAACATATAAAAAAATCTATAGTCATTTTTGCTTATGGTTTAACTGAAAAATCGGAGGTCAGAAGCAAGTACTTTGGTCAATAAAGATTAAATGCATAAAAAATGTTTTGTTTTATTTAACATATTTAGGTATTGGAGGTTTGCATAGTGTTCTGATTCTGCATTTCACTGATTTTATTCATTTTGAGGAATATTGAATCTTTTTTGTGCAAGTGAGATGAGTAAATCCACGCTTACATTTAATCTAGAACTATAATAACCATCATGTTTACACACAACGCCTCTGCACTTCGATTTGTCTCAACATTAGGACAGAAGAGCTGTCAGTCAATAAAGGGGAAAACAAAGTAACTTGCGTTACTTATTAGAAAAAGTAACTCAGATATTTTGTTGTAAATTTTAAAAGTAATGCGTTACTTTACTAGTTACTTGAAAAAGTAATCTGATTACGTAACTCAAGTTACTTGTAATGAGTTACCCCCAACACTGGTTATGCTTCAAGAGCTCACTGGCTTCATAAGGGAGAAACATCAGAGAACCCGAAATACAAGCGAGTGAACAAGAATGATTTGTTTATTTAAAATATTTAGTCAAAAACACCACTAGCCTACTGCGAGCATTATTTATTCTTGTTAGCATTTAAGAAACTTATTTTTTTTTATTAGGCCTATATCTAGCCTATATGTTTTAGATAGACTTTATTGACATGGTGAAAGAAGTGTCTTGGAAATGAGGCAGCCCACAGTGAGTAAATGCAACAGGTCTTTGAAAGACTCAAACGCAAAGAGAAAATCTTGAAAGCTTTCCGTTTTATTGCTCATGTACTCAGCTTGTAGCCTTTATTTGACAAACATGAACACGCCAAAACATGAATATGATCATGACAAGCTAATGAAATAAAAAATATAATTGGATTCTCTTTTGGCATTAACAATCTTATATTAATATTAAAAAAAATGAAATGCAATTCGTCAATACGCAGCAAAAGCTTTGGCAGTTCATATTCCCAGAGCCGCTTGGTTATAAGATATTAAATGGCAAGAGAACAACTGATTCAGTTCATATAAATATTTCTCTTGCAATTCTGACTGAAAATCTGATTCTAAAAAATAAAAATTATAGAAATAGTCTATACACTTTTGAAGCAGTCTATTTACAGTAAAAAGAAAAGGTTTACATTCTGAATATGAACAGTTTTGTTGTGCCCACTGTACACTGGAAAAAAACAGCTCATTTGAAACCATAGCATCATTATATTTCCAAAGGAACACAGATAACTTTTAGATAATACTTAATACTCTTAATAATTCAGCCAAAATTGTAAAGACAAAAAAAATATCCTTATGCTTTTTTAAAAATGGGGTGGATTGCTTTAAAAAAAATTCTAAAAAAGAAGCCTTTGAACACAAGCTGACGCTTCTTAATTAAAGAATTTGTTTGTTGCTTGAAAAAAATCATATTTGTTGTCAGTTTGCATTAAATATCAGAAAACTAATGTGAAAATGTGTTACAGAGAAATGCAGAGGGTATCTACTGTAAGTATAAATACAGAAACATATTTCCATGTTTTGAATGTTCTACATTAACACACACACACACACATAAAATATATATGCATATCATAAAAGCAAAGCTGTAATTGTTAAAAAAAAATCTCCATGAGATCTGTAGAGAGATACATCCTACATTTTAACATAAGACAAAAAACAGTTCAAGTGTATATTCATAAGTAGAACAGATGGAACTGGTAAGGTCATGAGTACATAAATACGTAATAATAAAATATGATAACTATTCAGTTTTAGGATGGGATGAAGATGTTTTGAGAACCTAAATGTAGTGCAGGGCATCATGGGCTCTGAGTTGACACAAGGTACATGTATTTCCATTCATTTTTGGTTTGCTGGACGGTTCTATGTTTTGGAGGTATTAAAGCACCGCAGGCAAAGGCACAATATTCAGTTTTCTATTTACATCACAAAGCAGAAAATGGCACTTCATTGGTTCTCTTAGCTGTATTACTACAAACAAATCTCATTTTTCGGAAAAACTTCTAATAAAATATAATTCACTGACAAGAAGTGCATACGTGGTTTTTAAGAATTCCCTTCATGAACAGTGCATTTACTTATAGTAATTTAAAATATTAAGTACAAGGCATTTAAAAATTTTAATTTGGACTGATGTACAGTACATGTGGTTCATCTAATACAAAATAACAATATATCAAACATTTGCAGTGGTGTGATGCATTCATCCACTTTCCCTTCAGAAGTATGCAAACCACTTGTTTTGGGGAATATGACGGACAGTAATGGTTTAGTCTCACAGATGATGAGGTTATTGCTCGAAATACACTAATCTGAGTGAGTTCATTCATGTGAGTCAAAAGGCTATGGAATAAAAAAAAACACAAAAAGGAAAAAAAATTGACTTAACTCCACCTGTCCAATCCAAACTGTGTATGAAGGCTCAAGTCTCTGACAACTTTGACATATGAGATCAATATTGGACGACTTTCGAAAGTCAAATAATAGCAGGGAAATTCAATACCATTTGCACATCAACACACTGCTGTTCCAGGGGTTGACTGAGATGGATGTTTGGTTAAATGCGGTCCATGATCCAGTTTTTGTCAGAGGTGACACTCTTGACCGGGCCGAGGCATCGCTCCTGCTCTCACGTGTCCCGCTGAAGCCAGGGGAACGCCGATACACTCCAGGGGTCCTGCTCGCTTCCCGATCAGGAGTTTCCTCTATGTCTGACCCCTGCCATGCACTCCTGTCAGATCCTTCCTTATGATCTCATTCACTGTAGAAAAGACAGAAAAGAGGAACATGCTTAAGAATTAAAGGGAAGAACATCTGTTCAGAACTCTTCAGAACTGCAATTTCAAAGTGGGGTTCAAAAGTCGAGACCACAAGTAAAAATGCTTATATTTATATTTCTTTTTGCTATAAATAGTGTGGAATTTCAAAGATCTCTTCACAATCCTGCATAATAATTTTACTTAAAAATGAATTTCCTGATTGAATATATAAATGATAAAATGTACTGTAGTATATTTTGATATATATATATATATATATATATATATATATATATATATATATATATATATTAATAGATGTATATATTCCTTAATTTAAATTTTATATATATAGCGGTAGGCCTATATACATTACATTTTAATATAATTATTAGTACTGTCAAATCGAACAATGGCAATTAATCGCATCTAACATAAAAGTTTGTAAATGTGTGTGTACACATACATACACTGTTGTTAAAAAGTTTGGGATCTGCACGATTTTTAGATATTTTTAAAAGAAGTCTCTTCTGCTCACCAAGGCTTCATTTATTTGATTAAAAATACAAAAAAAAGCAGTAATATTGTGAAATAGTTTTCTATTTCACTGTTTTCTATTTTAATATGTTTTAAAATGTCATTTATTCCTGTGACGCAAAGCTGAATTTTCAGCATCATTACTCCAGTCTTGATCCTTCAGAAATCATTCTAATATGATAATTTGCTGCTCCAGAAACAATTATTATTTATCAATGTTTTTTGATTGATATATGTATATACAGTACATATACAGTATACACACATATATATTTACGCGATTAAGCAATTTGACAGCACTAATAATTATACTATTACATATTTCACACACAGGGTTTAGATTAAGCCAGAATTAGGCCTTTGTTCAATTGGGACATTTAATTAGCTTTTATAAACGTGCCTTAGAAAAAAAACATTGCTGATGTGCATCTTGAGACAAAACAATGTCTCTGACAGTAAGATATATCACTGTAAGTTACTTTCAGTTAAAACAGCTCAAACATGCATTTTAGTCTGGGACTAGGCTTAAGCCTTGACTGTGAAACCGGATAATAATATTGAGAATCCTGCTGTTTTTGACAGGCTGAATTCAAGTATTATACGATGCAGTGACAGTGACCGGCCACTAGGTGGAAGGGAATGATTTGACAGAACAGGCTCAGTGAAGCCCTTGCATTGGCCATCACTTCCTGTTGTTTTACAGGGGGGCATAAATGGAAACTTTTACTGCCTCTTCATTCTAAGAATAGCAGCAGTGTTGTAACTCAGTCACAACAACACCACACATTAGTCTAGCCACAACTCAGACACGAACAAAGGTCACAGGTAAGATCAAATTATTTGAATGTGGGAAAACACCTGTTTGAGATAAGTATGGATCAAAATGATGAGAAAGTCACTGATTGATGGTACAGTTACATGGTAGACCATGGTACTTCAAAGAACGGGATGGTTTCAAATGCATGGTAAAACACTAGTTTTATCATTAATTGTTTAGCCAAAGAGACAAGTAATGCTCTAATTAAAATATGTTGGTTTCGGACAAGAGATTCCATTTATTATATATCCACCATTCACCTTGCCTTTACGCATACTGTGCTTTGGCTTAAAAACTCAAACAGCATAAAGATAATGTGGTCTGACCTGATCAGTGACATTTACTATCAAGACAAGACACTTCAGCCTGGAAAGCCAGAGCACAAGTCATCACTACCTCAATACACAGTGCCATGCTGTTTGTTTGTTATGATGGATGAGCTGGAATAACAGGTGTAGCATAAATATTCTCTCAAGGGCTTGAGCCATATGTCTCTGACACGGTGCTGACTGAATTATTGATGGTCAGTCTGAATATTTAAGATAACAATGATAATTATAAACCAACCTGCATTAAACTATTAGCTATGAAAAATGCAATTTTATGTTTTAGCAAACAGGCAACCAATCAGCTGCAACCAATTGTATTTAAAGCGCAATGGCAATGTCAAACGGTAAAAATGCACAAGTTTTGCAAAGTGAAGTAGAGCATGGTAAAATGTATGCGCAAGTAAACACCAGTGCTAATTGGCCAACCAAAAATTAGATTAACCACACTGAAAGTATTTCACAAACAGTGTCTGTTGTGGTGAGAGCTTGCGTTCGAGGAGAAGGAACTCAACATTCAACTGATTTCCCTATTCGAAGCTTTGAAAGTGTAAGGAGCACAATAGCACAAATATAAAAGCCCAAACCAAAAAGCTTGATGGATCGTATAGCCTGAAATGTTTATACCAGCTCAGATACGATATTTGGAGGTTAACGAATGATCTTGAATAAATAAATAAAATAACCCTTGTATTTTTTCATCTTTAAAAACAAAGCAAAAAAAAAAAAAAAAAAAAAATTGTATAAACAATGATATACAATACTAAATACCTTATTCAAGATATTTGTGATTATGATAAGGCTAAAAATAAAACTTCTTTTCAGTTAAATCTATAACAGTGCAATCAAGAAAGCCTTGCGGTTTTAATCATACAACTCTAAGTATGGGAGCTCTATGTGGATGACATCTGTTTTTCCCTCAGAGACTAATGAAGAGCAGATGAGAGAGGAATAAACTGGTAGCAGCGGGATTCTGAAGTGCTTTATCAGCGAGAAAAAATCTAAATACGAGGCCCTGCAGACTTTAGATCCACTGATGGAACTACTTCCAACACCCAACAGCTTAAAAGAAACTCAACAGCAGGGAAACTGGACTTTTTGACACGTAGAAACGAGATCTTTACAACTTCTGAAGAAAATATGAGTGGTGCTTCGCTGTGCAAAACTTGCTTTTGTACATACATAGAAAACCATGCAATGTACAGGACAGAGAGCTTATAGGGAAAGTAATGAAGGGCTGGCACACACTGATGGTTTTAGCTGTAAAGGAAGTGTACAGACTGGGCGGTATAATAGGTGAGTGTCTGGCTGGAGAGACCTTGACCAATCAGAAAGCTTGTTTACAAACTAATGGTGGAAAGTAAGACAGAGCATAGTAGATGACTCAGTCTGCACCTCAAGTATGTGTGCAAACTGTCCATGTACTTAGCTATACTTGAAGACAAAAAAAATCAAAATCTGTCAAAGCCACTTTTAGGTATGTCTGAGTGAATAAGCAATGTCTTTTATGTACAAAAATGTTCAAAGTTGCCTTTTAGGCTGTAATCATTATTATTTGCTTTATATAAAAACAATAGAAGTCTATGGTATGTCCTCATTTAGATTGCAAGGTAGCAAGCGTGTGTACGTGGATCATATATGCTGTAAAATAGTGTAAAGACTAAGAAAAGTCACACAGCACTTGATCTACTGGTTAGTGTGTGTGTGTGTGTGTGTGTGTGTGTGTGTGTGTGTGTGTGTGTGTGTTGGGTATCGGGCTAGCACTGAGTGAATAAAGCCACAGAGCAAGTGTAAAGGACAGGAAGAGTCTACACCGCATGTCTGACTGTTTGCCCTCCAAAACAGACTAGTTTAAATTAAAAAAGCCAAACCAAAAATAAACTATTGAGACCTCCTTCCCTTTTAACTCTGCCTTCAGACCATGTTAAACTCTACAGTCTACAGATGCTTCTTATTTTGAACAACACTTTTAAAGAACAAAGCTACATCTTATCAGGACACCATTTTCACAGCCCAATACCCAATGGCTTGGCGCACACACGGTCCAAAACTGGATGCAAGTGATCTGAAACTAATGTGCACGGCTTACGTGCTCTATCTAAATTATTCCTGCTGCTCTCTCCAGCTGGAAGAACTTCAACTCAGGCTTCCTAGGCTGGAACCGAAGCCTAAGGCGAAAAAAGTTGAGCCAGATGAGCACTGGAAGATTGGCCAATGTTGTACCCTCAAAACTCTAAGCCAATTTGGCTGTTTATCTCAGGGTAACACTTGTTAAGGGCCGATGCGCAGATGACATAAAATCAAAGATGATCTTTGTAAAAGTAGTCTAGTAAAAGAACATAACTATTGTATCTTGCAAAAAAACGCCAGTTTGGACTAGTATTCATTTGCATGTTAGCCTAGACTGGTACCAATCTAGTTGGCCAATTCAGTTAGACCACCATTGCAAAAACTTTGCTGACGGAGCTGGTCGAACACGTCTAGCTGGTTAAGCTTGTCAAGAAGCTGTTGATTACAAAAGGTCTAGTATTTACACAAAGATGTACTTAACTTCCTTTTCTTGCTATTGAGAAATGCAAAACATGCATGTTCATAATGAAATAGATGAATGTACAGTTTCTTTACAGAAAGCCAACCACAG
Source organism: Tiaroga cobitis (assembly GCA_030578255.1). NCBI lineage: Eukaryota > Metazoa > Chordata > Actinopteri > Cypriniformes > Leuciscidae > Tiaroga > Tiaroga cobitis. The sequence goes on from CM060613.1 coordinate 6,550,908, forward strand.
AAACCTTGATGCCCCCTCCAAAAAGCCACCATCGAAATTCTGAGTTAAATAGACATATCTGGATGAGTCATATTACAACTGATTTTGTGTGAAGGCCTTGGAGGACATCAAACGATGAGATGTTAGTGGGTGGATCGCTACACACTGACACCTCTGCAAGCAAAAGCAACTGGGACTTTTTGTGGTCGTCGTCCTTCCTGCTCTCAATGATCTGGACTGTGCACCCCATCTGCTCTTGAGTTACTAACGGTATCACTTCTTAAAAAGTAAAACTGGAGCCACTATGCTTCTTAACTAGATTAACCAACAAGATTGATTTACAATGAGGTCATCCAACTTCATTATAAAGAACATGCCGAATTCACTAAGGTAAAACGACTTGTTGCAGGGTCAATCCCACAGCTGGAACTTGAGGTTAAGTGTCTTGCTCATGGGTACAATGACAAAAAAAACCTGCCTTACACCTTGTAGGATTCTGCAACCTCAGTGAATAACTGTGGCCCAACAGAACAGACTGTGTTTGCAACAATTTTGAGTTTAGAGTGGTAAAGTAGTAACCTCCTCGTTATCGTGCTTGAGCTTTAGTCACTTTACCACTCCAGTCCCGAATTGTTGCAGGCAAAGTGTGTTGTGTGTGGCCACAGTTATTTCCTGCAGTGTTTACAAATATCAGCATTTTCTGTCTTGCTTTAAGGGGCCTTAATGAGGGAATTCACTGGCAGCTTTATGAGTTTACCAGAGTGGTGTTAAACTCTAATGGGGCCACCAGAAATTCTTGTACACAAAAAAGGGGGGCTACAGGGATTCCATAGAAAGGTCATAAACCAGCATCTTTTTACGAAAACATCCAAGGTTATAGGTCCCGGGAATCTCATAGTAACTCTCTAGTAACATGTCTACAGTTGTGGTGTTGCTATTAACTCAGGGAAACCCTATTTGAGTATGCAGAAGAAAATCCATCTTTGGCTCTTGGTCCCACTCGCTTCAGTTTTTCCACCCAACATGGCCCTTTCCCTTTCCTGCGGACTCCCACCCAACACTATCTTGTTCAGATCAGGCTGCCTTTCTGGATAAGTGCAGCAGCTGCAAATAGCAGTTCTGTGCTCCAGATTGGCAAGAGTGCGACCTGTGGAAAAAAAGCAAATCCTCTCGCAGGTTCCCCCCACAGTATTGGGGGGCGTGAGGCCAAGGGGAAGCCCTGGCCAAGTATAACAAACAAAGAGGCTTTCCCCAGCTCTCCCAGGCAGCCCATTCCCCAGTTTGACAATGGGTTGCCATGGCACTTGTTTTGTGAATCATAACACTGTCAACATGTCCAAGAAGTTTTGGAGCTGCTTGGTTTTCTTTTCCTTCTTTTTACTTGCAAGGTCGAAAAAGCACCCATTTCCTTGTCAGATACAGGGCATAGAGAACCCCGTGCACGCAACATAATAAACCACAAGAGAAACTCTGACCCCCTGAACTCCCAAACTGCCTTACAGTATTGACACTAGAATCTTACGCTTTCCCTTGCCGGTATTCTTCTGCATCGTGGTTTGGCCATTTTCATTATAAAAAGTCATTATAACTCGACTGTTTTTTTGACACAACTGAAAAACAAAACAGAGGGTGTGTGTTAGGAAACGTGTAGCTATATCCATCTAATTCATTATGGTTTCACTCTTCCTGAGTAATGGAAAGAATATACTCAAAGCCAGGGGAACAAAATAGATCTTTCAGTTCATTCCACTTTATATAATACAACATTTCTGGTGTCTCGTTGTCCTTGGGTCATACAGTATGTGTGAGAAACCACCCCCCGAAAATGTTAAGAAGATAAGACAATGAGACGGACTTGACAAGCACTCTTCCTGCTATTGTCTGAAAGCATAGAAAATGTGCTTGGGGACATTTCTAATGGTACATTAACACATTGTCAGTCAAAGAATGTGACTGAATGGCTCTTCACTACATTTGGCACATTCCTACGGCCACATATTTTTACGGGGAATTTAAAAGCATGTGTCACTTCACAAGCATATGGGTTGATAGATACTTTTTAACCACAGTGTAGATGACACACAGTGTAAGAAGCATTGTTTTATTGTTTCCCAATCAGTATGCTTAAAACAGTTCAGTTATTCTCTCAGTGCTGTGGAAGCTTGTGTCACCAAGACAAATTCCTTGTGTGTGTAAGCATACTTGGCAATAAAGCTCATTCTGATTTCAAAAAAGTCTTCAACTACATTTTTACTTAATTACGTATGCCTAACCATTTGAAGAGCAAATGGTCAACCTGCAGTTACTCACCATCATCAAGGTAGGCCTGATCCAAGTTCTCCTGCTTGACCGTGACTCGTCCAGGAACACTGGTTCTCGGTTCTTCTGCAGAGGAACATCTCTGGGCCTCTACTTGGACAGGAGGTGACCTGTCTTTGGCCACTCTCTGGAGGAAGGGCTGCTGTTGGATGACAGTGGGGTAATTCTGAGGGTGCTGGGGTGCCTGGGCTGGTGCTGGTGAACGGTTTGCCCCTGTAGCTTGGGGACTTTGCTGGTTATAGCCCTCACAATAAATGATGTGCTGATGTTCTGGGGGTGGTGGCGCAGGGGGATCTCCTCCTCTGAGCAGGTGGTGGTTGGTGGGTGAGAACTGGATAATTGAGGGATGCTGGTTGGAGGGATGTTGGCCACCCAGGTGAGGGGACTGGGCTGGGGAACCCGTGTGGACCAGAACTGAACGATGGGAGTCTGGCATCATAGTGGCTACCGTCTGAGAGTAAATAGGACTGCTTGACATGCTTTTTCCAGGACGGGCGTACAGTATGGCTTGGCTCTGCTGCTGAAATCGGTGGTCTGGAGGGGAGACACCCAGGCGGGCCTGCTGACAGGGGACGAGGCCAGGCACTAGGCCACTGTCTGGGGTGATGACCCCCCGAGGGTTATAGTACGGCTGGGGAGACACCCCCAGCATTTGCGACATGGAATAACCCATCCGACCAGATTCATATTCATCCACCGGCTCTGTCTTAATAGACGGAACTGGGGAAGTAAAATGAGAGAATATCTATGATGGAGTATTCAAAGTGCACATATCATGGAAAAGATCAATAATACTCAATATACTATATGCAAACTGAGGTCATGCACACATAAAAATCTAAAAGGTACAGTATCAAATAATATCCCTAATAGTAGGTACCTGGTAGAGGTGTGTAGGTGAAATGCTGAGGCTGACTGCGCTTCCGTTTCCCATTTATTACGTAGAAGTTGACTTTGGCTGGATGGCAAATGGATGGGTCTCTATATGGAGGCACCTCAATGAACAGCATGCTCTGTGAATGAGAGAATAGTTTTATTGCTGTATCTATAGAAAGTTTACAAGAAGAGGGCTGAAAATAGACGTTCAGGAAGGTCAGTAATTTATGTAATGCAGGTGCTGGACTTACTGCCTGACTTTTGTCTTTGTCAACTGTGGCTTCCAATTCCCAAATCTGCTGTCCATCTGGAAATAGAAAGATGAAAAATTTTTTAAATTACATTTGGGTTGGCTAAGTAAAGTTGAGATTAGTTAAGTGTAACTGCATAACCATTATGTAATACCCATGCCAAAGCTCTCATTTATCAGTAAATAATTGATGTAGTAATAATTGATTCTTAATGGCTAGTTTAAGACCACTGGAAGAGTGCAATCTTTGTTACTTAATATTATATATACATATATAATACATATATACTTAGTTCTTCCCTCAGTTGTTTGGGGAAATACACGATTGGCCAAACGTTTTCACTGGCACACACTGCTTCCTCCCCTTGTACATAATGACTCAACTCTGTTTTGATAGGTAAATTGGGTGATGAGTTGTGGGTTCATCTGTTATATCTATAGGTCATAGGGTACTTACATAATCCCTCGCCTACAGACTGGTTCCCATACTGCAGAGATTGCATGTGGTACAAGTCAATCACATTTCTACCCACAGTTCTATCAAACACGCTTCCTCAGACACTGCTGACCTGATGACTACTAATCTGAGCATGTAGTGTATTTTGACTGCAAAAAGTCAGGTCAGTATGAACTCAAACCTTTCTCTCATCAACTTTATCTAAAACCAAATGATCTGAATTGTGCATTCCTAATCCCAAGTATCTTTACATAACAGCTTGCATTGCATTCTGACTTCCATGTTTGAATTTGTCAACACTGCATTGGCTCCCTATTAAACATTGTATAAATATAAAAATCTTGCTGATTACTTACAAATCACTAAATGGTTTAGCGCCTCAGTACTTGAGCAAGCTCTTAATGCATTATAGTCTTTTACGTCTATTGCGATCTCAAAATTCTGGGCAGTTGATAATACCTAGAATATCAAAATCAACTGCAGGCGGTAGATCCTTTATCTATTTAGCACCTAAACTCTGGAACAGTCTTCCTAGCATTGTTCGAGAAGCAGACACACCCTGTCAGTTTAAATCTAGACTAAAAACACATTCCTTTAACCTGGCATACACATAAAACATTATAAATTTATATTATTTAAATCAGTTAAATGATTGTTAGGCTGCATAAACAAGGTCAGCTGGAACCAGGAACACTTCCTATAACACCCAATGTACACGTTACATCATAAGATGAACGGCATCTACACTAACATTAGTCTCTCTGTTTATCCCGAGATTTTAGCCAGAGTCAGCCGGGCCGTATCCAGATCAGATGCAGGACCTGTCTAGACACGATCACAGCGCATCCCTGAAGTGTCAGCAGAGATTGTGTCAACTAGACTCTCCCCTCCGATCTTCAACCAGATGGAACTGGATAAATATTCTGAATTTTCCGATCCAATCTGACTTCTGACCTCTAATGCTGTCTGAATAATAATCATACACTGTTCGTTCGTTGGCCAGAGGAGAACTGGCCCCCGACTGAGCCTGGTTTCTCCCAAGGTTTTTTTCTCCATTCTGTCCCTGATGGAGTTTTGGTTCCTTGCCACTGTCGCCTTCGGCTTTTGGCTTGCTTAGTTGGAGACACTTATTAATATTCAACAATATTATTGATCTGCCTGCATTGACACCATTATATGAGAACTGGACTGAGCTGGACGACGATGACACCACTGTTTTCTCCAGAGCGGCTGCATAGATAAATGAACTAAATTAATAACTTTTTTACAACAAAAATTAACCATCACTGAACTTACTTAAGCTGGACTGTGACTATTTTCTTCTAGATCTGCTGTACAGCCGAAACAAACTTTGTTGTATTATTTTCCTGTTATCACTGTAAAGCTGCTTTGAAACCACCTGTATTGTAAAAAGCGCTATATAAATAAAGGTGGCTTGACTTGACTTTATACAGAAATCCAAAAACCATAGTAATACAAGTAAACAACACATAGCATAAAATATCTTTAAACCAGAACAGAAAATAGCATTCCAACTGAACAAGTCATTAAACCAGGAACGATTTTGCTCTGTATCACAGCAGCATGTGGGAAACCCCTTGTTGGGCCGCAAATGAGAGACGTGTGGCTCAAATGAGTCAGTACTAGCAAGGGGGATTCCACATGCACTGCCACGATAATGTCTTAATATTGCTTTATGATCAAACTGTTTCGTTTCACCCACGACAGGTGATGAGTGCTTCTTCCTTGGCCGTTCCGTTTGTTTGGAGTTTGTTCCGAAGCTCCTTGTTCAGGATCCCATGGGTTTGCTTTTTACTTTTTCTTATAATTAGCCGTAGAAGCTTTGAGAGTGGAAGCCCAGCAAGGCATACAGAGCAAAATCAGCACGAGCCAGCAAAAATCCAACCAAAGACAGCTGTCTCCAATTTCAGAGATTTCACAGTCACAATGCTCCAGAACGTGCCGTCAGGATAAAAAACTCTCCACAACAAAATCAATGCTTGTTTCTGTTCTTCTGTTTCTTACTTTTAGAGTAAATATGCAGTAGGCTATTACATACAGTGGCCCCAAAATGTTTTGGACTTTGAAGCCACTCGTAAAAATGAATATATGAATGACATTGCATTAGATAAAAAATAAAGTCTTCAGGGAGAATAGTTTTCATTTTGAATATTGTTATAATTCAAGGCCTAGCAGATTTCCTTTTATTAAATGAAGAAGTCAGTGTGCTTGCACAACCTTTTTGGTTTTACACTGTTGCAATGATCTAATGCAAACACTGTGAACCCTAACGCTAAAATAATTAATTGGTTTGAGTAGGGCCAACTTAAATTATACAAATTAGTTCCATCAAATTAACTTTTTATTAGTATAAAAGTATTTAGTACTTAGAACTTTCTATTTCTTTTGAGTTCACAAAACGGAAACATTTTAAGTACGTTGAATTGTTTCATTGTTTTAAGTTCTATGAACTTATGTCTTTTAATTTAAACAAACTTAAATTTAACTGAAACTGGGCAGGGATTTCTATTTCCCAGCATGCTTTGCCTTGACACTCAAAAGTAAATGCTAAAATTAAGTGTAATATAATGGTTTTTTTTTGTGTAAAAATAGTAAGATAGTATGCTATTTTGAACACCCCAATGGGTTTTACTGAACACTCCTCTGTCTTCCATTAGTCAAATAGCCAAACAGATTAAAATAAACAGAGGGGGGATATTGAAGATGATATGTGATAAATTACTCACACTCATATCGTTTAAATCCTGTATGATTTTAACATTAAAACAATTACATATTACCTTTAAATGTTTAAATACTTTACTTGAGAGCACACTGTTTATTTAGAAAAAAAATGGAATGTGTTAGTTACAGAGAGATAGAGGGGGTTAGACAGAAAGAAACACTGAATTTTCAACAAAAATAAAAAAAGACTAAAAAGGACTTGATGGGTCACGGCTCTTTTCTGATAGACTAAACACATTAGCCTCAACCAATAGATCAATAAACAGAACTTTGCATTCTACCAAAACGAACAAAACCTAGACGACACATTGCGTACATCAATAAAACAATGTAAACAGCAGTAGAGAACACAATGGGTGAAAAAAAAAATAAAGTTTAAAAAAAAGCAGCAACGGGAACTTTGAAGGTTGAAGGAGCACTTTCTAATCACACAGCTGTGACTGGATTTTATTTGCAAGCAAAACTGCAGAGTGCCACCTGTCCGAGGCAAAAAGCAGCATCAATAAGAGCAAGTAGTCAAAGCACACACACACACACACACACACACACAATCCATCTGCCGCTTAGCATGCATGAAAGAGCACAGTGTGTGGGAGTGCCATAACAATGACACCTGCAGGCAAAAGGCTCTGCCACCAACACCACAGCAACCTCTAAAGACTAAACACTAAACGCACTTCTTGTAAGTCTGATGACTTTACAGACATTTCACTCTTCAAGATCTGATTAAAATCAATATAGAACGGCTTTTGCAATTGCAACCCATTTTACTTTCATAATGTGATGCATTTGCATTTGCATATTAAAATATATTTCAATATTTATATTTAAATGCTTATATCAGCTAAAAGCTTGTTTTGTCAACTTTTAGGAGTACACTAGCATATTGATGGCCTCAAAACTTAAAGACATTAATTAAAAGCCAAAAGAAACACATTTCAAATTCATGTGTACTTTAATGTAGATGACGTTAAGTCAAGTCAAGCCAAGTCATCTTCATTTATATAGCGCTTTTAACAATGGATTGTTTCAAAGCAGCTTTGCAGAGATAAACATATAATTTAAGGTAACAGATTGTTTTGGCATTATAGCGGTTCTTGAATAATGTTATTTCCAGCTAAAGTTAACTTTGATTGATTCACCTCCGTCGAAAAGATCAGACTTTTAAACGCGAACCTGTGATTAACGCTGACGGCGTTCACATTAAGTAAAAATAATAATGAAAATAGAGAAAGACAGGTGAATCAATCTGATAATGACAGTGAAATTGAAACCTGGCGAGAATATACGTAGATGAGCTGCTGTACTGTTTGTACATAAAGCTGACACTGAATTCAAATCCGAAATCTAAAACTGCATGCAAATGTAGGTGAAACAGATTAGAAAAGGTCACAATTCAAATGAAAGCCTAATGGTCTTTTGCAGAACACTGTCATTCATAAAGTTCATTGATGAGTTTGAGTGTGTCTGCAATTACATAGTTTTATCAGCTGTTTAGTTCAACTATTTTATTATGTTAATTTCAGATGAAACAATGACTCATGAATATGGAAATGGAATGAGAAAACAGACATTTCATGTTGCACTTTTTGTCCGGTATGCATAATATTTGATCAAATATGCCAGACAAAAGAGCAACAACATATGTTTGAACACAAAGGCGACACACTCTTCAACAAAAGCGCCACCCGCACACTGAAAAAATAACAAAGAAAGGACAGTGAAGTTTTTCCTCTTATCTCCAAAATAATGCAAATTGTTGATGGTAAATTGTCGCCGTAGTTTGCCTCTCTCTCAGTGTGATTCAACAAACAATAAGCATAAAAACAGGTGACATATAAAAGCGATAGTAGACACGAAAACAACAAGTGGGTAGAATGAAAAGAAAATGTTGAGGCTTGATATCAAAAACACTGACTTTCGGACTTTTATAGGTAATCTATATCCTAGTGTATTCTGTCACGGCTATTCACGCATCCCTGCACTTTACATACACCTTACATTTTGACATTTTCACACCTCATTCCTTTTCCTTTGTTTAAAGTTAATAGTTTTTGGTTTACAATAAAGAAAACCTTTTTGATTTGCCTACACCTGTTGTTCGTGTCCCCTCATGTTTGCCACAGGCTATGAGCCGGCCTGTGACAAGAATATATTATATATATATACATATTATATCATAGAAATTGTAAAAGTACTATGCCAGCAGTAATACTTAAAAGAGCCATTAGATAGTTACAATGACCTCGTTTCTTCACCGCCTATAAAAATAACAAACAAGTAATAAACTAAGCATTCAGTGTGTTCAGCTCTAACTTCCCGTTTCAAAACATAACATGTTAACACAGGAAGGGATTTGAGAAGGAAGGAATTTCCTAGATTATACCTCACAATCTACACAGAAAATGTAAAAAATGTACAACGTTTACATGTACCTGCAAATATACTAGGCAGAATATCAATCTTTTAGCACTTACCATGAGTCTTCTCCATGAAGATCACCTTTGAATCTGCGCTGAAGTTCTGGCCGGTGAGAATCATCTGCTGGCCTCCAAGAACCGAACAACCATCCATGTCCTGCTTCTCTACCATGGGCAGCTCGTGGGCAGACCTCTGGGCTATAGAGTCAAACAGGGAGAAAATACCGGATTTGGATGTTTGGACGGAATTGAATGTAACAGGTTTGAAGCCTAGTAAGAGTGGCCCACGAACTGAAGAGTCACTGAGACCCGTTACAACTGTCCCCGCGAGCGTCACTTAACCCCTGCTTGGTCCACGAAATATTGATTCTGCAATGAACAAGTCACTTTGGATGAGAAACTGTCAGCTAAATGACATAAAATGTTTCCCAAAAAGGCACTTAACCTCAGGTTATTTTAAAAGGATAAAATAAAATGATAAAAAAAAATATTAATAATATATATATATATATATAATTATTATTATTGTTTTATATATTTATAATGCTGTGATTTTTGCTTGGGATGCCCTACATTTAAATTGCTTACTAAATTATACAAGCCATAATAAATAATAATAATAATAATAAACTATGATGTTAGTATGCAAGTCATACAACAGATTATGAAGAAGATATCATATCAAGATATCAAAATCTCTGGGAATTCATGCATTTTTTATTTGCATTGGAATTAAGAGGCTTTTACCTAGGACAATTAGCTAAATTTGCTTCGGCCAAATTGACTTTAAGCCATGTAAACAAAAAGGCAGGATGATCCAGCATATTAAACGCCGTCTTTAATTATTCTAAGCTGAAGGAGTATTAAATCCTGTTTTACAAGATGATGAAGTTTGTTGTCACAACATTAAGGACATGTACTCATGAGACTTATCTATGATATAATATCCGCAACAGCAACTTTGATTAAAACAAATACGAGTGACCTTTAGACAGACGTGTGGCACGCCGTAATCTGAATTAATGAAGCGTACGCTCTCCTCTTAAATATTACAGCTTGCTACCTGAGAACAGGGTGAGATACAGTACGTCTACAAATAGAGCAATGATATCTCAGTGCCTGACAGAAAAGATTTAACTTCCTAATACAGAAAAAGGGGGTTGGGGAGTTTATCAGGATCATTTTAAATTCATTCCTCTTTTGCTCCGTTCAACTTGGTTTGCATCAAACGAAACCTAACCGAGGAGGAAGCAGAGCAACCAGACAGAGCGACAGAATTACATGTAAGACAAAGCCACCTGATATCTGATAAGAGCATGACAAAAAATATTCACATATACTTCAACCTAAACCCATATTACTTAAACATTCAGTCGCTGAATCCGTCAGGTTTAAGCCATCAAGAAGAAAGTAAATAAGGTCCATTTTTATTTCATGTCGATTAAGTAGACTCAACCACCTAAAATTTACCTATTATGCTTTTGTATATTTTCAGCTTTCTTTAGTGTGTAATGTTGCTGTTCGGGCATGAAAAAGGTCTGTTAGTTACAAAGCACAAAGTCACTCCAAAGGAGTTATTCTCTATATCAGTAACTGTTTCTGAACAATATTCACAATATTCCTCATTTAAATAATTCCCGCTCAAGGCATACGCAAAATAAAGGGACGAGGCCTGGTTGAGTTAGTTGTGTTGAAACTCACGGTTATGGTAAGGGGCGGGACATTTCCCAAACATGCTCGAAGTGGTTGACCAATCATAACACACTCATCCAGCCAACCAATCAGAGCACATTGTGCTTTTCAGACAGTTTTTCACTTTTCAGTGTTACTGACAGACTGGGAAAAGAGGAGCTGCAACAATGTCAAATATGGGGAAAATAATGTGTTTCTTTATAGGGTTAGTTCACCCAAAAATTATGTCATTAATGACTCACCCTCATGTCGTTCCAAGCCCGTAAGACCTCCGTTCATCTTCGGGACACAGTTTAAGATATTTTAGATTTAGTCCGAGAGCTTTCTGTCCCTCCATTGAAAATGTATGTACGGTATACTGTCCTTGTCCTTATTTCAGTCTTACGTCATCATCGTCACTGAACGCGGATCCACAACAGAACCGGAAGACAATACAATGCTGAATAAAGTCGTAGTTTTTGTTATTTTTGGACCAAAATGTATTTTCGATGCTTCAAAACACTCTAACTAACCCACTGATGTCACATGGACTACTTTGATGATGTCTCTATTTCCTTTCTGGACAAGGACAGTATACCGTACATACATTCTCAATGGAGGGACAGAAAGCTCTCGGACTAAATCTAAAATATCTTAAACTGTGTCCCGAAGATGAACGGAGGTCTTATGGGCTTGGAACGACATGAGGGCGAGTCATTAATGACATAATTTTCATTTTTGGGTGAACTAACCCTTTAACATTCAAGCATGGAAACCTATTCTAGTAGAACCTATAGAGGGAATGCATTAACGTCACTTCCCCGCCGGAACACGCCCCCCTCAGCCGGACTGAGTGGCAAGAGAGCTGCTGCGTGGCCGGAGTTAATAGGGGAAACTGCGAAAACGCGAGTAAAACAAACTATTATCAGTTTAAACTAAACGTTGGACTCGATATAGTGTTCCTTACAACTTATCAAAGATCCAGTGATCCATGGATATTGACATGCAGCCAGGAATCGTGTTTCCTGGCATTTATATGTGCCTGATTTCAACGCCGGGGAAATAAATTAAGAAAATTTGCCTGTAAACGTTTTATATAAATACAATAGGTCTAAATCCGAGTGATCACTTACATTAATGTTATACTGTATATCATCATATCGCCCAGCCCTAAAACTTGTATAGTTTTTTGTCAGTGTTTATTTAAAAACATCCAATTATGCAGAATATAGTCTGTTCTGTAGCTTTTTGCAGTCTGTAAAAATATACAGTACCTCAGATTTCTGGTCAAATCTAGTTGTACAGTCAATCGCAAAGCTCTTTCCCGTTTTAGATGTGTTTTGTGTGTTTTTCACGGCATTCACGCTGAAAACAAATGCCGCCGCTCAGTCTTTTTGCCACTTAGTGGGCGTGACCGCATTCACTCCGGCCGACGGTGACGTCATGCGCATACCCTCTGTTCTTTGTAAAAGGGCATAATAGGACTCCTTAAAGTCTAAATTTACTCACAGCATTCAATGGGATGTGAAGCAACTTGCAGAGACAAATGTTGACCTCCTTGCTGGGGAATATGAATACGAAATACCAGTCGAACACGTGTGTTTTTACGCCCGATGTCCGTCTCGCCTTTCCGCAGCTCGATGTCTGCATTCCGCAGCTTGAGAATCCCGGCACAATCAATTCTGAGAAGCATTAAAAAGCAATTTCTAGCATGTTAGTATGCACATTTAAAACCAAAAAAGTGGAAACTATCATGCTAAATGCATTTATCTGAAAGAACCATCATCCATAAAGCATACTCACATTGCTTTCATATTATTCTTTGGCTCAAGAGGAATTTCCAAGACTTTGGTGCCGTTGATGATCTTCTCGTAGCTGGTGGTGGTGACGGTTTTGCCGGTAATGCGATGGACCTGATAGAAAGCGTGAGGCTTCAGGATTCGCTCGTCTGCCGTGCCAATAAAGATCTGCAAACCAAGCGGCTCCTTGCCCCTGTATCCACGTAACTGCACACAGAAAAGTGCAAAAAGTCAAAAAGTTTCTATTTGAATGTATTTTAAAATGTAATTTTTTCCTGTGATCAAAGCAAAATTTTCAGCATCATTACTCCAGTCTTCAGTGTCACATGATCCTTCAGAAATCATTCTAATATGATGATTTGATGCTCAAGAAACATTTCAGTTGCGCTGTTTTATATCTTTGTGGAAACAATAATAGATTTTTATTTTTTTTTATTTTTGATGAATAGCAAATACAACAATTAACACTCACCAAGCACCAAATGCGAGTAAAAATCGGCTTTAGCGAGTGTATGAAACGGTGTCACTCGCCAGTTGGCCGGTAACATTTTTATTCATTCTAACAATACATGAACGTGAACAAACGTGAACGATGCTCGGGACAGTTGACGGGCCAGCGCTGCATCGTCACCAAAGTTTAAGCCTCGACAATATTCAAGATGACGCCAAAGGGAGCTCATTTCGTTACTAAATTGCAAATAATAAACTGAGCTCTCTTTCACGTTTTCTTGCACTTGAGCGGACAAATTCACACAAAATTGTCAAAAAATAGCGAGTATACTAGTAAACATAGTCGGTTATGTCTTAAGTGAACGTAAACAGTTGAGAAAGTAAACGCATATGTAACAGTATCAGTATATTAGAGCTGTGTGTCAGGTCTTAAAGTGACAGTAGCCTAATAATCTTACTGCTGTCTATTTTTAATGTTAATCAAACAACAAAGGACAAAGAAAAAAGAATCTCTCACTGCTTTTGATTGAGTAACATTTGTAACTTTGATAAGGATTTATTAATCAGGACGTTTAATTTATACAATGAAGACTACGCAGTGTTATTTTGCATTTGCTTTATTTCACTTTATCTTTGTTATTTTGCATTTTTGCTTATAATTTGATCATTCGTTTTTTATTGTACTACTGACTGTTTGCGTGTCTATAATGTTTTAAATGTATATTAGTTAGGCTAGCAGTTTTAGGTGTAGTATCGAATTTGGAATAGAAAATTGTGAATTTGTTCTGCGATCTAAAATCTTGGTGTCATTACTGCCTATGGCAGGTAAAATATATTTATGGCAAAAAGTTCGTTTTAGGCCACATATATATATATATATATATATATATATATATATATATAATAGTGCAGCCGGAGCAACTATTTTGGCGACGGTCTGCTCTCCTGGTTGGGAAGCACAGACCTGCGGGAAACATTATCATCTCCGGAAACCTTGAACACAAGCCAGAAGGGTGTGTGTAGTCTGCAAACGTCTTCCCTCCACCGATTCATCTCCTTTAAACACTACAGGAAACCCGTGAGTCAATCGCAAGCTCTGACTGTGGCAACGTTTGTGGCCTGGGTCCTTCCAGTGTCAGTTGATTGATTGTGGAAGATAAATTCTTAAATTCAAATCAAAAACTGAATGAGTCTGGCATGGCATTCTGGAATCCACACAGTATTAAACCCTCAGGGATGTCCACAGTGGCTGAGTGCCAAAATGGTTCATGCATATGCAGATGAATGTGTAATTGCACAGATGCATCTTAGTTTGTGTCTGAATTCCTGCACTGAAGGTTAATAATTCAGAAGGGCTTTCAAATCCTGTTCGACACAGAGGCAAATGGGTCACATTTTCATATGCAAAACATGGCATGTCCAATGAGAAAAACAACTCTGGCCTTGTCATTTTGTTGTAGATGAGTTAGATAAATGTGCACAGCAAAACAGGGTTTCTCTAGCTACCTTAACTACATGCATTTCACAAAGATGTTTGGAGAACGTAATTTAAGGGGCTTTATAAATAAAGGGCTTTGTGCAGGAAAATACCAGTTATGATTTAATATGAGGGCGAAAAAGCTACTTGATCATTTATCGAGCTTACCTTTTCTATTGAAACAACTTGAGGTTAACTAATTGTAGGGACAATCCCTGCAATTAAAGATAAATGCATTGCTCAAGGGCACTTTGATGACAAAGCAATGATGATCACTTTTACTTGATATTGAACCTGCAACCCTTGTAAATGGCAGGTCATATCTTTGAAAAACGCAATGTCGGTTTTCTTTTCTGTTGATATATTTCCTTCTGAAATAGCATGCCATATCGAATGTCTCACTTTTGTTAAATAACTAACTAAGTTTATGTCAAAACTAGACATGACCAATTGTATGATAAATGAAAGCAGGCACTATCAAAAAAATACACTTCAGCACTTCCTTTGCAAGTGACTGATTGTAGAGAAAAATTGACTATTGTTACTACGGCCTCGTTTTGCAGTTTACTGAAAATATGTAAATCACTATGACAAGATTGCACAAGCAGAGTCATGTGAATACTGAAAGCAGATGAGTGACACAAAAAAGCAGGTTACACATTTGATGTGCACTCTTAAAAAAACGCGTCTACATCGGAAGGAAGTGTGCAGAAACCACAGAGCATGAAGATGCAGCTAAATTTACTCTGGATATCAAAAGCGCAGTGCATTAGCAGGGCATGTGTCAACATTACAAATGCATGTTTGATGGACAAAGGTGGGCTTAAAACAATGGTGCATCTGATAAGGGGATGAAATGTGTGTGTTTGGAGCATTGCAGACAGTTTAGTAACAGTACAGTAAACTGATCTCTAATTGCCTCTTTATATGTATATATGTATAAGAGAATATGATAAGCCCAGCTTAAAAGCAACATCTGAGAAAGACAAATTATAAAATAGATGTCTTTAATATCTATTTTAGCCATGAGATTAAATGGAGGGCAAACTGACTCCTGCTTCTCAGTCATTTCCAGTGTTTGGTGGAATGCATTACTAAGAAATGAATTACTGTAATTTAATTACTTGTCCCTTGAAAAAGTAAAGTAAGGGATTACTCTTAATTTTTCTGCAATTTTAGTTACAGCTATTTCTGATGTAATTGCATTAAATCTGTATAGGCTCTAGAACGATTCTATATGAAACAATAGTGGATTTAACATCAAAATTATTTAAAATATGCCATCCAAATAAATGTAACATTTTTTATAAGACTGAATATCACAACATTGTACTACGAAACACATCTGAGTCATATTTTATCGCAAAATAAACACATAAAAAATAAATACAACAATCAATCAATAAACAAAGCTAGCATTAAATAAATAATAAAATAAAATAAATCTGAAATAAATAAAATATGATTGTACGTAAACAAAACATAAATAAAAAAACATTAATTAAAAACCTAAATAAATACACCATAAACAAATAAATAAAGCAAATTAGTAAAACAGAAACAAATAAAACTATAAATAAATAAAACACTAATAAAACCAATAAAACATACAAAAATAAAATAAACAAACACATAAATAAAACAGATAAAACAAACAAATACATAAAACAAATAAAACACACATAAATAAAACCAATAATTAAAACATGCATGAAAAACAAATAAACTAAATTCTAAAATATTTGTTTATTATATATTTTTAAACAACCTGTGACTGTAACGGTATATTATTAGTAATATTAATAGTTTTAGTAATAACAATTTATTAATATTTAACAAATATTAATAATTAAGAAAAACTTTTTAGTAATAACATGTTGTTTGATTGATTAAGACAGCTGAATTCCATAAATACTGTCGTTCTGCATGAAACGTCTAAATGTGTCTCTTTAAGACACAGGTGAGTGAGTCTGGTACGAGAGCTGGGCCTCATGAAGTGGGTAAACACGGCCGTTTCCATGGGCCATCTGAGAACCTGGTTGCCATGGCAGCTGGTGAGCGGTGAGTCAGTCGTGAGGTCGGAAAAGTAAAGTAGAGGAAGGAGCAGTCCTGAGTAACTCCCCGCCACGTGATTGGCCAGCGACTGGCTGCACTGACCACAGCGAGCGCCAGGGAATGGAAAGCATTAAACATTTTGCCTTTGCCAAGGCAGTCTGCAATCTTTACCAGAGCGCTGACATCGGAAGGATGCTGGCCGCTCCGCTAACAAGACCATTAAAGATGGTTTACACTGAGAGAGCAAAAAGCAACAAGAGGGCTTTCAAATAAACTGTTACCAGAGCAACATCAAACTTTAAGTGGTAAACAAACTGAGCAATATCATGTGTCTTCAGGATTCAGCTGCCATTACTGCGTCTGTAAAACCTCTGGACAAACACAACTTCCTGAAGAGTTTGAAGCAACATGAAAGCAAATCAAAAAGCAGTAAATAAAAACAAATTGCAATACTTTCTGCTCTAAAACCCCAAAGACTCTCTGATAAAAATCTAAAAATAAAAACCATGAATAATAACAAAAAATGTAATTAAAATACAATAAATAAATAAAAAGTAATTAATATATAATATATATATGATCAAATAAATCAATGTACAATAACTAAAATACAAATGTAAAAGTAATGCAAATAAAAAAATAAAATTCTATTAAATAAAGGAAAAAAAAGAAAAAAAAAAGAAAAAAATGTAACAAATTAATACAATAACAATAATATATATATATATATATATATATATATATATATATATATATATATATATATATATAACATAAATACAAATAATACAATATAAAAAAAATATATATATATATTTTTTTAAATAAAATTAATTATTGTTCTGGGTGCTTGCTAGGTAGAATCACCAAGTCTCTAATGATTTTCTAGTCCACACTCATGGCTTAAAAATCCACATTATTTAAGTTTGTTTTATTCATATATGTGGCATAAACAGTGCTGAACGAGTCACGAGCTGACGTTTAAATAATTAGGATCGAGATTTATCTGCAAGCACGACTGTAAGCTCATCTTATAGCATGCACAAGTAATGAAAGAGTGCATTCATTTGTGTGAGGGTGGATAAACGATCGGACAACACACAGAAGAGCAGAGGGCCATTTTCATAGGCCTGACCCTGGGGCAAAATCACCTCACGCTGCTCAATGACAGGGAAATACCTTCACACGCACGTCTAGAAGACAGATCGAACACCCACCTGGACCACAGGGTGACCTCCAGTAGGGGCTTTGACCGCCCCTCGGCTGCCCTCAGTCTCGTAGTGGGCTCTGTGGTGGGGTTTGGGCTGCACCTCCACGTGGAGCTCGTACTGATCGCTGCGGCTCGGTAGGGGCCACTCCAGGGGGGGCAGGGAAGCCACGGGAATGCTGGGAGAGATAAAAGATGATAGTCATGCTCATTTGCTTCACATATCCGATTTGATGCATGACTAGAGCAGCAGGTGCATGAGGGTTTTACAGATTGTGTCGCCTTATATATGTTATAAGAGTGTGTGACTGGTGATAACAGATCAAACTACACACAACTAATACATGTTTTTGCACTTGGAATTAAGTTCAAAACAAGTTTGGGGTCAGCAAGATTTCCTTTTCTTGAAATGAATCTTTTATTATTTATTTTTAATTAAAATTGGCAGTAAAGACATTTATACTGTTACAGAAGATTTCCATTTCAAATCAATTGTTCTTTTCGACTTTCAAAGAAAGCTAAAAAAAGATATGAAGCAGCACAACTGTTTTCAACACTGATAATAATAATAAGAAATGTTTCTTGAGCAGCAAATCATCATGTTTGAATATTGTATATAGTAATGTAATTACTGTATACAAGTAATGATGTAATGATTAATGATGTAATGATGCTGAAAATTCAGAGGAATAAATGACAATATATTCAAATAGAAAATAGTTATTTTAAATTGTAATAGTATTACTGTTTTTACTGTATTTTTAATCAAATAAATACAGTTTTGGTGAGCATAAGAGACTTTTGAACAGTAGTGTACAATTGTAAGAATTTTTCAAATTTATTTTAAGATTATCTGCACCGGCCAATAACCATGCTTGCTCAGCTGATTGACAGCTTTGTCAACAGATAATAGACCAAAAATATGACACATTTTTTAAAAAATACTTTAAATAGAAAATATAGTACCTTTCACACACAAATCATTTGTAGATGCACCGGATAAAAGGTGCAAAATAAACATGAATAAATTCTTCACACTACTAAGGAACACTGAGCAATGCCTGGTACACATTGAAGGATTTTGGTCTGTCCCAGACGAAAGATGACCAATCGTGGCGATTTCTGTGGTCAAGGCTCCTAAACTGTGGTCCCATGTCGTACAGTGAGAGGTTCAATGATGGCCCTTGTCATGGTCTGGCGAGTCGCGACCAAAGATAGCCTGAGACAATTTTCTACCAGTGTCAGAAATCCAGCATGATCATCTCACAGCGTGTTTGCTTCTACGACCTACGTCTACTGACTAGCCAATGAAAACGCAACATGAAATGGCGTATTGATCAGTGAGACATGGCGCTAAAACTTAAAACTACTTACCTCAAGCTTCATTTGCAAAATCTTTAGCCTCTTTTCCCTAGCCATGACCACATCCATATTCTCCTCTTTCGCTTCCTCCTCTTTTTTTCAGCACACATAAAAACCACAATTGCTAAAGTGCGATTTGTCTTGCCCTATTTGTTTACCACTAGCTCATGCTGAAGACACTTGCCTTGTGTCGTAGCCTACGATTCAATAGGTGTCTGCATACATATCGTACCCAAGTTTATTAGATCCATGTCGTACAGTGTGATTTGTAATGATCTTATAGGTTTTCTAAAATCGTCTTTAGAAAGCATAAGCCTGAAGAAGGTCGATTAAAAAAAACGTTGCAAACCAAATTTTGTAATGATGCATGTTTGAGTAGTGTGCAGGATTTATACATTTTTTTCAAGCTATAATGTTAATAACAGATATTGTTTGAGGATCATTTACTTTCATTCAATTGTATTATGTATACATATGCATATCGGTCATCGTTAACCCAACTTTCTAGATTGGTATTGGTATTGACACCCAGGGTTAAGAATACAATGAAAAGACTTAACGGGCAAATATAGACATAATTTACCAATCTGCAGTGGCGACAAAAGCCAAATAACTATAATTATTTAATTCTTATCAAAGTTGTGTCACTCTACAAGCAAACCCTGCATAGAAAGAAAATGATGACAATTTTTACCTGCATATGCCAGGCACCAGCTGTTTAGGCCAGATTTGAGGGATTACGAAGAAAGATTCAGGGCCAGGTTTGGTCTTCATATCCTGGTCACATGACACCAGGTAACTCTCAGTGTGGTTGTCTGGGTAGAGAGGGTAGGCCTGCTGGTTAGTCTTCACGATCTTGGTTGGAATGGAAGTAGCCTGGCCAACGCCGAACCCATTCATGGACCCTGAGAGGTTATTTGAGCCATAATGGCCGGCGTGATGCTCTTCATGGCCACTGTGGGGTGACGGGCTGCGTGATCGGGCCACCGGCACCAGGTTGGGGTTCCTGTACATCTCGTAGGTGCGTTTGCATAGAGGGGAGGTGGAACGCGAGCCGGGCCGGGGGGAAGGAGAGCGCGGCCCAACACAGCCGTCCTCGGCCAGGCTGGTTCGTGGAGAAGTGCCCGGACTGGTTCGAGGGGAGCCCGTGTGGACGCCCTGAAGTCGTGGGCAGAGATCTCCAGTCGCCTGGCTGTTGCTGGGCGAAACGCAGGGCGAGGCCCAGGGCGAGAGGTTTTCCGAGTGCCAGGAGGTGGATGAGTTGCTGCTGGCGGGACTCAGGCACTGCGGCTCACGGTAGGCCAGAGGATCGTGACCGGGAACGGTGAGCCCGGGACTGGGGTTCACGAGATGGTTCTGGAGGGAGTCTCGACCATGACTATAGTGCTCGCGGGAGGGAGTAATCTCAATTCGGGGGCTCAGTGCCTGGTTGGGTCTGGCGTACTCCAGGTAGTTCTTTGCCTCCAGTTGCTCGTAGCCAGAGAGACCTTCAGTGTTGACCTCTGCGTAGGAAGACGCACACGGCTTGATGCCGTACTGTGAAGCTTCCCCCGGAGGATAGGACAGGCTGGGAGGAGAGATGAGATCTTTGTCGGAGGAGATGCTTTGCTCATCTATAACAGCAAAAGAAAGAAAGTGGTTAAGAGTGTCCAAAAACTCAAACACTGCTGTCTGTGTCTACTATTTAAAGGGGGCCTATTATGCCCTTTTACAAAGTCTTGATTTTGTTTTCGGGGTCTGCTAGAATAGGTTTTCATGCTTGGATATTCAAAAACACATTCTTTTTCACATATTTGACATTGTTGCAGTTCTTCTCTTCCCGCAGTTTGTCAGTAACGCTCTGGGGTGCGCTTCCTAAAAGCATCGTTGGCCGACTATGATCGCAATTTCCATTGAACTCTATTGGTAACGACGGAACTTGTGACCATAGTTGGCTTTGGGAAACGCACTCCTGTTTAGGCCCCGTTTATACGAAGGGAAAACGCAGATATTTCCCTGCGGTGTGGCCTCTCAATTTCACGAAAACCCCGTTTTTATCACAGAAAACGTTTATTTCTAAAAACTCCGGCCAAAGTGGAGATTTCTGAAAACGCCGGTAATGTGTTGTCGTGTCAACTGGGAGAAACGGGGTTTTAGGTTCTCTCTTGTCGATTCTGAGGATTCTGATTGGCTTGCATGGCTTTATCCTTCTCCCTACACTGCCGCCCATAGGTTTGGAATAGTTATGATGGCGCTCGACGGCGTATTTATGCGGGTGTGTGCACGATGTGATTATTGAAAACGGAGGGTGGGGATTCGTTTCTCTAAATACCCGGCTTTGTGTAAACGTGGCCTTAGTTCCTGTCTCTATGAAGCCCCTCTTTCCAAAAAGCACAATCTGCTCTGATTGGTCGGCTGGATCAGTGTGTTGTGATTGGTCAACCGCTTCAAGCATGTTTGGGATATGTCCCACCCCTTACCATAACCATGAGATTAAACACACTACTAATGCAACTCAACCAGGCCTAGTTACTTACGTATGCTTTAGGCGTGAATTATTTAAATTAGGAATATTGTGACATGTTCATTCCCGGAAGAAAGCTCAAGACTCTCGAGTCGTTAGAACTTTAGAAACAGTTACTGATATTTAAGTCACAAGTCGCACGGGTATATTTGTGGCAATAGCCAGCAATACATTGTATGGGTCAAAATGATCGATTTTTCATTTATACCAAAAATCATTAGGATATTAAGTAAAGATAATGTTCCATGAAGATATTTTGTAAATTTCCTACTGTAAATATATAAAACATTTATTTTTGTAAGTGAATGAAGCACAATCGTAAACAAAAATGGAAGGATTTTCTCAATGTTTCGATTTTTTTGCACCCTCAGTGCATGATTACTTTAGGTTGAAATAATGCGAGCTGAAACATATACCATCGATTAATGAACTTTGTAGCTCATGGTAGGCCTATCTTTAAAGGGTTATACGTTATTGTTAAAAATCAATTCCCCTATGGAGAAAATTAATAGGATTTTTACTTCTAACCCTGATTTTTACACTATTGGCAGTCCAACTGGCAACCTTGTTCTGGTTCATTTCATCGCATTACATTGTGAGATATAGTTTTCTACATTGTGTGCTTTGTTGAATACTACACATTTTGAGAAATGTCAATTGCATTCTGTTATTTATCACATGCCCTAATTTGGTATAACTTGTGATGTTGTGTTAGCAAGTTCAATTTCAAATGTCATTACCATCACACACAACATCAAAACTTCACACCAAGTTAGCTATAGCTGTCAATTAACTCATAAAAAAAACTTTAAGAAATTGATTACACCGTCACCTACCGCTACTTTCGATAATGTAAGTTAATCTAAGAAATTAATTACATTTCCAAACTGTCCTTCTGTTGTCCTGGACGAGATGAGCACTCCTGTCATTTCCATCATAACCAAATTTTAAGTGTTTTTGGAGAAATGCAATTGCTGTCTAAAATGTCTGGTGTGATGGTAATGACAGCAGTATTGTGGTAATGACAGTACAGTGATTGTTTGTTACTAATTTCAGATTTAAATCCCAAAAGAATTTTAAAAATATTAAATAAATACATTTGACAATAGCCTAATTAGAATAATATATAGGCTAATAAAAAAATAGGTATTAAAATATTACTAAATATAAAATATTTTTTAAATCATCACAAGTGAGCGTTTCTGTCCCCATGTATCTTTGATTAAGGCATCATAAGCTATTAAATCAAATTCAAACATACAAACAGTAGCTATTTCATGTCTTCTTTTGCAATGGTTTAAACAGCCAGACATCATTATGCTGCTCATTCTATTCTTCAGCACATATTTTATACAGAAGTTCAGTGAAACAAACCTTGAAGTCCCGTGGTGGTTCCATACTCAAAAAGATAGTCAAACTCCAGCTCATCCTGACAGTTCACCTGACTGAGCTCCTCAGCCAGCCCTATCGCAGCCCTATCGCCGTAAAAAGAGCTCATCTGTCTCAATCTGATTTATTTACACCACAACAACTTCAGAAACGTGTCGAGAGAACGCCGGCTGTTGTGCACGCGGGGATTCGAGCACCCAAACGCATGAATGAGAACGAACGACACAGACGTGAAATAGTGCAAGTTCCGCCTTAAACTTCTCTCACACCCCCATTTACACAACCGGCGACAGAAACAGCTTCCAGTGAACAGCACGCGTTCCGAATGGACGTAACGGAACGCGTTTAGTGCGTCGCGTCGCTCGTGTGTGATGGAGTGACAGTTTGAGAAGGTTTGTTTGTGTGTTTGTTTGTTGTAGTATAGGTAGCATGATATATTCTGTCAATCATGAGATGATAAAGTGGTTGACACGCGCCTCCTGTTGACAGACACTAGTTATAATAACTGCGACAACAAAAGCAACTCGCTCTTGATCACAGTTTAACATCTGGGCGGGTGTTAAATGAATCTCAGCTTCATCCCGTAAGAACTGCTGCCCCCGGGTGTTCATCACCACACAATGATCAAAACAACTATTTGTAATTGTAGGCCTATTTTAGAATCGTAACTTGTGGTCACTGTTATCAAACTCAGTCGCCTATTATTCATGAACCTGTATTATATCAAACTCCTTTCCGCATCTATCTATCTATCTATCTATCTATCTATCTATCTATCTATCTATCTATCTATCTATCTATCTATCTATCTATCTATCTATCGCTGCTTGTCTGTCTGCCATCTATCTGTCTATCTATCTATCTATCTATCTGGTCGTCTGTCTGTCTATCTATTTATCTATCTATCTATCTGTCTGTCTGTCTATCTATCTATCTATCTATCTATCTATCTATCTATCTATCTATGTGTCTGTCTGTCTGCCATCTATCTATCTGTCTGTCTGTTTGCCATCCGTCTATCTATCTATCTATCTATCTATCTATCTATCTATCTATCTATCTATCTATCTATCTATCTATCTATCTATCTATCTATCTATCTATCTATCTATCGCTGCTTGTCTGTCTGTCTATCTATCTATCTGTCTGTCTGCCATCTATCTATCTGTCTGTTTGCCATCTATCTATCTATCTATCTATCTATCTATCTATCTATCTATCTATCTATCTATCTATCTATTTATCTATCTATCTATCTATCTATCTATCGCTGCTTGTCTGTCTGTCTGTCTGTCTGCCATCTATCTATCTATCTATCTATCTATCTATCTATCTATCTATCTATCTATCGCTGCTTGTCTGTCTGTCTATCTATCTATCTGTCTGTCTGCCATCTATCTATCTGTCTGTTTGCCATCTATCTATCTATCTATCTATCTATCTATCTATCTATCTATCTATCTATCTATCTATCTATCTATCTATCTATCTATCGCTGCTTGTCTGTCTGTCTAACTATCTGTCTGTCTGCCATCTATCTATCTGTCTGTCTGTTTGCCATCTATCTATCTATCTATCTATCTATCTATCTATCTATCTATCTATCTATCTATCTATCTATCTATCTATCGCTGCTTGTCTGTCTGTCTATCTATCTATCTATCTATCGCTGCTTGTCTGTCTGTCTGTCTGTCTGCCATCTATCTATCTGTCTGTCTGCCATCTATCTGTCTGTCTGTTTGCCATCTATCTATCGCTGCTTGTCTGTCTGTCTGCCATCTATCTGTCTGTCTGTTTGCCATCTATCTATCTATCGCTGCTTGTCTGTCTGTCTATCTATCTGTCTGTCTGTTTGCCATCTATCTATCTATCTATCTATCTATCTATCTATCTATCTATCTATCTATCTATCTATCTATCGCTGCTTGTCTGTCTGTCTGTCTGCCATCTATCCATCTGTCTGTCTGTCTGCCATCTATCTATCTGTCTGTTTGCCATCTATCTATCGCTGCTTGTCTGTCTGTCTATCTATCTGTCTGTCTATCCGTCTGTCTGTCTGTCTGTCTGCCATCTATATATCTATCTATCTATCTATCTGTCTGTCTGTCTGCAATCTATCTATCTATCTATCTATCTATCTATCTATCTATCTATCTATCTATCTATCTATCTATCGCTGCATGTCTGTCTGTCTGTCTGTCTGTCTGTCTAACTATCAATCAATCTATCTATCAATCAATCAATCAATCAATCAATCAATCAATCAATCAATCAATCTATCTATCTATCTATCAATCTATCTATCTATCTATCTATCTATCTATCTATCTATCTGTCTATCTATCTATCTATCTATCAATCTATCTATCTATAGCTGCTTGTCTGTCTGTCTATCTATCTATCTGTCTGTCTGCCATCTATCTATCTGTATGTTTGCCATCTATCTATCTATCTATCTATCTATCTATCTATCTATCTATCTATCTATCTATCTATCTATCTATCTATCTATCTATCTATCTATCTATCTATCTATCTGTCTATCTGTCTAAACTTTATTGTGGAATTTTGTCTTGTGGTCACTGACAAAACTTAGTCGCCTATTTTACATGAACACTTATTATTTCTACCCACTTTCTGCCCATATCAGACGCCTCGATCCTATTCTGACCCGGGGTTTATTTTATTTTGGAAAAGGATCTAAGACCCACGGTTATTCCAGACAAACCCACACTCTTATAGACCCAAATGACAGAATGTGATTATTTACATAGTGGCAGTATCTAGGGTTATTAAACATTACCTGAACTTTCCATTGCAGCATGATCTACGGATAGCCAAGGAGCCGGGATTTTATGTAACTAATGATATTCAATACTCACTATAAGAAATCAGACTGACGTTTCATGTTTTGTTCATCACAGACAATGACATTTCAGGCATTCTGTTCAAACACCTCAACTGAATCTCCTCTCTTTGAAGAAACTCACTTCATACACACGACACGCACAAATGAAAATCAAAGAGAAATCATTTGCCATGTGTCTGACAAATGAAAGCAACTTAATATAAAATATGCACAAGTTCTTAACACTAAATAATATGTTAAATGCATGAAAATACTATAGTTTGCATAACAAATCTAACATAAAAGCATTCAAATTTCATTCATTCCCTAATGGATCTTATAAGAGCAGAATAAATGGTTAAATTCTGATGTCATTGAGAGTTCCCTCGTGACGCAATTACTATACTGAACATCTTTCTTTTTTCTTTACATTACAAATGAGTTCATTTAATTTACATTGTGTTCAAATCATCAACAGTTTTGGCATAAGAAAACGTTAAAAATCAAATTATTGATTACCAGTAATTCACAACACTTCAGCACACGCGCCATCCATACCTTGATCCATCGACCTCATGCTGTGGTAGTGCATCAGTCTCCAAGACTCTCTAAACATTTGGAAAATATATCAAAATGAAAAAAAAAAAAATTAACAGTCAAAAAATAGCCTTTCCTTAAAGTTCATAGCAGAAAAAAAATCTGGATGAAAGTGAAAAAGCAAATCCTCCGTTGTGAGTGTGAAAACGAGTGTTGTGCAGTATATAGCAGAGCTCTGTGTGGTATAAAGTCCTTCTCCTGCTCCGAGGATTGACTTGAGCTTCAAGAGCGGCTTCCTTCCCCGGCTCTGGGTGTTTATAATGGGCCAATGCTGTAAAATAACGGGATTCCCTCAGTGTTTCCTCCTGTTTGTGCGCTCTGCCATGGAAACCTGGAGCGGCTCCATCTCAGAGACTCAGGGCTTTCCTGCAGAGCGCACTCAGGAATCCATGACGTCTCCAGCCTCTGCGCCAAGGCATTTCTGCGGCTTCTCTCAGACAGTGGCGCACAAGAACTTCATTGTGGGCTTGAAAAAATTAGCGTTGAGGGGAAGAGGAGGGGGAGAAAAATCAAAACAGGAGCAATGTTTAAGCATATGCATGAAAGAGACGAGGTACACACAGCGGGGTTTTGAAGGGACAAGGCTCATTAAATCCCAGCAACCTTCAGCTTTACATGCAGAGTCTTACTGGGACCTTTGCGTAAATGGCCAAGAAGTATAAGGACAACCTGAACGTGTTTGAATGGCATTGCATTAGCAAATATCAGAAGGAATTTACTTCAAAGAAAGATAGTACAAGCTCACCTTTCACCAGTGAGACATCTAAAGAGCTTTGGTAGATTTTAAGTTATATAACAATGTTCAAAATTAATTCTAA
This sequence comes from Tiaroga cobitis, assembly GCA_030578255.1. Taxonomy (NCBI): domain Eukaryota; kingdom Metazoa; phylum Chordata; class Actinopteri; order Cypriniformes; family Leuciscidae; genus Tiaroga; species Tiaroga cobitis. The sequence goes on from CM060613.1 coordinate 6,578,130, forward strand.
TTCACTCAAATGACCTTTGGGACTATAAATGGAACCGAAAAATATCATTTAACATATATTTTTATTGTTTTCTAAAATAGAAGTATTCATTATTAATATTCATATTATAAATCATATTACAAATAATTAACGTATAATGAATAAACCAAGGACCTTTTTACATTATATATACAATTCTTTTTACCTTAGTTTATTCATGAAATTATTATTATTATAAAATTATTGAATATTAATATTTTAAAATATGTAAAAAAAAAAAAAAAAAAAAAAATATATATATATATATATATATATATATATATATATATAATTTGAATCCCTTAAAATGATCATTTATATATATTTAATTAAAAATATATATTTAATTTTAATGTAAATGGTTTATTATATTATTATAAAAATATTATAAAAACAAAATATTTTTTTTCCCCTTAAATTGATTATATATATATTTAACCCTCAGGTGCTCTTCGTTTCGGAGTCACACTTGTTATCTTCCCGGTCAGAAGTGACCGGACACCTAAAAATGAAACTTTCTCCATCCCAGTAAAACCAATGCAATTTATTTTTGTTCAATAATATTTTTTCTTTTTAATTTTGTATTTTGAGACAATTTGATGTTACGTATTAATATTTATGCAATATTTATGGTCCATTTTTGCCATTGAAAACAATACAAATTTTTTTTCCCTATTTTATACAAATATTTCTTCAATTATTGCAGTCTTTCAGATTAATATAGAGACCTGGCCTTTTAAATACAATTTTTGAAGTCAGATTAGCGCCATCTGTTGAGAGAAATTAAAATAAAACATGTCGTTTCATAGTGTAACCACTAGATGCCTGTATAGCTCTCTATGGAGAGGCTTGTGAATTCTCTAATAGTTTTTTGGACAAAATTACTTACTTTTAAGATGTGGATTTGAATGTGTTTTTTTTTTTAATTCTCAAATAATATTTTTTGCTATGGTTTATAAAAATGTTTTAAATAAATTTGATGTGAAGTGTACACGTTTTTGCATTATTACTACAGTCAAACCTGAATACAGAGAAAGCATTTTGTTACAGGTAACATTACAATTCAATAAAAAAAATACAAAAATAAACAGTAATGCTTTTTCACAGCTTATTATTATTTATATTATTATTATTATTATTATTATTATTATTATTATTATTTTAAAACATATTAATTTATTATTTTTTCAATATTATATTAATTATTATTTTCATAATTTTAATAATTATTATATTATATATTATATATATATTAATTATAATTATTAATTATGTTATGTTTTTCACTATTGATGGTTTTTTCTGCATTGTGGCCGATTTGTAGAGAATTTGTGTTCGTCAATTTCCCATTCATTTCGGATGGTCGGTCAATTCATTGGTGTGTATGTGTATAAAAAGTGACCGAAGAGCACAAGTGTGACTATTTTTTTACGACCACTTAGCCTGCTCGGATCATGATCTCGGATCATGATTTTTTTGTGTGTTCACATACCCAATGCCATAAAAGTCACAAAGTTTCGTAACATTCCGATTAAGCTGTGATTTAAAAAAATTTAAAACAGAACATTTTTCGGTCAGAAATGACCGAAGAGCACCTGAGGGATATATATATATATATATATATATATATATATATATATATATATATATATATATATATATATATATATATATATATATATATATACACTCACCTAAAGGATTATTAGGAACACCTGTTCAATTTCTCATAAATGCAATTATCTAATCAACCAATCACATGGCAGTTGCTTCAATGCATTTAGGGTTGTGGTCCTGGTCAAGACAATCTCCTGAACTCCAAACTGAAAGTCAGAATGGGAAAGAAAGGTGATTTAAGCAATTTTGAGCGTGGCAGTTTTGTTGGTGCCAGACGGGCCGGTCTGAGTATTTCACAATCTGCTCAGTTACTGGGATTTTCACGCACAACCATTTCTAGGGTTTACAAAGAATGGTGTGAAAAGGGAAAAACATCCAGTATGCGGCAGTCCTGTGGGCGAAAATGGGCTACAACAGCAGAAGACCCCACCGGGTACCACTCATCTCCACTACAAATAGGAAAAAGAGGCTACAATTGGCAAGAGCTCACCAAAATTGGACAGTTGAAGACTGGAAAAATGTTGCCTGGTCTGATGAGTCTCGATTCCTGTTGAGACATTCAGATGGTAGAGTCAGAATTTGGCGTAAACAGAATGAGAACATGGATCCATCATGCCTTGTTACCACTGTGCAGGCTGGTGGTGGTGGTGTAATGGTGTGGGGGATGTTTTCTTGGCACACTTTAGGCCCCTTAGTGCCAATTGGGCATCGTTTAAATGCCACTGCCTACCTGAGCATTGTTTCTGACCATGTTCATCCCTTTATGGCCACCATGTACCCATCCTCTGATGGCTACTTCCAGCAGGATAATGACACTTTGTGAGCTTGTCACAAAGCTCGAATCATTTCAAATAGGTTTCTTGAACATGACAATGAGTTCACTGTACTAAAATGGCCCCCACAGTCACCAGATCTCAACCCAATAGAGCATCTTTGGGATGTGGTGGAACGGGAGCTTCGTGCCCTGGATGTGCATCCCACAAATCTCCATCAACTGCAAAATGCTATCCTAACAATATCAACATTTCTAAAGAATGCTTTCAGCACCTTGTTGAATAAATGCCACATAGAATTAAGGCAGTTCTGAAGGCGAAAGGGGGTCAAACACAGTATTAGTATGGTGTTCCTAATAATCCTTTAGGTGAGTGTATAGAATTTATATGGTTTATTACACACATAATTTAAAAAACATTGCATATGTATATTTGGTTATTTTTATATATAACAAAATTATTTATATCCACTAAAATGACATATACAGTAAGGATTAAGGATATGGTTGAAATAAGACAGTTTATACACCCATAAAAATTTTCCATGGAAAATGTGGCATGGTTTATTTATGAATTTTCCCCCCTCTAATCCCAAATATTGGGCTAGTCTTGAAATTCATCCAAAGGTTTCAAAGTTTATTTGACATGCTTAACTTGGACATGCAGTGAAACGTTTCTGAAAAGCTAATGTTGTTCATATTTAAATGCAACAAAAAAAAGGGTCATAAAATAAGGTTTATTCTTCATAAGGGAATTAATATAAAACTATCAGGCTTTAAAAGTGGACATTATCAGATAACGCGAGTGTTACTTCCCTCAGCCATATCAGTGTGTTTAGGAACCAGCAACTCCCTTTTACGTATTAAATCACGTCTGATTATGGTTTAATCAAACTCCAAATGCTGAAAAGCAGCAGCTTCCATCAAATAAGTGCGATTAGGGAGACCTAAGCAGTAAACGTTTCATGAGAATCCAATGTAACACATTAACAGCTTCTCCCAGTGCCCAGATGAAAAAGCTGCTGCATTCTGGGATGGCGGAGGATGCCAAAATAAACTGCACGGGGCTGACGAGTGCGACCATGAAGCGGACCTGTTTGGCTAAACTCTGTTGTAAAGTTTATCCCGGAAAATTCTGCGATATGATACACTGACTTGTTTAAACATTGGAATGAATGAAGTGCTGCTCTCACTGACTGGATCCTACACAGCCTCTGGAAAACGTCTGGACACAGGCCTTCATTTTCAATTCATTGTGCATCACTTCTTGGTTGAATTCGATAATTTCTGTACATCTAGATCTGGCATAACCCTTATGGAAAATGCCTGAAGGTTGGCCAGTGCCCCCGGGGACGTGCTGAACATAGGAAACGGGCTTTAAATTGAGCAGTGGAGGTGAAGAGGAATAAACGAGTGCACGTTTAACCTGAGAGAACAGATAGCTACATTCCTTCACTGTGACTGCACTCTTATGCAACGCAAATCGCGAACGAGAAAATGAATACGGAGCAACGCATCTTTCCAGACGGCGGGATTTGCAGTTCCATCTTTTGCTAAGACGACACACATTTTCCAGGTTCCCAGAACAGTTTCCATCACCGTCGAGTCTGCGTTACAGGAGCACAACCTTTTACTTTTCCAATAGCAACATTTCTATTTAACCAATCAGATTTCATAATGACACATTATATCACGTGCCATGGAAAACTTTCAGCATGTTTCGGGAAAATCTTCTGGCCATGTGCTTGATCAGTTCCAAAATGTTCTATTAACTAGCCATTTTTCCTCTACTATTTCTGCCATATCTCTATAAACAAGTGTTTGTATGCCATTACATATTCAGCTGAACATTTATTATAACTATTAATAGAGGCAATTTCATGTTGACTAAAGAGAAATCTCTCCAGGTGAATGCATTACTGGGATGAAATGTGTTATGTAAAGGTGGTGAATATGGATTTAACCTGATGATTTGTTGGGAATTTCTATAGTTTGCTTGGAAAGAGACGTTTTTTATTCCACGTGGCTCTGAGCAACATTTCACACACACACTACGTGGAGAATCATCTTCTCACACAAATGTAATCTGTATAGAATTCCTGAAGTTTCCAGTTGGAGCAGCGAAAAACTTAAATCTGTCTCCATCTCCCATTCCGGATTAATGGACAACACTTCAGCTTTCAGGTTTTGGGATTTGTCTCCCTGGTGACTGAGAGGAGGGAGTGTCTGATACCTGTCAAACATGACTGATGACCACTACAACAGTGACAGGGGCAAAACAACACAATCAATTATTTTAATGCCGCACAACATAAATACCAAGAAAGCAGTTTTAATAATAATTTATGTAATTAAACATACATTTATCATTTAAAATGTAAGTTATTCCTGTGATCAAGGCTGAATTTTTCAGCATCATTACTCCAGTCTTCAGTGTCACATGATCCTTCAGAAATCATGATAATATGCTGATTTGATGCTCATGAAACATTTATTATTATTTTTAATGGTGATTGTTTGATAAATAGAAAGCTCAAAAGAAAATACATTTTTAAATAATTATTGGAACTATATATATAGGCCTATATATTGTATGTAAATATATACATATGTGTGTGTGTGTGTGTGTGTGTTAATTGATCTTAATTGCATCTAACATAAACGTTTGGTATATATAAGTGTATCTATATATATATATATATAGTTGCGATTAATCGATTTGACAGCCCATATATAACACGATGTATTCAGCACGATGAGTCTGTTTTTTATTATTGTACCTCGAGGTGTGGTTATCAAGCACTACTGAAAACTCTTAAGAAAATCTCTGTCAGCAAAGGTGAGGCTTTTAAAAGCAAATCAAACATTCCAGGCTGTTGTGTGTGTATAAATAGCTCTGCTGGGGTGTGAGAGCCGCCTCAACACACTACACTCCTCTTTAAGTGATTTATCATCGTCCAAATCCTCTGTTGTGGTACACAACGGAATACAACAGGGCAAGTCAGGATCTGTGTGTATCCAGTGTTTCATCAGCACAATATGTGTGTGTGTGTATGTATATATACGTGTGTGTGTGTGTGTATATATATATTTATATACATATGCACATATAAATACACACACACACACACCATTTGAAGCGGATCAAAAAAGTTCATCAAAGTTGTCCAAAGACAAGAACGGGTATTGTTCCAAATTCATGTAGAACGGTTTTGATCCACTTCAAATGTTGACAGGTGGAGCTGGGGAAGCTGGAGGGTTTCAGAGGAACTTTAAAAGCGCGCTGCAAACTTCTGCAACAAACACTGATCAACCGTTTAAATGTTGAGCAGAAAGCTCATTGGCTGCAGATGCAACAGGAACAAATCCCTCCAACATAATTTCACTCTCACATATACAGTATATGGTCCCATTATCTCACACGCTCGTCTTCTCCCTCAGTCTCACGGCAGCTCTTCCCCTGGGACTGATGTGGCATGGACACACAGGCGACGATCACTGCTGTGTGCCGTCTAATAATAAAGGTCGTCATCACGTGCACTGCAGCGTCTGGCACACCGCAGTACGCACCACATGAGAGAGGAGTAATGATACGCTGTACCCAAAGAGCTCATTTCATCAGGAACACATTATGATGTAGAATCAAGGAGGCACACGAAAAGCCAGAAGCACAAAGAAAGTTTCAAATTTTATCGAGGGATCGTGTTCAATTGATCTGTAGCATTATTATTATCAATATTTGATTTATTAATGTTATCATGAACAGGCCTGAATGCTGTTAATGCAGTCTGCATTCATTTTCGAGACTCCCCCTTCTGGTGAAACATGACACATTTTTATAACACACAACGGCTGCGTTGAGAAAGGCATCCTACTCTTAGTATTTCAGTATACATGTTGTATGTACAATTATATTGTGTATAAATAATGTGTGAAACATTAAGTGTTACATAATGCAGTTCCGTTTCATATACTATTATTAAAAAGATACTGTGCAAAATGCAGAAAGCTAGCATTCCAATTCAGATATCCGCTATAATATAAAATGAAAATAATGAAAATAAACACTACCGTTCAAACACTGGGGTCAGTGAGAAATTAATACTTTCATTCAGCAAGGATTCAATAAATTGATCGAAAGAAAATAAATGTATAATGTAAAAAAAAAAAAAAAAGCTGTTCTTTTGAACTTTGTTTATGAAAGAATCCTGTTTCCACAAAAATATGAAGCAGCTCAACTGTTTTCAACATTAATAATAATAATAAATGTTTCTTGAGCATCAAATCATCACATTAGAATGATTTCTGAAGGATCATGTGACACTGAAGACTGGAGTAATGATGCTGAAAATCCAGCTTTGCATCACAGGAATAAATTACATTTAAACATTTATTCAAATAGAAAACAGTTCTTTTAAATTGTAATAATATTTCACAATATTACTGATTTTACTGTATTTTTTATCAAATAAATGCAGGCTTGGTGAACAAAAGAGACTTCTTTCAAAAACAAACTCTTACCAACCCCAAACTTTTGAATGGTAGTGTATATTAAAAAAGTATATATATAAGCATTATTGGAGATATGATTTTACATGAAATATATGTAGAAAGTATAATGTATAAAGAAACAAGCAGAGATTTAGTTAAGAAAAGATCTTATTTATTTTAAACACTTCTTATCCTTAGGTACTTGTCCCTTTTTTGTTCTGCAATTATTAGTGCAAATTCCAACACAAAAAAAAAATTATAATAAATAAAAGCCTTTTTTTTTGTTATTTACAATTCAGCAGATTACATTAACAAACAAAAACGTATTTTCAATATAAACATAAAAACCAGTCACCACAAAAAGTAGTCAGGAGAAGATCATGGCATTCGGTCTAAGTCTAGCTCCACATCACAATCTGTACAAACTCTGATCCATGCAAGAGACGTCGAATATGATGAGAGTCTGTCGGTTCAACACAATAAAGTGACTGAAGGTGAAAGATGATATGGCACTAAAAACACAGACACCAACACAGTGATCAATGCTAAGTGCACATCGCATTCGGGATCATTGACACAGACAAACATTGGGTTTAAGGACACCTCGAGGAGAAGATTACAGTGTTTAGTGCTGACTGATGCATCATGGGATTTGGCTCTGTAAACCAGTGATTGAGAGTAGTCTTGAAAACACTCTCCGGGTCATAATGGTCAGACGGGGGAGGCTGGGGTACAAAGTGAGCATGTCTAGCGTCAGAGGTCACCACAAGAGTGGACAAACACTGCTGTGGACAGGAGGATGCGAAAATAGCATTGTTTTCTATGGCACCGTATCGACCATGCAGTGACTAGCAGTGGTTGGTTAGTATGCTAATAAAACATTTCCATTTCCAGTTAACCTAGTTAATTCATTCAGTGTCCATTAAAAAAACAACAACACTCAAACTAGCACATCCTTTCCAACAATCACACATCTACTGTACATGGTAACACTTCACAATAAGGTTCCATTTGTTAACATCAGTTAAGTTTGAGAGTTTCTATCTTACACCTGATTGCAACTGCGAGTTTATACCCCTCAATTCTGACTTTATTTCTCATAATTGCAATTGCGACTATTCAGAATTGTGACTATATCTTTTTCTCAGAACTGAGATATAAACTTGCAATTGCGAGTTATAGTCTGAATTGCGAGATAAAACGTTTTGAGAAAGTCGCAATTGCAAAAAAAAAAAGAAGTATTGCAAGTTTATATCTCGCAATTTAATAAGGTAATAAAGTCAGAAGAATGGCGACTTTATATCTCGCAATTCAAACCGTTTTTTTGCAGAATTGCGACTATATATGAGATATAATTGTGAGATATAAACTCGCGATTGCAAGTTATAAAGTCCGAATTGCGAGATAAAAAGAATTGCAATTACAATTTATCTGTAAATTGTACACTTAACTGGCAATTGCTATTTATGTTTTGAGTCGCAATTGCAAAAAAAAAAAAATTCTCAGAATTGTGAGATATAAACTTGCAATTGCAAGTTATAAAGTCAAAATTATGAGATAAAACGAACACTCACAATTGATTGCACAATTTTGAAAAAATAGACCCAATTACAAAAAAAGTATTGCAAGTTTATATCATGTGGATATATATCTCGCAATTCTGGCTTTCTTTCTCAAAATTGCGACTTTATATCTTGCAATTTAGACTTTTTTTCTCAGGATTATGATAAACTCGGAATTAACTTTTATTTTCAGGTGGAAACGAGAAAAACTCTCAATAGCAATTTATTTCACAATTTTGAGAGTCGCAATTGCAAAAAAACAAAGTACTGCAAATTTATCTCTCACAATTTTGAGAATTTTAATAAGACAGAATTTATTTTATTTAAATAAAAAGATGTATCTGCTAATATTATTTAATGGACCTGAGCTAACATGAACATGTATTTTGATCAACAAATGTTAACAAACAAAGATATTAACGCATTAACTTTTACTAATTTAACCTTATTGTATAGTGTCAGAACTATTAGTGTTTTTTTTTGGGGGGGGGGGGGGGGGGGGGGGGGGGGGATGGGGGAATTGGGGGGGGGGGGGGTACATAACAGATACTTTCTGTTTTTTTAACCTAATCACGTCCTTTCAAGTCACATAAATTCAGTAGTTTTGGAAAATAAATAAAAAGGTACCAAAAACACCTTTAAAACAAGTCAACTCCAATTTCCCTTTTCCTCTTTGTGCAATTTTTTCCTTTTCACATGAGAATACAAATGCAATCAAGACACATAATAGTAATAGATTATTAAATCTCCTGGAAAAACTTCCCTGTTGTCTCTCCCAAAGCTAACCAGTGTGTTTAGTCTTCCTCAGGCAGAGTGATTCACTGCAACTTAAACGGTCGAGAAATTACATGATTCAGAGCGAATGGCGTCTGGACTGCGTCACACAAGTGTCCATTCTTGTCGGTATGAGCACCTGCTCAGGGCTAACCGGACTGCTAAACTACTAATCTGGCTCGTTGACCAAAAATTTGGAAAAATCGGACTTGTGATTTTAGCATCAGGGTGAATGAAGGAGTGAATCAAACCTGACGTTCCAGCAGTTTTAGGTTTGTTTGAGCAGAGTTAGCAGTTAAAGAGCAAGCCGGACTGAGGCAGTAAAGGGTTCAAGAGGTCAGTTTGGAGTAACTCGGAGGCGAGAAGCGTCGTCGCAGGTATTTGAGGATGTAGAGAGGCAAGCAGCTGACCAAAGTGATGGCTGTCACCTTCCACACAAAAGACAGGGTGGCGATGAAATACACATCTGTGAGGGACACAAATAAAAGAAACCGTTAGTGCCCATCTCCATTAGGATACTGTCAAACATCTGCTCATGCTGGACTCAGTCTCAGACGGCACATCCATATGTTCACAGACTCTGAGTCATACTGCACAAAAGTGGCAAAGAGTTTGTTGATCTGGCAAGGTCTAATCTGATTGGCTGACTTTATGCAATTTCCAGGAGTTGGTGAGAAGGTTTATCCATCTAACAGGAAACAGTGTCATGTTTAAAAGATTTGACAGAATCTAGAAAAGTTTGCCAGGTTAGTGGCATCAAATCTTTAAAGTCCCCCTTTGGTCAATCATTTGATCCCAAAACTCACTTTTGATCACCAAAATGACATATTTAAATGGTTTCTTAAAAAAATAAGAAAATGCATGCCTTAAAATACCTTGAATGTGACTCTAGACCCTTGCCTCATTTAGTACAGTTCCATTAATATGCAAATGAGCCCCGCCTCCACTCACTCACACCAGCTCAGAGATCCACTCGTTGACGATCACATGTTGATCTGATTGGTTTAGGTAGTTTGTGACGTCAGAAACACTGGCGATTTCAAGTGTTTTTGAGACTGTCTTTGATTCAGTTTTAAGGAGAAAAAACTCAGCAATGGTGTTGACATGAATTTGCACATGGTTTGTCTTAAAGCATATTAAAAAACACCACATAGACATATAAACAACATTAAAAGATTAATTTTCACCACAGGGTGACTTTAAAAGACACTCAAGAGCAGTAGCGGTCTTTGCTATGTTTCACCCCCTGTTTCTTACCGCCACAAACATCCCGCCGGCATGACGGCCAGAGCTTTTCCACAGTGACTTTCTATGATGTTCAAAGCATTTCTAAGGATGCTGATTTTTAGAAGAACCACTGAATATGGCTGAACGAAACTTCCACTTAAAGGAACACTCCGACTTTTTGGGACTTTAGCCTATTCACCTTATCCCCCAGAGTTAGATAAGTCCATACATACGGTACCTTTTTCATCTCCGTGCGTGCTATAAGTCTGTTTGACGCACCCACCGCTAGCCTAGCTTAGCACAAAGACTGGATGTAAATGGTTGCAGCTAGCATACTAATCCAAATAAGTGACAAAATAGCGCAAACATTTTCCTATTTACATGTTGGGATTTGTATAGTCACAGAGTGTACAAAAAACAAAGTCACATGAGACACAGACATATTTTAACCGTATAAATACTGGGAACTATATTCTCTGAAGGCGAAGCACTGCTACTTGGGCGGAGTGATAACCGCAGCACCTGAGACGCGCCGTGGTGAGGAGCAGAGAGTTCGTTCAGAGTTTGGGTACGTCTCAGGTGCTGCGGTTATCACTCCGCCCAAGTAACAGTGCTTCGCCTTCAGAGAATATAGTTCCCAGTATTTATACGGTTAAAATATGTCTGTGTCTCATGTGACTTTGTTTTTTGTACACTAGTCTGTGACTATACAAATCCCAACATGTAAATAGGAAAATGTTTGCGCTATTTTGTCACTTATTTGGATTAGTATGCTAGCTGCAACCATTTACATCCAGTCTTTGTGCTAAGCTAGGCTAGCGGTGGGTGCGTCAAACAGACTTATAGCACGCACGGAGATGAAAAAGGTACCGTATGTATGGACTTATCTAACTCTGGGGGATAAGGTGAATAGGCTAAAGTCCCAAAAAGTCGGAGTGTTCCTTTAAACTTTCCACTGTGTAGCGTTTACTACAGTTGAGCGAGTGGATCAGGTATAGAGGGAATGCATTAACGTCACTTTCCCACTGGAACACGCCCCCCTCAGCCGGACTGAGTGGCAAAAGAGCTGCTGCGTGGCCGGAGTTAATAGGGGAAACTGCGAAAACGCGAGTAAAACAAACTGTTATCAGTTTAAACTAAAAGTTGGACTCGATATAGTGTTCCTTACAACTTATCAAAGATCCAGTGATCCATGGATATTGACATGCAGCCAGGAATTGTGTTTCCTGACATTTATATGTGCCTGATTTCGACGCCGGGGAAATAAATTAAGAGAATTTGCCTGTAAACGTTTTATATAAATACAATATAGATAGGTCTAAATCCGAGTGATCACTTACATTAATGTTATACTGTATATCATCATATCGCCCAGCCCTAAAACTTGTATAGTTTTTTGTCAGGGTTTATTTAAAAACATCCAATTATGCAGAATATAGTCTGTTCTGTAGCTTTTTGCAGTCTGTAAAAATATACAGTACCTCAGATTTCTGGTCAAATCTAGTTGTACAGTCAATCGCAAAGCTCTTTCCCGTTTTAGATGAGTTTTGTGTGTTTTTCACGGCATTCACGCTGAAAACAAATGCTGCCGCTCAGTCTTTTTGCCACTTGTGGGCGTGACCGCACTCACTCCGGCCGACGGTGACGTCATGCGCATACCCTCTATTCTGCACTAAAGTGAGTGTGTGGAGGCAGGGCTAATTTGCATATTCTATTGCATGCTAAATGAAGCAAGGGTGCAGAGTTAAATTCAAGCTATTTTAAGGCATGAAGACATTTTTTTCACAGGAAAAACCTTTTAAATATGTCATTTTGATTACCAAAGATGGGTTTTAAGGGATACAATTATTGACTGCAGATGGAAACGTTCTCAGAAATACTCACTGCAGAGCTTTTTATTAAACTAACCCTTAAGAACCTATAAAACCTCAGAAGTTTCATTGTGACCAACCAATCAGATTGTATCTAACAAATTTTACCAATGGCTGCCATTTCAATCTGTATCAGATGGTTGCAAGCGGACTAAATAATCAATAAAACATACATTTGTGATGTACGTAATGCTGTCAATCCCCTCAATATCCAAAAGTCTTGTCCGTTTCATGTCTTTGACACACGCTCACGTAAAAGTCTTTCCCATCAACGGTTTTGTTCTATTCTTGTAAACAAAACTTACAATCCCTGCTGAATAATCCTTTGGCTCTTTTTTTAAACCTTTATTCTCATAATTGTAGGGAAAGACATCAAAACAGAGCTTGTGAAATCCTCTCAGACCCCAGTCAGGTCAGTAGAAGGAGAGACTCTGAAATGTAAGTTGGCCAAAATGTTTTGTGCGATTGCTGGAAACTAGCGTCACACTGCGAGGCAGTCGGTGACCAGTCTTTGTTTAATGTGGTCAGGTGCCACACACCACCGGAGCTGGACTGCACTCGGAGCGCTGCGGTGTCCGAATGCCTCATCAACACAACTGAAAAGACACTTGTTCGTGCGCTGTGAACGTGAGCCCCGAGATGGTCACAAGTCATCTCCGCCATCATGGATCCATCATCCTCTCTGCCGGGACATGCACAGAGATCCAATAACGAATTCTCGACGTGACGTTGGAGGGCAAAAGGAAAATGGTTTCGTTGAAGGTCTTGGATGCATTACCAACAGTATCAAAGTTATTTTTCATGAAAGTAGCTAATTAAATGACTACTTGCATTGTCCTCACACCTTTTGACTTTAAAAAATTATCTGTCCCAAAATAGACAGATAATTTTTTAATGATCTTATGTTATGAATGTTTTTTAAAAACTTAATTAAAAAAATATTTACAAATTTTCACATTTTTTAAAATATTTTATTAAAAAGCGTAGTCACAAAAAGAAACTTCTGGTACTAAATAGTTTTTATTTAGCATAACAAAAAACTAATTGTTGCCTAAAACAATTGAGCAGATAACTTTAAAAAAAATGGTGTATATCATAAAAAAAATGGTGTATATCATTATAAAAACTAAGCCACAAGGATGTCTACGCGGGGTCTCGTGTGGATAGTTTTATTAACCTGTTCATAAAGGGGCTACATGTAAGAAATTAAATATATGAATACATTTTTTTTGCCAATATGTGAACAGCTTGTAACGCAAGTTATAAAACGAGAGCTTTCCCCAACTACCTAGCTTGTCTATGAAAGACTGTAGACTGATTTTCATGTGAAGGACGTTTCTGGTGGGAAAATCCAAAGGATGCGACGTTCATGTCTCTTCCGTTCAATGACACATGAAATGAAACCTTATACAATGTTCAGGATAATGCCAAAGAAGGTATTCTACACTTTAATGTCAATGTGTCAAAGGATTCATTCAAACCATAGTCTCACATAGTCAGGTCTATATAATCTATAGTCTCAAATATACTTTATAATCAAACTATCATAAAAAGTGTCATTTTAATTATCTAATTTATTGACATGTAATGCTGGGGGATTGCAGAGCTGGTGCAAACATATCCACATCCCTATGATCAGATGCTTTGTTAACTGCTGTTTTCTCACCGCTGTCATTGTTGTGTGATTCTTTTGTTATTGAGAGGAAAATCGCACAGCATATATTTACATATTCATCAAAACGTCACCCTGACATACGTAGGTTACGTGTGCACGAGTGCGAGCATTAAGCATTGTGAAAACAACTGAGCTACTGGGATTTAAAAATGAAAAATATGTGAATCCTCAATTGCTTTTCTTTGTAAGAAAGTGTAGAACTCTTCAAATTGAGAAGCACTCTGATCAACACGAAGACCTTGGCTGGGGTAGCATCAGCACAGCAGGAAATGAGAGCAGGCTTGTGGTATTTCCCTCCGCAGTGAGCCGTGTATAGCGCTGTGGGCCGCTCTCGGGCTGCCCGGGGTCGTAGGAGAGAAACGGGCCACAGCGGGCCCTGGAATGCTGACTGAGGCAGATTGTCACATTTTATACAATCAGATTTAACTCTCTCTGGGGAAAACAGTATTGGTTTTGAGGAATGTGGCCACATTTTTTACCTGGACATGTCCGAAATTCTGACGTCAAGATCGCTCAATAACAACAGGATTTCATGACGATAATAGGATATAAAGCAATAGCAAAACCTTGACCAGAAAGCATAGATGCAATATATAACATCACTAAAATGACAAGCACAACAATTAAACACACCACAAAACTATTGCTAAATAATGGGTGTTAAATCCAAAAAGTGATTAAGGCAAGAGAAGCCCAGGTGAATAGGGTAAAACATTTCACAAATAGATATCACCGTACTTCCCCAGTTGGCGGATTGCATTATAATCGATATATATCGATTACAAGTTTTCTGAGGCATTATCTAGTGAAATATGCACTAATTTGCATACATTCCCGATCAAAACTGGGTAAACACTGAATAAAGACAGGTTTAAAATCCGTTTAATTTTGTTTACATATTAGAGTTAAAAGAGCTATAGAGGGGATTTTGAATAGCTCTTCTTATCACTATAAATCATAAAAACTGTCAACAGCCAGGAAGAAAAAGAAAAGTATTTTAGGAATTTAAAGAATAAAATGTATATAATCAGGCAAATGATATGTGAACAAACCCCTCTGTGAAAAAAGTGAAGTGGAGATTTCTGGCTTATTTTGAGAAAATGCCCTTTAAAGATATGTATTGTTATTCAAATCTACAGGTGCAAATGTATAAAGTGTAATAAAATAAACATTTAAAAGAGTATTTTGGATGTTTCTTTCCACTACTCAGAAAACACCTTATGTAAAAACAAATAGGCCAAAATCTCAAAATTGACCAGTGCGCATGAAAAAAAGGGTCTCATTCACTAATACCGGTAGTTGCATGGATTTCATATTTGTACACATTTGTACTTTTCACAAAAAGTCTCCATCTAATTCACAACACGTTTGTACACACATGAATTTGGAGTTTTCTAAATGAGTTTTCTAACCGCGTGCACGATGTAATTCATTTGCATAAAACAGGCCCAAACCATCTCCATGCAAGGGCTTTCCGCGAACGCTTTTCTTGCAGCCTTTCGTCGCTCTCGTCAAACTACCCGCTGTTTGCAGACGCGCTCTTGCCCGGAAAAGATTAAAAGTATTTTTTTGGGACCCATGTGTTTATGAAAGCATACCCACCGATAAACTCGTGTAAGAAGACCAGGGATGCGATGTAGCAGGCCAGACTGAGGAGTTCGGCTACGATCATCAGCCAGTGCCAGGTCTGCACGGTCAGCGCCACCATCAGCAGCTCCGTCAGGATCAGAGACGTGAACGAGATCGCCACGATGTGCACAAACTCGGACTCGAACAGCAGAAGAGCCCCGTACATGATGATGCTCCCTGCAGAGAGCACAGCACATCTCTATTACCACCAGCATCTAGAAGCGTGCTGGATATGCATGCTAGGAGTGTGCTTCTAGCAGTGTGCTTATATACATGTATACAGGGCTTAACATTCACTTTTTTGCTCACCAGCCACTGTGGCCAGTGGTTTTCAGAAGTTACTAGCCAATCAGCAATTTCACTGGCCTCAATTTTAACATCGATACCACGATACCGAAAAGCTGCCATATAGATTTTTGAATATCATCTCATAATTTGACAACAGGTATATTAGGCTGCTGTCACTTTAAGACCTGACACACGGATCCATTATACTGTTACACATGAGTTTTCTTTCTCAGCTGTTTACGTTCACTTATATAACTGACTGCGTTTACATAAATACTCACAACGACAAGACCGGCATTTTGACATTATTTTGGGTGTATTTGACCATTTTAGCACAATACGCAACAAAATTTTTTTGTCACCAATCAACTTTATGAAAAGTAAGATGAACTAGGGTCTGGGGCAGGGGCCGGTTTTCCCGTTACTTATTAAATTAACGCGTTAAATTGACAGCCCTAGTGTGCGCGTTATATATATATATATATATATATATATATATATATATATATATATATATATATATATGTGTGTGTGTATAATATAATACACATATATGTATATACTATTTGTAAGTGCATATTTACCAAATACTTCATATACACTACATGCTTGACAGGTACATTGAAATATGATATTTCTGAAATAATATCTACTATAACAAAAGTGTTACTCTGATTTATGGGTGAAGGTTATTTTTGGAGAAAAGGATTGGAAAGTTCATTCTTTCAAATTAAATAAAGAACTTTTGTGTATTCATTTTTAGCTGCAAATACTGTATTTGACAGAGGTCATGATAAAAAGAAACCGTTTGTCTCAGATTCACTTTATGAGACCATAGCAAATCCCTAAGATTGTCCTATCAGCGATCTCAGGAAGAGGAAGAACACTTCCATGGATTTAGCTTTTTTTGAGCGCTTCCTGTCCTGAAGTGTTATTGTGAACTGAGTTCAACCTCAAACACCACTGGGACTGAAAAACGTGATTAATACATACATGACATTCAAGACCATTTAACTTTGGAGGCTCTATTTAAAGCACAAATGTAAACATGTTATAGATGGGGGAATTTGAGTGAAAACACCTCATGGACAGAGAAGAATAATGAGGGATGTAGGACTTCTCTTTTGAAAACAAGCTCTCAAAGAACTGAGGAAATACCCAGTGCTGTCTAACACAAACAGAATCACCTTATAAACTAATGGAATGACAAAGTGTGACGCTGAAAGATTTACACACAAAGACAGCAGGGTGGAGGCTGCTAGTGCGGCTCAAAAAGCAATCGTGGAAAACCTCCTTGTGTTATTCGACTATTGTAGCCACAGACACAAATAAACTATTCAGTGCGGGCGAGCAAAAACACGTGTGTGGGTTTTGTTTGGATGAAACAACATTCACCACACTGTGCTACTGCTGCTGCTTTCTCAACAAGCCTCTGAATGGACATTACAAACACAGTTACGCTTCAGTCACTGGGAGACATAAATGGTCTACTCAATTTACAGCACAACTACTTTGTTAAGTGAAGGTTGTTGCAAAGTTCATGCATTGCACCATATGGTAAAATAACCACATTATTCGCTTACCTTGGTAGATACTGATCAAGACCCATATTAAGAACGTTTTGAATGAGAGAGGCCGTCCCTGCAAACAATCACAGTTATTAATATTTTAAAAAACAAAAGATTCATTAACTAAATAGTCTAGGTTATTCATTTGAGAATGATAGGGTCAAAGGTACCTTTAGCAGATCCTTGTAAAGTTCAGGATATAACATGGCAACCTCAGACTTGACATCTTTATCCAAAACCAGGGAGAAAACAGGAAACATTGTGTAGATAGTGGAGTATCTGTAAGGCACATCGGCACAGAAAAATTAATACAATAAAGTTGCTAAGGTTGCATTTATTTGATCAACAAACAAACCAAAAAAACTGTAATATTGTGAAATATTATTACAATTTAAAATAATGTTAAAATATTGCCATCATTTTAATACAATTATAAAACCTGTTTAAAATTATGTTTCTATTTCTAAAATTTATTTTTTATTCCTGTGATGGAAAAGCTGAATTTTAACTTCAGTGTCACATGAACCTTCGGAAATCATTCTAATATGCTGATTTGCTACTCAAGAAACATTTATTCTTATTATCAATGTTGAAAACAGTTGTCCTGCTTCATATTTCTGTGGAAACCGTGATACCGAGATGTTTTTCAGGATGTTTAAAAAAAAAAAAAAAAAAACAGTATTTATTTGAAATAGAAATCCTTGTAACATTATAATGTCTTTACAGTCACCTTTGATCCATTTAATGTGGCCTTGCTAAATTAAAGTATTAATTTCTTATTCAAATCTTACCAACCCCCAAATTTTGAATGGTAGTTATATAAAACGATAGTGACATTAAAAAAATATATAGGAAAAAAGCCTTATTCGGACGGGACTAGTTTTCTAAATCAATACAATTCTTATCACTCGCACGTCTGTGCACTGATTCAGACGGGACTGAAATCTCAGAGTTTTTTACCCGTTTTTTGCGTGCAACACATATGACGTATGTGTCTTTTAATTATTTATTTATATACAATTCTAATTTATTATGAAAGCCCTATTTAAGTATTTAAGAGTTTATAGAAGTGGCTGTTTATAATTAACTTGTATAAGTGAGCAGAAAAATCTAGACAAGTATCTTGCTCTTTCCTGACATTGATATTAAAATGGGCAGTTTTAGCGGTTTACGCGATTTGTCTCTATTTATTCATTTAATCATTTTATTTTTTCGTCGGATACCATCCATTTTGGATTGAAATAAAAGCATGCTAAATATTGGTGCGCAGACGGTAGCTCAGGTAGGTCAAAAAACACACGAAGAGAAGCGTTAGTATTACGGTGACCAGACGTCCCGTTTTTCCCGGGACAGTCCCGTATTTCAACTCTAATTGTAGTGTCCCGACTTATTATGAAAAAATCATGTTTTGTCCCGTATTTCATTGTTAATATATATTTTTATATATTAAAGGTTTCGTTTTCGAAAGGCTACGTGAATATGTATGTATGTTATGTTCAAAACCGTGTAGCCCGCGCATGATAAAGAGTGAGAGAGCGAGAGACCTTGCGTGTGTGTGCCCGTGTAGCGCACGCACGACAGAGAGTGAGAGAGCGAGAGACCTTGCGTGTGTGTGCCCGTGTAGCGCACGCACGACAGAGAGTGAGAGAGCGAGAGACCTTGCGTGTGTGTGCCCGTGTAGCGCACGCACGACAGAGAGTGAGAGAGCGAGAGACCTTGCGTGTGTGTGCCCGTGTAGCGCACGCACGACAGAGAGTGAGAGAGCGAGAGACCTTGCGTGTGTGTGCCCGTGTAGCGCACGCACGACAGAGAGTGAGAGAGCGAGAGACCTTGCGTGTGTGTGCCCGTGTAGCGCACGCACGACAGAGAGTGAGAGAGCGAGAGACCTTGCGTGTGTGTGCTATAGTACGCATTAACACGCATGCGTCTTACATCGATACCCGGTTCTGTGTCGGCCCCGTATTCAACTCCGAGAAATCTGGTCACCCTAGTTAGTATAATACAATATTAGCAATCACAGACATTAACATTCGGACAGATTTCTCAGAGGACCGTTGAGTTCCCAGAAAAACAGTAGGTAATTTGCTCTGGAATTTTTACTGAGGTTGTGTGAGAAAAACACAGACATGGCAGATTTGGATGGGATTACAATCACAAAGTACGCTTGTGAAAGACAAATTTCTTTAACGTCCTCCCAGGAAACTAATCCCGTCCAAACATTTACTATTTTTGATGAAGAATGCATTCTAGATTTTTTAAAGTATACTTTCATGTTATTTTTTATGCTATTTAACATTTTGTGATGTCTTCGCTTGCCAAACAATCAGACCAATGATTTTCCAAGTATCCATCATCACTGGACAAGGATTTTAAAAATCATTTTGTGATGTTTGCACTCACAAAAATAAAATTTCTAGACAATTAAATATTTTAAAATATACAACTAGAAATATGTTTATTTTACAGATCTAAAAAATAACAAAAAAAATAACTAGAATTCATAACTGCTCAAATTCTTTGAGGCAATAATTGAGAACATCAAGCTCTGACATCTATCTGTTAATAAAAGTAAGATGCGCCAAACGTAGAACAATTTTGCTGGTTTGTACAAGTTACCACAGAATCACCCACATATATTTCATATGCAGAGAAAGTCAAAGTGATGGTGGATCTAGATTCACAGCTGTACTAGTGTGGGTTCCCTGTCCTGAACTAATCTTCGCTGAATTAGAAGAGCCTGTCCGCTTTAACCCCTTGTTCATTACAGGCTTCACAAAGACTCTTTTGATGGACATCAGCTTTGGCAATCTTCATCTAGCTCAGTGACCGTGACTCTTGATGGAACAAATCCCTCAGCGATCCTCTAATGTCAGAGCTGTCTGAAACACATGGCTGAAATACCAGAGAGATTTCACTGAGTGCAAATGAGTCATCATCACCCGCACACTCACCCAATAATGAGGAAGCCTTGATAAAGTGGAACAGATGCAAAGTAGAACACAGAGGAGAACACGGCCTGTGAGGACACATGGGAAGAAAAACATCAGCAGAAATATAAGACAGCAGGCAACTAAAGGCGTGTTATATTCATTGGTCCTGTCAGAAAAGTGCTGCAGTGGTACAATAGTACAGTAATGGCATTAGAATGGGACTTTGATATACACAACGGTACTAAATGATTACCAAGTTCATTTACAACAGTATTTTTTCATTGTACAGCAGTGGCCAAAAGCGATGTCTGGCAATATCTTCACCCTTATTAAAAATTTGTTACAGCATTTTTTTTTTTTTTTTGTGTGAGCATATTACGTAGTCAATTGTTTTATTAAACTTGCCAAATTGGGTGGACATTTTTTGGCCAGGCTGTAATGCAAAGAAATCATGAACATACATAAACAAGTAAAACATTTTAAAAATTAAAAATTATAACTGATTATGTTGTAGTCAATGTATGCCATTTTTTGCATAGTAAAAAAAAAAACATGTAGCTGTAGTTTGCCTTATAAAAGAAAAACAAAACACTAAACTTGTCATATATATATATTTTTTATATTTAAGACATAGTATCACGGAATTACCATTGTACACATGCAAAAATGATGGTTTTACCATGGTATTATATCAAAAAATAAATATAATATTTATTTATATTATTATAATTATATGTAATACATAAAATAAAATATCTCAACATTACCATGGGACATATCCAAAAAATTGCGGTATTACTATGATTGCTCATCCAAAATCATTTAAATCATGTAAAGAAATCATGGTGTATCTCCAAAAACTATGGTAATACATTGGTATGTATACCGGTATATATAAAAAAAAAATATATATAATTATACCATGGTAGTTTTGGGTTCGTTTTTGTTAGTGTTATTTCTAAAAACTGTAATCAATATTTAAATTATTCATAGACACCAAATTAGTAATTAATATATAATACATACACACACACACACATATATACATATATATATATATATATATATATATATATATATATATATATATATATATATATTAGAGATGCACCGATGTGAAAATTGTGGCCGATACCGATAACCGATATTAATATTGCTGTTATGGCCGATACCGATATTTGCCGATGTCGATATCTCTGTATAGAAAACACATAGCGAGGATTAGGGCTGCACCATATTGGTAAAAAATGACGTTGCGATATAAAAACAATTTCACCAGATGACTTGAATAGCTCTATTTGGAAAGAATGAATCATTCTAGAATGACTGGGGTGGTTTTGTCATGGAGTAAATCCGCATAGAAACTAATATTAATACAATGTTAACTAATGTAGTTAACTAGACTTTAATAAATTGAACCTTATTCAGGGTTTCTGCAGGGTTTAGTCAGTCAAATTTAAGACTTTTTAAGACCTTTTTATGACCATTATGATTTAAATTCATGACCTACACGAATTACGAAAAATAACTTCCTTTCAAAAGTCTTTTTTTTTTTTATTGACTTTCATTAAAAGTAATAAGTTTCATTATTTAAAGGTTCCATTTTCTTAAGAGTAACAAACTGAAGGCTCCCTTTTCTCAATAAGTCTCAATAACACAGGAACAACACTCAACAATTATCACAATAATATATATCAGTCAATATCGATAATTATCACGATAAATGTCAATTCTTTATTTCTTTCAAGTTTAAAGGCAAATTTTCTTCTCCTAACTGAAAGTTGTAGAAACCAGACCGTTAATTGTGGTTTTAAACTACTCTTTATTGTCATAACATATCATGACAAACACTTGCCAAACAGGTAAACATTTCACAAATCTGAGGAAGAACATTCAAACATGTGTAATTTTTCCTTAACAAAATTAATATCTTTATTGGAAAATTAATTTCTTAGTTTCTGCATGTGCTAATTGGGGATATTGTTTCAAGTCTTGAAACAGGTTTGTGTTGCCTGACTTTGATGGCACGTTTCTTCATGAAATGTATGAAAAACAGTATAGCCTAAATACATTAAATACTGTAATTATATTCCATTCGTCCTTTAATACATTGTCTATATTAATAATATAATACACTTCAATATGTATATCCCACATTTCATGGTGCAGTTAATATACTAGGCTAACGTTATAGTAGCCTAAATCCATGGTAGCCTAATTATGGGAATTTGTAGACGGAAAAGCTTCCGACTGTCTCGTTGCGCACAGTGTTTCTCCTGTTCGTCAGCGCCGTTTCATCTGCCTTTAAACTGGTTTAAATCACTGAGACATTTGTGTTCTAAGCTGAATTCAAGCGCTTCTCACTGGATCTCGTGAGCGAGACCGATTAGAGTAAACCAGAACGCGTCTGCTCTAGTGAGCTCGCGCTGCCGTTTGGACTTTGAGCCGAGCGGATAAACAGTCCGGGAGGTGCGCGCGGTTCAAATGAGTTTCGTTATAGAGAAAAAAATATATCGCGATAATGAATGAATGAGCATATCAATTTAAGACGTGGCTAAATGTAACTTATGACCTTGTATGGAAAATCCGGACGTTTTTATGACTTTTTATGGCCTAAAATTCTTATTATTAAATTTAAGTCGTTTTATGACTTTTTATGACTCCGCGGAAAGTAACCCTGCTTATTGTAAAGTGTTTCCGATTTATGTCTCTTGAGTTCAGTGTTGGACAGATCAGTTGTTTTAACCATTCATTAAAGTGAATCGGTTCAAAGGAGTCATTAGTTCGCGAATCGGACGTGTCATTAACGGACCACGGCACACGTTGTGTGATTGTCCCGGCAGTTTAGGACATCGCACAAGATTTGTCTCAACACAGAAAACATTTCATCACTAGATAGATTTTTGTTTTGTTTATTGAAAGTGTGGTTTATGTCATCTGAATGTGTGGAAAGCTTTTCAGAGAAGATAAGGTAACGTTTTAGCACAATTCACAACCAGTGGTAAAAAAAACTTCAGTCTTCCGACCTTTTATCATCGTGTATTCTCAAAGATATTCAGTCAACTCAATGCATTAATATGCGCGAGGGAGGGAGAGAGAGCAAAACCGTCAGACGGTGTGCGCACGACCGGGGATTTCACTCGCTCTGCTCGTTCCCTCAGTTAAACAAGCGCAGCAGTCGGTCATCTACATCACTCACCGGTCAAATAAGGCTTCGGCGGGACAAAAATACGCCTTAGTAAGGCTGACAGAAAACAGCGTGCAAGTTCCAGTCTTCTTGCGCTTGATGTTTAAACTGACAGGACTTGAGCTTGTAATGAATGCGCTCATGCAAAAACAAACATCCCCACCCCCGCACTCACATCTACACACGAATGATTATCGGCCTGTTCACATCGGCCCTATTTTGACATCGGAACGATACCGATGTGTAAAAAATTGACCATATCGGCCGATGTTATATCGGCGGCCGATATATCGTGCACCACTAATATATATATATATATAAATATATATATAATATATATATATATATATATATATATATATATATATATATATGTGTGTGTGTGTGTGTGTGTAGTTTTGACCAATACATGTTATTTTTTTAAGACCTGAAACCTTCAACACTACACTGTGTTTATTTGCAGCTACTGTGATTCATGGGCTAGTGGTGGATAATGACTCGAGCAGACACTACCTGCATGGTGCTGATGCAGAGACTCCGGTGGATGACAAACTGGCTGAGTGCAGCGGACCGTTTGTAGCTGTTTCTGCCGTGGACCATGAGCAGTCTGCCCAAGTGCTTAAACTGAGTGATGGAGAAATCTGCAGCCAGAGACGCCTGCTTCCCTTCCTGCACACGCAGAGAAATAAACAAACAGGTCAGAGTGCTTACACACGCTTTTTTGGACCATGAGCAAGAATGTTTTCTAGATTAAGCCGGGCTATATTAAGCATCTTCGGATCACTGGGTAGTCTAGGAGTGACTGGGTAAAGCAAAAATTGAAGAAGAAAAAAAAAACATTTAACCACATCAAAGTCAATCAAGGCTTACTGTGTTAGTCACGAATGACTCCATATCAATTAACCTTCCCATAACGTCTCATTTTGATGACCAGGAAAGCTCGCTTGACGCATCACAAGTGGGTTAACTTTGGCTTTGTAGTATTTTAGGTACATTTAGACTCATAAAACGTCTGACGTCTAAAAAGTGTTTCTAAATTGGCAGTCCACCTCAGGATGGGATTCCTGAAATCAGACTTTCCTGAACTAAACTGTAGTGTCAATTTATTTATTTTGTTACTTTTTTTTTTTTTTACTTGGTATTTTGAAATCTTTGTCCAGGCTAAGATAAAATGAAAATGATAAAATGATGTGCCATTCCTAAAGTATTTGACATCCGTAATGTGACATATTTCTGATATTAATATGGATGGTCCTGATTGGTCAATACAGCTAGATATTTTCATATACATTATATCCCTAGCCGAACTATTAAAATAAAATAAATAATAATAATAATAATAAAGATCTAGATGAATAAGAAAAAAAAACTTTAGATAAACTAGCTGGACACATTAATTGACTAGTTGGTTGTTAAATGCTAATAAATGGTCTAAAAAAATAAAAATCTAAATAAATAGGAAAAATAAAATTTTGCTAAACTAGTTGACCAAATGAATATTTTTATGCTAATACACTCAATATAGCATGGCCTGAAATACCTTACCGCTTAAGTGAAATTAAAATGATTAAAATATGATTACCAATTAAAGTTGTTTCAGGGGCTGAGATAGTTATTTCAATTAAATATATATATATATATATATATATATATATATATATATATATATATATATATATATATATATATATATATATATATATCAAAACAGGCATTGTACTCTTTAAAATAACATTAATAAGACCAGAAACTTCTATTTAGAAAATAAATAGGGTGAATTTTGATTTAAAACTAACACGCTGTAAATCAGGCATGGGAAGTTGTTGTGTGTAAATGTTTGGAGTCATTTGACATGCTTTCAGTGCCATGTAATGTAAGAAATGTGAGAGTCTCTCAGCACTGGTCTGAAAAGAGCCTGTGTACGGAGTGTGTTTGACACAGTGAGAGCAGATGGAAGAAGGCGACGGTGTGTGTGACAGGGCTGCTGCTCAGGGAACTGGTAGCTCTTACTTTGCCCTCCACTCCCACGCCACAGTCTGCTTCCTGGATCATGCTGACATCATTTCCTCCATCCCCTGAGAAAGAGAAAACGGTGAATGATGAGCCAGTGACAGCTGGTGTCGTGACCCAGATTGAGACCTTAT
Organism: Tiaroga cobitis; assembly: GCA_030578255.1. NCBI lineage: Eukaryota > Metazoa > Chordata > Actinopteri > Cypriniformes > Leuciscidae > Tiaroga > Tiaroga cobitis. The sequence goes on from CM060613.1 coordinate 6,603,883, forward strand.
GAAAGGGCAATAAAACTGATGTTATCTCACATGTCAAGATTAAACGTGCATTGGAAATTATATATTGATGATGGTATCGGCTAATATTAATGCTTAGTTTTTTCCAGATATCAGCAACGGGCTGAACTGGATGATATTGAAAGCACTAAATAGTACTAAACAGTTATCTTTAGCTAGTTATCTAGATTTGTTCTGTACATTACAGACAGGGTTTAGATTAAGCCAGGATTAGGCCTTCGTTCAAGTGGGACATTTAAGTAGCTTTTCTAAACGTGCCTTAGAAAAAAAAACATTGCTGATGTGCATCTTGAGACAAAACAATGGCACTGACATATTGTAAGATATATCATATTGCAAGTTACTTTCAGTTAAAACAGCTCAAACATTTTAGTTTGGGACTAACTTAAGCCTTGCCTGTGAAACTGGGGGACAATGTTTTAATTATAGCTTCAAATGTCTATAGCTGTTCATTCCTACTATATTTATTAATAAAGATAAATAATACTAATTTTTTTATTACTTAATTTAAGTGTGTTTATTCATGACCATAAGTAAAAAAAAACAGTGCGATCTTGTTACAAGAAATACACTATCCGTTATCAATCGCTGTTTACAATGAACGTAATAAAATCAGAATCATTCTTGCTTTCCTAATTATTTTGTGTCACTGAAGTTTTAATAAGGCTACTTGTCCAGTCGGCAAGTCAAATTCTAGTAGATCACAAAGCTTATTTTCTACAATAATCCAGAAGCCAAGGGGAAAATCCTATTGGGGTTTTGTCGAGGAAAGCCTACAATAATATGTCAACACTGCAGCGCTATATCTGTATTTGATTTAGGTTTAGGAGGAAGTGCACAGTGTCTATGGCTTCTGCATACTCACCCACGGCACAGGTGAGTTTGCCGGTGCGTTCCTGCAGCAGACGTACAATCTGAGCTTTCTGTGTGGGAGCACAGCGGCAGCACACGATGGCCGGACACTGGCACGCTAACTCCATAAACTCATACTCGTAATACTTCAGACAGACCTGCAGCAACAACAACAACAACAGGACTGAGAACTGGCCATTCAACGAGACATCAGACAGAACAAATTACTACTGTAGAACACAGAATGACACAAAACCTCCATGTTTAGGATACATAAAATTAATCAAGCTGTTGACCAAACATTCAAACATTATGAGACACCTAAAAAAATCAGAACAGAATATAAAATCCACATAATGTCATCTGTGAATTTCACATGAATTACACACATTTAAGACTAATAAATGAATCACATTTACACCTGGTCTTAAGATGTGTTTTAGTCGATCGGATCACAAGTAGACGAGGGAGACACATTCCCGTTTACACCTGGTGTTTTAATCCGTCTCTTTTGTCCACTTTTAACCACTTCTGTCCTGATTTCTTCGATAGAAAAATCCATGAATGGGCTTTTTCATATCTTTCGATCTAATGGACAAAATAAGCTGGCGCAATTTACATAAGAACAACGACAGAAAAACGTATGGAGAGCATCAGCTTTCGTTTCTGCTCCGACAGCCTCAAGATCACGCCGAACGCTGTGAGTGTGTGTTAGAAATCAGGAATGGTGAGAGAACATTGTGCTTGGCACGTTTTTCATCTTCAAACTAAATTTGGATCTTCAGCCGACAAAGTTTAAATCCCGTCTGGCTAGCGCACTTCCCATAATTTTTACACATCAGGTCAGCAGGCGGAGAGTAGGCGGTGTTTTGTGGCTGTTCGAACACATTCGACCACATGAACGTTTACACTATGAAAGCAATCCAGTTTTTGTCTACCTCTGGAAGTGATTGAAAGTGGACAAGCTCAAAACGGTTTAGACTCTGTTTACACCTGTATTTAGCGTCTTCCACTTGTGATCCGATCGACCAAAACGCATCTTAATAACAGGTGTAAACAGGGCCTTTAACCTCATTATATTAATAATGTTTTACACGTATCATATCTACAGATTTATCAGTACTCTGATTCAAGTTCATATAAATTTCTAATGAAAATGTGAGTGGTTCTTGCCAATGCAAAACTGTCCGACATGATGCTTAGAAAAGTAATAGTAATATTTTCAATGTCTCTTTCACAGACAGTGCGGGTTGCGTTACGCTCTAAAGTTGGCAAAAGTGTAAGGGGTTCATTCAAATGTAATGTGTACGTGTGGGCTCACATTACCTCCAGAGAGTCTCCCGATATCACCAGCGCGCAGTCGTGTTTCCTCCTGAAGGCGTTGAGCTCAAGGTGAGCTTCGCTTCGAGTGGTTACCTGCAACACATGAGAGAGATCACCATCAGGAGTGTTTTTTCTCATACAAACACACAATCAGCCACTCGGATAATGATCTCAGCGGTGAACCACAGCACGATCACAAGACTTTAACTTCAGCTGTCAGTTGTGTGGCAGATTTAACTAGCTATCAGCTCAACCGTCTAAACTGTGAGGTTTACATTGCCTGCTGTCTGCAAGTTTCACACAGGAAGTTCACCATTAGTAACTGTTGTTTTTGTATTTACAGATGGCTTTGGGTAGATATGGCTTTCTTGAGATGTTAGATTGAAAGGTTAAAGGAGTAAACAAACTTAAAGTCATTTTCAAACGTATATGACTGTGAACCACTAAAAGAGAAGTTAGTAAGAATGGTCAGGCTGCTCTTTTCCATACCTCAAACATCACACAGGTTTGGAATGACATGAAGGTGAGTATACAACTCGGGTGAACTATTCCCTTTTAGTTATCTCCAAAGCATGAACCACAACCAATTTTGTTCCCATAAATCTACCCGAAGCTCCTCGCCAACGGAGGATGTTTTCTAATTGTTGGACGTTCACACCAGAGCAATTCATCTGTCAATTTTAAACACGCCAGACTTCTATCTGGATGCCATTTGTGTCCACGAGGAAGCCAATCCAGATGCCTCTTCGATCCAGAGGGAACGAGGTGCTTGTTTTCATGTTGTGCCAGCCATTGTCTTCTGTTTCCAGGAAGCGCTGCTGTGGGGAAGATTCAACCTTCCTCAGAGCGGCCTATCTTTCTGTGGCAGCACGCCACAAGGGAACTCCACAACAGCTCGTAGAGTCACGTTTCACATAGAGAGGGCACAGGATGCTACTTTCCCTGTTTGTTTCTCAGAACGCTACTAAACTCAATCAAGCTTTGGACCACTTTTGCGTTGGAGACACTTGGGAGACTTTTTTTTAATGAGCTTACATGCACACTACTACAAAAAATTGGGGTCAATAAGATTTTTTTTTTTTTTTTAAAGAAATTAATACTTGTATAGAGGGTATGCGCATGACGTCACCGTCGGCCGGGGTGAATGCGGTCACGCCCACTAAGTGGCAAAAAGACTGAGCGGCGGCATTTGTTTTCAGCGTGAATGCCGTGAAAAACACACAACACATCTAAAACGGGAAAGAGCTTTGCGATTGACTGTACAACTAGATTTAACCAGAAATTTGAGGTACTGTATATTTTTACAGACTGCAAAAAGCTACAGAACAGACTATATTCTGCATAATTGGATGTTTTTAAATAAACACTGACAAAAAACTATACAAGTTTTAGGGCTGGACGATATGAGGATATACAGTATAACATTAATGTAAGTGATCACTCGGATTTAGACCTATCTATATTCTATTTATATAAAACGTTTACAGGCAAATTCTCTTAATTTATTTCCCGGGCGTCGAAATCAGGCACATATAAATGTCAGGAAACACGATTCCTGGCTGCATGTCAATATCCATGGATCACTGGATCTTTGATAAGTTGTAAGGAACACTATATCAAGTCCAACTTTTAGTTTAAACTGATAATAGTTTGTTTTACTCGCGTTTTCGCAGTTTCCCCCATTAACTCCAGCCACGCAGCAGCTCTTTTGCCACTCAGTCCGGCTGAGGGGGGCGTGTTCCGGCGGGGAAGTGACGTTAATGCATTCCCTCTATTCAGGAAGGATGCATTAAATTGATCAAAAGTAACAGCAAAGACATGTATACTGTCACAAAAGATTCTTTTGAACTTTCTATTCATCAAAGAATCCTGACGAAAAAAAAAGTATCATGGTTTTCCACAAACATTTGAAGCAGCACAACTGTTTTCAGCATTGATAATAATAAGAAATGTTTCTATTAGAATGATTTCTGAAGGATCATGTGACTCTGAAGTCTGGATTAATGATGCTAAAAATTCAGCTTTGAATAAATTACATTTTGAAATGCATATAAACATAAAACAGTTATTTTAAATTGCATCAATTGATAAATCATTTTAGAAGTGCAAGATATGACCTATTTAAGTTGAAATAAGAAGTCTGGAGAGGACTTACAGGCCTGAACACGTGGATGTCCTGATTGCGGGTCACTAGATGGGCGTTCTTGGCTGTGCAGGTTGCAGTCTCTAGTTTGTCCCCGGTCAACATCCAAACCTGGACAAAGAACAGGTTTCGTTAAATTAGGCCTAACATTGATGTACCCAAGCGCTTGTGTTGACAACACGTCAACAAACAACCCATTTTATAAGCGTACAGTGAAGTTCTACATGTGACAAACTGTAGAAATGCAACTACATAGTGTATTTCAGTGTTCCAAACCAAGCAATAAGCATTGATAAATCACATCTAGGGCTGTCAACTTTAGTCGTTTAGTCGACTAATCGGTCGATGCCGTCTTGGTCGACTGACATTCTCATTGGTCGACCAGCTGCATTTTTTTTACCAATAGAAAGAATTTTTCATTGATTTACTCCTTGATATTTATTCCTTTATAAGCAGTTATCTATTACTGTATTCTAAATATAATTAGCCTATGTTTTATCCCCAACTTTAAATGCTGTAATTTAGGCTATTTTGTAACAGCGCCACAGTTTAGCGCACCACGTAGAACACTCGGGAACCGCACCTGTGGCTGGCTGCGCCGCTGCGGCACGTACACACGCTTGGAAAGTGAATCTGACTAAATCGCACCGCGTCGTCGCTTCCATTATGAGCGCGCATACCGCGCGTCTACATTTGAAATAACAAACTTGGGCGCGCAAAAGACGCGATATGTGAGCAGGACCTTTAATGGCTTTATTATGCTGACTCAATAGATTGTGTTTTCTTATATTTTTGTTTTTATTTGTACACTTGAAGTGTTTGAAAATAGCCTAAATAATGTAACAAAACGAAAATAAACCTATATGCGGTCCTACTATACAGCCTACTATTATTAGGATTGTTTTTTAGGCTATTTGGGTTTTTTGTGTGTTTGTTTTAAAACGCCTAGATCGGCTGGACAAAAGTTAACCCATAACTTTGAAAGTAAAGAAGAATATACAGCCTGTATAAAGGAGAGCTTTTGTTAGGATTTTTCATTGTGGCAGATAGCAGTTATATTTTTTTGTAGCGTGTGGTGTGGTCAGGTGCGCGATTATGACTCTCACTATAGACCTAGGACAGAGCTCCTCACTTTGCAGTTAAAAAATCCCTTAATTTTCAAAGAATTTTATTATTATTATAGTTTTATGTATTATTAATGTTTTTTCGTTGTTGTTTTATAAATGCTCTATGACAATTGTTTAATAAATGTTCAATCGCGTCTTTTTTTTTTCTTATCTTTTTTTTAGTCGACTGATCGTTGTGCAGGACAGGACTTTGGTCGACTAAGAATTTCTTTGGTTGACTACAGCCCTAATCACATCTATTAAGTTAATTTGAGTTTCTGTCCTAACCAGTTGCAGCATTTCATGTCAAGACATTTTGATGAACGCTTCTATTTTTGGCGCATTGTGCTCCGCAGCTCATTAAAATCTCATTGTATGTGCGTGTTGTACGTGCAGACACTGACTTTGATGCCAGCGTTGCGCAGTATCTCCAGAGTGGGTCTGACATCGGCCTGTAGTTGGTCCTCCACCCCAGTGAGACACAAGAGCTCCATCTCCATCTCCAGACTCTCGATCACTGTGGCGACCTTCAGCGAGCGATCGTGCACGCTCAACTTCGCCTGGATGTAGCGAGCCTGCGGCACACATGACATGTTACACACGACATATTAACACACATTTATTTTACATCATGTTTATAGGGGCTTGTTTACTTATCCACCAAAAATAAAATCTTGAGTATTAAAAATTAAATATAAATAAAGAATATATTACTTTAGATTTAATGCCATGATTCTTGCACATTTTAATGAATCCAGCTGTCATAATTGCTCACTGTAGCAGTCAGTGAGCACACAGATCACTGTTTCCAAAATAAATGCTGTTAATAAGTAGTATAATAAATAATCTGAGTTAATGTGATTATATTTAGAGAAAAATTTCCATACATCACTTTTTTATTTATATATATATATATATAGCATATATATTTCGTTTGTATTTAATCCCTCTTTTAAGGAAAGAAACAACATCTTATGGGGGTAACTATTAAAATAATATGCTTTAATGGCAAAATAGGCAAGTGTGTTCATTACATTAAATACATTATATATACATAATAATAAAAATAGTTTCTTATAGTAGTAATGACAATAATATAACAATAATAATAATAATTATTATTATTATTATAACAAATAAAAATTATAAAATAATTATCTTGACAAAATTAGTGATGTCAAATCAATTAATCGTGATTAATTGCATCTAACAAAAAAGTTTGTAAATATATATGTGTAGGAGTGTGTGTATGCATGTATGTGTATATATATATATATATATATATATATATATATACACACATATACACACACACACACATTTACATACTTATTTACAAACTTAAATTGCGATTAATCAATTTGCCAGCACACTAGACAAAATGAATATTAAATATTACTTATAAAACGTACTTATAATACTGTTAAAATGGTATTTTTCAGTCTACAGACATCTATTGATCTAACAATATCATATTGTGCATTACATTTGTTCATGTTTTTCACATGTTCTATAACCGTTATGGTTATTAGCTAAAGTTCATCTCTAAACACTGCTCAGTATTTTTTCCTGAAATCAAAGCAAACATATCAGACATGTCAAAAGAGAATGTTCAGACCCCTGATAGTCCAAACCAGAGGCATCGGCAGTCAAATAATCAGTGTCAAAATGACACACCCTTGCATTGACCCCTCAAAAAGATTTGCCACTCTGTTGAGCGAAGCCAGAGCGCAGTTTTGAGGCCACGGCCCACAATCACAGTGAGATAAAGACCAAACAATGTGTGCAACTGCGAGTAACACAGGAACACACTCTCACTTGGTGACTCACACTTGGTGAGTCACTGCCGCCCACTCGCTCAAACACAATTACACACTTCAGCTCTGAGAGTGGGAACGTGGGCCTGTGAGAAGAAACAACTCTTTCTCTGTGCGTGTAGGCGGGGTAACGTTCGTTTTGGGGGTGTTCCCTGTGGAAAACATGTTACATTTCTTTATGACAATTACTGTTGACGATGGATGGTTGCTAGGAAACGTTTAATCCGGATAAATATAGATCAGCACCTGGATATTGTAGTTATAAACATCCAAAGGTCACTGTCTATACCAGCGGTTCTCAGGACCCTGTTTTACATTGGACACTATACAAGAAAGTTAAAATGCAGCAAATGTCTTTAAAATCAAACATGAGCCTTATTAATTTTAACATTAGCACCAAGAAATCCAAAGCCATCTATATGATACAGGCCGAAAAGGAAAATTGACACATTGCCCACATATTTCATTGGCATAGTCATATTACCAAGCAACAGTAACATGATATTGCACCAAAATATTTTGATTTCAGCTCAACTGGATGTACGGCCTGATGATCAAGAACAAAAGTGTCTTTTCTCCTCCATTTTAAAGGTTGATAAGCCTATTTATATTACAATTCTAATAATGCACCATAATATGGTTAGATGCGTGTTATTAATTGCATTTTACTGTTTGCTGTTCATGACCGTCACACAAACCTGTGGCTCATTTTTGGGTCACAACCCACCAGTTAAGAATCACTATTCTGTCTCTTAAACAAAAAAACAGAAATTGTTTCTCTCAATATATACAGTAGTGGCCAAAAGTGATGTCCAGCCTAGGAAAATTGACATCTTCACCTTTTATTAAAATATTATTATTATCAATTTTTACAGATTTTATATGCATTTTATGTAGTCGTGATTGGAGTCAATTGTTTTTGTGATGATGACGCAATGAAACATGCCAAATTGTACGGACATAATTTTTGGTCAGACTGTCATAAAAAATTATGAACACATGCAAAAACAAGAGGGAACCAACAAAATATTAAAAACGGATTAGATTGCACGCAGTCAAGGTATGAGGTTTCCTGTTTTGCATAGTATAATAATACCTGTAGCTGTAGTTTGCCTTTTTTGCTTAATAATTTTGTCAGATAAATACCTTAACCAAGTTTAGTGTTTTTTTCTTCCATCATATTTAATATATATATATTTTTTTTAAAACATAAAATAAAATATTTTCCTCATGTTTTGATGGTTTAATCAAACTTGTAGGGTCATTAAAAACGAATATCCACACTGGACATCACTTTTGGCCACTGCTTCACCTCCTCAAATCACTGATGGAAAAGAAAGTCAAGCTGTTAATAAGCTGGCAATTTAGTGCTTTTAATTACAAAAAGTGCAAAAAAAATTACTGCAATGAATCTTGCACCCTGCCTTTATCAGATTAAGTCAACCTTGAATGTAAATAATTTGATTAAAATTTCAATTGACTGACAGCTCAAAAAAGGTGACTTATTCTGTTATATCTTGAGTCGAATAGCTTGAGTTTATTTGTCATTTGAGAGTCAAATGGCCGTCAGCCAGTCGTAACCTTCTCCTGGTGGCTGAAACCCTCTGTGAAAGACGGCGCACACAACTTAATGACGTGTAAATCAGATCTACAGCCAAGAGTAAATTTGCCTATGTTGTATTTTCTTTTTTAAATACTTTTTATAATATATAATCATTTAGTTATAAAATTATTCATTATTTTGTATTACCTTTATCTTATATATTATTATTATTACTACATATATAATATTTTAAATATATATATTTCAAATAAATGCTATTCTTTTGAAGTTTCTACTCATCCAAAAATCCTGAAAATGTATAACAGTTTCCACAAATAATTTAAGCAGCACAACTGTTTTCAAGATTGACAATAATCAGAAATGTTTCTTGAGCATCAAATCATCACATTAGAGTGATTTCTGAAGGATCATGTGACACTGAAGACTGGAGTAATGATACTGAAAATCCAGCTTTGATCAAAGGAATAAATAACGTTTTTCTGTGTGAAGATATTGTAAAATGTTATTTTAAATGCTAATAATATTTCACAATATTACTGTTTTTACTGTATTTTTAATCAAATAAAGGCAGCCTTGATGAACATAAGATACGTCTATTTTTCTTGATCATAAACAAATAAATACGAATTATTAATCCCTAAATTTGATTCCATAGCGGACTTTCTAATGACTAAGTGTTGGAAACTCACCTCAAAATCTTGGTATTGTTCTTCTGTTAGAGATTTTTTGGCCACCACTAGCACCCTCAAACCTTCCCTGGCCATATTCCCACACTGATAAAGAAGAAAACAAATTCTCAACATACAAGTCATGAAGCTTCTTGGCATAAGTATTACGTAAATATCATTTTGTATTTGTTTATCCGTTTGAAAAAAGGGGAAATTACCTCCTCCTCCAGCCAGTCGTTGTACTGAACAACACCAGCCATCACCACATCAGCACCCTTCATGTAAAACGTAATCTCTCCGGTGGATTCATCCTAACAAACATGAGCAGAATATGTTTTGTTAAAACATCACTTATTCCTCAGTGTCCACTCTATGCATATGGCAACACTGAAAACAGAATCAATGATACTCAATGTACCAAACAAAACAGGAAAAGTTCACAGGTAAGCCAGACAGTCCGTGCTGTTTTTTCCAAGCATTATGGGAGATTAATTTAGGCTTTTCTTGATCGTCCTTGAAGGTGTTTTAAAATTTAAAAGGATTCTGCAGAGGAAACCAGGTTCAGTTGCTGATTTCCTGAAACACCGATACAGGCTTCAGTCCAGGCCAACAACAATAGCAGAGAGTTTGTTCGGGGAGAGTTAGTCATCAAGCCCAGGGCAGGGTCACAACTTTCTCAGATAACAGCCAGTCTAGTCATATAATTTTGGGGCTGATCTTCAATTAACACATTGTTTAAAAGGGTAGAGTACAAACTAGATTTTCAAGTTCCATGGAGCAAATGTGAGTGGTTCTTGCCAGTGCAAAAGATACTAGGGTGTTCAAATATATAGTTGCCAGACACTAAGATAAGTAGCGGAGAAAAATGTGACTGAGTTCATTCATGAATCATGAAGTTGTGTGAAAAACACACGGCATCCGTGTACGTCCGAGCACATGCACACTTTGGTCAGAGCGGTAATCATGAGATTAAGGCGTTTACATGACTGTTTATTGTGATTAAAATCGGCCTATGCCACAGTTTAATGCTTTTATGGTTACTACGATTACGAGCTTAATCACATTACTTTGATCGTAGTGTTATGTTTACATGAGGTAAAGTTTAAAGGCAATATTGCCAAAATCACATTATATTCGAATTGTGAGGGTACATGTAAAAGCACTCAGTGAACAATCATTTTTACAGACTTTATCCATCCGGGTTATTTTATAATTTTATTTTATTTTCAATTTAATTTGTACATAAATTAAATTTAATAATTGTATTTAATTTTTTAATTAAATTCATAATTCATTTAAAATTTATAATCTTATTTTATTTAAAAAATGTATAATTTTAATATTGTTCATTGTTAATTTATGTTTGTTCATAAAGCATTAACTAATGTTAATTAAAATTTTAAAAATGCATTAGTATATGTAGAAATTAACATTAACCAAGATTAATAAATGCTGTAAAAGTCTTTTTCATTGCGAGTCCGACGCATTAACAAATGTTAACACAATTATTTGTCCACCATAATTATTCAATAATTGTCCTGTGGTGACAAATGATTTTTTTTTTTTAAGTACAAATGCGTAATCTCTCAATTAATACGAGGTAAACTTGCCTGCAATTATACAAAAATATCAAAACCATCAACTATCCATTAAACGTCACAAAATATATAAAATAATTACAAAAATGCAGCTTCAAAATCTCAGACTAGTAGTGAAAATGCTTATATTTAGCATTTTTCTAATTTAATACCCAATTCCCTTATTGTATTCATCCAGATTTTTACGTGATCTCAGATTTTATGTTTGCCTTCTGTATGTCAAACAAGTTATAAGTTAAGGGAGTTTACAGACACCAATGTTTCTGTTTCAAGATGATCCAAAACTGCTGCATGCCACACTCACTCGCACTATGATGCCCATGCGTTTGCTCTCGTAGGTAAAGGGGAAAATCTGCAGGATTGTGAAGTTGAGAATTTGTCCACTAGGTGTCCTCAGCTGCATAGAAGACTGATCTCTGCCAACCAGCGTCAGTCCCACACTCTCCGTCCACTGAACCAGAGACACCTAGTGCATGAGAGACACAGATCAAAAGAGAAAACATAATGGATTAAACATTTACGCATTTGCAAACTGCTGAGTTTCATAAACAATCGTCATAAACAAACAGGAAGTCGGGCTTCTCGTCTACACTAAGCAAATTACTTAAACGTGCCACGAACTCAAAATCAAACACAGAACCATTTCGCTTAACATCTCGACTCGTTTCCTGCAACTGTTTTTTTGGACGTGTGGCGCAGAAAATGCAAGTATGCAATGAGCCACCAATTATAAGCATGTTCTCTTCAGGGAACGTGAAGATAAAGGCAAACCAGATGCCATCCATTAGTGTGATGCTGAAGGGGGGGATTTCTGGGAGGCAGAAGTTATTGCCCAATAACTTCCAGACCAAGGGTTACAGAGAGATCAAAAAACCTGATTTCTTATGCCCTCCCTGACTAGCTGCTAATAACATATCTCACAGTATCCAGATGGGCGGACTACTGCCGAAAAACTGCCCTCGCTGTTAGAAACCAACAAATGAGGCTTATCCAAGCTATTTTGAGAAGAACTTGTTCAAACTATTTGTGTGTGTGTGTGTGTTTTCAGGTATATTAATGTAAAAAGAAAAGATAAATAATACATAAAAATAAAAAAAACTTTCTTCTCCGATAAATATTTTCAACTTCTGAATTAAAATAAAAGACAACTTTAAAAAAAAAAAAATTTAGGTATTAATTTTTTCCATCAAAAATAATTTTTGCTTTAAAATACTAATATTTTAAAAACATTATTTTTATTCTATAAATGAACATTTTCAATTTCTGAATTAAGAATAAAAAAGGTCTTAATTTTTCTTCAAAAATTATGTTTAATCTGAAATATACTTAAAAATCCTTTTTTTTCTATATGAACGTTTTCAATTTCTGAATTAAAAAAAAAAACAAGTAAAAAATATCTGGGTCTTAATTTTTTTCTTAAAAAAATATTTTTGTTTTTAAAAAATGATATTTTAAAAACTTTAATTCACTGAATGAAAGACAGTGTGGTAGAGCCAACAATGCAGGAATGTTATTGGCACATGACAAGAAAACCATAAAACAGGAAATGACATCACAGAGAACGGTAGCCCCTTAAAACTGTCAAAGTCCTTTAAAAAAAAGTTCAGATAATTTCATCTTTTCAATTACAGGTTAGTTCAGACTCTCAAATGGTATTAATTGTTAGCAAAATCTAATATAAAAAAACCTAAATAATGGTTAGGATGTGTATACAAATGTTTTCAAGAAAGAGTAATCTAATCAAATATTTTGGCTTCAAAAAGGTATGAAGCCAACATGAATAGAAATATAAAAATAAATTAAAAGAAATTGGTACACGAGTGTATTAAAATAGATTTCCTTTAATATCAGGGGAAAAAAGCACGGCTAAAGCAGCAACCATCGTCTCTAAAATAACACCAGATCGCCATCGTGTCTTTCCGACAAACGTCAGGGCTTCTGCTCCAGAACATGAATGAATTTAGTCAGTTCTCCCTGAACGCACATACAGTCAGTGCGCTGGCATGCAGTGGTGAACACCAAACCAGTAATGATGCGCTGGGTTCCCACGTAACCACAGCATGGGTCGATTGATCACTGCATGCATCACTCGCTCCTGGCCCAAAAGATTTGGTTTTAGTGGCCAGAAATAATGAGACGGCACATCTGCAGAAGTGATCGGATGCAGAAGTGAATATGCCAAAGGCCCGAATCATCATTTGTGAATCAACTAATACCTGGGCAGGGTGTAGACTCACATACATGAGAATGATTCCCCCCCCAAATTATATATATATATATATATATAAACAAATTGTTCAGCTTTTTAAAAAGTTTTTAAATAGTTCAATGCTCATGTTATGTTATTTAAATGCTTATGTTTTATGAACGCAATTTTTTTTTAATATATGAATTGTAATCCATTTATATATATATATATACACACTGTATATAGTTTCATATAAGGTTTCATTTGTAAACATTAATGTATTAACTAACATGAAATAATAATGAGCGATACATTTATTACAGTATTTATTAACATTGTTAGTTGATAAAAATGCAGTTGTTCACTGTTTGTTCATGTTAGTTCACAGTGCATTAACTAATGTAATACCAAATACAACTTTTGATTTCAATAATGTATTAGTAAATGTTGAAATTAAAATGAACTACTAAGATTGATAAATACTTCAAGTATTGTCCATTCTTAGTTCATGTTAACTAAAGTAGTTCACTAATGCTGAGCAATAAAAGCTTCCTGTAAAGTGTTACGGGTTCTCTGATATAAGGGTTATCTCAGGATCATGAATAAGACTGCAGTACCTCGTCTGGACTGGAGGCCTGGTACACCCTGCATGTGTCTTCATAGTGCTGTTCAGCTTCCGCTTGATCCGTCACACCGTTGGACTCGTATACCGGTGTCACGTTGTGCACCAGTGCGATGGCCTTCACCGCCTCGTGCACTCGACTGCTGATGGTCTTCCTCACTTTGGTGGCGCCCGGCGCACGAGAGGCCTGGAGGTCATGAGGGGGCTGTGGACATCAGATTTAACATGATTGTCTACTTTGTTCAATCTAAAATGACAATAAAGTGGTGATCACAACTAATTTGATTAACGTACAAAAGTTAAAAGGTTAGTTCACCCAAAAATTAATAATTCTGTCAATAAAGTGGTAAATTATGACAAAGCACTCGTTTCACCTTATGAAATTTATGCTAAACCACTGGAGTCACATGGATTACTTTAACGATGTCTTTACAACCTTTCTTGGGTTTGAAAGTGTCAGATGCGTAGTCATCAGTGGAGGGACAGAAATCTCTCAGATTTCATTAAAAAGATCCTCATCTGTGTTTCGAAGATGAACGAAAGTCTTATGGATTTGGAAAAACACGAGGGTGAGTAAATTATGACCGAATTTTCATTTTTGGGTGAACTATCCCTTTAAATGTACTGTTTGGTGACTGAAATCATTTTTAAAAGGTGAATTAAGTGATTTTGTAATTAAAATACCATTTAAAAGTTTGGGGTCATTAGATTTAAAAAATAAAATTAAATAAATAATACTTTTATTCTGCAAGGATGCACTAAAATTGATCAAGTGACAGCAGAGATATTTATAATGTTGCAAAAGTTTTCTATTTCAAATAAATGCTGTTCTTTTGAACTTCATTCTGGTAATAAATTAAAATCTATCACAACAGAAAACAGTTATTTTAAATGGTAATAATATTTCACAACATTACTGCCGTTACTGTATTATACTTCTTTCAAAAACATTACAAAATCTAAGTACACTAAACTATTTTTTTAATACTTTTAGTTACTGAATGAAATTTAAATATTTAAATATTCAAAATACATCTAGAAACATTGGGGTCATTTCTTGTCGCAATGCATTCTGGGATTGCTTTGTGAGTATGTGACGCTGTATTTTTCAAAATGAGACATCTCAAACACATTTGTAAAGTTAGTTTAACTACATAGTTAAAAATTGTTTATAGTGTAAAGACAGTTATGTAGTGGACCTATAAAGAGGCATTCTCCTTATTTTGATTCTCTATGACCAGATTTAAAGCAAAAATGAGCACTTTGGCTTGACATAATGATAAAAATGTCCACGTCTCTGATTGCTAATAAACCGACCCTTGCTAATATCCTGAAAAAGAACTCATAAATGCTCCCAGATGTGTTACATATATGAACAATTACCTTTAGCACTGAGCTACTATTTATAGAGCGCTAATGACAGAGTTTGTAAGTTCGTATATAAGCTATTGAGAGGCCGGAGTACTTATGACCCCGGTTTCCTGCCTCAGTGACCTCTGGTGTCAAACGGACTAAACATATCAGTAAGAGGTGAAAGGGACTCATTTTACAAGGACTTTGCTCTGTTCTCTGGACAAATGCTAAACAATAGTGCTTTGTGATCGGCTTTTCTAAACAGGCCAGTTATACGGTGACAGGCTGCAACCAAATCTGCATATTATAGGTGGGTGCTACGACCAAAATCATATATCACAAGTAATTCCATGTCATCAATACGACACATTTACATTTATACATTTGCCAGACATTTTTATTCAACTAATATTTATTAGGGGTGTAACGATTCATTCGTTTTCTCGATGCATCGATTACAAATCCTGACGATGCATATGCATCGATCTTGAAACATGTATTTTGAATCTTGAATCGTTTATTTCGGTCAATATTCGATTTAAAATGCTAAGAATCGAATAATTTGCGATTCTATAGCGATTCAGTGCTTTAAAACATATAAACATTAAATGACTACATGCGTGAATTAATGAGGCGTTGTGCGGCGTCATTTCGCGTCCTCACAGCTCTCCTTCACATACTCGCTGCACTCTTTACCATCTTTCACTGGATTTCGCTTGCGCTCGGTCCCATATAGCTCTCATCTACTGATTTTTGAGCAGTCCATGTTTGAGCTCTCCTAAGGACAGCCACTGGTGTACACATGAGCAGATGACAGATCTCTATCGAGAAAGCAAGCCATTGATAAAGCTGCCATATCATTGCGCTGGCACTGCTATGAAATAACGCGTTCGTTGCGTAATTTGTAAAAATCGTTCTTGAATCGAATCGAAAACCGATGAATCGTGAATCGAATCGATGCCTACCCAAAGATTCACAGCCCTAATATTTATGGTACACATTTTATTAGTTCATGCATTCCCTGGTAATCGAACCCATGACCATGGCACATTATAGTTATTATGTGCTCAAATTTGGGATTAAATTAATTATTTTTCATTAGATTTCTCAGATCGACATTTTTATTCATTTTTAAAATTGATTATTTTCTCTCCTTTTTAAAAAAGTTGATAGACATAACCAAAACATAACAAATGTATGATAAATCTGACATTATTGCAAAAACTTCATAGAACATAATAAATTCAGCTTTGGATATTCTGAGATATAAACACTAGAGCCGAATATCTACAGCAGAATTGTACATTTGTGAATGCATTTTGTTATTTGGTGTATGCGAATTTGTGCGCAAGCAAGCATGCTCATTTGGCCACGCAGAGAATCCTGGGAATACCTGAGTGTAAGCGCTGAACACGTGACTCTGCACTTCATCCATGGAGTCCATCCCGTACGCCACAGTGCCAAGATGGAGTCGTCTGAACACCATCTCGTTCTGAGTGAGAGTCCCTGTGAAAACCATTAACATTAGAGGAGGGCGACCCATCCTGCCTAAATAAACAGATCTGCTTATATAATTATATTCATTTTAGCAGATGTTTTAGTAACATTCAATAGTAAAATGATTAAAAATGGTCTTTGTTAATTGAAACAAAGCTGAAATAATATACATATTAGAATGAAGCACTAAAATAACTGAAATTGAAATAAATCATAAAATTATAGCTAAAAAGCACAAAATCACTAAAACAAATTAAAATGCATTTACTGGTACACACCTATCAAATAAAATGAGATCAAAATGTCTAAATCAAGGACACAACGGGGTAATTATAAATAAAACATAAAATAAACAAAATGAACATTTACTGGAATAAAACTAACTTCAACTATAATTTCAACTAATTGACCTGATGTCCTGAAACAAAGAAAACTGCCATAAAGCTATATAGTGGAGCTGCACAATTAAAAGGTCGCGATCTCGTTTCAAACACCCACGTCTTTCTAAATGACAACAATTCAGCTCTGTCTACTAAACCTTTGCCCAGTAGGATCACAGTGAACATTTAGATGTGTCTTCTCACTGCCGATGACCCAGAGAGAGCAGAATGAAACAGCTTCACAGTCTTTTCAATCAGAGTATTATTATTTCTTTCTTACAATAATCCATATTACAGTAATCTATCGGTTACCAGCCCAGATCTTCAATACACCACAACTAATTTTAGCTGTAAAATATATACCATATACTTTATTGTCCAACAAGTCTGAAATTTTTCTTGCATAACAGTGTCTGTTTACAACAACCAAACATACATTAAACATCGACATACACTTAAACCTCCCACATTATACATTCAATACTACACTTATACAGCTACAGCAACTTCACAATACTCTTGATTTCTGATTAAGTGTTTTGTTCAACGCTAAGATAGCCTGATGCACAAAAGAGTGTTTCAGCCTCACTTTGTTGAATCTTGGGAACGCTGTACCTCCGCTTCAATGATAGTAATTCAAACTCATTATGCAGGATACGGGTACACTGTTTTTTTTAAATAGTAGACGGTATACAGTCCATACTGTACAGCATGCAGTACACGGTTTTCAATTTCGAACATAACCGATAACAGAGACAAATCTGTGAAAGGAAATGTCAATCTCTAACAACCTTCCCTGATCGACATGCACTTCCTGTAGCCAAAAACCTCAGACTACACAATATTAACACTAATGGCTTGTTAATGACAAAGAGCCTCAGGTTCGTTTCCTGACACCTCTTGCGTTGGCCACTCTTTAACAGAGCCTCACGGTAGTATTTCAGTCAGGCGTCGCTGGTCTAACCCTTACATTACAATGACCTCTGACCCCCTTTATTCACTGGCTCAGTCAAGCTACATCAGTGTCCGTGTGGGAAAGAGGCCATCATTTTACAGGCGGTCAAAAGCATAAATTTGAAGGGTAGAGCTCACTGACTCTGTGTGGCAAGTGCGTGAGGATGAGAGCCTTCAGGTCATCTCTGATTTGTGGCTGTAATAAGTGGCATGTCTGCGCTCTCAGCACACAGGTTTAAGCCCCGTGGCAAGAGCCTCGGATACCTGTGAGCTACTGAGGGAAACACTTCAGCACTATCACCTCTCAAACACCAGCATAATGGTCTCATTTCTGCTTTGGTTCATTCAGAAAAGCCCTTTGCATTAAGGAACATAAATTTAACTGTCAAACCCACAACTTCCTTTTTCCTTTTCTCCCGAGTCTCATAAAAATGTTCATTCTTACAATTAACTTGCCTTTATATACAGATAACTATGCAACCCAACCAATATCTCACCCTACATTATTTCCTACAATACATTCTGCTTTACTCTGAAATTCAAAAGTTTGGAGTCAATAAGATTATTTGTTTTACGTTTTTTTAATGCAGTCTCTTGTGACCACCAAGGCTGCGTTTATTTAAATCAAAATGCAGTAAAAACTGTTTTATTGTGAAGAATTATTACAATATAAAATAAATGTTTTCGATTTAAATATTTTTAAAAATGTAATTTATTCCTGTGATGCAAAGCAAATTTTCAGCATCATTACTCCAGTCTTCAGTGTCACATGATCCTTTAGAAATCATTCTATTATGATGATTTGATGCTCAAGAAACATTATAATAAATGTTGAATACAGTTATTCGGCTTAATATTTTTGTGGAAACCGTGATAAAAAAATGTCAGGATTCTTTGATGAATACAAAGTTCAAAAGGACAGCATATATTTCAAATAGAAATATTTTTTAACATTATAAATGTCTTCTTTACTGTCACTTTTGATCAATTCAATGCATCCTTGCTGAATAAAAGCATAAATTTCTTCTCTTTTGTTTTACTTCCCGACCCCAAACATTTGAACGGTAGTGTGCATCACACTATGAAAGGCAAATGCATTAAAATGCATTTTTAATGTCAACTTTTGTCACTTTGTCAACAGAAAAAAATGCAGATTTTACATGCACTTTTACAGTTCAATAAAGTCATCATAAAACCAAAATTGAGATTTCTTGTTTTTTATGTATTTCAGTATTTATGATAAATTATTTATCAATGCACGCTCAACAATCTTTTTTAAATTCACGTGCCGTTAAAATAACTTCCCTCCCTCTTCCAGCAACATCTCTTCTCTTCTCTGATCACGTGTTGATCACCTGACACACACATTGGATCCACGAATAGAAAACCACAACAATCCAATCAACTCCCCATGGACTAAATCAAGTCACACCCTTTTTCTTGTTCAAGTAGTCGTTTCTCTCTGATATACGTCACAATATGGAAGAAAAGATTAGCGCAACTTCCGTTTCATGCCAAATTTAAAGCTCTGTAATTACATATATGACATTCAAGCTTTGTAATATGTCTCAGGTCACTGCAAGGCTTTGGCAAGCAGAAAAAGAAATCATACCAGTTTTGTCTGTGAGCAGATAAGAGATCCGGCCCAGCTGCTCTGGTATAGTGCTGGCTCGAACCACAGTCCCGGGGATTTTAGAGTCCTTCTTAATCATCCAACTGAACACCATTTTGCCCATGTCTAAATTCACACGCAAACTGGAAGTAAAGCAAAATAAGTAACAGAACATTAACAAGAACAGGACATTATGGAGGGATGGGATCAGGAAACTAGATTCAAATGTGTGTCACCAGTATGAGGACTGTTGAAAGGCCAATGCATAGATATGATGCCAATATGTATTAAAATTTACATTTATTCATTTAGCTGACGCTTTTATCCAAAGCGACTTACAATTGCTATATATGTCAGAGGTCGCACGCCTCTGGAGCAACTAGGGGTTAAGTGTCTTGCTCAGGGACACATTGGTGTCTCACAGTGGATTCGAACCCGGGTCTCTCACTCCAAAGGCATGTGTCTTATCCACTGCGCCATCACCACCCCATTTCTGGTGGTGTACAATATATTCAGTATATGTGAGAAATTAAACTACAATCTGATTACAAACACGTTTAAATGCACTTACAAAACATTCAAATTGTCCGAACTTGTGAGTCAAACTGAACGAAACAGCTTTAGATTTCAAAGAGAAGGAGAATAAACTTTCACCTGATAGGGACGATGTTGGAGAAGAGCAGAAGGAAGCGGAAGATCTGGAGATACCAGCGACCAGCGAAGTGCTGCAGAGCCACCATGACCAGTGACACCACCACCAGAGCACCAAACAGGATCTTCGTCAGACAGTTCACTTCCAGGTCAAACAGGCCAATCTGCAACAGCACGTCACATACAGCATGAGTGTGACAACACTTATTTCTCGGTTTTAGACTTGTCTTAAGATTTAGTTGACTTTATGATACTGCTAATTTTACCTTATGTCTTGGGTTGGAGGTGTTCATTACACTCCGCAGCTCTTTACCGGTGTAAATCACCACCCCAACCACTGTGCCTTGAATTAGAGGACAAAACATTTCTGAGGATTATCCAACAAGCTTCTCTCAGCTTTAAAGACGGAATGGTGCCATTTTGCACATTATAAGATGGCTGAGAATCATTAAGACACTGTGAGATTAGGGGTGTGCGATATTGACAGAAAAATTATTTCTTGATGTTTTCTGGTATTTTGTCGATAGTGAGAATTAGACTCCCAAGGCTTCATATTCTTCATTCTTGCGCTGGTTAGTTCACAGCATTGACAGTGATTCAATCATTCAAATGATTGTTTCCATCCACCTATTTTTATGCAAATTTTGGGTCATCGCACACACTCACAAAAAATCATTTATAATGTAGGAAAAAATTTAATTAGTGCAAAAAAACTAAGAAAAATGGAAGTGGTGATTTTGTTCTCTTCAACACATGGGATGGAAACGATTGTTTACAGGCAAATGTTTTATGCGATATTCCAATTTTACTCATAAGTTAAATTCGTAACTTTGGATGGAAACATAGTTATTGAATCATGCATTAAACTAATTTGACAAAAAAAAAAAATGTACACAAAATATTTTGTTGAAAATAAAGCAAAAGCAGAAAACACTCAAATGTGTCTAAAATGCAATTCAAAATGTAAAATTATTTTATAATTTGTTTTTTGCAAAGTAAGTGACATATAATTAATACAATAATTACGATATTATTGTAAACGGTACATATCGCACACCCCTATTTGATAAACCAGTACACAATTTAGAAATGAATTTCTGTTGGTTACCAGAAGCAATGACAGTGCTCGCCCAAAGAGTGTTTTCAATGCTCAGACTTTCATTGACTGGAGGGTCTCCGTCTTCCTGTCAGATGTAAAACACAAAAAAGCTTGTCAAGCAATGTGGGTTTTGCCAGGTCTCAAAAAATGCAACTCCTCTGACGCCCCTATACTCGAGCAATGACATGTACTCACTCTAGTGAAGGTACCGATGAAGTTATGGATGTCAATGTTCGGTTCTTCAGCATAAACAAATGACCTGATCTGCAGTAGATCCTGAGGGGACATATAAAGAGGCTTAAAGAAATGGTTCATGACAACATCAAATAGCATTCAAAATGAATTAAGTCAAATTTATTTGTAAAGCACTTTTCACAAAACACACCGTTTCAAAGCAGCTTTACAGAAAACCATGTAAATATTATAATATCTGAATATCTTCATGCTTTATAGTTGCATTTAGCAGATTGGAGTAGTGCAATAATATACATTTTGCGACGACACAGGCAGATGAGATTTCCTATATATTGCTTTACATGAGTATATTCTACAGTATGCAAGCGGAAAAAAGTTGGACATACTTATATATCCAACATTATATAAAGAGCTGGGCGATGATATAATTTATTCTAAGCAGTTTATGCAACCGGCCCCCGATCAAATTGTATGATGAACTCATTCCAGGTAAAGGTCTAACATACTTTTCCCTGCAAAAAAAATATAGTGTAATTTTTATATGAAACAACTGAATCACGGGTGATTGACTCACAGCAGCAGTGGGAAGTCTCTGCGTACAGGCCACAGGGAGGCGTAGTTTCCAATCGGTCTCTCCATCCAACTGATCAGTCCTCAGAAAACAGGAGCCTTTAGGACAAAAATCAGTGTCTAAATATACATCAAATCTTTTAGGATTGACCAAAAGTCAGTTTTTGGTATAATATTCCTAATCATTGTTCCTTGACACGTTTTAAAACAGAAGAATGCATTGTAATGTCTTACTGGTGAACTCCGAAGGGCAGTGTGATGTAACATTAGTAACTCTGTGTGAATAACTTATTTAATACAAACCGCATGCAGTGCCTAAGATCATACACCTTTAATGAAATGCGTTTGAGCCGCCCAAACTAAACTGCTAGTCAGGCAAACCACTCCAGTAAGCCTAAAGCTAGTACTGCTATTAGGACATGCCACCCACCCCCACTCATTTAAAGACATGTCGCTCTGCCATTCAACCCTGGACTCTTAATAATTGCCTAATGGTGTCCATCTGCGGGGCAGATAACAATGCTTCCCTTCCCGTAAAAATAACACATCAACTACTACTGGCAACTTCCACCCCCTGAAACAAGGAAATCTCAGCCAGGCGGAATTCCAGCACAACCAGTGATCAAAAAATGTTTATCGGATCTAATTAGACCAGTTAGTACTTACTAATTTTTCCAAATCCCTAAAAAACATGTTGACTAAAAACTTCTAAAAAACATGTTGACTAAAAACTTGTATCATAAACAATGTAAAACTATTTAGCTAGCAACCATCTAGAATATGACTACATCTTAATAATTTACTCTATTTTCTTATTCAGAGGAAACATTGTCTTTTTTCACTCTTGATGGCAATTTAAATTTGTTTGCCGTGTCTATTTATTCAGTTTTCTGAGCTACTTTGCATGGCTTGATTTTCCTCATGGCTGCCTTGAAATTTGAAAGACAAAAAGAATGTCAATCAAGATAGCATCAGTCCAAACACAGGATCAACAGGAAGGTGATCAGATTTCTGTAATGACAACCAGGGATATTTCTCGTTTTAAACTCAATACATCAATGTGAAATGAATTAAATAATAGAGAAAAAGTTACCAGTTTTGTAATCAAGATAAATGTAGTACAGTGATGAAGTATGGAATATCATACTCTCATGCTACTCTAAATTATATTTAGTCAACAGCAAACTTATTAAATGAATGTCTGTCGACAATAATGTCAAATTAAATTGATAATGTGTATTATCTAAATGGAATTAATAGAATAAATTAACGAGAGTAAGTAATAATTATGGTGTCTTTTTTACTATATATAAATATAAAATGTAATGGTAACACTTTCCAATTCTCACTATTAACTAGTTGCTTATTGGCATGCATATTA
Source organism: Tiaroga cobitis (assembly GCA_030578255.1). Lineage (NCBI taxonomy): Eukaryota > Metazoa > Chordata > Actinopteri > Cypriniformes > Leuciscidae > Tiaroga > Tiaroga cobitis. The sequence continues at coordinate 6,627,474 of CM060613.1, forward strand.
CTAGATTATTGCCTGTTTATTAGTACTTATAAAGCACATATTAATGCCTTATTCTGCATGACCATATTCTACATCCCTTAATCCTACCCAATACCTAAATTTAACATCTACCTCACTAACTATTAAAAGCAGTAATTAGGAGTTTATTGAGGCACAAGTCGTAGTTAATAGTGAGAATTGGACCCTAAACTAAAGTGTGACCAATGTAATATATAAAATGTTCTGTTCAGTATGTTTGTGACTTTTTATAATTGTCTTTTGTTTAAAGACTTTCTTATTCTTTTTTCAAAAACTAAAAACAAAGATGAATTTAAAATGTATGCACTGATACGTTTTTTAAACAAGCACGTACATGCCACGGGAAACAGAGACATCTGGTCACCCTAATCTAAAGCAGTCAGTGTGTTAAAGAGAATTTGAAAAATCGCAATGCATGCCATCTTTCTGGGCAATTTCAGCGTAGCTCATTAAATGTCCGAGGTTTAGGCTAATCCCTCCATCTACATGTAGTTGCCCTCGCGGCCATGTCATTTCCCCTGCGCTTTTGTTTGGGAAGTTTGGATGAATGACCGACAGATGTTTACCATTTCTTTCAGAGGTCCTTAGGAAGATCATGTCAGCAGGAACACGCTGATTCTATAAAGAGTTTGGAGGGAGAGATAGGGATTGGGGGGAGGAAGAGAAAGAGAAAAACAAGGTAAAAGATAAAAAGTAAAGACCCAAACTCAAGTATGTCGTCAGCAGCAGTCACCTTGGTTTAGTTGTATAAGTTCTGTTTGGCTTTAATCTACTCAATTACCAGTACGGCCCGCAGCAAATCATTGGGTGGTGCCACTGTGTCAGCTCTGACCGCCAGTTCCACTCGGCGTGACCCTCGCTTCACTCCCAGCTCTGTTTGTAGTTATTAGAAGATGAATTCGCAACGCTATTAAACTCGGCAGATGTTTCAAAACATCGGACGTGACACCGGTATCTTAAACGCGGGCTACGCTTTTAATCAATTAGGCTTTTACTATATGTAACCCATAACCCACATGCAACCTCTAAATATTAAACCCAATAGGATTTTACGCAGATTAGGGTTAGAAGATCAAACATATTACAGCAAGGTTCTGGTGAAACACAACGCTTGCCAGAAACCGCTGACATATTTGATTGATTTATCAAGTCAGAATAATCCAAGTACTTCAAAACCCCAAAAATCAAAAAAAGAAATATTCTATTCTATTGTAATATACATTATATTGAAGAAAATATTTTTTTTGTATTGTTCATGACAATCAAGCACCCAACCCCCCCCCCCCCCCCCCCCCCCCACCCCCACATTTTCAGTGCCGTAATGCAAAAATTGTACGTTTAATTTATGTAGATTTTTTCATTAAAGTAATTTTTTTATGCACTTTAGTTCTAACAGTAACCTAATCAGAATAATATGAATTACAAAAAATTAACCTCCAGATGCTATGAGTCATTAATGAGAATATGGTGGGGGAAAATGCATTTTCTTTTTGCAAAATGTGTTTTTTCTTATTGCAAAATGTGTTTTTTCTTAGGTTAAGAATGTGATCTTTCATAAGATTCACACATTAACTTTACTAATAAATGTTTGTTTGTTTTTTTTACTGTTTTTTTTTTTAACAAAACCAGATTGAGCGCAGCATGTGTGAGTCGTCTTTCTGTGTAAAATCAACATTTTTAAGAAAATTGGCCTGGTGGGTAATTGGAGACTGCGGACCTGTCTCAAATTTCATGTTCTCAGACTTTGTAGAGGGAAACCAGTTCCTTACAATAGGCTTCAGTCCGCACGAAAAAAAGGCAACAGTTGAACAAAAGGCAACACTAAATACCAGAGTGGAATTAGGCAGGATTACTAATAACCAACCACTGGCCTAGGGTCACATGCTTCAGTCATTCAAAATGATTGACAGCTCTTTTCAGCATTAAATACATCATAGAGCTTTTTGTTCCATTGGTTAGTTTAATAAATAAATAAATACAATAGGAATGTTCTAGGTTGGATCTTTAGATCTGTTACCAAACAGCTCTAATGTGTTTTACACGGGTGAAAACTTAAAGTTTCCTTTTGAAAAGGAGCACTGAAGAACTATTTTCATTTTACATATGCATATAAAGCTTGTTATGTCTTACTGCCCCACTCGGGGGTCGAATTGCCCTAATCTCAAGGGAAGGTAAACAGCTAAAGCATTGAGAGGTATGAGATGCCATTTGTCAAAAGATCTTGATTCCTAACAATGACCGAGCTGATTAGCACAAACCAACCTTTTCAACAATGATAAGATCTCCAACCTGGATTCCACTACTTTTCACCTTCACAGTTCCTGCGGAGAAAGATAAAGAGAAAATCAGACTGATGCATTTCAAAAAAAAAAAAAAAAGTGTGATAATTGTGGCTGATGCATAACAATGATCTTTTTAAACATTTAAAAACAATACTGACCTATTTAGAAGTTATATATAAAAAACAGCAATCGTCAAACTGAAAATACTCTGAAACCTACAGCCAAATGTATAGCTAGAAATCTTATAAAGATATCCTGATATTTCCAGGTTTTCCATGACTGTGAGAATTCTGTTGATTCCTCATACATTGTTAGAAAAGTTTTATAATCCCCCAATTAATTTACAACAGAAAATTGCATAATAGGAATCAATGTAAAAGGAAAAAAAAAACATCTGTTCAACTATTGGAGGTTTCACCATTGGTCGTAAATCTGCATATTTCATTGCAAACCTCCAGTGAAGATTCAAATATGTAAGCCTTCTTTAAGTCCCCATTCAGATTTTTCAAAAGCTCTGAGTGCATATTAGATTTCCATTTGTTTTTGAACAATACCCTCCTATACGGCTTTACAAGAGTGCTGTGAGAACGATCTCTCATTCCATTGAAAATGCACAGCTAAAATTGTTTGGAAAAGGTCAGGGACCTTTAACCCCTGTGGAGACCTTTACCAATGCATATGTAAGGCATTAGCACATATGTATATGTGCATTTTTTTGGAAATGAAAGGACACTTTTATTGCATTTAAGTTTCAATGCTATATTGTTGCAGATTTATTTTACACACATTTTATATTTTTGAATATTTATATTTGGTTTTGATTAATCTTTCAATCAATCTTTTTTTTTTTTTTAAAGAAACATAAGTATGGCTTAGGTCACGCCCCTACAGGTTAAATTTTTAACATCCAGAAACCAGGAAAAACTAGTGTTCTGCTCCGGAAGGTGTGACCTGCGACCATAAATCCCACACCCAGATTTAATGGTGTGAGTCTATTAAAAAAACGAGTTGAGGGCCAGTTTAAATATGATGAACTTTGATGTTTTTCGTCCCTGTTGGTCTGGGCAGGGCAATCAGAAGCCCTCCCAGGTAGCTAGCAAAAGCCCCAGCTCTGTTCCATGAGCTTTATATGGAGGCCGTTAGTGCTGAGCGCGCATACACTGAGTTTATGAGAGACGAGAGCCTGCCACATCAAAGGAAGGCGTGTGATGGAAACGACAGGAGGTTCTCTTCCTTTTTTATTGTCAGATGCTTTTCATCCCCCAGTATATGATACAATTTACATCCCTACTACAAATTAAAGACAAACTGCAGTCTGCTTTATTGCTGATGCATCTGCATACTTTAGCAAGCCTCATCTAAATAAAAAAGTTTTATTCCAGTTTTTTTTACATTTCATAGACATTTCAATGACAACAATAATTTGGAAAAGTTCGCAAATGACTTCTAATTGACTTTCTACATTCATACTACAAAAATAAAAGACATTGTTAAAAAAAAAAAAACTCTCTTTAACTAATTGCACAATTTCTTAAAGTGAGCAAATGTTTTATTCCATTTACAACACACACTCCATCGCAGCTTTCATTGACCAAGGCTCTTCGCATCTCGTGTGCCACTGATAAAGCAATCACACAATCATATCTGTTGAGCGTGAACGCAATGGCCAATCAGAGTTGCTAGTCAGTAAGTTAGTCAGAATCCACTTAACACAGCTGAAAACACATAAGGTCTTGTTTTATTCAACGCGAGCCACCGACTTGCAAATCTTTTATTATAACCAACAAAGTGGCTGGTTACAATTTTGGTTGGTTACAAAGTATATTTTTGTGAGAGTGCAGAATTCATTGCTTTCTGTTTATTACCCATTGACAATCTGAATACAAGTTTAGTTGTTTATACTGCCAAGTACACTACAAAGTGTCTGGATTGACAACTGTATTTGAATGCGTAATTGAATAAACTGCGACGGATTTCCAACGGATGAAAAAAAAAAAAACAGGACGACATTTTTTGAAGTAGGCTACTCAAAGGTGCAGTCTGCAGTTTTTCCTCTTTGTCGCCATCTCTGTTCGAAATCTGCAATTGCAGTCATTGGCGGAATTATCAACTTTACGTGAGTTGTACTTCGACACCCTCGACACGGCACAGCACGGATGAACACAATGTTTGAGGAAAGTGTGCAGCTGTTCGTCACCGTGCCAGTGTGGATACTGGCATTCAGAATCACAGATTATTCTTTTTAGAAGTATGACCAACATAATAATTTTCACCGGAAAATGTCATCTGAACAAGTAAGAAACAACCACTTTTGTTCTGGTTCTGACATTGCAGTAAATCGCCCTGATTAAATCTAACAATCGCTTATCATATCACGTAAAAACGTGCAAATTATACTTTGTTCTCATATCGTTAATGTTAACAACGTCAGCATTGTGTGACTACATTTTGTCCTTCCGATATGTATCCTTGTTTTCGCATGGGTCCGGTTGCAGTCTCTTTTTTTCACTCCGAAGTCCGAACGAAGTCTTTTGCATTTTACAACGGGTGAGTCTCCAGTTGACACCGGTGATCGTCGTTTGAACCTTTCTGGATCCGCCATCAAATTGATAAGTTTAATTATATCAAGTGCTGTGAGAAAAGGCTATAGAGGGTATGCGGATGACGTCACCATCGGCCGGAGTGAATGCGGTCACGTCCACTAAGTGGCAAAAAGACTGAGCGGCAGCATTTGTTTTCAGCGTGAATGCCGTGAAAAACACACAAAACACATCTAAAACGGGAAAGAGCTTTGCGATTGACTGTACAACTAGATTTGACCAGAAATCTGAGGTACTGTATATTTTTACAGACTATATTCTGCATAATTGGATGTTTTTAAATAAACCCTGACAAAAAACTATACAAGTTTTAAGGCCATTGCACACTGAGTCCGAAATTCGCATCCGAATTTTTCGCACGTTAAAAAAAAAAATTCGACCTCACGTTATTTCAATCACGCTTGCACACCGCCTCCGAAACTTTCGTCCGTCATAAAAAAAATCGGATCGGGTTCGATTTTCTGCGTTTTTCGCATCCACAGCCAGCATTTTGAGAGTTTTTTTTGACAATTCAGAGCTACGTGCGAACGACAAAATCCAGAATCGCTTCTGACAAGTTGATACACTTCGTCTCGCAGCACAAGTAGCCTACTGTTACTGTATGAAAAACAAAATGCGGATTACAAAGTCCTTTCAGTTTCGGTTTTCAATTCGATCAAGTGTTTGCATGTTCTCTCGTATTAATAAACCTCCCCTTTCAATCAGATCGAAATTTCGGATCGATTAAGGTGTGATTGAGCAGCCAATTCGATAACTAATGTATTATTTGGGTACAATATATAACCTGCAGCCTATACAGCTGCTCTGTCTGCCCGACGCTTCCGCCGGCCGCGCGTGCGCGCGTGTGTGTGTGTGTGTGTCCATACTTATAGACATATACTGCCAGTCTCTGTTCAGGATCGATTGGTTCACGGAAATTGGTGGTCTTCTTTTTAATATGTGGCTCCAGAATTGCTAGCAAAGCATCGAACTGTTCCACACTGACATTCTGAAGTAAATTTTGAATCGCTCTGGATAATTTCGCAACTCCTTGATAAGGAGGTGGAGCTCCTTCCTCTCGCCGCAATTTCAGGATTGGATGGACCCAATATTTTCTCTTTCTCTTTTTTGAGGGCAACAAAATCATCCTCACTGCTTGACGAATCCATTTTGTATTTTTTTTGCGTTTTTCCCCACAAAGGTTTAATAAATACGCATCGGACTCAGTGTGCAAGGTGTCTGTGCGTGACGAATTTTTAGGCTGACGAACACGAAAAAACGCATACGAAAATTTCGGACTCAGTGTGCAATGGCCTTTAGGGCTGGACGATATGAGGATATACAGTATAACATTAATGTAACTGATCACTCGGATTTAGACCTATTGTATTTATATAAAACGTTTACAGGCAAATTTTCTTAATTTATTTCCCCGGCGTCGAAATCAGGCACATATAAATGTCAGGAAACACAATTCCTGGCTGCATGTCAATATCCATGGATCACTGGATCTTTGATAAGTTGTAAGGAACACTATATCGAGTCCAACTTTTAGTTTAAACTGATAATAGTTTGTTTTACTCGCGTTTTCGCAGTTTCCCCTATTAACTCCAGTCACGCAGCAGCTCTTCTGCCACTCAGTCCGGCTGAGGGGGGCGTGTTCCGGCGGGGAAGTGACATTAATGCATTCCCTCTATTAATCTCCACCTCCAGCATCCTCACACGCAATATCATGCGCAATATAGCCGACTAGTCGAGACTCTTCTTTATGTGTACAGATGTGACGTAATGACTCAATATAGCCTACTAGCCGAGACTCTTCTTTATGTGTACAGATGTGACGTAATGACTCAATATAGCCGACTAGTCGAGACTCTTCTTTATGTGTACAGATGTGACGTAATGACTCAATATAGCCGACTAGCCGAGACTCTTCTTTATGTGTACAGATGTGACGTAATGACTCAATATAGCCTTCTAGCCGAGACTCTTCTTTATGTGTACAGATGTGACGTAATGACTCAATATAGCCTACTAGCCGAGACTCTTCTTTATGTGTACAGATGTGACGTAATGACTCAATATAGTCTACTAGCCGAGACTCTTCTTTATGTGTACAGATGTGACGTAATGACTCAATATAGCCGACTAGCCGAGACTCTTCTTTATGTGTACAGATGTGACGTAATGACTCAATATAGCCTACTAGCCGAGACTCTTCTTTATGTGTACAGATGTGACGTAATGACTCAATATAGCCTACTAGCCGAGACTCTTCTTTATGTGTACAGATGTGACGTAATGACTCAATATAGTCTACTAGCCGAGACTCTTCTTTATGTGTACAGATGTGACGTAATGACTCAATATAGCCGACTAGCCGAGACTCTTCTTTATGTGTACAGATGTGACGTAATGACTCAATATAGCCGACTAGCCGAGACTCTTCTTTATGTGTACAGATGTGACGTAATGACTCAATATAGTCTACTAGCCGAGACTCTTCTTTATGTGTACAGATGTGACGTAATGACTCAATATAGCCTACTAGTCGAGACTCTTCTTTATGTGTACAGATGTGACGTAATGACTCAATATAGCCGACTAGCCGAGACTCTTCTTTATGTGTACAGATGTGACGTAATGACTCAATATAGCCGACTAGCCGAGACTCTTCTTTATGTGTACAGATGTGACGTAACGACTCAATATAGCCTACTAGCCGAGACTCTTCTTTATGTGTACAGATGTGACGTAATGACTCAATATAGTCTACTAGTCGAGACTCTTCTTTATGTGTACAGATGTGACGTAACGACTCAATATAGTCTACTAGTCGAGACTCTTCTTTATGTGTACAGATGTGACGTAATGACTCAATATAGTCTACTAGCCGAGACTCTTCTTTATGTGTACAGATGTGACGTAATGACTCAATATAGCCTACTAGCCGAGACTCTTCTTTATGTGTACAGATGTGACGTAACGACTCAATATAGTCTACTAGTCGAGACTCTTCTTTATGTGTACAGATGTGACGTAATGACTCAATATAGCCGACTAGCCGAGACTCTTCTTTATGTGTACAGATGTGACGTAATGACTCAATATAGCCTACTAGCCGAGACTCTTCTTTATGTGTACAGATGTGACGTAACGACTCAATATAGCCTACTAGCCGAGACTCTTCTTTATGTGTACAGATGTGACGTAATGACTCAATATAGCCGACTAGTCGAGACTCTTCTTTATGTGTACAGATGTGACGTAACGACTCAATATAGCCTACTAGCCGAGACTCTTCTTTATGTGTACAGATGTGACGTAATGACTCAATATAGCCTACTAGCCGAGACTCTTCTTTATGTGTACAGATGTGACGTAATGACGCAAAGACATGCTCGAATCTCCCGCGGAAATCCACCAGTACCACTGGAATTAAAAACATTATTACAAGCTTACCGCTTTGAATCGAGCTAAGGCAAGCAGATAGTTTTGAACACTGGCTGGTTATGTATTTTTTCAAAAAAGTATTTTGGATCATTTTTAACCCAAAAAAAGCTACGGACTGCAGCTTTAATTCAATAGTTTTTGCTCTGGTAGCGAAATTGGTTACCAAGAACCGTGAAATTTTACTGATTGGTCCCGACTACTGAAATACAAAATATTTGCAACTAGGGCTGTGCGATTAATCGTAATTGATTTTTCGATTTTGGATTGCAACGATTATGAAAACAAGATAATCAAGATAAAACAATTATTATGCCGCTGCGGCATTACGTCCAGCGCACCTTCCTTTCCTTCACATTGGTGCGATTTCATTCCTCACTAAAAGCCCAAACTTAACATCCAAATCAGTCAAATAAGCGAGTATTGTAAAATGCAGTCTACTATTGCTAAACTGCAGGACGTGCTTGATAATAAACAGTGTTATTAAAAGCGTATTAAGGCGAAAAAGAGATATTGTTCTCTAGGCGGCCGCCTGTGCGTGCGCTCCGAGACGGGGTGGAACACACATGAGAAAAGTATATTGTGGGCTTCAGATATGCGCCTAAACGGTCAGATGGCCTAGACACAAATATATCGAAATGCTTTTGGTAAACTTGTAAACACAGTTGGCTTTGTCTTAAGTGAATGTAAACTCTGAGAACGAGCATGTGTGTAACAGTTTATTGGATCTGTGCGGTAGCTCTTAAAGTGACAGCAGCCTAATTAACCTGCTGCGGTCTGTCATTAATGATAATCAAATGAGAAAGATAAAATCACTCACTGCTCTTGAATGAATAAACTGTAGTTTTAATAAGGATTAGTCTATATTTAATGTATACAGCAGTGCTATTTTACATTTGATTACTTCAATTTCTGTTGTAGGCTATTACTTAACCTGAATGCCACTGTTAGTAGATCTTCCTGAAAAACCTAAACCACTGTTTATTTCATTTTGTTGGTTTTGTTTGTAATCAGTTTCTTTGTTCTTACTCTATTGCGGACTGTTTACTTGTCTTCTTTAACTGTTTGGAGGACTTCTACTTACATTAATTAACCTAGTATTAGTTTTTACTGAAGTATTGATAATTGTGAAATTGCATTGACATTTAAAATGACTCATATCATGAAATAAGACTTTGATCATATCACCCACGAAAAATCTTGTTAAATAATTGTGATTTCAATTTTGAGCAAAATAATCGTAATTATGATTTTTGCCATAATCGACCAGCCATATTTGTAACACTTTTAGGCCTACATTTTAAATCCATCCACACCGAATCAACTTAAAAGCCATTTAGGTCTATAACAAACAACAAAAACCTTTAATTCATTGCTTATCGCATTACATTTACATAACAAATCCTTGCATAAGGAATCAACAATTCACATTCAAATCTACACCAGACAATAAAACTTGAACGTACAAGTGAAATATACAAAACCAACAAATAATCCTTTCCAGCTGATTGCTCACTTCACAACATTTACCACACAAATTTAATTAACAAATCTATGCATAAGGAATCAGCTTCATACAATATCATACAATCAAACCATCCCAAAGAAACTACATAAAAACATCACAAACTCATTGGCACACAACGTGCTTTATCATTGGAAACAATAGCTCACCTCTTGTGGAGAGTTTGCTGTAGATCTGTGAATTGACCTCTTTGTCTCGTAGGAAACATCGTATCTCCTCAACGGCTTCCCTCACAATCGTAATAATCAAAACAAACCCCTGATGGAAAAAATGCAGAAAAACGTATTACAATTTGACTGTGTGAACATTAGTATTAGGCCTATATATATCATTACAAAACTGTATGGTGACTCACCAGAGGAACCCAGTATGTGTACAGAGCCCCTAATCTGAGCTCATTCACAAACTGTGAGCAGGCCAGCAGCAGAAAGTACAGGTTGAAGAAGTATTTGAACTGGTTAAATAACACCTATAAACACAAACACGTGACGATGAGTAAAATAACAGCACCTGTGAACTGATACAAATATATTTACATTTTAAACCAGATATGATATTATTTTACAGCTCAAAGTTTGAACAAAACTTGGTAAAAGTGATTGTACTACGATATATACCATGGTACTGAAGATTCATACACTACCGTTCTAAAGTTTGGAGTTAGTATGATTTTTTAAAGTCTCTAATGCTCAACAAGGAATTAATTGGATCAAAAATATAGTAAAAACAGTAATACTGTGAAATATTATTACAATTTAAAATGAGTGTTTACTATTTTAATATATTGTAAACTGCAATTTATTCCTGTGATATAAGCTGGATTTTCAGCATCATAACTCCAGTCTTCAGTGTCACATGATCCTTCAGAAATCATTATAATATGATGATTTGTTGCTCAAAATGTTTTTCTCATTATTACATTTTTGTCAAAACCGTGATGCGTTGTTTTCAGGATTCTTTATTGAATAGAAATTTCAAAAGAACAGCATTTATTTGAAATTGAAATCTTGTGTAACATTATAAATATCCTTTACTGTCACTTTTGATTAGTTTAATGTGTACTTGTTGAATAAAAGTGTCAATTTATATTTTAAAGAAAAAAAAATGGCATACTCTTTTGTTAGTGATATTAGGGTGTTTTCGTGCAGACGTTTTCAGATTCAATTATTCAACATATTTTCATTAACTATGAAACACATATAGGCTACATTAGCAACCATTGTTCAGCTAGAATGGGACTTGTGTTGACGATCCCAGAGCTTAAAGTGTTTACATTAAACCACCTCGCTGTTTGCTTTTTGCTATATGGCAGCAGAGTTATACTCATTTACAAAACATTCAGAATTGAACTCTGATTATCATTTGTCCTTCAAATCATTCAAAATAACCAGAAGGCATTTGCAATGCAAAAAATATTTTTTCCATACAGGAATCTGGTCAAGGTTGTTTTTAAACTGGTGGAGCTCGGCATGGCATGAGTAAACAGATTTTTACATTTTCTGCACTGAAATGCAAGTGGTGTTTGTGCAAAATTCGCCACCAAGATGCTAGGGCAGAGGTGTCCAATCCTGCTCCTGGAGGGCCACTGTCCTGCAGAGTTTAGCTTCAACCCTAATTAAACACACCAGAACTAGCTAATCATGGGCTGCGTCTCAATCAGCTCCCTAGTTCAGTACTCAGGGCACTGATCAGGGAGTCGGCCATTTTAAGAGCTGACTCGATCGCGAAATCCTTCCAGTGCACTGAAACGTTCGCTCCCTAAACCGTCCCACAATGCACCATGAGAACCAAGGAGCATCGATGCTAACTATGTTCCCTTAACGGAAGTTCTGAAGCATGAAACAAATCACGCGAGCCATGCAATAGATGTTTTTAAAATACAAACCATTATTTTATTATATTTCAGCTTAAACATACAGTGCTAGACATGTAATGAACATAAACTAGCTAACATTTACAACTTATTTATGGCTGAAATGTTGCATGTATATGTAACAAGCATTTATCATTAAGTAATGTCAGAAAGATATCAGTTCTGCTGTTGTTCATAAATATCAGTAGTGATGTTGTACAATGAGGACGTTGTCACGTCGCTGGAAATAAGAGTCATCGGTGTCCAAATGTGTAGTGAGCCAGGTCTTTACTGTCCTTACCAGTGCCTGAATACATGAACATGATACACTGATTCACGAGCTAGGAGGCTAGAGACAGATTGAGACACACCCAGGCTCTCGCTAGGCATTCTAGAAAGTTCCAGAGAGGTTTGTTGAGGCAAGTTGAAGCTAAACTCTGCAGGACAGTTGCCCTCCAGAAACGAGTTTGGACTCTCCTGTGTTAGGGTGTATTGAATAGTGGCCAAAGCATTGCTACACTCTAAAAAATGCTGGATTGTTTTAACCCAATTTTGGGTCAAATATGTACAAAACCAAACGTTGGGTTAAAAATGTAATTTAAAAATGTAACCCAAAAGCTGGATTTCTCCATATTTTTAGTTGAAACAACCCAGCAATTTTTAAGAGTGTACTCTAGCCGCTTTTCCACCGTCGGGCCTAAAGAGTTCTCTTTGCTTATCCATTCCATTCCATGCCAATTCAGGCCAGCCAGTACAGATATATGGTTTCATTTTCCACTGTGTGGCTGATAACGGAGCTCTTTGGAACGTAATACAAATGCGTCAGTCGTTGCCATGGTAAAATAAGAACCGTTTGGCCCGACCGTGGAAAAATAGCTACTGATGCGAAGGTGTTCTATGGTTGCTAGGGAGTTCTGGGTGGTTGCTAGGATGTGACTAGATGGTTCCTTCCTGGTCAAAGTCAAAATTAAAGACTTTTATGAAAGAATGACATTGATAAAAATCAAGCAAGATTTGTAAAAGTTTTAACAGTTGGATTTAGGAGTTTTTCAAAAAGAAATTCAGGGAAGAAAACTTAGGAAATCCTACAATATCAGCCTCAATGTGTCAACTCTGTTAACCACCAGAGCAATAAAAGAACACGTTGAGCAACATAAAGCATTGCTCAACACGTTCCTAAATGACTCTGGTGGTTAAAACCAACTTCTCTCTGAGCATTAGTAGTCACTTACCCCAGGCAGGAAGGTGAAGAAATTGTATTTCTGGTTGTTTATGACATTTCTTGGGTATCTCTGCTCTCTTTTTTCCGGATGGCCCAACCACACGGTCCGCGGACGAAAATCTCCCCCTCCGCAGCATCTGGACCATGGGCAGCACCTGAATATACAACGACATTACATGTGGCATGTTTCACAAAGCACTTCAATTAATATGGAAATGTATTAGCCAGTACTTCGTGACCCTTTAATAGAAAGAAACTTCACATACAGATACTGGAATTTCACTGCAGCCACAGAAATATTTTCAAGCAAGCAACAAAACCATGTCAGTAAATATTAGCTTTCACCGTCTGCCTCCTACCAACACCTTCATCAAACAACCTCTTATCAAGAATGATTAGTATTGGATATTGCACTTCCTTATACCTTATAGATGACAGTTTACAGACATGCATGTATGTATGTATAATTATTATTATCCGTATACTTTTATATATTATACATACTTTTATATAGAAAACTAATATATATATATATATATATATATACGTGTGTGCGTGTGTGTGTGTGTGTGTGTGTGTATACACAAATACATACATTCATGCAGAACCAGTCAAAAGTTTGGAAACATTACTATTTTTAATGTTTTTGAAAGAAGTCTCTTATGCTCATCAAGGCTGCATTTATTTGATCGAAAATACAGAAAAAAAAACAGAAATATTGTGAAATATTATTACAATTTAAAACACTGGTTTTCTATTTTAATTTACTTTAAAAAATAATTTATTTCTGTGATGCAAAGCCAAATTTTCAACATCATTACTTCAGTGTCACATGATCCTTCAGAAATCATTCTAATATGCTGATTTGATACTTAGTTATTAACAATGTTGGTAACAGTTGTGCTGTGCTTCCTATATTAAATAAATGCTGTTCTTTTCTAGCCTTTAATTCATCAAAGAATCCTGAAAAAAGTACATCAGGTTATAAAAAAAAAATCCAACATTGATAATAAATCAGCATATTAGAATGATTTCTGAAGGATCATGTGACACTGAAGACTGGAGAAATTATGCTGAAAATTCAGCTTTTCATCACAAAAATAAATTACATTCTAAAGTATATTCAACAGAAAACTATTATTTTAAATAGTAATAATACTGTATTATATATACCTTTTTTGCAAGCGAATAGCTGTACGTGCAACGTATTTACATGGTACATTTAAAAAAATACCATGGTACATGTTCAAATAACGTGTTGGTACCACGGTGGTTTTTTGCTAAGGCAAAGCCACCGCAGTATATAGTGGCATCAATGGGGGTTTTATTTGTAAGGGCCATTATAAATAACCGAGCATTGTATTTCATTCAAGGCTTGGTTATGTGCCTAATTTCGACCATCCTCACAAGCGGCCTTACGGGCTACATAAGGAGAAATGTTTATTTAGGAGAAATATTGTGACATCATTGACAACAATTCACCTGTGTCCCGGAACAAGGATGTGCACTAACTTGTCTCTCTATACAATAATATCAAGGCGCTAAATTCATTCAGACGACATCTTCACGGCAAATATTCAATGATATACAAAATAAACAAAGAGCTACTAGTGTCACGTCGCGATATAATGTCGTTATCAACATATTTATTGCGGGTTAAGGATAGCTGGGCTGTTAGCCACCATGCTATCTCACATACACCGTCCATAAACAAGCCTCCATTTCCAGCCGACGCGATTTCACGTTCATTTAACGTCGTGTTATACTCTTACCCGTCTCTCCGTTTGTTGTCATGTCGTTTTTTGTGTCGGACGGGCTGCAGAGGAATGTTATCCGTCATTGTTGTCCGCAGTGGAGCAGGAGTCGCCCTCGCGCAGGGCGGAGGCTGATGGGTTGGGCTGCGCGTGAAGCCAGCATGATGATGATGATGATGATGATGGGACACTTCCAGATCCCTGGCATGCGTGTTTCAGATAGTTGTTTATAATTATGCCTTCTTTTTTATTTAAAATTACTCAAACTATAGCTATAAGATGTGCTGACTGACATGCTTCTATACTTTTTTTTGTAGATTCTGCATATACACTCACCTAAAGGATTATTAGGAACACCATACTATTACTGTGTTTGACCCCCTTTCGCCTTCAGAACTGCCTTAATTCTACGTGGCATTGATTCAACAAGGGGCTGAAAGCATTCTTTAGAAATGTTGGCCCATATTGATAGGATAGCATCTTGCAGTTTGAGATTTGTGGGATGCACATCCAGGGCACGAAGCTCCCGTTCCACCACATCCCAAAGATGCTCTATTGGGTTGAGATCTGGTGACTGTGGGGGCCATTTTAGTACAGTGAACTCATTGTCATGTTCAAGAAACCAATTTGAAATGATTCGAGCTTTGCGACATGGTGCATTATCCTGCTGGAATCGTAGCCATCAGAGGATGGGTACATGGTGGCCATAAAGGGATGGACATGGTCAGAAACAATGCTCAGGTAGGCCGTGGCATTTAAACGATGCCCAATTGGCACTAAGGGGCCTAAAGTGTGCCAAGAAAACATCCCCCACACCATTACACCACCACCACCAGCCTGCACAGTGGTAACAAGGCATGATGGACCAATGTTCTCGTTCTGTTTACGCCAAATTCTGACTCTACCATCTGAATGTCTCAACAGGAATCAAGACTCATCAGACCAGGCAACATTTTTCCAGTCTTCAACTGTCCAATTTTGGTGAGCTCTTGCCAATTGTAGCCTCTTTTTCCTATTTGTAGTGGAGATGAGTGGTACCCGGTGGGGTCTTCTGCTGTTGTAGCCCATTCGCCTCAAGGTTGGTCGTGTTGTGGCTTCACAGATGCTTTGCTGCATACCTCGATTGTAACGAGTGGTTACTTCAGTCAAAGTTGCTCTTCTATCAGCTTGAATCAGTCGGCTCATTCTCCTCTGACCTCTAGCATCAACAAGGCATTTTCGCCCACAGGACTGCCGCATACTGGGTGTTTTTCCCTTTTCACATCATTCTTTGTAAACCCTAGAAATAGTTGTGCGTGAAAATCCCAGTAACTGAGCAGATTGTGAAATACTCAGACCGGCCCGTCTGGCACCAACAACCATGCCACGCTCAAAATTGCTTAAATCACCTTTCTTTCCCATTCTGACATTCAGTTTGGAGTTCAGGAGATTGTCTTGACCAGGACCACAACCCTAAATTCATTGAAGCAACTGCCATATGATTGGTTGATTAGATAATTGCATTAATGAGAAATTAAACAGGTGTTCCTAATAATCCTTTAGGTGAGTGTAGTAGCCTATATGCCATATTAACATTCCACACATATCTTATGTTTTTAGCTTAGATAAACTAATTTGACTAAAAATGTAAGCTAGACAAGTGTAACACAGAAGTACAATATCCATAAACCACAATGTCTTTAATAGTCCCCCACAAAAAAACAATTCAAATAGTAGGCTACTACCATTGTATGCACTGTATTATTTTCTTTTTTTGCCTTTTTAAATTTTAAAGTGCCATAGTACCATCAACAATACTTTTTTTGAAAGTGAAATAACATGATAAATTGTTTCAGCATTAGAAACCAATGGGGGGAAAAATATTTTATTCATATGTTATGCTATGTCCTTTGTAGTGGACAGCAGGACAGTTGTTTTAGAAATAAAAAGACAAAATATTACATGAAACAATGCTTTTCTTTTTTCACCAATACATTTTTAGGGTTTAGGATTTTTTTAACTTTGTATAAAGATGATTATCAACTATGTTATGAAAGATATAATGGAATGAATTGACCATTTTACTTTATTTAATATGGGTAAAATTGCCATAAACGGGTAGTCACATACATTCAATTAAATGCATCACTGTATCTAATTTGCATATTGGGTTCTTGGGGCAACATGTGATGAAAAAAATGTAATAATTGGCAACATTTTTATAATAATATCTAATATTTCATAGGAATATTGATATAGAATTAATTTCCCTATTCACTTGTTGCGTCTCCCAGAATGCCTGATAAACATGATTTAAATCCTCTACAGTGGACATGTATGAAATTAATGCCCTGCTTCATAACAGAAAGTCATATTTTGATTATAAATCCCATAACATTTTCCTGAGATGTTGATTTATGACAAACAATTTGAAAATTAGTCAGATTTAAAACGATGCAAAATATAATTTTCCATTAGAGTCATTATTGTATCACTAAATTAAAGCCGGAGAAGTTGTCATGGTGAAACCTCCAAACATTTGGTATTTTGGTAACACTGTGACATGCATGGTGTTAGAGAAATTCATTCAAATATAACAAAAGTCTATTCCTGGGTTCCAGGAGGATATGGTAATGATTCAGTACCACGTTACACAAAGTTCAGTATGATTTCAATGTGAATTATACTAAATATCAGTGTTCTTTAATAAAAAAAAATTTAAAAAAAAAAAAAAAAATTTCGTAACGGAATCCACCAGATGATAATGGAGACGGTACTTTTAAATATCTGATACCATGGCCATCTATTTTGCTCAGTTCACCTTATTAGCAAACAAATTACTTACAACAGACAAGTTCTTATTTAGTGGAAATTATAATGGTAATAAAATGCATTTATATTAGAATCAATTTAGACAAGTATCCCTTATATTTGATCTATTATCCACCTTGGGGTCCTCAAGTGTCTTTTTTCTGAAACTGTTATGACTGCATGTGGATTTAAACAACAACATTTTGGAAAAGTTATCCTTGGTTTTATTCTCAAAAATATCAGAACGGAAGGGAGAACAAACAAAAAGCAAACATTTACAAAAAAGTCTACACTGTAAACAAGCCTAAAACAGACTCAACATTTGACAATCATACAGACATGACCCCATTTAACCAAGATCTGACACCACCTTTTTTACATCTAGGGAAAAAAGGCACAACTTGGTAAATGCATATTAGAAAGAGAATTTACAGGAGGAGTCTGCCTATTCTGAACAAGTGTTGTGCAAAGTGTCTGGCGATACATTCATTATATTACAGAAATCAGCAGGTTATGGGGGCACAATGCAACCATAACTCCAAACACAATGCAAAAAAAAAAAAACGACATCTAAATGAGGTAGAAATTTGACCAGCATAAAGTTTTTACGTTTAGATACGCTGCGTGCATACACACAAAAGTCCATTCTTTCACCAAGAATGCATGGCTACGATCTCTAAACATGTCCCCACAACAATCAATACACATTTGGGTGGTAAACCATGACTTTCCTGAAATAAGAATGACTGCTGACTCCTTCTGGGACGAGATATGCATGCCTGCTTAGCACATAGGTATAAAATGCATGGAAAACGGCAAATTTACAGAATTCTAAAACTCAGTGGATCCTAAAACGGCAGCAAGCAAGCAAATGATATCTGAATGATGGGTCCAAGAAACAAAGTTCAGAGAATAAATGGCAAAAGCTTGGTTTATATCAGATCTTAGCAGAATGAGGAAAAATAAAGTGCAAGGAATGATTAGGCATTTCAGTATTATACCGGCCTTTTTAACTCCTATGAAAGGTCTCAAATGAAAGCGACTCAATGCAATATTTGATAAGGACCACTGAAAGCAAGAAAACAATTCTCCAATTATATCACTTTCAAAATAAATGGGCTACAGCTAAATGCAAAAATACAGCATATTTTGTTCTAAATAAAAGAGGAAATCCAAAAGGCTTTTATTACAATCCTGTGGTGTCTTTTGTGATTGGGGGGGGGGGGGGGGGGGGGGTGAAGAGAAAGGGGAAAGTAAAACAATTCCAAGACAGGCACTTAGCGACATTTTTGGTATTAAGCGCAGATAGAAACTATGAGAATAAAAAAATTCATAATAACTTAGTGTAATCCAGTTTCAAAACAAACATCTATACTATAACTACTCACTACTCAATGAAACTGTAGATTCAGTAGATTGTGTGGAATGGTCAATTACATTTTTCTAGGCACGAATTCCACAGGCGCATTTGCTGTATGGCATTTATGCCATGGATGTCATTTTGTGATTAATTAACTTTAAATCGAACGCAACTAAGAACAGGACCATGAGAGATCAAGCAGAGATGAACAAGATGTTAACTGTTAAAACAGATCTCGGGTAACCTGTGGCAGAGATCCTCCTGAGAGTCATAGAGCTGAGCACAATGCAACTCAAAAGAGTGTCCTATCACTAATGAGACTGCTCCAGAATAAAGCTACTTCAAGTAAGACTTACATTCAACTTCTAGAAACAAAACTGACAAAATACCCGCATATATTAATAGAGAGAGAGAAAGAAAAGGGGAAGAGGAAAAAAACTACAGTAGTTAGATCAGATTCAATTAGAAATAATCGCTAGCATGTAAGGGTCCAAAAAGGAAGGAATGGCCCGTTTTAGGGTATAGGCTCATTTAACAAGGGTATGTAAATTTGCAACTTCTTAAAAGCAATCTTACACACATGAATTGATTGTACCAACTAAGGACTGAATTAATAAATAGCCCAGTTCCTAACATCTCAGCAGGCCCATAAGCACAACGCAGACTGTCGATTGGAAACATTTGTCTGTAGTCCTTTCACTTTCTAATTCACTTTACCCTCCTCCATAAAATGTGGAAACTTTGCTAGGCTTTCAGAGCCATTCTTTTCCATTTCTGCAACTGTGCCAGGGATGCCCGCCTGAGAGGACTCCATCTTGGTTATTCCCCCAGTAGAGCCCACTAAAGGACCTCCAGCAAGACTTCCTGGTAGAGGGATGCCACCATTTTGGATGACTGAAATCTCATTGGTCTTCATGGTCAGCCCATTTGTGAAGGCAGCAGCGTACTGGTTCCACACCGATGGGTCGAAACTAATCGGTGGGGGAATCAAATCCTTTGGGGGAGGCAGCATGTCTGGTATCATCTTGGATTCGGTGCCCATGGCCATCAAAGCCATCGGGTTATCCAATGAGAGGCGCTGACCTCGCCTTGCTGTATTATTCCACATGTGCGTCCCAACATGCACCTGAAAAAAACATAAAATAAAAGTTCATGAGATTTACTGCGGTATACACGGGGCATTTGATTTACAATTAAATCACTTAAAAAGCCTAAAGTCAAAGCAAAGACAGCGCTACCTTAAGGTTTCCCTTTGTTGTGAAAGCCCTGCCACAAATTGTGCACCCGAACGGCTTCTCGCCCGTGTGTGTGCGTTCATGGATTTGCAAGGCACTGGCAGATGAAAAGTTTTTCCCACACATGTTGCAGAGATGTTGCTTGGTGGACCGACGAGGAGCATTTGAAGTAGAAGGAGGAGTAGCAGCTCCTTGAGGCAGCTGGGAGCTGTACAGGCTGTGGGCACCCATGGGAGTCTCAGGAGGGATCTGCATCTCCAGTTTGACCAGACTTGGAGGCACCCTCATGAATGATAATTGACTAGAACCTAAGAGAGAACACATTTATCAATTTGGCAAAACATCAAGAGGAGCAGTCAGTACCAAAGTTAAGCATGTTGAAATTAACAAAACGTACCATAGTCGCCACTGGAGAAGGAGAAGCCCGACTCCTCTTTGATGGGTTTTGGAGCAAAACTTGATGTCAAGTCCAGTGCTCCGTTGTTTTCACTAAAATCTTGAGGTGCATCAGAGTCTGGTCTGGATTTAACACCATCGTCTGGGTTTGTGTATTCTGGGGATTTTGACGGACCATTACTCAGGGGACCGTCTATAGGGGACAACGAGTGAAAGGACACAGAATCTGACACACCCGGACTACGGCCATTCTTGTAATCCATTTCCCCAGACCCTGAAGGGGAATCTTTCAGCCCGCTATCGCTCTCTGACGCAGTGCTGCTTTGCCGTTGAAGGTTCAGTGCAGAAGTAAGGCTCTTCATGTGGTTCTCCAGGGCAGCGATGCCTGTAAACATAGATTGTGGACCTTGGAAAGCCTGATCTTCTTTGTCGTTGGGCTGGGGCTCTGTAGAGTCGGTCACGTTCTCCTGGTTGTCCAAATCCAAGTCTTGTTCTTCCATACTCTCTTCATGCCCAGTGGAGTCAATGTTCTTATCCTCAGTCATACTAGCATCCAGTGCTTCAGGACTTTCAAACTGACTCTCTGGCAAAGGAGTGTTGGGAATCTGGCCACCCATGTGCATACGAATATGCTGCTGGAGGACGACTGCGTTGGTGAACTTCTTATGACAAATTGGGCAAGAGTGTTGCATCTTAAGAGGAGTGTTGGCCCTATGAACGCCATAATGAGCTTTAAGGTTTCCCTTGGTGGAGAAAGCCCTGCCGCAGATTTTGCATTTGTATGGTCGCTCACCAGTGTGTGTGCGGTAATGCATTTTGAGGGAACTTTGGCAGCTCAGCACTCGGTGGCAAATAACACATTCATTGGGGTCATTTGTCCTCTTGTCCAAGCCATCCACCATTTGCTGAAGTTTTGCAGTACCAGAGCCGTTTTCACCAGATAGACTGTTACCATTTAGGTGGTGCAATCCAGCCAGCGCATCCGAGGAATCTTTGCTCTGATCCAGTCCCGCCATCTCCTGACCAAACATGCTGGAAGAAATGGATGCACCATCACTGCCAGATGAAGACGGCCTCTGGGAGTAGATGTCCCCACCTACTGGAATATCAAATGAGGGCTTGAATGCTTGGAGCACTGGTGGATGGAGACTTGTCGAAGGAATACCAAGCACTGGTTTGGAGTCATTAAAATTATTTTCCTCCATGGGGGGCAAAGACATGCCATAAGGAATGCCATTGTTTGTTGGTATATTGTCCAGGTGTTCTGGTACAGGATGTGGATTCATCTTAATGTGAGGGTATTTTTCTTTGTGCCTCTGGAAATGCACTTTGAGGTTTCCTTTAGTTGTGAAACGGTTTCCACAGATGTTACATTTATAGGGCCTTTCGCCAGTGTGTGAGCGCAAGTGGATTTGTAGAGCGCTGTCATTTCCAAATGTTTTACCACAGAACTTGCATTTGTGCTTGAGCATGTGTTCGCCAGAGACCATTTTTGACTCTGGCATCACAGGGACCTTATTTTTCACCTTTTTAGAGGGATCCATGCTTGCTGAAAGGCTATTAAAGGGACTCTGTAATCCCATGACCCCTGGAGATTGCGGAAGCAGTGCTGGAAGTCGGCTAGCTAAATCAGGGAGTCCTTTAATGTCTGCTTTTAAGGGAATTGAGCCCAAACCTCCAGCGAGGGATGTGGGGATGGTGGCGGATTGAGGTAGTTTTGCTTGCTTCAAAGCTTCCAAGGACAAGTTCTGGGAGCCTGTGCGTTTGCCAATGAGGGCAGCTGCAGCTGAGAGCTGCTGGGATAAATGTGCACCCAGTGCTTTCAGTGGATCCACAGCAGCGCCTACTGCAGAGTGGAGACTCTGAGGTGCCATCATTGCCACCTGGATTCGTATCTGCTCAGTTAGCTGAATCTGCTGCAGTTGCTGCTGCTGGAGACTGACCAGCTGCTCCAAGATCATGGGGATTGCAAGAAGGGTATCTTGGTGTGGTTGCGGGGGTGGAGACTTCTGATTGGCCGAATTGGATGAGTGTTGTGTTACAGCGACTTTGGTAGCAGGCATGGACTCAAGAGTCACATTAGAGTCTTGCATTTTGGAAGATGCCGAGTACCTCATGTCTGGACTGCCAGACACCTCTTGATCGTGATTTGAGGGGTCATCCTGGTTGAGCATGAGCTCTCCTTCCATCATTTCATCAGACTCTGTGCTGTGCTTTGAATGCAAATTACTGGTAGACTGATCGCCGTGATCACCCAGGAAATTACCCGGAGAACGCTGGGAGAACTCAGAGGGCACTTCACTCCGATCACCATCTTTCATGATCACTACCTGCTGACTCTTGGTGCAATTTCTCTCATGTTCAAGAAACTCGGCCTCATCGAAGAACTCAGCGCAACATTTGTCGCAAACCCTGGTCTCATCTGATCGTCGCCTCTTAGCCTCATTGCCATTTTCCTCACTTTGACCGCTGTGCAAGATCCCTGCAGCAAAAAAAGAAAAAAAAAGTTGAAGACATGAGTTCTTTTTAATAATTCACGGTAAATAAGGAACACGAATATAACTGTTAAACATACTCCATGCTAATTAAAGTTTTACAGAGAAGTCTAATTCTATTTAGCATTTATACTCTGATTAAGTGGCACATTTGGATATGTTAATTTGCATAACAGATGCTTAACATTGAGAAACACACTTATTAGATAAACTCAAGTTGCTATTTTAAGCAGTCACATACAACTTTTCAGTTATGCAGTCCCACCAGACGATGGCAGCATTTACAGAATGAAATCCAAATCTTACTAGAAAATATTTACCAATAAAAAGAGGTTAACCAGCACTTAAAAACTTCTCCTTCCTCCAACAGATTTTCCATTTCTCAATCAAACAAAATGCATATGGCTCATAAACACACAGCATATGCTTAACTGATGTTCAAGTAATTAACATACAAATGTTGTTAGGCAGTCCTAATACTGAATTATAAAAGAATGCTGATAACAGCCTAAAAGGAGCCCGTCGGTAATTTGTATAGCCTAGCAGAAAAAGCAGGACAAATTAAATTAGACTACAGCACCATTAGGGAGGTCCTTTTAACGGAGCCATTGTTAAATGCAAATTTCATCATCTCTCATGAATGGGAAAGACCACCTGTTAACATTCTGACAGCGAAACTGGACATGTTAATTGTTCACCAAACAACTTAAAGGGATAGTTCACCCAAAAATGTTTTCCATTTACTCACCCTCAAGTTGTTCCAAACCTGTATGAATTTCTTTCTTCTGCTGAACACAAGATATTTTAAAGAATATGGGTAATCAAACAATTTATGGACCCAATTGACTTACTATACTATGGTTTGGTTACCAACATTCTTCAAAATATCTTTTGTGTTCAGTAGAAGAAAAAAAACTCATAGGTTTGGAACAACTTGGGGGTGAGTAAATGACAGAATTTTGGAAAAATGGGTGAACTATCCCTTTAAAGGGTCAAAAAAGTTGCATTGCTCTCAGAGCTAGCAGATAACCAAACACCTCAAACCAACAGAAGTTTGATAAAATAAAAAAATAAAAGTTTAATAAGAGTATCCACTTAAAAAAAAACTGGACAAAAAGCCTGTCTTGATTGGATGTTAAATTTAGAAAAAAATCAGTGGAGGTACAATCAAACGCTAAAAGGACTTGATTTAAACAAATTGTGCCTAAAATGAATCGTTTCAAACCATGCGTTTATAGGGTTGAACGGATAAATTGTACCCCCTGCACTTTAAATCGGCTCACCACAAGGGGGCGTTTGATCAATGTACAAGGGATACAATGTGTCTTTACTGATAGCGTTATACTGATTGTACCTTAACAGAGAGAATTCCACATGCAATATTGTACAACTCAACTGGCTGAGATTAAAGTCAACTTTAAACAAACAGAACAAATAAAGCCCAGTCAGCCTCAGTCAATATACAATTAAACGCATCTACACCATCTTTACTCTCAGAATAACCACATTTCGGGATGTCATGTAGTTATGTAGATGTGCTTTACATTTACACCCCCATTGCAACACAACTTCATTTCCATCCCCCATCCACTTCTCCATATGCGACCAAAAGAAACTGTGGGGGATTTATTGCTTTGTGGTCAAGCATGTTCGCGACTCACATTTCATGCCGACCTGTTGAGCACCTTTGTTTAACAGTGGTCAGTGATACCAGTACGCCACATCAAATATTAAAACACATGAGCATAGTCTGGAATATACAGGTACATTTATCAGCCAGTCATACAGCTGATCGAAGCAAAAAACAAACCATGAGCTATATTTATATTTTATCCATAACATATTCTCTCAATAACCAATCTATAATACACACCCATCAAAACGCAACACTAAATACGTGAAAACAAGCAGCCGCTGACTAAAAGAATGTAAAAAACACAAAGTCGATAAATATTAGAGATTTCGTAAATACATTAGACTAGCAAAAAATATTAATCAACAAACTAAAGAAAAATAAATCAAACTACGCCTTTTCTTCACCTGAATTAAAGCGCGTTGGTCGCCGAAGTTTGTTTACACATTTATGACGAATTTGATGTATACAGCAACTTTTTAGTTGATTTAGCCATTCATAAAACTAGTCAATTTAAAGGCTCGTGATCCCATTTATGCCTAAGTACAAAATTCAGATTATGAAATTAAACATGTAAAGTACAGTACACGAACTCAAAAATATAAACAAAGTTCCTACTACTTTTTGTCGCATCAGACTTACCATTTTCTGTCGAAGCGGGCTCGTCTGAATTGATATGCTGTGGTTTGGACTGCTTGCGCCGCGACATGGTAACCTACAACCATCAGGGGCGAATAGTAAGACTATTTAGTCCCTCTCCTTTAGAAATTCTCCAGGTTGGGGGAAATTAGCCCCTCGAGTAGAAATGCGCATGTCAAAGTAATTATTATTATCAATAATGCATTGCGATTTATCATGCTCTTCTGACAGCTGATTGGCTCCGGTCCAAAGTGCTCGCGCATTATTCAAATGAGGCTTCATTGATGAGAAATGCAGAGTCGAGAGAAAGGGGGAGGAGATGTGTGTGTGTGTGTGTGTGTGAGTGAGAGAGAGAGAGAGAGAGAGAGAGAGAGAGAGAGGGGAGGGAAGGAAAAACGCGCAAGCGGGGAGAATAATTTTAAAAGAACAATTTTATTATCACAATCTGATTCTTAATAAACTATTATATGAATCTTAATGTCTGAATGATTTTATATTAAGTTGTATTATTGTTTTAGATATTTATATGGATCTGTGGGTGTCTCATCACTTTAGGAATTTATATCCTATTATATATGTGTATTATTAGATAATACAATTTCTGATTGTATTTTCAGTTTTTTTTTTACAATATTATATGGATCTTAATGTCTAAATGATTTTATGTTTATATTGTGTTATTATTTTAGATATTAATATGGATCTTTGGGTGTTGGGATCTCACTTTATGAATTAATATCCTATTTAGCTTGTATTATATATTTGATATGTATAACATTTCTGATTGTATTTTCATTTGTTTACAATGTCATTTGTACATATTTCGAATATAATGTGACAGACAAGTTGTTTTACACATGATAATGTAGATGGATGTCCTCTATTCTAAATGAAGCCAACATTAACATTTATTTACAGTGTACACGAAGACAAATCTGGTCGTGCCTCTTCACTCTGTGATTTAAATATGGAAATTACAACTGACATTAACCCCTCATCACATTAAACACAAAGATCTGCCTGCAGTGTACTGATAGTGTAATGTACAAATAAAGAGCAGACAAGTAAATATATGCAAATGTAAAGGGAGAAATGAGGAAAAAAAACTGCAGTTGTTTAGTTCATTCAAATACAGTATGTAAACCAATTGTCTCACCTTACGAAAAAACACATGGATATATTAGTTCAGAAACAATATATTTTGTGTGTGTGTGCATTATGATATTTTTATTTAAATATTGAATAACTTTCAAATATGATGGGGAATATATAGCCTATATATATTTATAGGCTATAGTGCTAATCGATTAATCACGTATAACATAAACATTTTTGTTTATATAATAAATGTGCGTAGGCTATTATGTGTGTGTGTGTGTGTGTGTGTGTGTGTGTGTGTAAATATACATATACACACACATACATTTTATAAATATTATAATATATTTATGCACATTTATATAAACAGATCATTTTATGTTAGATGCGATTAATTGCGATTAATCGATTTAACAGCACTTTTATATATACATATATATATTACTTTCTCTGTTCTATTGATTTTTTTCCCATAACATAATGTTTGGAAATCACAATGTGCATATAAGAATTGTATTTCCATTAATAAAATGTTATATTAATTATATTTTAGTTGCTTTTTTATGATTATTAAGGGTTGCTCAAACCAGTATGAAGGCAAAATGGCCGAAATATTTTAATGCAAGACACAATGTACTGAAAGAGTCTTTTTTTTATTTTTTTTTATGATGTCACTCACTGCGTATAACAATAAGCCCTGGTCAGCAGTCTTTTGTTTGGGTCTGTTGGTTTTAGTCAGGATGTGTCATGGATGCCATAGATGTTTATTAGATAAGGCGGCGGCAAGAGTCATTTGCTGTGTTTGCACACATGATAATCTGCCTAAAAAGTTTTCACTTAGATTTGAAAGCAAATGGATCTTATTTAACTCACAACCAGCTAACTTTTGGAGCTAACAACGTGCATTATGCGCAGCGTTTCACTGTATAATCTCAGCACATCAGATGTGTCAGTAACTGCTGTTAAAGCACGCACCAATTGGCACATCCTGTTCTGCCATGGACATCTATGGTTTTGTAAATGTCCCGGCTCAGAATGAATGAGATTTTTTTAAACCCCCGCTTCCCTCCCGCCCCCTTTTTTCATAAGGCAATGTGAGAACGGCAAGTGCTTTGAGGGTGCGAAAGAATTTATAGCTTTTCTCAAAAGAAGATAGGCCGTCACCCCCACCCCGTCTCACTGTCAGCAGCGTATGCCTTACACCGGAGGAGATTGATGCCCCTAAACTTAATGGAGGCCCTCAGTGACTTAGGCGGACAGGAAGAACCAATATTTTCAATCCATTTCCCCAATTCAGACATGTAAGTGTTGTATCCATTAAAACCAACCGAGGGCTGAGGTCAAAGCGAGCGCTGCATGTGACTCATCTTACACTCATACAGATGCTACACACCTTGATGCTTCGAAGAGTTTAGAAATGGCCTAACACGATATTTTTCAATCACAGTTTAGCATCATGTTTTATTGTTGTCCTGCTAATCACCACCAGCCGTGTCATTTCACCAATAGCGCTGTTTCTAGACAAAGACAAGCCTTTAAAATGGAGCGTCTGTCCATCAGGACACAAAGAGGACTCTATATATTTAGTAAAAACAAACGTCTATCACGCACGGACTGAAGGTGCAGAGAGGAGGGGTGTGCACTGTGGAGTCTAGACGCTTTATGGCGGCAATAAGAAACTTCGCTTGGGTTCAGTGTTCCTGTTGTGCTCAAACTAAACAATTCTCACTTTGTAAGAAGCGAGCCATAAATCCAGGACGGTGGGCATGAGAAAACTCTCATCTTATATTTGTCCCCCTCTAAGGATGGACAGATGGGGTTTTTGTTTCTTTTTGAGGTGCTTATGATGGGGTCTAGTTTTGAAGACAAAGGAAATAATGGCGTTAATGTAGGCCTAAGCTGTATTGCGAGCGGTTATGACAACATTCAAAAACTATTTTTCCAAGACTGGAAAGGAAAAGTTATGGATAAAGTAATAAAACCTTAAAAAGTCATGAATGTTTAGTTATTCCCTAGTACTCTCTTTGTGAGAGAAAACTATAAAACATAATGGCGTTAATGCAGCAAAAATGTTGCAACAAAAATCCTTATCCTCAATCCAAAATGACTGAACTAATGAAAAAATAAACTAAAACTTGATAATATTTCTGAAAACCTTTTAACTTTTAAACAAGTGTATTTAGCAAAAGGAAAAGTCATTTTAGTTAGAACAGAAAACATATTCTTCTTTGGCATAATTTTTTTCTTCGTGTGAATAACCTTTTACACAACAAAGGACCATAATCATATAAATAGTGTTGACTTAACATCCATGGAACCTTTCCGTTCCACAGCTGCCTTACATTTTTAAGTACAATCAACTTGGATGTTTAAGTTATTTCAACTTAAAAAAATTGAGTTGAATCTTGTATAACTTAAAAAAATTGAAAATTGCTCGTATGTAAAAACATACGTTTCTATAACTTAATGATCATATAATTGTTTACAGTGCTCTTTGGAAAATGTTCTTCTGAATGTTAAAATGTTCTTCACACTAAGAAAAAAAATTCGATTTATTTGGGGAACCAAAAATATGGCATCGCTGAAAACCCCCTTTTTGGCCCCTTTTTTCAAAGGAGTGTAGACATTTTCCAAATGAATAGTGTGAAGTCCTTTTCTACTGCATGTCATACACTATTGTTGGCCGTTGTTGTGCACTTGTGTACAGGTCTTGACCTCGACCTCTCCCTGTCCTTTGTTTTGAGAGACGATGAGATATTTGTTTGTGGATATCTGGTGATGTTTACTCTGAAAAGATTTAACCTTTGACAGTGGACATTTAAAGAGCTGACATAAAGGTAAAGTATTGAAGGAAACCTCCATCAGTTTGCGTGAATGAAGCCATGCACATCAGTTTTTAAAACGTCAATTTCCCTCGTGCTGTCTGAAGACTCACACCGATGCTCGGGATTGATTAATGATACGTGGACTGATGGTTATGATTCTGGGATAAAGCTGGCAGAAACACGATGTCGATAATGTGATTGAATGATGAATGGTTCTGATCATATTTGTATGCAGCTAACTTCTATAAGATGCGACATCATGAACTAATTCTATTTACATTTTTTTGTTATACTATGAGTGACCTTCCAGCACACATTTTATGACATACTTATGTGTGTATGGGTAATTCTACAAAACGTGTGCCATTTGTCTCTCTCTATACACATTAATACAATACATAAATATGAATATCTTTAAAACAATTTGTAACATTTTCTAAATATTACTTTTTTAACTTTATTTCCTTGTAACTTTCCTTGTTTCTTTCTAACTTATATATATATATATATATATATATATATATATATATATATATATATATATATATATATATATATATATATATATATATATATATATATATATAGGCTATATATATTTAATTGATACAATTTTCAGAATTCAAATTTTTTTAAATTCAGAAATATATGCATATTTTATTTTATTTCATTATATTTAATTGTTTATTGACTGGACAAAATGCATGCATTATATATATATATATATATATATATATATATATATATATATATATATATATATATATATAATTAAAATATATATTTATACACAGTATATATATATATATATATATATATATATATATATATATATATATATATATATATATATATAGACTGTATATATATATCATATGTACACAGTAAAAAATAATCCTGTAAAAAACGTAAACTACTAGCAGCTGTGGTTGCCAGCATCATACCGTAAAATACAGTGTGTTACTGTTTTTGAAATTAACAGCTAAATACCGCATTGTCAGCTACAGTATAAAACTTTAATTTAACAGCTATATGCTCTAACACAAAAACAGTAACACACCGTGTTACTGTTACGGTATGATGCTGGCAACCACAGCTTCCAGTAGTTTACCGTTTTTTTACAGGATTATTTTTTTACAGTGTATGCATTTAAAACAATATATATATATATATATATATATATATATATATATATATATATATATATATATATATATATATATATATATATATATTATTAAACATTTAAATAAAAAAAAATCATAATAGCATCATATTTTTGAGAAGTATATATATATATTTGTCAAGAGGGAATCGTCTTAAAATATCATTAAAGCTTCTTCTTTCATTATTAAATATTCTTTCCAATTACAAGCTTGTATAGTTTTTGACCTTGGGTGTCAAGTTATACTGTAAAAGCTGTCAATATGTTACAATTTAACTTGAGAAACCTTTGGGTGATGGAAAAGAGCCCCGTTTGATATTTCTGTACTCAGCCTCGTGTGTTTTTTCAGATGGCCTCTATAAAAAGGTCTTCTGATGGTATCAGGGCTAATAGCTACTGGACAGCAGCAGGGTGACGCTTGAAGTACACTTGTAAACCGAACACATGTTCCCTGCATCTGCGTAAAGCATGAAAGACAAAGACCAATCAGACGCCGCTGTAATTTGTCACATCACTGTGCCACGTCGTGGGTTTCTGGAAAGTGATCAAAACCAAAAAGTCACTGAGAAAAGACAATCAAGGATGTTTTTCAAAAAGAGAGAAAGAACGTCGGTAACAATTTACTTAAAGCCTTTATGTATAATGCATTATGAAAGTATTTTTAATGCATTAATTATGCCTTGTAATGGACCTCATCATGCATTGTGTGGTCTCATGAATAATTGTAACCACAGTCATATGCATCTATTCATTGAACACACCTTTAGAAAGCATCATGCATTAAAATACATGACAAGCAACCAATTAGATTTAACAAGGAAACTGCAAATATTATAATGCAACAGGTTTATTATAAAAAGATATAATGCATTATATGTATATACGTGAAATTCTTTTAAAAATATTGTTTTTAATTACAGAAAAATACAGTTTTGCATGCCATGTGTTTGTCTTGGCACCTCCAAAACAACTGTGGCAAAGCATCTGCTGGCAAGGCTGTGTATGAGCCGATGGTTGGCGTGCCAGCTGGTGATCAACATCAAACCAACAGGAACATCTCATCACTCAAAACGCTCGGCCAGATTCAAATGAATCATAAGGCTAAAAAAAAATAATCACAAAATCAAACAAGCGCTTTAAGCAACTCTTAATGTGCAAAGCGCTCAAGTTTCTACACACTGGAATGATTCGAACCCTAAAAATAATTTGTTTAGCTCAGCGACTGCTCTCCTCAAAGGATTAAACATACAAATAAAGAAATGGAAAATAGATTGATTCAAATAAATGGCTTGTGCGATTCATTTGTTGCTCTCTCTGTGAACATGGTTTTTGTTTCTGTAAACAGTTTCATCAAGGGGTGAACCTTGTTTCTTTATGTTGTGACTCCAGACTTCATTCGGCATTTATCTTCATCGGTTTTGTAACTAAACTCTCTTTGTGCAAGAGAGTATGAAAGGAAGGACTCAAACCTCATATTTATATGTTTAGATAATTGCAGACATAACATAATGGACGAAAGCATGATGTGGAGGGAGATGAATATGTTTACAAAATAGCTTTTAGGTGGCCAATTAACAGCATGTATTTCTCCGCATGAGCTGTTCTCATACAATCTACTTAATTATTATTGATTGATATATTGCCCCATCCCATGGATGAGAACAATAAAAAGACCCTTTTTTATTGAAATTACCTTGAGAACATCGATAAAGCGTCAGAATAATCATTTTGTTTTTCCCAATGTCTTTTATGTGCAATTTTCACCTTACGAGTAGGCCTAAGACCAACTAAACAAATAAAGCATTTATATATATATATATATATATATATATATATATATATATATATACACACACACACACACCCAAAGGACATTAAACCTTCAAAAACATACTTGACATTGAAGTATCAGATTGTAAAAAATGATTTCTCAGTTCTTTTGTTTCAATGTATTTTTTTATGTTGGCACAACGTTAAGTTTCATTCAACTTGACATGTTAAGTTTTCACTGTATCAACTAGTTTGTAAGTTGACTTTCTTATATTGAACACAAAAGAAGATATTTTGAAGAATATGGGTAACCAAACAATTGAAGGGTTCCATTGACTTCTATAGTTTGGGAAAAAAAAATACTATGGAAGTCAATGAGCCATATCAATTGTTTGATTACAGACATTCTTCAAAATATCTTCTTTTGTGTTCAACAGAAGAGAGAAATTCATGCAGGTTTGGAACAACTTGAGGATGAGTAAATGATGACAGAATTTACATTTTTGGGTGAACTATCCCTTTAATGAGAACATTTGCTGCCTCAACTTAAAAACATATGTTCATATCAATATCATGTTCTCAACGTTTATCATGCGATCTCTTAAAGCGTGAAGCAGACAGAAGACTTTCGTCGGCCATGATGGAGAGCTCATCGGCACGAGAATGAATCCTTTCACCGTCCAATTTGGTAAGTAAATAATTGTTTATATTGGTGTAAAAATGTAAAAATGACTTTTCCTGAACTTATTTGCAAATCTCACGTATATTTATAGACATATATAGATATACAACAAGACCAACAATAAATAAATATAGACTATCTCTTAATTTTTTTGGGCTCACAAACCGATATATATTTGTATAGACCCCAAGGCACTTTAAAACTTTAAAAACACACTTGACATTGAAGTATCAGGTTGATACCTCCTGACTTTTCCAGACCTTAACTGAAATTGAGATGAGAACTCATATTTCAGCTTAACAACATTCATCAAACATCCTCCAAGAAAAATTGTCATATTACTTGTTTGGGGTCACAGAGTCCTGCCAATTGTCCAGTGCAATTTGTTTTATTACATCTTCCTCCAGTGTGTTTTTGCCGAGGTCAAACTGACCCCCCAAAAATAAACAACATACTATATTGAACAACAGTGACATTTTGAATATAAATCTTCAACAATATCTGGGTTTTGACAAGAGGAACATATTAGTTATTACAGGTTATTATTTTTATACGCAACTCATATAAAAAAAAGAACTGATTCATTATAAAACGTGCACATGTAAAAAAACAAAATTTCTGAATAATTCTTTTTTCTTCAATTTATTGACAAGCGCATTCCCCCGAGTAATGAAATGCTGAGTATATGACTGGCAATAACACTAAGACAATGCTGCAATGTCCACATGAATGTCTCACAGGAAGTCCTCAGAGAGATGCGACCCTTTTAAGATAACAAGTAAACTGCTTATTGGCCCGAGACAATCACAGGGGAGCGGGGGTGGGACGCTCTGTGGCACGTCTCAAACTAGTTTACGTTGGCTTGTTGTTTGTGATGCTGGAAATGTATGTGAGTGGCAAGAAAAGAGCTGATTCTAAACGTATATAATATCTCATTTAAAGTGTTTGAGGAGTTAGATTAAATGGAGAGCAAATAGATATTTTCTTTTTAATTTTCATACTTTTCTTATAGGGAGAAAAATATCCAAAAAATAAGAGATCTCAATAATGTCTCAAAATGTGCTCAGATTTGCCAAGATAGCAAAGTGCAAACAAAATTCATAGATCTCAATATTAAACTTTTTGAGTTTTTTTAATTTTTAAAAATGAAGGTTCTTTGTCTGCATTGATGGTTCCATAAAGAACCTTTAACATCCATTGAACCTTCCCATTGCACAAAAGGTTCAGGTTATTTCGAATATTACAAATAATAATTGACCACACTATAAGAAAAAAAGTGTTTTAAGTGTTTTTGTGGAACCGATAATGTTTTTTTTCTATGGCACTGCAGGAAAACACCCTTTCTTTTTAAGAGTGTATGATCTGAGATGTTCTCCATATTCATTTTATAGATCTAAATGCTTATACTGTATGTCAACATCATCTCATTTGTGCCTTTACTACTAGGATTTTAGAATGAACAGAGGTACAAATGGATACTTAAATGAAACATTTCTTTCAAAATATGTTATTTTATTAAATATAACCGTTACATTAAAGTGTTTTGAAGTTGAACGTTGTAAGGTTGAAGATATAAAAATGTTTTGAGCAAGCAAATATTGTTGCACCACATCATATATACAGTCAGCATTTTTGTGCTATGAAAGGACTGATTTATATACATGAAATTAATAAAGAAAGAATGTAGCTTTGTCCCTTGTGTATGTGTATATATACTGTATACATTAACATATAAAGGTTTTTTTAACAATTTTTTTTAAACAAGGTGACAATAAAACATTTATAATGTTACAAAAGATTCTGTTTTAAATAAATGCTGTTCTTTTGAACTTTCTGTATTAATCATAAAATCCTGAAAAAAATGCAATCACGGTTTCTACAAAAATATGAAGCAGCACAACTGTTTTCAACACTGATAAATAATAAGGAGTGTTTCTTGAAAATTCACAAAGAAAGAAAGAGAGAAGGAAAAATGAGCTACTGAATCTCACACCAACTTTTAAATGTGTGTGTGAGGGGATGGAGGGGGAGACACATCTGGATTCCACACATGGCTGTAATTTAATGGAGAATTGCCCATTGGTTCCTGTGCAGAGGTAAACAGAGTGATGGCCCTGCTTTTGTTATTGCCAGAGTATGACAACTGCTTCCATCAACAAACAATAAAAGTGTGAGGGGGAGAAAGGGCCACACAGTCAACGCAGACCCCTGCCGAGGACACTTCTCACCATACACTCCCCCATCACACACCCTAATGAAGTAAACACTCGCTGGAAGAAGATTACCGATTTAAACACAATAAAAAACATTCTATGAAATAAAACTTCAAATTTGGACTATATAATATATATCATACACATCTATTAAATATACACTAAAAATGGAAATTTTTGATATATATTGGGGCTGTAAAATCGATTAATCGGATCTAACATAAAGGTTTGTTTATATTTTTGTATGTACACACACACACTATATAAACACAAATTGTTATGTTAGATGCCCCAATATATATCTAAAATGTCCATTTTTAGTGTATATATAATAGATATACAGACAGTGCTAAAAAAATAATACATTTCTATATTCTATAAAGTACAACCATATCGTGAGCATTTTGATTTTATTAATTGTTTATATGTAGTATATATAGTAGTGAATACTGTATAACATTTTCACAGAAAGTGCATAAAACAGCATTTACAGTATATAAAAACGACTTAAATGAATTCTCATTAATGTTTGATTTCTGTATGCCTCAGAAGTTTCTAGTACGCTTATTAAGAAACAAAAAATGAACGCATGAGACCATTGCTGACACACATAGCAATAAAATGAATGCTAATAGCATTATCAGATCATTTGTCTTTGATGAGAAGAACTTGAGAAGTATTTGAGCTCATACTGAGATCTTTTACTTTAGCTTACATCTGAGCAGAGTTTGAGACATCTGTCATTTCTTTGGATATGGAGAAAAGAAAAGGAAAGCAAACAGGTGACTGCATTAGGAGAGATTTCATCTGTGATACGTCTTGTATGTCTCATAGCGGAGAGGTCTTGGTCTTCCGGAGTTATGAGATGGATATGGGAGGGGAGGAGAGTGAAAAGCGATTGAGATACACAAGGGTCCTGCCGTCACCGCCATGCTGTGAAACAACAGGAGCTCAATTCTTCAAATCTCAGATGCAATCTCAAGAACAGTGCTATAAACATTTACCAGGTGGGAGGCACACTGTGTCTAAACTTATATGCTAATGGCCATACACACCTTCACTGAATACAGCATACAGAGACAGATAAAGCATAATAGACCATTGAAACATGCAAACTGCAAAAATCCTATATGTGTGCGTATATATATATATATATATATATATATAAAATTTAGGCAAAATTGATTTTTTAATTCTATATTGCACTACACATATATATAAATCACATTATTGAATGTGTCTTTTATAATCCACCTAATTTTGTGTGTGTGTGTGTGTGTGTGTGTATATATATATGTATATATATATATATATATATATATATATATATATATATATATATATATATATATATATATATATACATATACATATATATTAAACGGTACACAGACATGATGGTTCGGTATGTACCTCGGAATACGGGTTCGGTACAGCAGGGGAGAAAACTAAACACACAATCACTTCTTTTTTTATAAAACTTTTTATTTTTAAAAACAAATGTGTATATGTGTTTAATTAAATTCTATTATAATTCATTTTCTTAAGGATAACAAAATCTATCTTAGCTAATGCTGTAAACTATAGAGAGCCCTTAATTACACGTACAATAATATTAAAGGTTATAATTAACAACAGGAACCCAAATGATTAAATACAGTTATTTATTTTTTAGATATAATAATCAACACTAAAAAAAAAATTTAAAAAAACATGTTTTGTAAATTGCACACACGGCACATACATACATTTACGTCTATATCTAATTCTAAATTAAATTTTCTACTCAAACTTATTTTTGAAATAATAATCATTTACACAGTGGCAGTCATAACTTGTTTTCATGACAAATGTATTTAAACATACATTAAATAATCTCACACACACACACACACACACACACACATGACCCCGTTTCCTGACAATGACCTGACATCTGTGTCACTGTAGAGCATGCTGTCAGAGTGAGTTATAAGAAGCTGTTTTGTAACAATTAATTAAGCAGATTATAAAAGACACATGTTCAATAATAAGTCTAACCCAATATGAACAAGAATCAATACCACTGCTAAAGCCAATGCTGCTGTGATTTTCCCTGGGAATCAAACCCATTACCTTAGTGTTGGCGGCTCCATGCTATACCGTTTGACCTGAATTAGCACAAAACATTTGAAAATGAGTTAAATATGCAAATATGGGTGTGAACCTTAAAACATATCACTGACGTGTGATTTGATTGCTATCAGAAAAGTATAGGGTTAAAAGAAGGCAATAACCAGATGGAATACACACGTTTAGTGTTCGTTTGCACATGCAGGGAAACATTTACGTGTGGTTTCTAGCATGTTTGTGTTATTATTATTATCAATGCTGGCGACTTGATTTGACAATACAAGTAGCAACATTGTGTTGCAGTTCAAACAACATCAAGATGCTCTAGTCCTTTGCTTGGATTTGATAAAAATGAAACAAATGTGTCTCTCAAATTGTTCAAATACAAATACCGCTTTCTATCATAAGCAGCTTCTTTGATGCTTCTGTAAACAAAAGGAGAAATTAGAAAACAGGTCATTATGAAAGCGTTTTATTACTATCAGCTGCTTGCATGCATACTGGAAGCCTTTGAAGTCGATACATATACTGTAAAATCAATTATAACAAGACTGATTGTCAACAAGAAGTGCAGTCTTTTGATCAAAACAATTTACACTTGCAAACACTTTTGATGAATCTGATTTACTCAAATATACAAATAATCAACACGTTTGTCCACGGGCTCTACATGTGCCTCAAGTCTCTCATTAAGCTCTGCTTGAGAATGGATATATCATTACTTCGTTTGTTTGAACTCACAAACACAAGGCCATTGAGAAGCACATATAACTGCAGTCTAGTGTACTTCTCAGACCTCCCCTCAGGCACACTGTAGTTTCAGACAAAGCAAGAGTGGATTTGACTTTTTGACCAATGTTTCAGTGCAATGCCACCGGCAAAAGGGTGGAAAACGTGTACATAGTTTAAAGAGAGCTCAACCTGCAATTGTTGCTGCTGATATTACAAGTTACTGGCCTTTTAGCTGATGCTTTTCACCAGTACACTGCCATACACTAATTGCAGGGCCAGTTCGTCTGAAGTAACCCAGGATTACGTATTTGCCCGAGGGCTCAATGAGATTCTGACATCTGTAGCTCCTCGGTTCTGGCTTAAAACCTTCTGATGACTAAAACTACTACTTGTTTTGGATATCCAGATTCTTTAACAATTTGTCAGTCATATTGAAGGCCAATAAAAATGACTTCATTGCCACAAACTGGCTGTATAATGTCTTACCGGTTAGCAGGAATTAACATGTGCCAAGTGCCAAATGCAAGTAAAAGTTGGACTTGAACTTTTTTTGTAATCACCACTGTAAAAAAATAATCCTGTAAAAAAACGGTAAACTACTGGCAGCTGTGGTTGCCAGCATCAAACCGTAAAAATATGGTGTGTTGCCGTTTTTAAAATTAACAGCTAAATATAATTTTGTCAGCTACTTAAATTACAGTTATATACTGTAGCTGACAAAACGGTATTTAGCTGTTAATTAAAAAAAAGGTAGTTTACCGTTTTTTTACAGAATCATTTTTTTTCCAGTGAAGTTTGGGGTCAGTAAGATGTTTTCTAAAAGAAATGAATACGATTCAGCAAAGATGGATTAAATTGATCAAAAATGACAGTAAAGACTTAAATAATTGCTGTTCGTTTTGAACTTCTTCGAACAAAATGCATCACGGTTTCCACAAAAACTATTAAGCACCACAACTGTTTTTAACGTTGATAATACGCTGAAATGTTTCTTGAGCAGCAAATCCGCTTATCATGATGAGTTCTGAAGGATCATGTGACACTGAAGACTGGAGTAATGATGCTGAAAATTCAGGAATAAATTACAATTTAAAATGGATTAATATTGAAAACAGGTATTTTTTAAATTGTAATAATATTTCACAATATGACTGTTTAAAAAAAATCAAATAATCAAATAAATACAGTCTTGGTGAGCATAAGAGTCTTCAAATTTTCTTCGTTTTTAAAAATCTTACCGACCAGATCAACTCATAGATCATATCATCAAATCATAGATACAAACAATCTAATCAGAAATCCTGCAGGGCATCTTTTAGTAGCATAAAAGCAGAATTTGGACTCTTTTGTTGTTATAAAATCATAAAACGTGTGGTGACACATTATTGATACTATGTCAACTTTATAGGCTACATCATATTTTGACATTGTATAAATTCTATAAAAATGCTTATATTTTAAAATATTAAATATTTAAAAGGAAAAAATGAATTCTCTCAATCTACATGCAATTTTAAGATGTGGCAAAAACGTTAATTTGATCATGCATGTAACCTTGGATTTCTTTCTTTTTTAACATTTCTATTATATATTTTTTGTAATAAGCAAGGAGAAATACAAAGTTCTGTCATGAAACTCTATATGGCGCAGGCTTTACCCCAAATTGCCCGTCTTGGCGACACAGTCAGCTGTTTTAAGTGAATATAAACAGTTGAGAATGAAAACGCACATGTGTAAAAGTATAATGTATCTGTGTGTCAGGTCTTAAAGTGACAGCAGCCTAATATACCTGCTGCCAAATTATGAGATAATATAAAAATATATATATGGCAGCTTTTCCCCCATGGTATTGATGTCAAAATTGTGGCCAGTAAAAATGCTGAGTGGTTAGTAACCTTGGAAAACCACTAGCCACAGTGGCTGGTGAGCAAAAAAGTGAATGTCAAGCCCTGGCACAGACTCATAAGTCCTTAACCCGATCTGCTCGCAGTTAAATCATTCTCTATAGGGCACAGCTGAAAAATGACTCACAGTATTTCAAACATTTGTAAACCTCAAGTACCAAAACCACCTTTCTTACAAATCTCACATAAAACTGACTTAAACTACGAGTGAATGAACATAATCTGTGAGTGAAGGACTAGAGAGACAGCACAGGGCACTTAACAATGAGTCCCAGCATTGTCCAGCAGCTCAAAGACAAAGACAGATCAACACCTGGCCGGACACTTTACAACTGCCTTTGACACGGACAGCTTTGGTCCCAGTGGATGACAATAGTCTTTTGTCATATAAAAAGAAAATCTGCGTCCATTACAAGCACAAGCTGAGCTCCTCCAGACACGTGCAGACTGTCCTAGAATACACTATATGATGGACAACATGGTCATTCTGACATTTTACCAAAACCGCTCTTAGATTCCAATAACAAGTGCCACCGCTGAGACATTTTATAAGCTGTAAACAACTTAGAGCATCGTTTTCACCTGAACTTGAACATCATAAAATATTCTGTTCGCTTTATGCTCATAATGATAATCAAACAAAACTGTGTGCTGCTAAATAAAACTCTGTTTTGCACCTTGTACATGAAAGCTCGGAGCCCTGTTGGCTTTCATCCACGCCGTTCTGTTTGTTGTTCTGCTTCTATCATCTTTGTCAATAAGAGCTATGATCTCGCATTAGCATGCGTCCGGCGAAGGGAAATGGATAAAAGTGGCGTAGCGTTGCCATGGCGACCACATAAATGGCTCTGAGGCCGAACAATGGACAGCTCTACAGGCCCGAGTCCTGAGAGCCCCTTTCTTCACCGTCAACATCTGTTGCCTCACATTCAGAATTATGGGATGTTCTGCCGATTATGGTTTTTTTTGTGCCGCCACCCTCTTTGAAAACCAGCAGACGGCGGAACACACGAGTCTGCTGTGGAAATCAGCCAACTTCTGTTTTACAAAAAAACATCTTTGGCTCACATATTTTGGGGCGTTCAGTAAATACATCATCAGTCTCGTTCAGGTCAGTGAGACCACCGGACAAACGTACAGGACGGGACAAGGGTGAGGATTGTTAGAGAAGATGACAAAAATAAATGATTTTTTATAAATAAATAAAAATTCCAAAACTTTTCAAACATATTATTAAAAAAATATATATATATATTTTTTTTTAAATTATCCAACACACAAGAGTGTTTTACAGAAAAATAAACTGACAATTGTCTTGAAATACAACATCTGAGCAATGTCTTGAGGTGTGGTAACCGTAGTATAAGTGGAATAATTGACTGTGGTCTGTTGAGTTATTAGAAAATAGGCAAGGCAAGGCAAGTTTATTTATATAGCACATTTCATACACAATGGTAATTCAAAGTGCTTTACATAGGAGGAAATAAAATAATCAAAACAAATAAGAATAATTAAGTTTAGAATAAAAAATAAAATGAAGTACAGTAAAAACAGTCGGACGAACATTGGCACAGTGCTCATTCAAAATAATGCACACCCACTTTTTTTCTAATAATTCAACGGTCCGTAGTCAATTATTCCTTACATGAATTTTAGGAGATTGATTGTACTGAAAGGGGACCTATTATGCCCTTTTACAAACTCTTCATTTTGTTTTTGGTGTCCCTGTCTACTAGAATAGGTTTTCATGCTTGAATGTTCAAAAAACACATTACACACTGAGCAAAATTATACACGCAACACTTTTGTTTTTGCCCCCATTTGTCATGAGCTGAAGGCAAAGACCTAAGACTTTTTCTATGTACACAAAAGGCCTATTTCTCTCAAATATTGTTCACAAATCTAAATCTGTGTTAGTGTGCACTTCTCCTTTTCCGAGATCATCCATCCCCCTCACAGGTGTGGCATATCAAGATGCTGATTAGACAGTGTGATTATTGCACAGGTGTGCCTTAGGCTGGCCACAATAAAAGGCCACTCTAAAATGTGCAGTTTTACTGTATTGGGGGGGGTGGGGGGGGGGGGGGGGGGGAGGGGAGGGGACGTTCCTGGAAGAAAACTCCCGTTTCAGGGAGTTTATAAACAGTTACTGATATCGAGGGACTGTGCTCTGTAACTTTGCCGACCTTTTTCATGCTCAAACAGCATCATCACACAATAGAAAAAAGTTGTAAATATACAAAAGCATAATAGGACCCCTTTAAACAGATCATAACTGTGACCTCTATGTCACCTGATCAACCTCTGAGCACTAAAATGTTCCTCTGGGATGTTCTGCCTAATGCAGCATCTCCATCAGGCCTTACTGAAGTTATAAATGGTAGCAGCACTAGGCAACCACAGGGGTTGTGGACAGGGTAAAATTACAATATGCAAACAGTGTGGCTGCGGTCTGTGGCCGCGTGTCTAACCTCAGTTTACCTGCTAGTGTATCACTGGGGATGTTTACGTACCACAGGAAATCCAACCCACTTCAGCGGTCAGCAGGGTTTAAGCAGTCACACTGACCACAACATCATATCGAAGGCTTTTAGACCTATTGTTTTTGGGGTGCAAGCCAGTCGACGTGGATTTGGTGCATGGAAACGTGTCCGAATGGATTAGGTGTCTACGCATTATCTGACGTTTTTCATGTGCAAATGAAATGTGAATGTGACATTTCTAGCAACAGGTTTTGGATGTGACCATATGAGACGAGAATGACAGCAACAATGACCTGTAGCCACGGTCAATTCAACAGCAGTGACTGAAGCTTTTGTCCTTGTGCTATCCAGCTGGACAACGGCATATATAAGAGAGAGAGACACTGAAAAAAAGGGGAGATACAAAAAGTCAGAGGGAAAGAGATACACAAAGATGGAACGGGAGGGGAAATCAGATGTGAACGTTCACTCCTGTGAAGCAGCAGGCAACCGCAAAAAAGTGCATTTAACACCTGCTTACGCTTCTTACGCCACAATGCAGGTTTAAAGTCTTTCTATACTGCTTTACTTCAATCAAAATGTGCAGTAAAAGTAAGGAAAACATGAAGCACCAGAAGCACCATGATGGTTGACCATCATTTAGGCTGGCCCACAAAAGTACAAGCTTTGCATTTTTGCTTTAAAACTCTAATACCATTACTCCATAGATGTTCATTATAGTTCAAGTACATAACTGTGATGAATTTTGCTGTCAAAAGAACTGTACTGTAATATATATAATGATATAATTATAATATAATAATAATATATTATAATTATAATATAATATAATTTTACACACACACACACACACACACACGTGTGTGTGTGTGTATACAATTATTATTAGTAGTATAATTTAATAATATAGGATTTATACATATTATAGGATTTTTTATATTTTATTTTACAGTACCATTAATAATATGTGTACTAATACTATTTATTTTTAATAAACTCTATTAGTGAAAATTATGACAAATTACTATTGTAATATTACTATTTCACAGTTAAATAAAATAAATAAAATATAATAACCTACAATAATTATTATTATTATTACTGCTTTAAAAGAATGTGTACAACAGCAAAACAACAAACAAAAATAAAATATATAAAAAATAGTAATAATAACAATATATATATATATATATATATATATATATATATATATATATATATATATATATATATATAAAAAATCAAAAAGTATTTTATAATATTAATTATTTTTCTTTTGCAGTGCAATAGGAATATTACAATAGTACTTTGTCTTAATTTCTTAAGAAAATAATAATAAATATGAAAAATAAATAAAAAGTATTTAATAATATAAATTATTTATTAGTAATATTTATTATTATTTTATTAAAGCTAATTATAAGAAAATAAGACAAATTACTATTTTAATATTCCTATTGTACTGCAAAAGAAAATATAATAAATAAAAATTAAATCCTAAAATATTTTATTTTATTTTATAATATGAAAAATGTCTTAACACATGTATAATACATATTTATTATTATTATTATCTATAATTATAGAATTTAAATAATTATTTAAACAATATAAAAAACAACATCCTATAATAATAACTATTTATTTCATATTATTATAATTGTTATTATTACCCTTCATGTGTAAATGTTTGGGCAAGAATTGGCAAAACATTGATTTGAAAAAAAAAAAAAGCCCTTTGTGTCCTCTGAAGCTCGATGAATGGTGCCAAACTTGCACACTTCACTTTTAATCTGTATTTAACCCAGAATGTTCCTTTACCAACTAGCCTAACCTATCCTTTCTTCTTTTTCCTCGTCACGCTTCCAGATGTTCACAAACTCACTTAGCAAATGCGAGTCACCTCAAACACAATCGCTCTGTCCCAAGCCTATCACAACTAATTACAATCCTTCAGCATGTTTTGGACGGCTTAGCGAGTTCTGTCACGGTCAACGTGTCATCACCTCCAGAGCTCCAGATGTCTTTACCGCCATGGCGCTTCAAACGGATCCGCTTTAGCTTAGCCACGAGGAACCAAGCGGTGCTTCAACACAGAAGGAGCCTCACCTCCGGGCATCCATATTGATCCAACAAATTTGCCACAAATCATTTTACAAATGCCTGGCAGGGGGCTATAGAAGCGAGTGGAAATGCTCCCATTCAGACTCGCTATGCTCCTGTGGAGACTG
The DNA here is from genome assembly GCA_030578255.1 of Tiaroga cobitis. Lineage (NCBI taxonomy): Eukaryota > Metazoa > Chordata > Actinopteri > Cypriniformes > Leuciscidae > Tiaroga > Tiaroga cobitis. The sequence goes on from CM060613.1 coordinate 6,671,919, forward strand.
AACCCCGGTGCCCGGCTTGTTGGAGTGTGCTGACAGGCTCTGATCCCCCGACCATCTGTGGGGTGGGGTGGGCTGGCCTGCGTTCAGGAGCCCTTTGTGTCCTCTGAAGCTCGGCGAATTCAACAGTAACTAAAAATTAGAGAGCAGAAAGCACAGCACAGAAAGGAGCTGGCAGACACCCACTGTTCAATCACAGGCCATTCAGAAGATTGGCATAAGGAGACGAGCGAACCGCGCGCACGGAGCGGAAAAGCCTTCGTGATGGTTGCGCGACTCCTGACACCATTAAAGACTGTTCGGAAAAAGTTGAAGAAGCGACTTAATGAAATACACATTTTGGATGCGCACTAAACGGTCAGCGTTTCAGGCCCTTGACTTCACTGTACGCTGCTTAGCAAACCAACGGAGAAGCTATCACAAAGCAGCTGGGTAGTTCAAAGTCAAGAGACTAATCGGAAGTCATTTTGGGATGCGCTTTCGCTAGAGGCGGTCCTTTGAACGAGCTCAAACGGATGCATTGAACGGATGCTGGGATTGGACAGGTGTGTGTCCACACGAGGCGGAGACGTCGGCAGCTGGAGACACTCGTGGGCCGCAGATGTGCGCTGGCGCGGAGCTGAGGGTCACTGTCGCGACCGGGCCCGGCTGGTGGCCGCTGCTCGGTGGAAAGAGATGGAAAACGGTTAGCTGATTTGGCCAGTCGGTTTCAGAAGGGTCTGATAATTCATTAATCCTAATTGTTCCCAGTGCACAGCCGTTCAAGGTTGCCAGTAACTGGAAGGATGACATGCAGTCTTCTTTTACTGAGGGAAAAGAGGAATTACTAATGAAACTACATTTATTTTCAAAAAAGAAAAACATTTTTTAAAGTGATATTTGCGCCTGCAAAACTTGCCACCATACCATGATGCTAAGGTGTTCTAAGCATATTTAAGCACATTGCTATGGTGTTGCTAGGGTGTTTTAGGTGTTTTTAAGACATTGCCATTACTATGGTGTTGTAGTTGTATTTAGCACGTTGCTATCCTGTTGCTAGGGTGTTCTATGTGGGTTTTAGCACTTTGCCATTGCTATGGTGTTCTAAGTGTATTTTATCACGTTGCTATGCTGTTGCTAGGGTGCTCTAAGTGGTTTTTAGCACTATGCCATTACTATGGTGTTTTAGGCGTATTTAGCACGTTGCTATGCTGTTGCTAGGTTGTCCTATGTGGTGTTTTTTAGCAGCTTGCTATGTGGTTGCTATGATGTTCTACATTAGTTTTAGAACATAAGTAAGCGGTTCCTAAAGTGAAAGAGTGAAAATCAAATTTGATCCATTTGAAAAGCTTAGAAAAGTGAGGGTTTGCACCAACTTTGAAATACTTGAAGTGTGTGCTTAAAATAGTGGTTTGGTCAAAGCATGAGCAACAGAAATGCTAAATCTCTACTCACTACTTAGCTACAAATACAATCCCGTCACAACGAGTTGAGAATTTAAACAGAAAAAGAAACAGTAGCTTATAAAGGAATGGATACCGTATTTTACAATATCACATTATGATATATCACACATTAAACAGTATTATACCATGGGGCTGTTGAATGCTTGAATCTGATTGGTTGACAAATATTCAAAGGTATGCAATTATTTTCAGGGAAGCGCACGGCTAAGGTAGTTCCAGTTAGGTCTTTACCGCATTACATGTCCATATCACTCTGCCAAATGATTTCAGTTATTTAAAAGGTCCTTACACACAAGGTAATAAAGGCGCTGTCCATATCACCACCTCGGGTGTGTATTATTTTCTAATAATTCAACGGCCCGTCATCAATTATTCCTTACTTATTTCATTGTAAGTTCATGCAAGTGTATGTCGTGACTGATATGTTCGCATGTGTGAAATAAATGAACAGGAAATGACCGCCACATGTGTGAAAATAATAATTTATAGGGAAGATGCTGCAATTTGCTGAACAGTTGCACCAGCCCTTAACTCAAACAAACCCCCAATCCCCCTCTCCCCTCTCTCCTGTAATGCAGATGTGTGGAAGTATGTGTATATTTGTGTAAATGCACTAGTGATGGAAAGGTAAAGTGTCAGTGAGGAAAGGTAAACAGGAAGTGTGCAGTCTCCCAACAATCACACACACCAAAATTTTGATTTATATTTACATGCACATGTTTACTCACCATTAACCGAAGAGAAGCAGAGCCATCTAAAAAATGGAAAGAAAAAGAGCTTAGTTTATGTGGTTTTTGTGTATTTGTATTGAAATATCAGCAATAACTTGCATCAAATGTTTGCTGTAAATCAGTTTACGCAAATATTTGTCTAAGTTTTAAACAAACAGTTCAGCGAGACACAACAGCAGTGTTCCCAACAGCGGCTCCTCTCTATGGGGGGGGGGGGGGGGGGGGGGGGGGGGTGCATCTCATAACCTCCAACATGTGGTCAGCTCCTATTATTTTAACTGCTTCCAGTGACTTTAGATCCTGGTGACCTCCAAGAGCAATCAAGAACAGGAATGGACACATTAAAACGCCAAGCACAGGACAGCTTAGGTTACCACCCGATGAAGAACAAAGACAGAACAACATTTTAGAAATGCATTTACTCCGATTGCATTTCCACTCTTGTAAATAAAACAAGGTCATCTAAATATTTGAACAAAATCAGGTTGATTAATTAATCGTGGTTTTGTGTTATTAAATGTTTTGGTGTAACGTCCACTTTTATAGAAATCACAAGTAAAGGAAAATGGGATGAATTATAAAAAAATAAAAAATAAAAATTGTTACATTTTAATAAAAAAAAAAGCAACAAAAAAGCAACAACATAAAAATAAGCTAAAACAGACCTAAACCCAACCATAATCCTAGTACAAAATCACAGAAAAATTATAGACAAATTAAAGGAAAGGAAATTATGGGATTTTTTTATTATTATAATTAATTATAAATTATGTAAATTATAAATAATAATAATAATAGTTTGTTTAATAATAAAATACTAATATTATGTTATTAAAATAATAATAATGTTAATAATAAAAAAATATTATTATTAATATTTTTACATTTTTACGTTACATTTTTAAGTTTTAAATAAAAAAAGGCCAAAAAAAGAAAACAAACCAACTAAAAACAGTAATGAGACCAACCATCAACCTAGGACAAAATCATAAAAAAACGACAAAACAACATTTCATTACTTGATTTGTTTATTATTAATAATAATAAATGAATCCTCATATTTGTTTTATATCATTTATTTAATCTCCACTCTTATTGTTTATTGATCATTTATTGTAATCTTTACTTTGCATGGAAAATGTATATCAAATTAAATAAATTATAAATGATAAATTAGTATTTTCAATTCAAAAACAAAACAAACAAGAATAATAATGGGGCTGAAATAATCAACAACAGTGTATACATGAGCATTAGTGATCGAACAAATGAATGAACGTGAGCAGTGTACTCTGCTCTAGATGTGCTCTCATGGCTTACATGTGTGTTGTTTTTCTTCCTGAAGTTTTTACATGGAAAAAGGGAAGCATGCTCTGGGGAAGGAGGAGACAAGGGGTGGTGAGGGTGCCCAACTGGTAATGTTTACAGCAGCTGTCATTAACCGAGAGCACTACTTCCTGACCAGAGAGCCATCCACCAATCTGCTGCAGTGTTATTAATGAAAGCCAGAGACTTTAAGCTACTGACAATTCACAAACTTCCACTACTTCCGATCAGTTTTTTTTAGCACAGAACACCCTAGCGACCACCCAGAACATACAAAGCGACACCCTAGCAACCACCCAGAATAGCCTAGCGACACCCTAGCAACCCACCCAGAATAACCTAGCGACACCATAGCAACCACCCAGAACATACCTAGCGACACCCTAGCAACCACCCAGAATAGCCTAGCGACACCATAGCAACAACCCAGAATAACCTAGCGACACCATAGCAACCACCCAGAACATACCTAGCGACACCCTAGCAACCACCCAGAATAACCTAGCGACACCATAGCAACCTCATAAAACACATTAGAAATGCACTAACAACACACAGGAGCGCGTTTCCCGAAAACATCGTTATCCAACTATGATCGCAATTTTCATTGAACTCTATTGGTAACGACAGAACTTGCAACCATAGTTGGCTTTGGGAAACGCACCCCTGAATGCCCAGAATACCCTATAGCAAAGCCACAGAATTGAATAATTGTGTTCTTGCAGCTTGGGGTCTTGAACGTTGTTTAGCTGTGATATTAAAATAAAAATCCATAATCTTCTGAGCCCTGTTCTGGAACATTATCATATTTATTACAGCGAGGCTGTTTGCTGACAGTGAAGGGAGCCTGTGCGAAACTAGTGGTCCCTCAGAAACCCAATCCATCCACATAGTTCATCTCTCATAAAGCAGCCATGTGAGTGATGTGGAGCGAGGAAGTTATAGCGACCCAGGGACACGCAACTCTTTCCCTTCCTAAAACACTATTATCCTCTCGCTGTGGATTTCTGTGGTTTATCATGTACGCTCCCACATGTGTTAATATCATTTAATGCCATACTTTATAAAATATATCAATACACAGGTGTAAGAGTGGAGACACAACTTTTCAAGAAGTTTTTCACGTTTTTCTTTTAATGCCGCAACTAAACTAACTCAGCACCTGTATTTATTGTTTTAAGAATACATTTTGAGAAATAATTTGAGGGTACTTGTGGCTGACAATAAATAAGGCTAACTGTTAAATTAAAGATAAAATGATTATATATATATATATATATATATATATATATATATATATATATATATATATATATAAATAATTATACAAATATGACAATTTGTTAAAAATATAAATTATATATACATTATATATAATATATATATATAAGTACTAGTTTTATTAAATTAAAAAATATTTATCATGAATATATATATTTGTTAATATATATATTGGTTTTATAGATAATTATACATATATAATAATGATATCGAATTATACAGTATAATAAAATAATGAATTATAAAAATATGAAAATTTGTTAAAAGTTTAAATAAAATATATTAAATACTAATATATAACTAATATATACATGTTAAAATAAACTAAATGTTTATTTTAGTATATTATGAAAAATATTAATATATAGGCTATATATAATTGTTAATATTATATATTTTTTCTATATGAAATTGTATATATATATATTAAATTATAGAACAAAATAATGAATTATAATTTGTTTAAAAATATAAATAAAATGTTTATAATATATAATATGTAAAATGAAATAAAAGTTTTATATATCATAAATGTATACTATTAATATTTTATATATTGTTATACTATATATAATTGTTCATATATGTGTGTGTGTGTGTGTGTGTGTGTAATTATATATATATATATATATATATATATATATATATAAATGTATATAAATGATTAATTATATAAAACGATGAAAATTTGCTAAAAATATTAATTAAATTTTTATATTTCTTTTTCAATATATAGTGTCCCGAACAAGGTGTAAAGAGGTTTAACTAGTTGGTATGTTGCCCAAATGTTCAACCAATGTTCCAATTTCCGCTGAGGCTTCCAGTGGGCATCTTAAAGGCACAATGAGAGAAACATACTACTCAGCTTTTCCCTGCAGATTTTTCTCATAAAAAAGCCTTTGATAGTTCAGCCATCTGGTCAGAGCCTTGAAAAAAATCCTCATAAAAGAGGCCCAAATAAGGTCAGAGGTCACCCCCTCCCAGGGTCAGGAGGCCCTTGAAGGTTGTTATAGTGGACCTTGCTGAAGTTGTCAACCACAATCCACATTAATTTTTAATGCATGTGCTCCTTTTTAAACATGTATTTCATTACAGTTAACAAACGATGTGGCTCAAGTTCTCTGGTTTGAAACGGCAGATCGGCAACAAAATTGATCTGTGGCTGTGAGGAAAATGAGATTAAGACAAACATATCACATATAATCAGCGAAAACATTGATTTGATGTGACCAAAAGTGTGTCCTTCTGAGGAATAAGACATTAGACTGAATGTTAATGACATGTTCCCTTGCAACACAATGTAATTGTCAATGAGGTAAGGTGAAAATGTGAGGTAGTAGATCATGATTTGACACATTTGTTTAGGTATAAGCTGTCATTTATCAACCAGTGCAATGACTATACACATTCCAGGCATAGCTGCCGTTTAAGACTGGTTAATCTGGGAGATCTGGTAAGAGACACGCATCAGCAAATAAACGTCCCCAGATAACCAGACTCGGCTGCTAGGACTGAAGGTTCATAAATTAAATCTTAGGGAAGAATACATTTTTTAGGACAATTCACTCCAAAATGAAATGCACCCTCATGTTTGACTTTCATTCTTCTATGGAACATCAGACACTTGAGAAATGTCTCAGTGTTTATTTGTCCATACAGTTGATGTCAAAGGTCACCAAAACTGTTTGGTTACTAATACTCTTCAAAATAACTTTTTCTGTGTTCTGGTTTAAAACGGCATGAGGGTAAACGTAAATGATTTCACTTTTGGGTTAAATTACCTTTCAAGTGTATTTTATATTTTATAAAATCACATTTGGTTAGTTTAAAGGAATGTTCCGGGATCAATATAACAATAATTTTAACAAAACACGCTTCACATTTGAGACTGTAAAAGCTCAAACTGCTACTGTACTCTCTGTTTAGTTCCATTAAAAGTGCCTGGATGACTGGAAATACATTTCTGAGCTTATCAACGTTCTCCTGCAAATCAGAGTCCTGTTTGGGAAACACGCACTACTTAGCAGAACACCCGACCCGTTACCCGTCAGTAATTTAAAGGGTTAGTTCACCCAAAAATGAAAATTCTGGCAGTAATTACTCACCCGTCAACCCAGTAAGACTTTCGTTCATCTTCGGAACACAAATGAAGATATTTTTGATTAAATCTGAGAGCTGTCTCACTCCTCCATAGGCTTCTTAAGGGATCGAAACTGGCCGGCCCAAAAGTTATGAAAGACATCGTTAAAATAGTCCGAGTGACTACAGTGGCTCAATCTTAACTAAGTTTATCAAGCGACGAGAATACTTTTTTTGCGCAAAAATCAAACAAAAATAACGACTTTATTCAACTATTCATTTCCTTCTCTGTGGGTCTCGAGATTTCACGTAGTGTAGCGCAACGGTTCTGTGTTGTACGTCACACGCAGGCTCATTATTGGCCGACGCTGGTCATGTGTGTGATGCGTGTGACGTACAACACAGAACCGTTGCGCAGTTTCACTACGTGAAATCTCGAGGCCCACAGAGAAGGAAATGAATAGTTGAATAAAGTCGTTATTTTTGTTTGTTTTTTGTGCACAAAAAGTATTCTCGTCGCTTGATAAACTTAAGATTGAGCCACTGTAGTCACTCGGACTATTTTAACGATGTCTTTCATAACTTTTGGGCCGGCCAGTTTCGATCCCTTAAGAAGCCTATGGAGGAGTGAGACAGCTCTCAGATTTAATCAAAAATATCTTAATTTGTGTTCCGAAGATGAACGAAAGTCTTACGGGGGGAACAGCATGAGGGCGAGTAATTACTGACAGAGTTTTCATTTTTGGGTGAACTAACCCTTTAATTCCGTACCCGACCCGACCCGTTTGACAAAGAGCAACGGCACCCGCATTTATTTTCTCATGTAACTCAAGTAATCAAACCAACATTAGGCATTCTTAGTTGATGCATTTAAGAAAAATACACACGCATCCCAACATGGTAATAATTAACAGAAAAAAAAAAGATGAGAACGTGCATCCGTCATGTAAACAATACAAAACTTTTGTCCTACATCTGCCCATACAGGCTATTTTGAACAAATGTGCATTAATCACACCACAGGCTGTATAGAGAGGTCTCCAATTAGAAGAACATGCATTAGCCTTTAACGTCATATAATATCGGGGATATTTTAGCGGATTCACTTTGCATTTGAATGCGGTTGTGTTTCCTGAAACTCTGTGGTGTATATGTGGCCATTGGTACTCTTAGCAGCATATAAAATAACATTTTTATTCAAATTGCCTATACAGAAAGCGAGCAAAGGAGCCCTCCTTTAATGACACAAGCTGTCAATCACTTCAGTTGGAGCGCGATTGGCTAACACGCTCAACGCTTCAAATCGTGTTATAAATAGAAACCTTTGACGGTCTTCAGACTAGAGAGCGTGAACGCAGATAAGCATGGGACCGTTTGCAAGCAGGCGCCTATCAGTGGGTACCGAACTGAGTCGAAATAGTCTTGGCTATTGGACCCGCAGTCCGCCAGTGCATATTGATTCCCGACTCACACGGCAAATGACCACGTAAATATTATTCCACATCAAATGTTAGCGGTTCGCCTGCGTGCAGGACTCTTACCATGTATTAAACCCAGAGCAATTTTATGTTTTATGAAAATGTTGGTGTCATCTATGAAAGTAGTTTTCAATCTCTTAAACTAACAGTTATTTCTGAACTACTGCAGTTTCAAAAATATGGCCTGGCTTAGAAACTCGTAAACTTTGGTTTGCATTCTTATCATCTACAGAACATTAATGGAGCCTGTGGTTAACCCTGACCTATCCAGGGCTTGTCATTACAAAACGACTGCAGATGAAAGGCAGACACTGGAAAACAGTCTGTTAAGATTTTACCACAGCATTTGGGAGTTCATGGAAAATTGCATCTTTTACTTTGACATTCGGGATGCTTTAGCTCTTATATCATAAAGAATCCGCCAGAGTAAAACTATAGTATGCACTATAAACACCATCATCGTGTGTCCATCGAATGCCATCAATGTAATGCCAAAGTAAAAGGAGAACTGTTCAATGTAATATCTGTATTGGTCAGTTTTCCTACAGTTCCTGTCCCCAAACAAGTTATTTATGAGGACACACAGCATAAACATTTCCCTGAGATCCCTCAATCAGTCAAGTTCCTGTTCCTCATGTCCCAAAAAACACAAACACATGTTTAGCGCTGGCCTACTCGTCATCACAGAAAAATATAAACCAGATGCGTCCATTAGGATGAGCCCTGATCTGTAGCATGAGACAAACACAGTCTCTTCAGCTCATCAGATATATTTACCTCCGCTGCTTTTGCTACTCGCTTCATAGTGGCAGCGATTGACTACGCCTCAGTTAAAACCAATAGAGGCAACAGCAAATGATACTCGCAGAGGTGTCGTGTTTCTAGGGGAACAGTGAGGGTTCTGGGATACGATGTGCTCCATTTAACACCACGGATAGACATGACTGACCAAAACTATACACATACATACAAGAGAGCACTCATATAGCAAAACATCAACCGTGAACTATGATGCTCTTGGGTTACCTGTGTGAACACGCGCTGTGGGCTGCATCGCAAACTATACGTTTGATGGATTTATGGAAAAGTTAGGCAAGTTTGAAGGTTGTATAGGAGGTTTATACTTTGAGTACTGTTGGATTGATTTAGAAAGTTAAGAGGTGGACTAAAAAAAATAATAAATAAGAATGACAGTCAGTTGGTTTGGGTTATGGTTTTTTGAAATATTCCGAAATAATTCTGGAAAACAACAAAAAGACTACACAGAAATAAAAAAAATAGGAAAAGTAAAATAATAAAATAAAATATTTATCAAGAGAAAAACAATATAATAAAACAATATACATAATAAAATAAAGATATAATATAATATAATAAGATATAAAATAGAAAAATATTAAATAAAACAGATAGGGTTGTAGATTTGGAAATAATTCTGAAAAGGAAAACAACAGACAACAGAAGTAAATAAATAAAATAAAATGAAACAACCAAATGGAAGAAACAAAATAAAATTCTGAAAAGAAAAATAAGACAAGACTCTTATGAAACCAGCTTTCTCACTGAAATTATGAGAACGGAAATTTCCATTAAAACAAATGCCCATGAGTATTTAGCATTCCCAAGGTTTTGGCTTGTTAAAATAAAGCAATATGAACGTTCTGATTAAAAAATAGGCGGGAAATTCCATGTGACAGTTACAACTAAAGAACCATTTTCTCATAATCAACATGATCCAAGAGAGGGAAAACAAACAAACAGTTTTTCTCACAGAGATCCGCCTGAGGGGGGAGGGAGGGCGCTCGGGGTGGGTGGGGGTCTTCATTAGAGCATGTGCTTATTAATCTTCTCTAATTGCAGGTTTCTGTTTCTCAAACTGCGGCAGCTGGATTTGTATCATTTGTCATGTGTTTCGAGTCCAGCTGGCCATCTATACAGCTCTGGCGATACCACGTCTATGAAGCAATGACCCAAAAATTTTTACAAAAACTGAATTATTTCATTATTTACTCAGCCTCATGTTGCTTCACACAGATCTTTGCCATTCAATGACGGCACTCAAGCTCCTAAAAGATCCAAGAACAAACAAAAATTACCATAAAAGTATTTGTGCTCTATAGCTATACTTATTGCATGACTTCAAAAGACTCTGAATATATATTAATTGAGCAACAAATCAGCATATTTGAATGATTTCTGAATGTACAAATCCAATCATTTGACTATCACACGAGCGTTTATATCGGCGTTTCCAAAATTGAGGTCATGGAAACATGCAATCTGCTTTAGATGCATTTTAAGTTGCATTCCACGTGTCGCACAAAGCTGGAATGCTCTTTTGGGAAGGAATGCATCATGCAGGAATAATTGCCCTCATCCCTCTCTGGGCACTCAGTTAAAAGAGATTCAGATGGTTTGTAATCTCTCCTCACCACCCCTCCTCCTATGAAAGAAAGAGCGAGAGGGGGGCTGGGTGTGTTTGACTTGGGAGAGCTAATGGGTCAATGGAGGGTGGGGACATCTACACACCCGCAAAGTACAAACAAGATTAGTCTAATGCTTCACAATCAAATTAAAATGGATCAAAATATGTCGGGAAAAAGTGCATGGTTCTGTTATAGTATCTCAAATTTAGGGATGCTGATCAAAGATTGAACTCTACTGGCCTGGTCATGTTCCCAAAGGTCAGCATTATATGGCAAAACTATGCAGACATGTTCATTAGCTGTGAGTCATCTTACAGAGTGGTCACATGGGTTGGCCTAACTTTTCACATCACATGATTAGCCGTTATTACAGCGGGCGATCAGACTGTCTAGACTCATATCACTAGTAAAGCATGACGTTTATAAATTTGATTTTAGTGCCAAATTGTGAAGTGTTCAACCCAATGGTTCTCTTCTAATCTGGGTATATTTCAATATTTGCACACAATGAATGGTGACATTTTATTTTACAGTATCATAGTTACACACGTTACATGTAGTTACTATAGTAATAACTATAAATGATGCATTATTACATGCAACTAACCCCAAACCAAACCCTAATCTTAACCCCATAGTAAGTACAGGAAGTTACTTAAAATTACTTAGTACTTAAATGTATAATTACAATGTAACATAGACACCTTAAAATTAAGTGTATAACTTTATAATAGCATTGGATATCGGAATTGTATTTGTCTTAAAGACATTTCTTACTAGAGTTATTATAGTTTAGAATTATATACATATATAAATATATATATAATTATGATTTTTATTATACATATATAAATATATATACATATGATTATAATTTTTTTTACACTTATATATATATATATATATATATATTATATATATAAGCTAAATTTGCTTAACTTAATGTCTTTCTTTTTTCTTCTGCAAAACACAACGATATTTAGAAAATTATTACATTTGACAAAACCCACAGACATTTTTGCCTTTGCTGGACAGAAAAAGTCAGTTTGAGGTGAGTAAATAACAGAGTTTTCATTTTTGGGTGAACTACTCCTTTAACATGTTAATCTAGTTCCTTTACCCATTGAAACTATCCCAGTAAAGAACAGGATAACATCTTGAGCGGTGATATTTAGGCATTTGGCTAGTTGTTTACCAATTGTTTATATCTGGACTGTGTCTACTTGTAGCTGTGTGTCTCTATATTTGGCCTCTTGATGGTTTGATAAGGCAGTGTTTCTCTGTAACTGTCTGGCATATTGTCACTTCTCTCTCTCACGCACACACACACACACACACACACACACACACACACACACACACACACACACACACACACACACATGCATGCAGGATTTGTGTAGAATGGTGGGAGGTCTGGCGACCCGCCCTGGTGAACACTGGAAGAGGAAGACACTCACACACACACACACACACACACACACACACATCCTCAGATACAATCTGAACTATTTAAATAACCTCATAATTCACATAGAAATTTACATTCTGTCATCATTTACTCACCCTCATGTCATCTCTAATCTGTATGACTTTCTTCTGTGAAGCACAAAATATATATTTGTTTCTTGTCATTGCTGCATGCTTTATGAGTTTCCGAGTAAATGTGGACCAATGTTGTCTTGGAACAGAATACAGAATTTCTCTTTAAACACCTTTGAACTCAAAGGTTTCTAAAACATATAATATCCATGAGTCTGTTGTAAGGAACCTTTAATTTTTTCACATTGACAAAATGTAATATTGTATTGATTTGTGTAGCCTAATTCAATCTCTTATGATGTCCCCCCCCCCCCCCCCCCCCTCCCTTTTTATTTATTTATTTTCTTCTCTGTTAATGTCTGTAACCTTTCATTTACAATAAAAAAAAGATTTTTTTTTAGTACTTTAATATTTTGATTGCACAGAAATGGTGTTAAGCTAGCTGTATTATGAAACATAACAAGTCATTTGTCTCAGTATGATTCTATCATGTGTCCATGAGGTGTGGCATGTGCTCATATATATACAGAGCCGCATGGAGCTCCATGTGTCAGTGTTGTGGATTCAAACTCTCTTGCTTTCTCACAGCACTACTAGTGGCTGCTCGGTGTAACTGCAAGGCTGTGTTGAGAATACCTTCCAGTGCATTTTAATGGAGCTTTTCTTTCTGGGTGTATAACAATATACCACAATTAACTTTAGAAAAAAATTGTCTCACTTTAAGCCTATAGCCTTTTTTAGTTGCAGCTTAAAGGGATAGTTCACCCAAAAATGGGAATTCTGTCATTATTTACTCACCCTTCAAGTTCTTCCAAACCTCTATGAGTTTTATTACCCTGCTGAACACAAAAGATGATATTTTGAAGAATGTGGATAACCAGACAGCTGACGTGGCCCATAGTATAAAAAAATACTATGGAAGTCAATGGGACCCATCAACTGTTTGGGTCGAAATAACTATTCTTCAAAATATCATTGTTTGCGTTCAACAGAAGAAAGAAATTCATACAGGTTTGGAATAACTTAAGGGTGAGTAAATGATGACAGAATTTACAGTTTTGGGTGAACTATCCCTTTAAGTCCTTCTCCGATCATGGTCTTATCTCTCTTTGCTTTCTCCTTCACAGTCCAGTCAATAAAAAGTCAAAAAAGGCCAAAATAAATAAATGAAAATTGCCTCACTTTGGTAAGTGATCAAACATATTTGAATAGCAGATTAAAAATGTATATATATATATATATATATATATATATATATATATATATATATATATATATATATATATATATATATATATATTACCTGTATACAAGAAACTTTTTAAAAATGACAACCAAAATTTTCAAATTTAGTTAATTTTCAAATGGTGTCAGGAATTCCATTACTATTCCTTTAGAATTTATTTAACGAGGCAAGGCAGAAAGTACTTATTTGCCACTTTTATATATATATATATATATATATATATATATATATATATATATATATATATATATATATATATATATATATATATATATATATATATATATTAGTATAAGTTACAATACTTCACCTCCAAGATCAAGGGGTGAAATTTGAGTTTTTAGCCCTCAAAGCTAAACTGCCCTAACTTCCTGATTCTCAGTAATGGCTCTTTGACTCGGCAGTGAAAGGTGTCAAGCTTCTGATCCTGAATCCTCCACAAACCGGCCTTCTGACTGAGCTCACACCCCCGCTGAGGAGATAATTAAACAATTTCAAGGACAATAGATGGGCTCTGCCTCCCCCGACCGTGTAACGCTGCCTTCCTGCCAAAGCTGCACAGTTGTTCTGGATTAGACCCCCTCAAAAAAACTGATGAAAGATCAAGACCAACAAATCACTCTACTTGTTGTGATTTCCTCGAGTTTGTGAAGTCTGTCTTCTTAAAATACAGGTTGAAGGGTTCAAAACTTCTTATTTGCAGGCATTGATTTGGGATTTTAAGTAGGAAATTAGCTTGTTAACCTTTTCTTTCTGGAGTGACTGGAGACGTGAGGAGTGTTTAGTGCGCTTCATGGCTGACCACACTGTAATAGCACTTGAATTCGCCCATGATTCGAGCGTTGGGAAACAGTGCTTCTCTTGATATAGCTGACTGCACATACGAGCCATGTATAATTACTGCCCGGTCCTGTGTGAACTTGTGCACAAAATGTGTCCCACCACAAAGAAAGCTGGAGATGGAAATAACTAATGCTTCCCTTCACAAACTGTGCAATTAACACCTTGTTAAAGGTGCGTAAGGCCTTACATATGGAAACTATTATATAGGCTGAAGTTTGAGCTGGTCTCAAAAGTCATTACATTTTCTAATCCAGGGGAAAACATTTTAGTTTTAGCACATTTTTATTATATATTTGTTCTTTGTCTTTAAGGTAGGATTTTATTGTTGTGTAAAATACTGTAAAAGCCTTAAAATGTTTTTTGACTTGATGACACTGATTTTTTACAATAAAATAATACTAAGTAACACAAAATAAAATATGCATACATATAGCACAAAACTGTTATCTTAAAAAAAAAACAAAAAAAAAACGCATAGTCTACTTACATTAAGTGCAAATAGCCCGCCTTGTTGGCAGAGGCTATTTACACGAACTCCGCCCACTGACGTCTGATTGGGCCAGACAAAATTATGAAAGACTCTGTATTGAAAATGAAGAAAATATTCGAAAAGTGGAAATAAAGTGTCTAACGTGTCATAATAAAGTGTTTATCAGTTAGGGTTAGGTGTAGGGAGGGTTTTATTGTCCCAATAAGACGGCATCCATTTGATCATTTTAATAAATATAATCATTTACATTTAATGTTATTATTGCATACCGTTTAATACACAAATAGTATCTGCCACTAACATTATCTGCATTTACACTACTATTTTTAGTGGAAATAGAATCTAGCCGCTGCCTTAAAAAACTATATATATATATATATATATATATATATATATATATATATATATATATATATATATATATATATATATATATATTAAATGGCATGTAATGTTTTTTAAAAAATAATTATTTACAGTTATTTTATATAATAATCATATATATTTAGTATATTTAAATATATAATTTAATATAATACAGAATAATAAATGAAGCTGACTTAAGTCTTCTGTAATTTAAAACTTTAAAGAGGCCCACTTTGAAAAGAAAAAGTCCGATGACAAATCTTCCGTCGACTTCCGCTTCGCTCTTTTATCTTAAGCGGTTCTTCACAATGCCTAGAGGTTTCATATCCCGACTCACAGCAACTCACGCATAAAATTGATGTTACCTATTCAGATGCTGACCCTTTGACTGGCCGTTTAGACTCGGTTTATAGTGCTCATTACATCCTGACTAACAGTCCAGGCATGAGAGAGTCCGTGGAAAAGAACAGAAGCTGTGAAGTCTGAATGTTAAACGGTGACATTAGAATAAACCTGTAGGCCATGCTTACAAACTGCACTCGCTTATTCCCCGAAGTGGGAGGCTTGAATCCCAGAGTTGCTAATTGGCTTTACTCACACAGAGGAAGCATGTTCAGATGTGTCGGCTGAAGTTCCTAAGTGAGATTTACAGAGTGAAAGACAGATAAAAGTAAGGATTGCAGTGGATTTATCTTTAAATGGAAGATTCGGAAACTAGACAATTTGTGGTGTTGACCAAAAAAAAAAAAAAAAAAAGAATTCAATAAGAATATTTCTTAATATATTAATATATAACACTGAAAAAACATAAGCATTAATCAATGTCCAGTTTGTTTCAGTATCTGACATCTCATTAGGTGTCAGACCTTATTATGCCTGAGCAATAAAACGGTCAAACATTAATTTAAGATAGTTCCAACCTAAATATTCCCAGATCGTGACTTCCAGACTATTACCACCTACATAGACCCTGAACCCAGAAGATTAATCTGTCCAGGAATCCTGTTGGCCGAGGTGTTGACACCCAGTGTCTCATTTGAGCTTTTAGGCCAGTGCTGTTATCTCTCCGGCCAGGGTGCACTTATCAGACAAAAGAGAACTGTATGTAACCAAACACAATAGGAGTGATTGAATGCATTCCTACATTGGTGTTGGGTTACACCAGGGCCTTTTTAATAGATGATATCTGGCCCTGGGCTTGTGTGTCTTGCATATGCATCTTATCCATTACTAAGAATCGGTGTGGTATTTACATATGAGCATTTGAGGGATTGTTTTCACACAGAGGAAGGAAGAAAGGAACCCTATGAATGTTTTAGACAGGTGGAATTGGTCAAGAGAAGCTCAAATGACTTTCGACAGGTTGTGTGTTCTCCAAGCAACTGCATAATTCACAAACACACACAAAAAAAAGAAAGAAAGAAAAAAGGTGATGAGGAACGAGTGTTAAAACACTTCCATTCTCCCAACCAACTGAACGAGGTGCTATTTTGGGCTGTATTGAAGGAGTTCACATGCATGATGGACACTATCTGAAAAAAAAAAAAAAAAAAAAAATATATATATATATATATATATATATATATATAAATACAATTAAAAATAATAAAAAATAATAATAAAATAAAATAGAAGAAACTGCGATACTGTACTATTTAAAAGAAATTAATAATAATAATAAAAAAGTAATACTATTATTAAGAAAGGACTGTATTGAAGGAGGTCACATGCATGCCCCCCAAAAAATATATATCTATTAAAAAAATAAAATAATAATAAATACATATACATACTTAAAAATCTACACATAAAATTCCTATTTACAAAACTAAGTCTATCGCTTTTTTTGTTTTGGCCGAAGCCAAAAAGTTTTTAAGTTCATGAGAAAAATACATTTAGTCAAGTGTGTCCAAACTTTTCATTTTTAGTGCATTTAGTTACCAATGCATATCTTCACGAGTTTGAAAGAACTTGAGTTAAAGCAGAAGGCACTTTGATAAAGCTTCACAATGGCCACATCATTAAAACGCCTGCCGACTTTCATCCATGAAGAGATCATCAGACCACCAACATATTCACAGTGCAGGTGGGTGGGATCTCATATGCTAATTTGGCAGATGTCCCCAGATCTGGACACATTCCAGGCCGCCTATAAAAACAAAGCATCATTCTTCCATCTGGAAGTGCCACTGAGTGTCCACTCGGAGCGACCCAACCTCGGTGTGCATATCAATGAAACGAGAGGACGATTCTTAGTACGCTAATGTGCATGTCTGGAAAACTGTCTGGGAATATAAATGTTTTCCTTCAAATCTATTCAGATGAAAATTGTCTTTTACATAGCTATCAATAGAGTATCAGTTTTGTCTCTGATGTTTTTCCTAAAGGTCCTTAGATCAAATAAAATCAGAAACAAATTAGACTAGACGAGTGTTAAGTATGAGGCTTAGCAACCACTGATAATGCCTATGAGAAGAAAAATATATATATTAATTAGAGATCTACACTATGATTTGTCCCCTAAATGGATAATCAATCTGATCACGTATACAAAATATGCATGAAAGATGAAAAATGCACATGTCATTTCCCTCCTTAAGTCCTATACAGTAATCTGATCCCTCTGACTGGGTGTTTTCACTCCACAGTGGAAGTTTCCACATCCCTGCTCTTGATGCCTATTATCTGTCCATTCATGCACTCAGAATTCATCTGCTCGTGGCTGCTCTCCCGTGTGCCGTATTGATGAGGTGTTTTCATTAGCATGAGTTCAGCGGGTTCACAGAGATGTTCTGACCAATGACACAATGTCAGAAGAACGGAGGGATGAGAATCGCAAGGAAGTTAACAATTCTGGTTTCTGATCCACTTTTGGTTACGTCATATATGTTTTATATAGCATAACATTGCTTAATGATATAGTATATAATATACTATGATATAATAATAATAATAATAATAATTTATATATATATATATATATATATATATATATACACACACACACACCTAAAGGATTATTAGGAACACCATACTAATACTGTGTTTGACCCCCTTTCGCCTTCAGAACTGCCTTAATTCTACGTGGCATTGATTCAACAAGGTGCTGAAAGCATTCTTTAGAAATGTTGGCCCATATTGATAGGATAGCATCTTGCAGTTGATGGAGATTTGTGGGATGCACATCCAGGGCATGAAGCTCCCGTTCCACCACATCCCAAAGATGCTCTATTGGGTTGAGATCTGGTGACTGTGGGGGCCATTTTAGTACAGTGAACTCATTGTCATGTTCAAGAAACCAATTTGTTACATGGTGCATTATCCTGCTGGAAGTAGCCATCAGAGGATGGGTACATGGTGGCCATAAAGGGATGGACATAGTCAGAAACAATGCTCAGGTAGGCCGTGGCATTTAAACGATGCCCAATTGGCACTAAGGGGCCTAAAGTGTGCCAAGAAAACATCCCCCACACCACCACCACCACCACCAGCCTGCACAGTGGTAACAAGGCATGATGGATCCATGTTCTCATTCTGTTTACGCCAAATTCTGACTCTCTCTCTCTATATATATATGTAGTATATATAACAGCAAAATGTTTTTGCATTTTTAACACACTCTCCTAAAAAATAAGTAACTACACTTATTTAAGCCTCTTCCCACAAGTGCAAAAAAATAGTTTGTAAAGTCATGAAAAATTATTTTGTTTAAAAAAATCTAAATGGGTTTTCAACACTAATCCAGTGAGAAAAATGTGATTATGTAAGAAAGTTTGTGCTGACTGAAATAATTCCGACGACAAGAATAGTTAATGGACTAACTGACGCATGCTGGAAATAAAACAGACGGTGCATTGTGTCGTTTTGAAAGAAACAGCGGGAGGACATCGAATATTGTTGACCAACAAACAGGCATTCAAATAAAAGACACAGATTCGTGAGAGGACACAGAATCACAGATCCCACTTGCTAATGGAAGTGCTTAATTGCAAATGCTGGTTTTGTTACACAAACAAGATCTATTAATAAACTTTGGCGTCATTTTCGGCCTTTTCGAGCGGCACTGTTCCTTTTATCTGTTTCCTTTCAGAGATAATGGCTAATGCTACATTTCCACCCTGAAATATCAGCCGTGGCATTTGCTGTCAGCTCCACTGAAGATGCAAGCTTGAATGGGCAGGTAAAGCAAACGAGGTCTTTGAAACGCACACAGCCAGGAGTCAGCGAGAAACACAGTTGGACAATGGGATGAGATGCATGGAGATCAGATTTCCTTCATGTTTGTTTTCTTAGGATAAGGTATGCCCTGGCAAAGAAAATATTGGCCTTCCTCGTGGCCATCTGTCGAATGTGGTGGAATCTCTAAAAAAGCCTAATGCTAATTTGTTTTATTAAGCACATGGCTTGAAAAGAGCAGACGCCCTCTTGACTGTTTCATTAAACTGCCTCCCCCCTCAAATCAGACCTATCTGACCATATTCATATTATTCAAAACATGGTTTGGGGTTGCTGAATTTGGATACACATGCTTTTTGACCGAGCCACTGATTTGCATTCATCCAAGGTGGTTTACTTCAAATCATCTCTCTGGCTAAGAGTGTACAGCGTTTCTTACAGTACGTGAGAAAAATGTGCAAAATGTGATAGTTTCACTCATGAAAAATCACAGGACTTGTATGGAAGATCACTGGTAAGTGAGCGACCAAGTTTAAAGTAATATTGTGAAATATAACATCAGATAAAATGGCACGATTGTCATGATTAAAGTTGAAATTGTGAAGCTCGCATTGGGTATAAAGTCACAATTACAAGAAATAAAGATGCAGTTACATTTGTTGTTGTTGCTCGCTCGTGTTCAAGCTGTTTCATTTAAGATCAACTCTATTTCAGATGTTTTTCCTGAAATGAACACAAATAAAATGGACATCATAATTCAGAACATTTGCTCATGGAAGTTCATATTGGGATCTCTGAGATTTGCAGATTTGCAGCAAATCTGTCCACAGTTCGAGATATCTGTGTGTTTTCTCATGAGAAATGTCTTGTTATGCTCTCCATTTAATCTCATTACTGCCCCTATAGGATTCTTGACTCAATTTTAAAGAACTCTTTACGCCAAAAAGGTTCTATATAAGGAAAAATGTCTTAAATGATTGCTTAATACGTTCATTTTAAACAAGTTATTTCATTCACAAACTGCTTAATTCATAAAGTTTAATTAAAAATAGAAAAAGATCTCTGCACATGTGATGTTTCTTTCCTGTGGGAGGAGGAGTCATCAACCATTTTTTCCCAAACGGTAGTGAAAACAAAGGTTGTCTCTTTATGGAGTGTGTGTGCTATGAGCTTTTGACTTTGCCAACACAACAAAAATCTGCTGACTGGAGTAAAATAAGTCACGTCTGAGGCTAAAACTCAATGACAAAGCACATTGTATTTACAAGAGAAGCAAACAAGCGCACTGCAAACACACATGCAACCAAACATACATGTTCATATGCAATTCAAGTTTTAAACTCTGATAGATGCAAAGGCAAAGTGAATCATTTTAATGAGTACAAGGTTTAGACTGACTCAGTGATATTTTAGTGTCATTCAGATAAACCCCCTAAAGGGACATGGTGATGAAAAAAAATATGAGATGGGAGGAATAATAATAAGTCAATGCTTTTGCGTTCTCTCGCAAAATGTTTTGCTTTCCCTCAAGAAACTTTGCGTTCCCGCGAGAAACTTTGCACTCTCTCACAAAATGTGTGCTTTCTCTCACAAAATGTGTGCTTTCCCTTGAGAAAATTTGCGCTCTCTCGCAAAAAGTTTGCGTTCCCCAGAGAAACGTTGCGTTGTTTTGCAAAATGTTTTCCTTTCCTTTCCTTTGAGAAACTTTGCGTTCTCTCACAAAATGTTTGCGTTCCCTCGAGAAACTTTGCATTCGCTTGCAAAATGCTGGTGTTCCCCCCGAGAAACGTTGCGTTCTTTCACAAAATGCTAGTGTTCCCTCGAGAAACGTTGCGTTCGCTTGCAAAATGTGTGCATTCGCTTGCTAAATGTTGCCGTTTCCCCGAGAAACATTGCGTTCTTTCACAAAATGTTGGTGTTCCCTCAAGAAACGTTGCGTTCGCTTTTGCAAAATGTGTGCGTTCGCTTGCTAAATGTTGGCGTTCCCTCGAGAAACGTTGCGTTCGCTTGCAAAATGTGTGCGTTCGCTTGCTAAATGTGTGCGTTCGCTTGCTAAATGTTGGCGTTCCCTCGAGAAACGTTGCGTTCGCTTGCAAAATGTGTGCGTTCGCTTGCTAAATGTTGGCGTTCCCCCGAGAAACGTTGCGTTCTTTCACAAAGTGTTGGTGTTCCCTCGAGAAACGTTGCGTTCGCTTTTGCAAAATGTGTGCGTTCGCTTGCTAAATGTTGGCGTTCCCCCGAGAAACGTTGCGTTCTTTCACAAAGTGTTGGTGTTCCCTCGAGAAACGTTGCGTTCGCTTGATGTTGGAACACCAACATTTAGCGAGAGAAGGTAAAGCTTCTCAAGGGGAACGCAAAACTTTTGCGAGAGGTGGCAAAAGCATTGAAAAAATTGTTCCCCCTCTCATCTCATATTTTTACATCACCATGTCCCTTTAGGGGCTCCATACATTCAGATACTATTATAATTTTGAATTAGTTTTTATTTTCATATTTTCCATTTTCATTTTAGTTAAAGTTTTAGTAATTTTGTTTTCTTTTTAAATATGTTTTTTTATTCATTTTGATTTCAGTTTTAGTTATTTTAGTCCATCAAGTTAAACTAAACGAAAATGAGGAATGTTGCCTCAGCAACTTTTTTTTAATTTCAGTTAATGTTTATTTTATTTAAACTAACAAAAAATGCTTTTATGGTTTTAGTACCAGTTAACTAATAACCCTGGACTGACTATAAAAGACTAAAATATTCACAGAAAAAACACCTCAACAATAAAACGAATATAAGCCAGTTGCACTGATAATTCCCATGTTCCCTCTCCCTGCAATTATTTGCATCACACTTTCAGAAAAAAGAAAAAAGAAAAAGACCTCGAGAACAATGGCTCTGATGTTTTACATAAAGTCATTGCATAACAATGGGAGGTTTGTGGTCTTAGGTAGCACTGTATCTCTCTGAATGGCTCTTTCCAAACAAAAAGTGGAGCACCCAGGTCATTACAAATGACATTTCTGGCCAGAGGAGTGGGATAGAATTCCTTTGTCCATTAAAGCACTTTTATGGGGGTTTAACAGGCACATTCAGATGCTCTCCACTGGCTAAAAATTATACTTATTTTTCTACCCCCCGCGGAACTGTTTTAAAACACTGCCCTCCATCTCAGAAGAACAACAAAAGAGCTGTCACATTGTAATGCTTCCTGACAGCCCAGGATAAGAGGCATAAGAGACAAAAACAACACAACTGTGAATACAGAACAGCCACAAAAGAGATTTGACAAATCAAGACCTGTGAATGGTCTCCTACTAAATGCACAAAAGGCAATTCTCTTCTAGAAAAGCATTGCATATGCAAAAAACAGTACACTCTAAAAATGCTGGGTTGTTTTAACCCAACTTTGAGTCAAATATGGACAAACCCAAATGTTGGGTTAAACATGTAATTAAAAAATTTAACCCAACGGCTGGGTTTGTCCATATTTGACCCAAAGTTGGGTTAAAAGGACCCAGCATTTTTTAGAGTGTAGTGCAAAATGAAATCACATCGTAACCAATTGTGGGGGGGGGGGGGGGGGGGGGGGGGGGGGGGGGGGGGGGCATAACATTAAAATAAAAACAATAATATATGTACATGTTTTTTTTTTATCAGAATACATATAAAACAACTTTTTGGGGTATAAAGTACAAAATATATCTTTATGAATAAATTATATGACGTTTTATAGCACCTTAAAGCATTCCATCTAGTTTGTTTTGTGTTAAATAACACAACATTTAAAATAAAATGATACATTTACATTAAACGTATTTAAAAAGTCCTTAACCATTATTCGTATGTGTACACACACACACACACACACACACACACACACACACACACACACACACGCTTATTCATTGTAAGTTCCAGAGCTCAAACAGAAATTACCCTCATCATGACACACAAGCTCTTCCCGAGTTCTTCAATTTCTCATTTGCATATTAAAGCAAGAATTCCCCGCCTCAGTTAAAGACATTAACATACAATTTACAAGAGCGGAGCCACGGCTTCATAACAAAACACCAAATATTCCAGACATGTGTTTTGTTCTAAGTGCAAGACACTGGCCTTTCAATGATCAAACGCTTTGCAAATAAACCTTATTCATTTAAATGAAATTTCATAATCCTTTTTTAATGAAAGGCATGTTTAAAGAGGCATAAACGCACACGGTCTGTTGATTACATGGAGCTTTTTTTTTCTTGCTCTGTCCTTCTTTTTAAATCTGTTTACCTGAGAAAAACGAACAAGGGAACACATAAAAGAAGCCACTTTGCAAAACACTCCAACCTCTTGGAACATATCAATACTTTGATTTTTCTTCAAGGCTGAGAGATGCTCATATAGGGAGGAGAAATCCATATCAACATTGACTAGACCGGTTAATTACATTAGAGGCCATCTTGAGCCTGTTGGTGATGGGTCATCAAATTGCATGCAAACAAAACAAAAAAAGGTCAAAAGCATATTGTTATCAAACTGTGAAAGAGCTGTTGCGTCAGTGTCTGATTAAAAGAACTGCTGAGAAGTAGAAAAAGCACACACAAAATGCCCCCAATTGTGATATAAGATCGCACAAAACAACACACAATTGTCTTTCTTTTGGCTTTATTCCCTCTAAAGTGAGGCACTTTCCATAAAAAAAGGTTCTCCATTTTAAGATATCAGAGGCACAAATTCTGCATTTTACTGAACTTTTAGATACGTTACATAATCTTGTGACACAACATTAACCTAGAACGAAAAAAAGCTAGTTTTAAACATCATCGCTGACCTCTTCGATCACCTCTAACCATTCACGTACAAAAATCTCATAATAATCACTTATTATAATCAAAATTACAAACTTACAAACGTTTGTATATATACACTCTAAAAAATACTTGGTTGTTTCAACCCAAATTTGGGTCAAATATGGACAAACCCAAATGTTGGGTTAAAAATGTACTTGAAAAAATTACAGTTGAAAGTGAAAGTTGAAGTTGGGTTAAAATTTTAAATTACATTTTTAACCCAACATTTGGGTTTGTCCATATTTGACCCAAATTTGGGTTGAAACAACAGCATTTTCGTGTATATATATATATATATATATGTGATATAACCCTGCGATTTTCAGATATGATTTCCTCCCTGTCACTTAAAAAAAATACCTTCAACTTTTTCATTTTATGAATTTCAGCTATTTATTTTTGATGTTACTTAAATGTTTCTTGCAAGAAACCCAATCACAAAAATTAGGGTTTTAAACTGTAACCGGATATGTGTAACACTTGGGAAAAATGGCAAAATTCAGAATTTTATTGCTGTCAGAACTATTGGATGTTACATAAATATTTATCAAACATAAATTAAGTAAGCATGAAAAATAGCCGTTTTAAAAATACCCTTTGGTCAGTGTCACTTTGACCCTCTCATTGAAAACCATAAAAAACAAACAATACTCATAATTGTTTTAATGTATATAATTATATAATTAGATTTGAAATATATTTAATGTTAACTGCTAGAAAACACACAAATCAGGGTTTATGTGTCCAACACTTTGGTAACAACAACAACAACAACAACAAGAAGAAAAAAGTTCATATAAAATGTAGTTTGACGGTCGACATTTTGTGAAGGTTAAGCTCCTCCTTTCACTGTCCGTTTGTTACAAAACAGTCAGGCCTGATTTTCTGCCTTATTTATGGAAAGTGCCTGCAGTGTTTCCTCAAGGACACCTTTTCTAGATGTGTTTACGTCAGGATGCCATGCATCTGAATATATGCTTTCTTTAAGCAGCTGTGAAGGTACTTCTGCATTTTGGGGGGCACTTTACGACCCCGTTTAAAGGCTGACATCTCAAACACAGGAAGGAAGGAACCCAGAAGGGCTTTACAGTATCAAGAGGTCCGCTTTAGCTTCCTTTCTCCTTTTTGAACCGGCCTTTGAAACGCCCAACATTTTCTTTGCTCTTTTCTCAAATGTTTAGGATGAATGAATGCCCTCGTTATGACAAATAAAATCAGGGGGAAAAAAACGCCAATGAATTAGCAGAACATAAGATAAGATCAAATATTTCCAGTTGTTTTGCTGGACTAATGACATTAGGACTTAAAAAAATAGGGGGGAAGAGAAAGAAAGTTGTCTTTTTGAAAGTTGAAAGAAAGAGAAGGAGGGGTTGTCTTTACGTATGGGTGGCTGGGATTAGATCCTGGAAGTCTGCGAGATAATACATCAAAGGAAAAGCAGGAGAGCCCTATGCTGTTCCCACATAGAAATCATCTTTACGCATAATGGCATTTTACAAGGGCCCTGCACTAAGGGTCTCGCAAAAAAAGAGGGGGCTGGGCCACTTCCCTGGTGTAATAAAACAGCCTGTGCCAAACGTTTCATAAGCAATCAAATGGTCCTTATGTGCATTATAAAAGTCTACAAATCACATCCTTTTGTATTGGAAATGCATGCATCTGACACGTCAGACCCAGAGTTACGTGCTCACTCGCGCTCCAAACCGAGAGTAAAACATTTACATATACACAAAGGACGAAGGAAAATTTCATGACGACAGAAATGAGGAGGGCAAAACAAATAAATGGAAGTTCAAAAACAAAACGTGCTGTTTTTTTTTAGGAGTTCCATCTTGTAACTCAGGGTTAATCAGTATCAGTATTTGAAGTGGACATTGTTTTCATGGATACTAGTGACTCATATAGGCAGATGAGAGAATTACACCACACTCATGGAAATAAAGATTGCAGGATTGCAGAACCTTCACAAAAAACAAACCCAGGAGTTTGGTTGTGATTTTGGTGGATGAATCTCACAAAAGCTGTAACAAACATGTCTTGCGGTAATATGAAAATGAATAGAAATAGTAAATTTAATTACGATTTTTTGACACCGTTTCCCATCTCAATTCTGATTATCGTAATGTAAAAAAAAAAATCTCCTTCTCATTTCTGTAAAACTATTTAAAGCACAATGTATTTCTACATCATGAAAATAATGATGAGAATAATGATATAGTTATACATCATTCATATACAATATTCAATGAGAATCACTATTGGTAATCAAAATTTAGAATTGGAAATGTGTGACATTCATCTACCTACAACGAATCCACTGATCTGAAGAACAAATTATTTCATTTCTTTTTTTATTTGCCAAAGAACCATATAGCTTAACTAAATGTTTACAGCGAAAAATAGTTCTTAAGAAGAAAGTGGTTCTTGTCTGAACCTATAGTGAAACAAAATCCATCAAACTTTTAGTTTTACAGAAGCTGTGAAAAACTGGGAGACGCAATGAGAAAAGATGTGGGGTCAGAGTTAATCTTATCCGCCAGGAATCGAAAAGTTGGCATTACGTACTAGAATGGAGACGGTTGGCGGAGAGGGGGTAAAAAATAGGGACATGATGATGACAATCGACAATTAAAGTTTTTACATTACATTTTGATGAAAGATTATGAACACATACCATAATTAATTGTGTCCGATAAGACTACAGGAACATATATTAAAGTCCCAATGAAATCACATTTTTTGGGGCTTTTAGTATGAATATGTTAGTCTTACTGTTATCTCAGACTGATCTCATGAAATGGCGTATGTATGACACGGCAATTCGTATTTCCATTTTTGGCGTGCTATCAACACGCATAATCGCTTTTCAGCGTGTTTATTAACGCCGTTGACTTAACGTTACATTACTGTATATATGAGCTACCCCAACCCCGTCCCTAAACCTACCCGTCAATGGGGTTAATACCATTTATGAGTCTTCCCCTACCATCCTAGGAAAAAATATATCGCTCCCCAGATGTAGATCTACATTTTGCTTCGTTTCGCTCGGACATTTAACGGCGTGTACACGCAAAAGATGACGGTTCGTTTC
The DNA here is from genome assembly GCA_030578255.1 of Tiaroga cobitis. NCBI lineage: Eukaryota > Metazoa > Chordata > Actinopteri > Cypriniformes > Leuciscidae > Tiaroga > Tiaroga cobitis. The sequence continues at coordinate 6,699,266 of CM060613.1, forward strand.
GGCGTGGACATACACGCGGACAGCTCAAAATGCGTATAGATAACACGCCACTTGACTTGAAAGTGGCGTGTATGTTTACGCAAAAGTCATGATGCCATGTTGGTTATCTATAACCTATGTGCCCCAAAACAATGACAACATTCGCATTAAGAAGATTAAGAAGCATTAAGCTTTCAAAACTGCTCTCTAACTTCCACCAATATGGATCAGTGATTTTGATGACATCACTATACACTTCAGTTCTCATCAGATTTTCTGTCCAATCAAATGCTCTCGTATCTGAAGCGTCCCGCCCCTGCATATGAATAGACGCTGAAGCCGCGACTAAAATCAGTCACTTGTTCATATACTATTTTCTACATGGTGAATGCACTATATAGGGGATAGGGAACGATTTCACGTTAGCGTCACATGAACCGCAGCGGGCGCACAGTCTGCTCCGGTCCAAAGAGACGATAGCACAGAGCGGATCATATGTGCGATGACAAAACATATCGGACCCATTTGAATTCCACACAGAATGCTATATTTTAAAACTAAAATGCTATTTATAAACTAAACGCTATTGGCGATTTAAAAAAAGGGGAGGAGCTGTTCAATATGTTCCACCCTGTCTTCCAGTTTCAGTGGAAATTTCGTCAATACTTTGAATAATGCTGCGCGTTTCAAGGCACTTCAGTGGGCCTTTAAGAAAGTCAAAAGGGTCAGTTTTGATTGCATGTTGAATTCATCAAGAGATAAACGCACACAACAGAAGTAATATAAAGTTAAAACAAGCAAAAGAACTGATGACTTAAATACACAAGGAATGATTTCTGGTTAGGTGTGAACTAACCAGAAACGATGACAACTACACAGGCAACACCGTAACAAGGGCTGTGTCTGATATCGCGACCTATTCATAGATGCCACCGTTACTACCAAATAGAACGCCACCATATTTACGACCGATCTCGCCCGGTATGGCCGGCAGACAGCCCATTTGAATGAGAGAGAGAGACAACGATACCTGGAGAAAATTTCAATTTTAGGCTCCGATCCTTATTTGTTACCCCCAGTTTTCAGTTGTCCATTATTATTTGCCCCAGACTTGCCTCATTGAAAGAACATGAAGGGAAGGGAAAAGAGGCGATTGTGACTTTTGTGAACAGTATGTGGTGGGTTACTCTGATCATTGTTGAGTGTCAGTGCTGCTAGTGAGTTGAGAACCGGTTCTAAGTTTTATGAACCATGCTCCTGCTCCAAAGCGATTTTTTGTCCCTCTATAGTCTTATTTGACCGGTAAATAATGTAGACGAACTGCTGCGCGTGTGACAGGGCGCATGTTTAACTTAAGAACAAGCAGAGAGAGAGAGAGAGACCCGGTCGCGCGCGCGCACTCTTTCTCTTCGGAGCCAGGCGAAAGTATAACGTTAAACAAGGCTTCAACGTCTCCTAAGCGCTGTCTTGCTCTCTCTCCCTGGCACATATTAATCAAAATAAATCGACACGATGGTAAAAGGTCGGAAGACCATAGTATCATGTGGAGCATTCGGATATATATTTTCCTGAATTAGCGCTGGGTGTGAATTGTGCTAAATACCTTATCTTCTCTGAAAAACATTCCGCACATTAAAGGGTTAGTTCACCCAAAAATGAAAATTAAGTCATTAATTACTCACCCCCATGCTGTACCAACCCTGTAAGTCCTTCGTTCGTCTTCGGAACACAAATGAAGATATTTATGATTAAATTTGAGAGGTGGATGACAACTACATAGGCTCCCTAATGGAATAACACTTGACGGCCCAGAAAGTCATTAAAGAAAATGTTGAAATATTCCATGTCACAACAGGACTTCAAGAGATTACCACGACGCACGCGCGAGAACTACTGAAGTAGTTGAAGGAGATCGCAATTCTCGCGCATGCGTCGTGGAAATCTCTTGAAGTCTCGTTTCAGGCCTACAAGGAAGAAAAGGAATAGTCGAATAAAGTCGTTATTTTTGTTTTATTTCTGCACAAAAAGTATTCTCGTCGCTTGATAAACTTATAGTTGAGCCACTGTTGTGACATGGAATATTTAAACATTTTCTTCATTGACTTTCTGGGCCGTCAGGTTTCATTCCCTTAGGCAGCCTATGGAGGAGTGATCCAGCTGTCACATTTAATCATAAATATCTTCATTTGTGTTCCGAAGACGAACGAAGGTCTTACGGGGTTGGTACAGCATGGGGGTGAGTAATTAATGACTTAATTTTCATTTTTGGGTGAACTAACCCTTTAAATCTTTGTCGTTATCCGCTCGGCAAAACTCAGAACTTCCTTAAAAACTTCTCCGAAAACTTAAAAAAACTTTTAAGAATGATTTCAGTGCTGTTCCCAGCTGCAGCTAGCCTGGTTAAAACCAGACCATTCTCAGTTGTAACTGAGTTATGGTCTGGCAAAGCGTCATAGACAAATCATTTCCAGAGGGGCGTCACCAACGGACGTCGCGGATAGACCTAAAACCAATCAGAGCGATGAAGGAGATGACGTATGCAGAGCGGCGGCGAAACATCTCCGAGTGTTGTTCTTTGCTCGGTTTTTAACAAAAAGGAAAAGTTAAAATCGCTTAAAACAGACGCGATAGCTGATTCGAACGAGTGATGTTCGACGGCGGCATCCATCTTTGTAATGTAGGCTACAAAATCTGCTTCAAAATCCCAGCGCTGTCGTCATCGTGTAAAGCCCGCCCCAACGTTTCTGATTGGTGCCTCGATTTCGACGGATTGGAAATGGGCTTAAAGGGATAGTTCACTTTGAAATTAATTTTTGATATGTTTTAGCTTACCTCTAGTGCATCCAAGATGTAGGTGTCTTTGTTTCCACAGTATCTTCAATTTTGATAATTTTAGGTAAAACCGTTGTTGTCTGTCAGTCATACAATGGAGGTGAAGGGGGTCCAACTCAAAGAGCAGTCAAAATTAAACATTATTTAATGACTCGTAAATGTAAGTACACATTGATGCCCTAAGACACGAAACGAGTGGTTTTTGTGAGAAAACGAACAGTATTTATATCTTTTTTAGCTCGTGTAAGCATATCCATGTCCAACTGATCTGAGAGCAGGGCGCTTCGGTCTGCGCATGCGTACAGCGTTCGCCGGAATGCCCCGGTTCAGGTTCAAATAAATAAGGTTGTGAAAAAAAATCAACGTTGTCTGTTGGTATATAGAAATCGTCTTCCATTGCGATCCTGTATATCTAAATATGTTTAGATCTTCACAGTGTAAGGTAAAACTTCCGAAATCTCTGCATAAACAATGAGTGACGTAAACACGCGCGAGGGAGCCCTTCCGGGGCATTCCGGCGAACGCTGTACGCATGCGCAGACCGAAGCGCCCTGCTCTCAGATCAGTTGGACATGGATATGCTTACACGAGCTAAAAAAGATATAAATACTGTTCGTTTTCTCACAAAAACCACTCGTTTCGTGTCTTAGGGCATCAATGTGTACTTACATTTACGAGTCATTAAATAATGTTTAATTTTGACTGCTCTTTGAGTTGGACCCCCTTCACCTCCATTGTATGACTGACAGACAACAACGGTTTTACCTAAAATTATCAAAATTGAAGATACTGTGGAAACAAAGACACCTACATCTTGGATGCACTGGAGGTAAGCTAAAACATATCAAAAATTAATTTCAAAGTGAACTATCCCTTTAAATGAGCTCTTTGTCAGACTAACTTTCAGAGCAAATCTAAATTTGCCGGAAGTTGTCTGGGTTTTCCCAGGCTAAGCTGCAGCCACAGCCCGGCCACCTCTATAGGCTACACGATGTGATTGGCCTGACTAGAGTTTGTTTTTTCCAGCTCGCAAGCCAACGGAGAGTGCCTAGACCCCCCTGGCAGCTAACCACGGCCGTTTCTCAATATGCGTTCTTGTTTGTACTTGTGTTCTTGTGGACTTGTGAAACGTCATCAGTACTGTTCCAATCAGGGCTGGACTGGGACTAAAAATCGGCCCGGGCATTTTGGCCTAGACTGGCCCACTACATATAATCATAAACACAACCGATCTTTTCATGCCCCTGAATATGTATACTAACTCCTATTAAAACCACTAATGCCATGTAGCCTAATGAGTGAGTAGGAACCCAGATAGCACAAGTCTATGTGATGTGATATTTACATCTGGAAGACGTATTTTAAAGAGTGTTTGCTCATCTGCAAGACGTCTATTGGACGTTTCCTGTCAGATGTCAAATAGACGTTTAGAAGATGTCAGTTTAACATGCATTCTAAATCATTACATCTTAAAGACATCTTCTAAACATCTATTTGACATCTGACAGGAAACGTCCAATAGACGTCTTGCAGATGAGCAAACACTCTTTAAAATACGTCTTCCAGATGTAAATATCAAATCAAATAGACTTGTGCTATCTGGGAAGTAATAGATAATTAATAGTTAATAGATGAAATAACTACTAATTGTAAAATACAATCGGACTACTCCACAATTATGAATCCTAAAACAAGCTATAAGCTGCATTGGCATTGCAATACCAGTGTTTGACAAAAGATCTTTGGTAAATCTGTGGTGAGTGGACCTCTGTCCCTTTAGGGGGGTTCGGGGGAGCCCCCCGTAAGAAAAAATTGTGCTTTTTAATGTTAAATTCATCAATCTGGTGCACTTTGAGAGTTAAAAATTAAGAGCTCCAACGCAAAATCAGTGTGCAAATTCAACAAAGAAAAACTCAAAACTCTTTTAGCTGTGATATAGTGTCTGTCTGCATCACACTACTACATAATACTAGTTATAATATTAATTCCATGACAGTTGTAGCCATATATTCTCAAAACAAATGCACTGAAAAATAAAAGGAACTTTCATAATTAGTTTTGTACTAATTTCCATGCTTGAAAGAGATAAACACATGATCTTTTATTTTGGCGGAAAACATGGTTTACAAACGCGTCTCATTACAATTCTAATAAAATGCGTAATCGTCAACTATGCCGATGTGTAAATAATGCGTAGCTGGGTGATGGGTTCCTACACTCATCGCCTCAGTGTTCTGAAAGTTGCCTTCTGCTTACCACAGTTCTCTACACTCACTCATTCTCTCCTGATCCTCCTCAGTATCCTCATCTGACACTTGAAGGGCCCGTTTCTTTTTTTCACGCTATTTCTCTGCACATTCCTTGCGTTTCTTCTCTCCATCTCTGGCTATTTTGACAGATACACACTGACACTGCACGCGCGCTCAAAGCCCAAAGCGGAGGAGTTTAAAAATGTGATTGGACCAGCCCAGTGCCAATCAAGAAAATAACCAATGGGCCGCTGATCTACGTGTTTCATGGGCCGGTCTGTAAAAAAAAAAAAAAAAAAAACCTACGCTGTACGCTGACTTTTTTTGTCCAATGCATTACACCAGCCTGGTCTCATTGTTAATACATAAGTATTAATACGTTTTTTTTCAAAGACAGAAAACGTACTTTTTGTACGTTTCATAGATCCTGAAACGCATAATATGGACGTATCTGCAACATTTAAACGTAACATAGTTACGTTTTTTCAGCTACAAAACGTTAACTGTTTACGTATATTTCATATCTGTATAATTTCCCTTTTACCATTTTATAGATAAATGTGAGATCCCTCAACCCTACTTCTAAACCTAAACATACCCATTTTATACAGAATATAAAAAGGATAAAACGTAATGGGCAGAGGTGTGTAGGGAAATGGCAGTTTTATTAACAATATAGCATTAAAATATATTTTGAGCCACTAATCCTACTCCTAATTTACCCCTAAACCTACCCATAACCATTCCTTAAAACTACGTAGGCTAACGTTACAATTATGAAGAAAAACATAACAGACAGACAATTAATCACAATAATTTATTTATTGCGAAAATGTCAAAACCGGTACCAAAAGTCGTTCACATCATGTGTTGCAGTCGCAGACGCAGTCCTCTCTGAGTAGAATTTAAATTATTAATCCATGAAAATGTTAATCCGGTTTCGGCTCGCACTGTGAAGGCGCGCGCGCTTCTTCATTTCAAATGCAATTTGTGACGAAGCAGGCGAGAGGGCGAGAGCCAATGAGCGTTTGATATCCCTGCCGTAAAACATGTCGTAACGCTTCTTCAGGGCGCATTTTTTGAATTTGAATTCATCACGAGCGCGGGATTTGACGTTTACGGTCGGTGATGAGAATGGAGATGAAAATCGCTGGATAAAGGGCTGAATTTGGATCTGTTTCTTGCAAACATATGGATTCTAAAGATTTGGATTACATCAAGCTAATAAAATGTATGTCTTTTGTGAATTTATGTTGTGTTTTGGTGTATTATGGTTCTATAGGAGAAAACGCATTTTGTGTCTCACGGTAAATAAACTATATTACAAAATGGTTAAAAAATTAAGAAGGTAACGTTAATGTTATTTTAAAGGGTTTAAAGTGTAGTCTTGTTTAACACAATGTAAGTTAACTTAGGCTAATCCTCTGAAACGAGTTTGCAGCAGAAGGCACGAACAGAGTGAAATATTATTTCTTAAATGAGTAAACTGCTTTTAATAAATGCGACTGAAAACGTAATTGATAAGACAGTTGAAAGCAATAGAGTCAAAACATTAATGCCACGATTTTAATAAGCATAAATAGGAACAGGTACAAATGTGTACGTCGGTAGAGTCCATACGTAAATAATTTACGTTTTTGTGCTGTCAATACGTAAATAATTTACGTTTTAGTGCTGTAAATACGTCAGTATTATACGTTTCTGAATGTACAAAACGTAAGTAAATGTACGTGTGGTAGAACTACACTTAACGTAAAATACACACGTATTCTCATGAGATCACGTTGATTACACATACCGGCACAAAGATCCCAGCGCCGCCAATTAAGCAAAACTAAAAGAATGGGCCGCCGATGTACGAGTATTATGGGCCGTTTAGACAAAAATTGTTTTTATATTTTTTTTAAAGAATGATCTGTACCGGCCCAAAAAGCACGTCGGCCCACCGGGCAAATGCCCGGTATGCCCGATGGCCAGTCCAGCCCTGGTTCCAATTCAAAGTTCACATCTAGCCAAGTCCAGTTCAAATCCCCGTATGAGTTCTTGATCCGCCCCGTTTACCGAGGATGCATCGAGGACTTGTGAGGACTTGAGACAGCCAGGTATCCCAGAATGCATCTCGCACCAACCAGCAAGCATCAATAGCAGAGGAGAGAACCCGCATAATATCAAAATACTACTGTTATTGTGTCATGAAATGTAATTTTAAGAGTGTTTCAGGCGAGAATGTGGTTGTTTAAATCTCAAATCTGTGGTTTATTTCTAAAGATAGCGCCTATTTGAAAAATGTATCTGACGTTTTCGGAGTTGTGACATCCAAGCGCTCACCGGGCACTCAGCGAGATCAACCCCGACTGGAACAGCTTTTCCTCGGCTAGTGCTTGTGACGTTTGCCGCTGGCTCTGATGTCTCTAGTCTAGTGGATAAACTTGACGCATAATTCGTCTTGTGTATAAGTCAATCTTTGGTCTCATTAAACTATAGTTTGTTGCATGGCAAAAAAAAAAAATCGTTTTGAGGGAAAAGTGAAGTTTCATAACTTTATATTAGGCTATACTTTAACTTTGTAGCCTATTAGAGAGCTTATTATGTTTGAATTGTTTGCCTTATTTCTCATTGTAGCTTCTATACCTTTTAGGCTAGATATTATTGATCATTAAAACTGACATTTAAAAAAAAAGAGACAGGGTTGTGTAATTTATATATATATATGTGTGTGTGTGTGTGATATTGACTATATGTACAATAAAATGACACAACCCTGTCTCTGTTTGTTAAATGTCAAGAAAAATCAATGTTTCATATTTTTTAAATGAAAATAAAAAGATTATGTTCATTTTGTTATAAATATATGCAGAGAAGATAATCAATGTGCACGCGTTGAACCTGAACCACATGGCCATTAGGCTAATCTATGTTTAAGATTTTTTTTAATGAAAAGAGGCAGAGTGGTGTTTTATAACATATTTCGTTTTATTGTTGACGAAGAGGCAGAGTTGTAGCATATTTCGTTTTGTTGTTGCCTAAAATATACATAAAGAGATAGCCTAGGAGCCTGAGCGTGCTGAGTGACGCGATCAAGAACGCTCTGTTCCATTTGCAGAAGACTTGCTTTCTTCTATCCTTTTCTTTCTACGTCTTTCTTCTATCCTTTTCTTTTGGTATAGAATAAAATACCAGTTCAGGGTTCCTCTTTCGGCTGTTGTTGCAGCCAACTGCACAACATATTGCATCAGGCATTCCTGAGACCGTCGGTCGTAAAGATGGCGGCGCAAAGCTACAGTGACGTCATGTGACCCGAACGAATACCCTTAAATATGGCACTATTTAAGGGGAAAGCCATTTGTGTCCGAAATCATATTGGACATCAAGTGCATTTATTGAATCCCACAATGGACCGCAATAACGAGTGTACAACTGATGTACGCTCAATGGCTGGAGAATACCCACAATGCACTGCGAGGGTGGCGCGCTGAATGAATTCCCACGTCTGACCAGAAGATGGCGCCCGCAGCTGAATCATCCATCCATCCATTTTCCAAACCGCTGGTCCAATGTGGCTACAGCGTAATATCATACAGGTATAAAATCCTTTTTTAATTGTTTAATAAATTGTTTTGAGGTTTATATAAGCTAGCTTCCATAGAGTTCAAGATAAATCTTTTCATTTCTACTGGAGCTAGTTTGCTAAGTTTCAAATGATTATTAAAAAGCAAGAACAAACTATGCAAAAGCGGCAGCCCTTCCGGCGCACTGAGTGTCTGAATTCCCTCACTCGTTCTCATTCACTCCCTCAAGTGAACTATATTAGTGGACTAATAGGGGTTAGTGAGTGAGGAAATGGGGGCGATTTCAGACACAGCCAATGAAAACCAAACTAGAAACAGAACAAGACAATGAAACTAAACATGACTGTAAGGCCTCAGACACAGCGGATTTTCCAGATATCTGCTCAAACTGTACACACTACACAGCACAGCTTCATGGGGCGCTGGATAGTCAAAACATGGCACGTCTGACAGCGTTTGGCTTTTCTTCTGTTTGAACATCATTCATACGGAGTCACAGAGTGTTTTCTTCCGAGGAGAGCAAGAGAGAGTGCGGTCAGTACTGAGCTGCTAAATCTATTAGCACTGACGGAAAAATCAATGTGCTCTTGTCCCTGTGAGACTCCCACTCAGATGTAGCCTTCACTTCCATGCAAACACACGGCTGTCTGAAGAATGCAGCGGGGGACAGTGACAATGAGGTCGCCAAATATTGACTTCTGTCCAGTGGAGAGCTCATGCTTTTAGAAATATGAGGAAAGTGACATCAGGTCAGAGAGACTCAAAGAGAGTCTCTCTTTTTAGAGACTCAATTACTGTGACAGAGATCACATACTGGCAAATAACCAATCCAGATAACTTATGAAATCACTGTACAATTATAAAGTTATACTTATTAACAGCAAAAAAAAAAAAAAAAAAAAAAAAAAAACACATTCAGTTAATATTCATTATTTTACTGTAATTTATTCATAATATTATGAAAAATCACACATTTAGCCTATCAACACTCGTCAAAGGCTGCTGGAATTTATTTCATGTGAGGCAATCTTGCTGTTATGAAATCACTGATGATTATAAAGTTAAAGGGAAAGTTCACCCAAACATGAAAATTCTGACATAATTTACTCGCCCTCATGTTGTTCCTAAGACTCGTTCATCTTCGGAACACACATGAAGATCTTTTGATGAAATCTGAGAACTTTCTGTCCCTCCGTGGGCAACTAACGCTACGCAACTACCACTTTGATGAACTTTTTGAAGTGTCAAAGTGGTAGTAGAGATGAACGAAAGCCTTACGGGTTTAGAACATGAGGGTGAGACAATTAATGAAAGGATTTTTGGGTGAACTATCCCTTTAACTGCAAACGTAATTCAAAGACTCGATGTCAACAAATCAAATCGATCCGAATCTTTATCGACGACACCCAAGGAGAGCAAGTGGATTTAAGTGTGGTGACTTTTATTGTCAAGAAAACACTGTAGAATTATACAGTTAATAACTAAAATAAGTATAAAAAATATTAATTTCGAAGAACTGAATTAATCTACCGACGCACAACCAGCGGTGAAAATGGTTTCCACGACGAAAGCATTTTCCCTAACGTACATTCAAGCAGTTCTGGTAACGTTATAGCAACCAAGAGGATATTAGTCATAAGTAAAATATGAAATGTGATTGTTGTAGAAAACCGGTGCAAACAGGTGCTCTCCAGCTCACCCATCCACTGAGAGGAAGAGGTCACGGGCTTTATCTGGTTGGATTAGCTGAGCGTGAGCTTGTGGCGGGGAAAATGGCCTGATATGAGACTGGTGGTCAGACATATGCACGCACAGGCAAAATGCAGCACTCATATTTCATGCGTCTCCATCTGCATCTCTACAACTGCCTGAAAGATCTTATCTCGCAACTGTCACTGCAGGAAACGTGATAGTTCGCATGCGTATGTAGGCATTGGTTTAAACTGCTACAAGGTGGATATCAGCTACTGGCGCGAAATCAAAGATCATACGAGTGTAATTTCTGCATGTTGAACTTTTATTTCCTAAATTACACTGAACACATGAGATAAGAGATGACTGATGATCCTTACCGAGATCTCTGGCTTTACAATATAGCAGTTTGAAGGTTGCACTGACATCTAAAGGCAAGAAAAGTTTTTGCTCGTTAAAACAATTGAATCTCGTCGCAAACAATGTACAAGCTAAACTATTCTTCTATTCCCATTGTGAAATTCAGCTTGTTCCTTTACCAAATGGGAATAAACCTGTAAAACGCCACCGCTTAGTACACTGGCTTTGACAAGAATTAAATTGACTAATTATCATGATGAGTCATAACAAGAATACAACATATGGAGGGATTTTTTTGTGACAAAAATCCCTAGAGATTAGATGCACACTATTTGAAAACTAGGCAACACTTTATAAGGAGGTTCACATGTTGTTAACTACATTACTTAACATGAACTACATACTATTAATAATAATTAATAACATTAATCTTAAGTCAACTCACAAGTTGAGTAGCCAATTGAAATGAATGCACTGAAACTAATGTGAACAATGAATTGTATTTTTATTCACCAACATTGCTTTTAAAAATATTGCTCATAGTTCATGTTAGATAATGCATTATCTAATGTTTACAAATGAGACCCTGTTGTAAAGTGTTGCCTGAAAAATAAGTAGTTATTTAACAAACTTTTCTTACGACTTATTTCACAACACAAGCAACCCATTTAAGCTTGAGTAGCTAACATTCGAAAGTTTGGTGTCAAATGGATTTTAAAATGTTTTCGAAAGATGTCTCTTATGCGCACCAATACTGTAATTATTTGCAATTCCAGTGAATTTTCAGCATCATTACTTCAGTGTCACATGATCCTTCAGAAATCACTCTAATATGCTGATTTGATGATCAAAAAACATTATTATAAATGTCGAAACAGTTGTGCTACTTCATATTTTTGTGGATACCATGATTAAAAAAAATGTCAGGGTTCTTTCATGAATAGAAGGTTCAAAAGAATAGCATGCATTTGAAATATAAATCTCTTGTAACATTATAAATGTCTTTACTCTCACTTTTGATCAATTTAACTCATCCTTGTGGAATAAAATGTGTTCTTTCTTTCTTTATTTTTTCTTCTTTTCCTTACTGACTCCAAACTTTTGAATGACTTGTTTCTTGAAGGGTTACTTTTTTGGTTACCAGAGCAGTATTAAACACTAACCACCTGAAAAAAGGAAAATACACAAAAACACAACTTAAAAGGTAAAAGCAAGTCAGAAACTGAAAAAGAAGAATGTTTATTTTAGCCTACTGTAGAAGAGATTTGTCCACATTTGATTTGATGGATAACTTGAAAATAAAACTATGACACCCTGATCCATCATGGCAACCTCTATATGTTACATCATGTCAGAATGATCCAGAATCTCCATAACACATTTTCAACTGGTAAGATCAATTCACGTCTTTGTCAAACTCATAAATATAAGTTATAAACTGTTAATTTTATGAAAGCTCTGATTTCCACCAAAATGGCAGTGGCTATGCTTTCTTTGTATTTCAATGTGAATTAAAGAAAGTAGTGATGAAGTATTTTGTTGTCATTACCAACAAACTTGCGCATTGACTTATTTCCATGAACACCTCAGAGCCGAACGTCCAAGTTGCCATCTTATAAATACAGGAATTCCAACACAATGTGAATGAAGCATTAGTTGGATAAAGAAACATGAAATTAGCAATAATATTATGAAATTAATATTGTGATATCACAGTGACATCCCATGATTTGCATAACTACGAATCACTGATGTCCACTGTGCTGGAGTCTGAAAATATATGGTGGGGAGACAGAGAGTACTTAATAGCCTGCTGGTCTTGTGTTGAAATCGACAGAGGGAGACTTTGAACAAGAATGGTCCCCGGTGAACCAATATCTAAACTGTCTTCAGGCATAGCGTCCTCTGAGTGCTTGGACATGTCCTGAGAAGAGGTGCCGTCAATGTTCAGTGGTTCCTTTGTGGCGGCAATCGACGGATTGGCCTCCGTTACCACCGTAACCTCAGTCCCGCCCTCCTGGATGAGCTTGTGGAGGCTTTCCAGGTCAGAGCAGGACGTGATGAAGGTGTGTGTGCCATCGGAAGCTGATGCAGAACAGGAGGCGATGAAGTTTTGAGTGCTGGTCTGAGGGGCGGTTTCACCGGGACTGATTTGAGTGAGTAAAACCGTCTGGTGCCCGAGGCCGCCTTCTGGTGGTAGCATATTGACGTGCTGTATTACAGGGTTCAAAAGCACGTCGTGATCATCCGAACCGAGCAAAACTGCTCCCGCCTTTGCAGAGGAAGCCTGAACAAAAGTAGCCTCTGGTCCTAAAGAGGGCGCCACAATGATCTTAAGATGCGTTGCGCTGTAGGAAGACGGCGAATCGGCTGCAATAGGGGCAAATCCTGCATTTTCTACGCGTTGTTTGGTAACAGTTTGTGATTCTTGATTATGACTTTGTTGTTGTGCGTTACTGTTATGCTGCCTCTTGTGGCTGCGAAGAGAATCCTCCCTGACGAACGAAGCCTCGCACAAGTCGCAACGGAACGCCCGCGTTGCCTCCAGTCTCGCCCGGTAGCGTGAGCTAATAGGTTTGGGAGGCTCCTCCCCTGTCCCTCCCTTACCCCGCCTGTCCGGTTTATCCGCATGACACTTCCTCCTGTGAATTAACAAATTACTGCGCTGCTTACTAGCAAACGAACAGTGCTCGCATTTAAACGGCCGTTCGTCCGAGTGCACGCGCTCGTGGATCTTGAGAGCCCCCTTGCTGGAGCAGGAGTAACTGCACTCGCCGCACTGCAAAGGCTGGGCCGGCTGGTGCTGGCGGGAATGGTGTCGCAGGATGGCTTTGGTGGAGCACTGGAAGTCGCACTTTGAGCAGCGGAAGGAGTCGGAGGCGCTGTGCTTCAGCTGTACATGCGATTTTAAATTGGCCTTCATGGCACAGCGATACTCACAGAGATCACACTTATAAGGCTTCTCGCCGGAGTGAACCCGGCTGTGACGCTTCAGGTCGGAGTTGATCTTGAATTTGGCGTCGCACAGGTTGCACTGGAACGGGGCGTCACCTGAGGAGGAAGCATCCAGACATGTGAACTGAACACTAACACAATTTTTACTACCAGTTCTGATAATTCACAAAAAAGGAATACTATTTAGGGGCTTTCGCACTGGGTAGTTATAGGAACTAGACACCAGGGTGGTTCTTCGAGAACTAAACCTGGGTGCATTCGCACCACCAGTATCCACCTTATTTTTCATGTAAAAGTGTGCGTGGCCATTTGTAAATTTAATGTGTCTGGCTTCCAGTGTCATCCGCTTCCAGTTATTTTAGCTGTACAAAAAAGCTTGTTATTCTGTTTGATATTGCAACTGGTATTTATTACCCTATTATTTTAATGAAGTGGCTTCATTATAAACATGCTGGTTTGTAGCGCAAACGGTTTTACCATTTACAGCAGTTTGTTATTCTTCTAGTTATTTCCCTATAGCGGCTAATGAAGCGGAAGTCTAGCGGAGAACGCTAGAGCCTGAGCATACAGCGCTCCCATTATCTGTCTTTAGTTTACAATCTGTTTAACAGGCCTGTCTAATACGTTATTACATAGAATTGTTATTCAAAGAAAGTGGACAGTATATGAGAAAGTATTAGCGTTTGCCGTGTGGTTGATGTCCAGTGTTGCTAGCTGAGCAGAAATACATAATCATGTTTCGCTTGGGCCCCTCAAAGTTGCATTGGATTTTCTCCTCAGCGTAAAGGTTGAGAGGTCCATCTATCACTGTTTTCTATGTTCGTACAGTTAGTTTCTGTAGTAAATATTCAGGCTATAAACTGTGTTTGTTCACGGATTTAAAAAAATGTTGGGTGCCGGTGTTTTCGCATGCATTCAGCCAATCAGTGTATACTTACGTCACTGGTAGTTCCTATAGAGTGGTGCAGGTTACGCGGAAGTGAGTTACATTTTAGTACTTCCGGTTCCATCGTCCCGAAGTCAATGGGTTTTTTGAATGGGATTTTGGTTAAATGGCTGAAATAAGGTCTGTGGTGAACACAAGCTCAAGACACTTTCACGTTTTATTCTACGACATAAAATACATCAGTATGACCCCACTTGTGATTTTTTTTACAGGGTATCTGCACACTTTTTAAAGTCAAATTTAAGGCTTTTTAAGACCCTTTTAAGACCTGAAGAAATCAAAATTAATACCTTACATTAGGGGTGCGCAATATTGACAAAAATATGTCTCAATATTTTCAAAGTTTTGTTGATGATAATTAGATGATATTTAACTGATTGTGTTTGTGTAATGGTACCATGGCTGGTTTAGGCCTGTTGTTGACAGCTGATTCACGAAGATATTCATATTTTTCATATTCTATGCAGTGGTCAGTTCACAGCAGTGAAAGAAATTAAAATTTTTTATTAAAGGGCAATATTTGTAACCTTAAATTGAGTTCCAGGGGCATTTTCACCCATATATGGACTTTTTTTTTTACTTAGAGGTATGCATCACCTTTTATGTCAAATTCTAACATTCAAATTAAATTATATTAGAATAATAACACAATAACACTGTTACCAGTTAAATTAAATCATTAAATCAAAATCCATCTTTGCAGTGCAGAGGAGACACAGAAGCAGCATCAGAACTGGCATTAATATATTTATACTCCATTTACAATTGCATGAATAAAGCTATGATATATTCAATTCTTTCAATTCTTAATTCAATATTTAAATATGAACTGATTTCTAATTGTAACATTTTAATTACAGGGTTTAAATGTGAAACTAAAACCGCCAGTAGGTGGCGGCAAGTCACTGTCTCAGGGAGTCATTCATTCATTCAACCGATTTGTTCAAACGGCTGATTCATTCAGGAACTGCAAGTGATTGTTCATTGAATCGCTAAAATGATTCGTTCAAAACGCGGATTTCAGTCAAGAAATCATCGTTGTCTTTTGCATTGAGACTCTGCTACGGTTTCATTTTGAAATTCTCGCCAGCGAAATAAAGGGAAAACAAACAATATTGTTTATAAAATGTAACAATGTTAATTTAACTGTTATATAAAATAAATATCATATTTGCTATTGTGCACGGGAAAACAGCCCTCTTGCTGATGTAATATTGTATGATAACAACATATGATATATAAAATACAAAAACTTTATACGTCTATTAGTGAACATACCTATAACTGCACTGACACATCACGCAGTGAAAGCAAGCATGAGAGACAAATGCGATGTCAGCTCGCAGTGCGCCCTCGTACATAGTTGAGTAAAACAATGTTTACAATATCATAATAGACAATACACATCACACACCACTACGCACATAAAGAATGAACTTACAATTGAACTGAAATTAACCAGCTTTCTTCTCCTCTCCTTCTGTTCCGCGTGCAGGAGACAGACGTAATGCTGGCGCGAATGTGACGCGCAATGTCACGTGAACGAGCAAATCCACAAAGAACGAATAATAAATAAAAAAGTACGCTAATTAGATAGTTTTAATTTGGAAAACATTTAGATATGTCTAACTCAAATTGCCATCGAAAATTTAAGACCTTTCATAAGTAAAACTAAGACTTTTTAAGGCCATAAATTTTCAAAATCTAATTTAAGACTTTTTAAGGACCCGCGGACACCCTGTTTTAAAGCTGTTACATGTCTTGAAAAAGGCGGTTGCAAACAAGTGGCTAAATGGGACTACAGAGGAAAAGGTAAACTCTGTCTGCATTTACAGCCTCATTGTGTTTATAATTGTGGTCTTACAAACTATTCTAACTCAAACGTTCTGGGAAAATATTTTAAGATAAAAACTGAAATAGTTGTCGGAAGCTTAGTGATGATGACGTTGAAGTTGCGCGACCGTGGCCTTGTTTTTAGCGATAATCAAAAAGCCTATGGAAAAATCATAGACAGTAAAAGAAATGGACAGAGCGATCTCATTGGAACTCAGTTGAGACAGTTGAAGCCCACTTTTAGCGATTTTTGAGCACTTCCGTTCCTGACGCGCAGACTCAGACCGACTCAAACTAAGCTTGATGACGTGAGCAACCTGTCTGACAGACGTTAATCTTCTAGTAGCTGTGCGTGAAAATTGCCAACGTTAATCTTGCAGAGACGGGGAACTTGAGCAAAGAGTTCTTTGGCGTGAGTGAGCAGGAGTAAGTATTCCGTTGCTTTTATGGACTCATTATCTATGGGCTTCTCCCTTGACGGGACGTCCCCCGATTGCCTGCGAGCTTCTCCTCCTGTCTGTACGGTAATTTCTGTACAGCGCAACAGAGAGTCGAGTGGTTATGACGCAATCGTTAGCCTATTTTTACCAAAACTGTTTCTACGGGGCCATAATGTAACATAGAAGGTAATGGAGCCCTTTATACATTGTCGTGTTTCTTTAGAAATAAATAATGGACAAATGGAGTCTTTAAACGCCTCAGATGTAAAGTTATTCGCTGTCAAAGTGACGCCAAAATGAATGGAAATGCTAACGCAAGTGAAGTTCTGCTACAAGATGGCGGCACCCGGCCGACTTCAACTTCCGGTCGATGGATTACCCCCTTGGGAAAAATCCTAGGGATTCATAAATTTTGGGGCATCTCGCCCGGGGGGCGGGGTTACGTCCTGCGTCACATCTCTCATGCGGGTTCTCGTCGACCAGGGTCAGCGCGCGTAGACAGACGAGAAAATTCGCGACATTTAAAAATAGGCCTAGTACTGTTATTGTGTCACGATGTCGTTTTAATAGTTTTTCAGTCGACAATGTAGTTGTTAAAAGGTCAAATCTGTGGTTTATTTATAAAGATAGCGCCTATTTAAAAAATTGATCTGACGTTTTCGGAGTTGTGATATCCAGTCTTTCACCGGGCGCTCAGCGCTCATGTACCCCGCCGAGATCAGCCGTACCTCGGCCAGTGCTTCTGACGTTTGCCGCTGGCTGTGATGTCTCTCGTTTAGTGGTTAAACATGAGATATAATTCATCTTGTGTCTATAACGGGCGATCTTTGGTCTCATTAATCTATCATTTGTTCCCTGGCAAATCGTTTTGGCTGAGGGCAAAGTGAAGTTTCATAATTTTATATTTTGGCTATTTTAACTTTGTATCCTGCTGTATGTTTGTCTGAATCGTTTACTTTATTTCTTGTCTTGTATAACTTCTTATACCTTTTAGGCTACTTATACTGTTATAGTGTCTATTACTGATCAATAAAACTAAAATTTAACAAAAATAGACAGGGTTGTGTCATTTTATTTTATATAGCCTGTATTTTATATAGCCTTTTCATTACAATTTGATTTGCTGTATACTGTTTGTTTATTTTATTGACTAAACTATTTACTATTACTTTTCACTTTATCTTATATTTACTATTTGCGTTGCACTGTAGTTGTACCATATCATATCTAAGGATCCATCACATGCTAGGGCTTCACCCATCTCTGGCAATACACACAAGGGCTGCTTTGTAAATAGGTGTTTCTTTTTCTTTTTTGTTTCTTTCTTTTTTTGTGTGTGTTTATTTTGTATGATTACTTCACCCATGTATTTGTACTCTGCTAACTAATGCTGATCCATGTGTTGTTGATAAGGGGGTGGGGGGTTAAGGGAAAATTTGACAAATGCTGTTTATATTTCCCTGTTGAAAACATTGCATTACAAAAAAAAAAATATATATTGTGTATTATAATAGCAGTATTGAGTCTAATTAGTCGTTACTGCTTGAATCACCTAAAGAAGAAACATGAACTGGTTAACTGGAGTTTACTTTTCTGCAATACAATAAGTAGGCCTAACTTTATCGAGGTAAAAGTTTCCCCGCTGTCACCAGACGTAGGTCTATGAGTGGAGAGAAGAGTGACAAAATCACGGCAGGGCTGTGCAAACAAAGTAGGCTATCTGTCTAGCATTGCCATGTCAGTGTATTGATTGATTCATTGTCCCTTCATAGTTTGTAAGAGACATTTCAGGTTGGATGTATTTAATAAACTGAGCGAAGCCAATTCATCTGTTAATATGAAACGCGACTTGGCCATTGTAAGGCTACAGCACATCTTGTACAACTTAAACCCATGGTAGTTAAGTAACGATAAACAAACTGAAAGACCGCAATTCCTGATTTCGCTTTCGTTCACTAAACAAAGACTATGGAAATTAAACATCACTTTTTCATCAAAGAACGTGTTGTAAAAAACATAACTTATTAGATTTAAGACCTAGGTTTTTCTAGCTAGTTCTGTGCCTGCCTGTGTGCGATATGGTGCGCGCTGACCCTGGTCGACGAGAACCCGCATGAGAGATGTGACGCAGGACGTAACCCCGCCCCCCGGGCGAGATGCCCCAAAATTTATGAATCCCAAAATCCTATTGGGTTTTTGTCGAGGGAATCAGTGTGATCCTTATTGCCTGTCGGCCAACAAAGTGACGTCATACCTCCACCTCTCTATTGTGCAGGCTTAGACCCTACTCTGAAGTAAGATAATTTAGTTTCCCCAAAAGACGTTCCTAGAACTAAAATCGTTCCCAGTTCCTGAGGTGCGAACACGCCAAAAGGTGGGTACTTCCGCCATTAGTTCTAGGAACTATGAAAAGGTTCCTCCGGTGCGAAAGCCCCCTTTGTTACCAACATACTAATCAAGCAAAATAAAAAGTGCAATTTTTGTTATGAACAAGGCTGTTTAAAAAAAAAAAAAAAACGATACTATTTTGACATTTTATAAAATTATTTTGGAAAAACACCAGTAATTATATGATTTATTTTGTGTGTTCTCAAACAAGAAACAGGAAAACAGTTTTATCTCATTAATCTTCAAGTTTCACATGCAAGTGTAAATTCTCAAATATCAGTAGTTCCTGGAAATTGTCTGTGTGGCTGAAAACAGCAAAAACAATTTCTAGAAAAACACTTGATTTTTGTGGTAGTTTTAAAGATTTTAGTTGATCTGGGTTGTTTTTCTATTTATAACTTATATATATATATATATATATATATATATATATATATATATATATATATATATATATATATATATTTATACACATACACTGTATATAATGCATTATATTTACACTCAACCTTAAAAGGTTTGATTTCTCTCAATTCTCATCAAGGCTGCTTTTATTTTTATTTGATGAAAATACAATAAACACTAATACTAAGAGTTATTACAACTTAAAACATTTTTTTATAACTTTTGTATTATAATAAAAGGTAATATATTCATGTGATGGAAAAGCTGAATTTTCAGCATCATTACAGGCATTTCAGTCTTCAGCGTCACATGATCCTTAAGAAATCATTCTAATACGCGGATAGGCTGCTCAACCAACATTTCCGATATTTATCAATGTTGAAAACAGTTGTGCTGCTTCATATTTTTGTGAAAAGTTCAAAAGAACAGCATTTATTTGAAATAGTAATCTTTTGTAACATTGCAAATGTTTATACTTCCTCTTATGATCAATTTAATGCATCCTTGCTGAATAAAAGTGTCAATTTCTTTATAAAGAAATAAACATCTTACTAACCCCAAACTTGAATGTAACTGGCATAATCCCCAGCTGTCCTCACCTGTGTGGGATCGGAGGTGAACGGTCAGCTGGCTGGAGTTGCGACTGGCGTAGGGGCATATCTGACACTTAAAGGGTCTCTCGTCGTAGTGGATACGGAGATGCTTCTTCAGGCTACTGCTGTCGGCCGCCGCGTACGGACAGTGCTTACACTTGTGTGGTTTCTCTCCCGTGTGCAAGCGGCTGTGGAGATTCAGCTTATCGCGACGACTGAAACGTTTATGACACAGTTCACACTCGAAAGGCCTCTCGCCTGTAGAAAGGAGACAGATCTCAGCACTTTAATGCTCATTTGGCATCATTTTGATAATGTCAGATAAGTGTAAGATGAAAACACAGAATGGAAATGACTTACCAGTATGTGTTAACATGTGTCTCTCCATGTCTTTTTGGCCATACTGAGTTTTGAATGTACAACCTAAGGGCACAAAATGAAATAAAACATCTTTTAAGCTCCATCTAGTACAGATTTTGAATACCTTAAAGAGTTCTTAGCTCGGTTCTGTCAACACTGCATTGGCTCCCTATTAAACATCATCGTTTAGCGCCTCAGTACTTGAGCGAGCTCCTAACGCATTACAGTCCGTTTATTGCGATCTCAAAATTCTGGCTAGGTGATAATACCTAGAATATCAAAATCAACTGCAGGCGGTAGATCCTTCTCCTATTTAGCAGCTAAACTCTTAAAGCTGCTGTCCGTAACTTTTTTGGGTTAAAAATGATCCAAAATAATAATAATAAAAAAAAACATAACCAGCCAGTGTTCAAAAATATCTGCTTACCTTAGCTCGATTCAAAACGGTAAGCTTGTAATAATGATTTTAATTCCAGTGGTACTGGTGGATTTCCGCGGGAAATTCGAGCATGTCTTTGCGTCATTACGTCACATCTGTACACATAAAGAAGGAGTCCCGGCAAGTAGGCTATATTGCGTGAGCGGATGATGGAGTTGGAAGCTTTTAGCCTTTTCTCACAGCTCTTCAAATAATTAAACTCATGGCGGATCCAGAAAGATTCAAACGACAACCACCAGTGACAACTGGAGATTCACCCGTGGTAAAACCATGGGTAAAATGTAGGAGAATTCGGACTTCGGAGTGGGTAGTGAAAAAATGAGATTGCAACCGGGCCCACGCGAAAACAAGGATTAACATTGGCAGGCCTTTTGAAAGGTGGCGTGAACTCCGTGATATTTGAAGGGGTTCAAAACGGACGCAGAAACGGCTTTTTTTCTGTTGGACAGGTAAGACATTTCAATAGTTCAACCGTGTAACAGTAGCACACTTGTTCGCTTAATTCACACAGTTACGGAGTTTTCTTTGTTGTGGCTTTTTTCGTTTTGCTATTATGGTAAATATGAATTATTTTGTGCTAGCTATGAGAGGGAGCAAATCACTCTACTCCAAGAAAACCAAACGCGCCTCCTCCATTGTCAAGCATTGGATCTGAATCAGATCGGTAAAGTGAAAATGATTCTTTTCCCAAAAAATATTAGAGTTATATTATGTAAAACACGTTTATGCATAACAGGGATTTAGTTCATAAACCGTTTATTTCATAGCACTATGACTACTTGTCAGTATCCACACCGTCGCGGTGACTGATAGACACGCAGTCTTCTCAAAACAGTGTTCATCCGCGCTGTGTCATGCCGATGTACAACTCACGCAAAGTTAATAATTCCGCGAGTAACTGCAATTACAGATTTCAAACAGAGATGGCGACAAAGAGGAAAAATGCCGGACTGCAGCTTTAACCGTGTTCGGGAAGCAGTCACACTCCTGCAGTTTAAATCTAGACTAAAAACACTCTTTAACCTGGCTTACACATAACAAATGATCACATTTCTATAATTCACATCCATTAGAATGTTAGGCTGGATAAATTAGGTCAGGCGGAACCAGGAGGACTTCCAATAACACCCGATGTACATGTTACACCATAAGAAGAATGGCATCTATGCTAATACAAGTCTCTCTGTTTATCCCAAGGTTACCGTAGTCAGCCGTATCCGGTCCGAATCAACATCAGGACCTGCACCTAGACACGATCACAACACATCCCTGAATGTCAGAAGAGACCATGTCTACTAGACAATCCCCTGTGAAGGCCTCGTCGACAGCCATCGGCACAGGACCTCAGCAAACACCACAAGAACCAAACAAGTCCTCTGCACAGACCAGTGACCAGCTTCAGCTGCACACTGGCATGATGATCCCATCTTCAAGCAAAAGAAACTGGATGAATATTTGAATGCTACTGATACACAATCTCGGTATTTCTGACTTCTGAATCATAAATCACACCATGTTCGTTCGTTGCCCAGAGGAGAACTGGCCCCCGACTGAGTCTGGTTTCTCCCAAGGTTTTGTCAAGTCCCTTGAGTTCCAACCATAGACTGTGAAAAAAGATGGACGAAGCCTTCGCTCTCTTCCATTGGTGAAAAGTAAAGCCGCCAAAGTCCTAATATGGCGCTGACATCTTGCGCAGATTTGGGACCCGATCTGCGCAGTATTGAGCTCCTCACTCCCGCAGAAACGGTTACTACAAAGTTTACTGTGTGAAATAAACATTTATGGACATAGAAATTAGAGTTGAAGCTCCTGAAAATCCCCCAAAAAGTCAGTTGGTGCCTTGATGGCTACTTCGTTCAGAGAAGCTGTCAATCACAGCTGTCAATCATGACGTCACATTCCCTTTTTTATAGCATCAAATAACGAACTAAGATCAAACTTTTTGAAAAAACCAAACACTTAAACTTAAATCAGCGTGATAAAAACGACCTAAAATGACAGAAAACATCTTTGAAGTGTAATTTGATTGTTTAGTTTCCATCGTGTCCATTAGACTTCATGGGGAGGCGGGGTTTATGACCTAAACTGGGCGATCGAAGCGCTTTGGCTTCACTTTTCAGCACTTTCAACACACTACACACTACTACTAACTCACTACTAACTAACTCGCCCGT